>JAWUZG010000259.1:0-725000 GCA_036785705.1 Acanthornis magna | reverse complement strand
GGGAGTTCTGGGGAATTCTGGGGAATTCTGGGGAATTCTGGGGAATTTAGGACTGATCATGCACTTGGGAGCTTTGCTGGAGCTGGATTGGGAAGGAGAAAGAATTATCACACAGTTCAAAAGGGATCCACAAATATCATTGGAATCCAACTCGAATTTTCCTCGGTCTGACATCCATGGATGGAATTTCCAAAGCTTCCGTTCCAATACTGACGGATCGAGGCTCAAATGAGGATTGAGCGCTTTTGTTGTTCTCAGATCTCTAGAGGTGCTTTGAACACCTGAACTTTTTGGGGTTCCGATGTGCGGGAGGACTTCTTGGGGAGCTCACGGGACCATCTTTGCATGTCTGAAAATTCATGGAATCCTGGAATGGTTTGGGTGGGAAGGGACCTCAAATCCCATCCAGTTCCATCCCCATGGGCAGGGACACCTCCCACTGTCCCAGGGTGCTCCAGCCTGGCCTGGGACACTCCAGGGATTCTCTGGGAATTCCATCCCAGCTCCTCCCCACCCTCCCAGCCAGGAATTCCTTCCCAAGATCCCATCCCACCCTGTGCTCTGTCCCTGGGAAGGACCTGGAGGTTTGATCCTTCTAGAAACTGTAAAACTTTCCCATTATTTGAACTCCACTGATTTGGATCATTTTTTCCCAGTCCTCAGGAGGAGAAGGGCAGTGGCATGGATGGCACCGAGGGCAGGGAGAAAATCACTCCTGACGTGTTCTGTTCCCCCAAAATCTCAAATTCCTCATCCAGTCTTTGCTATTTACTGCAGCTAAAATGGGATTTTTTAGAATCATGGGATCCTGGAATGGTTTGGGGTGGGAGGGACCTTAAATCCCGTCAGTGTCGCCCCAGGGACACCTGCCACTGTCCCAGGGTGCTCCAGCCTGGCCTGGGACACTCCCAGGGATCCAGGGGCAGCCACAGCTCCTCTGGGAATTCCATCCCAGCCCCTCCCCACCCTCCCAGCCAGGTATCCCTTCCCAAAATCCCTCAAAATTGGAGCAGGAACAGAGACAGGTCAGGCAGCAGACGAACCAAAAATTTCCCGTATCGCCATCCATTTTCAGAGCTTTGCCCAGAAAACCAGGATTTTTTTTTTTTTTAAAAATTTTAATTTTTATTTTTTTCTTTTGCTGCCTTGTTGAAAAGCAGGAGAAAAGTTTGGGAATGCAGTCACTTAAGTCATGAAGAATTTAAAGTGTAAGACAATGTTCTTTTTTAGGCTGTGCTGCTACAGAAACTCGGTTTGGAAATTTTTCTCCAAGGTATTTATAGAATTCTCTCTGTTCTCCCCTAAATAATCTCAGACTTCTTTCTTTTTTCCTGTCTAAATCTCAAGTTTTGAAGGTTTCTTTGGGTGAGTTTTTGACATCCGATTTTTTGGGGGGAGAGCAAGGATTTTTTTTTAATATTTTTCCACCTTGGTCTGGGCTTTTCCTCCCCAAAACCATCCTGCAAAAGTGAAGGATTCTGGAATCTCCCAGAGCCGGGGGGACTTTTAAACCGGGAAGTGGCAAAATCAGCAAGATTTCCATTCCTTGCAGCCTCCTCAGAGCCCAGCCTGGCTTTCCTTTTAAAAACCCTGATGATGGTTCCATTTAGAGGGGGTTTTTTTATCCCTCTGGATTGTCAATCGTCAATTTATCACTCTGTCAATCATTAATTTATCACTCTGTCAATGCATAAGGAATTCCTGTCAGGGCTGAGCTAACAATGTCTGATTTTCCCAGGTCCTTATCTCCGAGTGGGATCATTCAGCTGCTTCAAAGCCCCACATTTCCTCCTCTATTTAATAACAATCCTCTGTTTTAGAGGTTTTTTTGCCCCTCGGAATGGTCTGTCTCTCCCAAAGTCAGATTTTGGTCCTACACAGAGGGTGGAACTGCTGAATTCCCTGTGCTCAGCCCAGATGATCTGAAATAACAACCCTGGCTGGGGATTTCTGGGGCCCAGAGCTCGGTGTGAAGCCCAAAAACCTACAGAAATCATTAATTAAATAGTCACTGAAATCATTAATTAAATAATTGCTGGACCTGTTAAGGTGGGTAACTGCAGGAGAGTCATTTTGACAGGAGAAAGGAATTTTTAATATCCCCCAAAAGCAGATTCCCAGAGCTCTCTTAGATAAATCTGCACTTATTTTGTTTATAATTTGTTTTGTCGCGTCACAGCTTTCTGTGGTTTTAGTTGAAAAATCAAGGGGCAAATTAATTCCCTTGGCATTCTGGGCCTAAAAAAGATGAGGGTGGTCCAGGGTGTCCCCAGAGGATGAGGGTGGTCCAGGGTGTCCCCAAAGGGTGAGGGTGGTCCAGGGTGTCCCCAAAGGGTGAGGGTGGTCCAGGGTGTCCCCAGAGGATGAGGATGGTCCAGGGTGTCTCAAGGATGAAGATGCTCTGGACTGTCTCAGAGGATGAGGAAGATCCAGGGTCTCTCGAGGATGAGGAAGGTCCAGGGTATCACAAATGATGAGGATGCTCCAGAGTGTCCCAGAGGATGAGGAAGGTCCAGGGTCTCTCAAGGATGAAGATGGTCTGGGCTGTCCCAAATGATGAGGATGCTCCAGGTTGTCTCGAGGATGTGGAAGGTCCAGTGTGTCTCAAGGATGAAGATGCTCTGGGGTGTCTCAGAGGATGAGGATGGTCCAGGGTCTCTCGAGGATGAGGAAGGTCCAGGGTGTCCCAAAGGATGAGGATGCTCCAGGGTCTCTCAAAGGATGAGGATGTTCTGGGGTGTCTCAGAGGATGAGGATGCTCCAGGATATCTCCAAGGATGAGGATGCTCTGGGGTGTCTCAGAGGATGAGGATGCTCCAGGATATCTCCAAGGATGAGGATGCTCTGGGGTGTCTCAGAGGATGAGGATGCTCCAGGGTGTCCCCAAGGATGATGAAGCTCCAGGGTATCTCGAGGATGGGGATGGTCCAGGGTCTCCCAAGGACGAAGATGCTCTGGGGTGTCCCAGATGATGAGGATCCAGGGTCTTTCAAATGATCAGGATGCTCCAAGGTCTCTCAAGGATGAGGATTCTGTGGGGGGTCCCAAAGGATGAGGATGCTCCAGAGTCTTTTGAGGACAAGGATGTTCTGGAGTGTCTCACAGGATGAAGATGGTCCAGGGTGTCCCAAAGGATGAGGAAGCTCCAGGGTATCTCCAAAGATGGGGATGGTCTAGGGTCTCTCAAGGATGAAGAAACGATGAGGATCCAGGGTCTTTCAAATGATCAGGATGCTCCAAGGTCTCTCAAGGATGAGGATTCTATGGGGGGTCCCAAAGGATGAGGATGTTCCAGGATCTCTTGAGGTGTTCCAGGATCTCTCTCTTGCTCTTGGGTGTCTCAGAGGATGAAGATGCTCCAGGGTCTCTCAAAGGATGAGGATGCTCTGGGACATCCCAAAAGATGAGGAAGGTCCAGAGCCTCTCGAGGATAAGAATGATCCAGGGTGTCACAAAGGATGAGGCTGAGGCTGAGGCTGAGGCTGAGGCTGAGGCTGAGGATGAGGATGAGGATGAGGATGAGGATGAGGATGAGGATGCTCCAGAGTGTCTCGAGGATGAGGATGCTCCAGCGTGTCCCATCCCCGTGGCAGAGCTACATTTCCCCTTCCCTGGATCTCCTCTCCCCCCACAAGCACAAAATTCCTCCGTGCTGCCTCGGGAGCGTTTAACACCATTTCTGTTTTTCCCGGAACGACTCCATAAAGAGCAGCACAGAGGCAGGGTCAGGAGTTTAAACTTTATTTGGAGCTATAATTCCTTCCCTGCGATCCCACATAACTCTTTCCCTGCGATCCTATATAACTTTATTAGTTTGGACCAGTCCCTTCCCTGGCTGTGGGAGCCATGTGCATCCCCACGCTCCTCGTTTGGTTTTGCAGCCGTGGCTCACAAAAAAAATCACCTTTATCACCAGATAAAGGTGATAAAGGGATTCCAGACCAGGATAAATCCCTCCTGTTTCACTCTGCATTTCAGACAGCACCAGGAGGCTCTGGGGTCCCATGGGGGCACCAAGAGGGAAATGGCCGTGGATCTCAGGGATGTTTTGTGGAGTTGGTTTTGGCAGAACACGGATTGGGAATGTCTCAGTGTCCCATGGGGTAGGGGAGATGTTCCATTCCACTCTTGCAGCATCCTCTGGAGGGCTGGGGTCTCGCCCTTCCTCAGTTCTGTTTTTTTTTCTTAATTGTTTCAGAGTCCTGGAATGGTTTGGGTTGGGAGGGGCCTTAAAGGTCATCTAATTGCAACTCCCATCATAAAATATATATTCTATTCTATTCTATTCTATTCTATTCTATTCTATTCTATTCTATTCTATTCTATTAATATTGTATTGATATATTTGTATTATATTGTACTCTATTCTATTCTATTAATATTTTATTAATATATTTGTATTGTATTGTATTGTATTGTGTTCTATTCTATTATATTCTATTTTATTCATTATTATATTATATTTATTATTTGTTTGATTTTGTTTGGTTTTGTTTGATTTTATTTTTTATTATATTACGTTATATTTTTATCATTTATATTATAAATTAGGTGTTTCAAATTAAATGGGGAGGAGGGGAAAAACCCGCGATTATTTGTCACTGGATGAAGAACTGCACCTATTGCTAAGAAAATGTCTAATCATGGAATCCTGGAATGGTTTGGGTTGGAAAGGACCTTAAATGCCACCCAGTGCCACCCCTGCCGTGGCAGGGACACCTCCCACTGTCCCAGGGTGCTCCAGCCTGGCTTGGGACACTCCCAGGGATCCAGGGGCAGCCACAGCTCCTCTGGGAATTCCATCCCAGCCCCTCCCCACCCTCCCAGGGAGGAATTTCGTCCCAAGATCCCATCTAAACCTCGCCTCTTTTAGTTTAAAACTGTTCCCCCTGCTCCTGTCCCTCCATCCCTTGTCCCCAGTCCCTCTCCAGCTCTCTGGGAGCTCCTTCAGGGACTCAAAGAGGCTCTGAGGTCCCCCTGGAGCCTTCTCTTCTCCAGGATGGACAATCCCAGATCCCTCAGCCTTTCCCCACAAAAAGAAAGACAGAAGGGCAGGCAGGAGAAGAAAGTGAGGAAAGGAAAAGTTTAAAAATCCGGGGGAAAAAATTCTCCATCCCTCCAAATATTTTCCTGGCCCTCATCCTCCTCCATGTGGAAAAGGAAGAAGTCCACGATGGGAACACCTCCCTGGCAGCTCCCACAATTCACCTGAGGAGTTTGCAAATTGTTCGGAAAGTTCTTGTGTAGGTTTGTCATCTGTGGGATTTGGTCGGTTTTGTTTCGGACGGTCGGGACGGAGACGAGAGATCTCTGGAGTTTGGTCTTAGAGCATGAGGTTTATTGTGAAAGGGCGTGGGGGTAGGGGAGCTGCCAGGAGCTGCCAGACACAGCTCGGAGCAGGGCAGAGAGGTGAGAGAGAGAGAAGAAAGAAGAATCGAATTAATGCTGTGGTTGCCGTTTACAATACAATAAATCATCTCCTGTGCTGAATATTCTAATTTTCACTAACCAATCTAGAACAAGTTACAAATCCTACAACATTTACATACAGCCTGTGAGAGTCATTGCATTACCATACGGCGTTAGATTTTAATCTCTAAAAACTGCTTTTTGGACCCTCTGCCGAGTTGGTAGGGTCTGCTCTGACCCTTGGAGCTGTCTGCAAGCAGAGGGGATTGTTTAATCCAAAGGGGAATTGTTTAATCCAAAGGGGGATTACCTTCAGTGGCCACACCATTGTTTTCCAGTTGTTCAGTCCCTGGGGTTTGGTATCTCAAGCTTGTCTTCATTTCAATCTCGCTTATAGTTTCCATATTCTCAGCATCTTTTGCCAGGTAATCATATTTATAAGGCTTTCCTATTTCACCCTCCCCAACAGTTTTGCACCGCAGAGCTGTTTGTGAGAATTGAGAACAACAAGGTGTTCTCACGGTAAAATAGCTCTTATTATGTGCCTACGATTCCCACACCTGTTGGCCTCGTTCCCCACCCAGGCCAAGGCTCGTTCCAGGACTCACCTGCCCAGGAGGGAGCAGAGGCAGCTGCAAATGCCTCGTCCCCAGAATTCTCAGGAGACAAACGGAATTCCAGCTTCCCAAAACCCCTCCTCAAGGCCTGACAGGCTGCTCTGCAGGAAAAACCCAGGAAAAACCTGACATGTTGAGCTACAAGACCCAGCCGAACGGAACGAGCCGGCAGCTCGTGTTTAATCCAGCTCCATTTGCCACAGAGGCTGATTATCTCTGAGATTTATGAAAACAACTGTGATAAATTACTTGACAAACAAGATTAAGGTCCTCGAAGTTCTTTGTTGTTCCCACCCGCTCGCAGGCATTCAAAGTGCTCTGTCACATTAACCCCAACTCCTTTTTATTCTCTCCGACTCCCGATGTCAAGTGTGTCTCATTCCAATTATTTTCAAATTAGGATATTATTCCACAGACGCACATTGCGTGATCCCCCCCGAGGGAAAGGCATTTCTTTCCAAGGTGACAAAGTGTCCCGAGCTCCGGAATGTGCCCCGTGAGTTTCCAGCAGAGACACCCGGCAGGGCTGCCCCGTGCACAAAGAAAATCCTAAAATAACCCCAAAACAGCTTCTCTCCGCTGTAAGGGCTGGGAAAAGAAATAATCCAGCCTGTTCCTGCTGTCTGATTGTTCTAAAGCGAGCATTCCGAGGGACATTTTGGGTGAATCTTTGGCTGGCCCAACACAAATCCGAGCTGCATTGCTGCTGTTTCCAAACAGGAATCCGACCTGGAATTCAGCACGAACCAAGGAATGTCAGAGATTCGGGCCCGGTTTGGAGAAATGTCTGAAAATGCAAAAAAAATGCTGACAAAATGCCCTGAAATGCCCTGAAATGCCAACACTCCCAGGTTTTACCCAGACAGGGCTGGAGTTGCTGCCAGCTGGAGCATCCCAGGTTTCTCCACACTTTATTCCAGCAGCATCCCAGGTTTTTCTACACTTTATTCCAGCAGCATCCCAGTTTTTGGTCCTGCTTGAAACACGGCGGAGATGCTGCTCATCCCTGCCTGGCCTTGCTTTCCAGGTGGGAAAGGAGCAGAAATCACGGCAGGGAGAGGAGGATGGTGATGATGAGTTGTTATTTTAATTATATTTTGATTCATAAGGACAGCTCGCTGTTAAAAGGTTTTTGGGTGAAGTGTTCGGTTAAAAAAAATTTAAAAAATGAAGAGTAAAATGACACAGTTGTCAGAGGATAAAGGAAATAAAATAGGGCATTTATTAGCATTGTAAATAAAGGAATAGCTCAGGGAATTTGGGGAGTAAAGGAGAAATCTGTTGAGGATTCCGACTCTAATTCCAGCCTGAGTTAATAAACCTATCTATAAATAGACATTATTTTTCATGTTAAATATATCTAACAAATACCACATACCTATTTTGATAGAGATCAATGTATATTATATATATCAATACACATATCAATATCTATTTTTTATCTCAATGCAGATTTTTATATATCAATATATGTATCAATCTGTATTTTATATACATCAATATATGTTTTATACATCAATATATGATATATATGTTTTTTATATATCTAAATATATATAACATGGAGCAAATGGATAAATCAGGATAAAAATACTGCTTAAGATGCCAAGCTCCATCACACGTGTCAGATTAAAATATGCTATAAATATATTTATAGTCACCACAATACAGGAGTAGAATTTGTCAAATCCCACAGATTTCAACCACATTCCTGAGTCCCTGAAACTGGACAAATAACCCAGGAATGTGTTCCCACATTGCCCTGGAAACAGGGAGTCTAAAAATCCCACATTCCGTGCAGCCAACATGAAAATCTTCTAAAACCAGCAGCTCTCAGGAGCAGTTTTATCCCTTTGAGGAAATTTCTCCTGAAAACAGTGATCAGAATTTTAACAGGACCATCCACACCCCTAATTTTAATTTGGTTTGGATCAAACCCCGAAATCCAACCAACTCAGAAGGTTTTCCTCATGACTGTGGGCTCTCCACCATGGCCAGATTTAAATGGAAATTAAATCAATCCTCTGTGCCAAGAGCCAACGTCGGCCATGAGGAACAGAAGTTAACCAGCAGAATCAAGTTTTCCTTTTTTTTTTCCTGACAATTTGGGACCGGTCTGGGATGATCCAAACAAAGGAAAATGGACTGGAGCCACACAGAAAATGGGGAATAGTTTAAAAATTAAGGAGGGCAGGGATGGGTGGGATATTGGGAGGAAATTCTTCACCATGAGGGTGGGGAGGGGCTGGGATGGAATTCCCAGAGGAGCTGTGGCTGCCCCTGGATCCCTGGGAGTGCCCAAGAAAATGGCTAGAGCTGGGAAGGTGTCCTTGATCCCACAACACCAAACACCAAGAGATAGCAGGCATGAGATCAAGAGAAGCTGTGACAAACCCCCATTTGTGATTAAAAAGTGTCTAAAAATGGTTCTGAGTTTGAGACAGACACAGAGACAGACCTGAGCTGAGCCTGAGCCCTTCCCATGGGATTCACGGAAAGGGACAAGGCCCAGTGTCCCACAGCCCCAATAATTGGTGATTAAAACTGTCTAAAAGTGGTTTGAAAGTGTCTAAAATTTATTTAAAAGTGTCTAAAAATGATTCTGAAATTGAGACAGACACAGGGTGTATTCCAGTTTTCCTCAGCTGAGCCTGGGCCCTTCCCATGGGATTTGCGGAAGAGGACATGGCCCAGTGTCCCACAGTGCCAGTCATTGGTGATTAAAAACTGTCTAAACATGATTTGAAAGTGCCTAAAAATGATTAAAAACGATCTAAAAATGGTTTTAAAGTGTCTAAAAATGGTTCTGAGTTTGAGACAGACACAGAGGGTTTTCCTCAGCTGAGCCTGGGCCCTTCCCACGGGTTTCACGGAAGGGGACAAGGCCCAGTGTCCCACAGCACCAATAATCGGTGATTAAAAACTGTCTAAAAACCATTAAAAGCTGTCTAAAATGATTTAAAAGTGTCTAAAAATGATTTTAAAGTGTCTAAAAATGATTCTGAGTTTGAGACAGACACAGAGGGTTTTCCTCAGCTGAGCCTGAGCCCTTCCCATGGGATTCCTGGATGGGGACAAGGCCCAGGGTCCCACAGCACCACTCACTGGTGCTGAAAATTGTCTAAAATGATTTAAAACTGTCCAGAAATGATTCTGAGTTTGCGACAGACACAGGGGGTTTTCCTCAGCTGAGCCTGGGCCCTTCCCATGGGATTCCTGGAAGGGGACAAGGCCCAGGGTCCCAATAATTGGTGACACTGCAGAGGCTCAGTTTGGCCTCCAGGATCTCCTCACTCTCCAGGGAACTGAACTGGGACAATCCCAGCTCCTCCTGTTTTTGGGTCAGGACATTGCTGCACTCCCAGGAATCCTCAAAATCTCAGTTTAATTGGAATATGAGCCATGAAGCTCGTGCGTTTTCCTTTTGGCCTGCTCGTACCACAGCTTTCCTCTTCCCCAGGCTCTGTGAATTCCTGCGTCACATTTTCACTCGTGCAGGAGCCAGCAAACCAGAAAACTGAAAACCCATCCTAAGATGTAAAACACAACTGGATTACCCCAATTTATAGCCACTGCTGACATTTTCAGGGTGTTGCCCCCCCCACAGCCGAGGTGTCACAGCCAAAATCTTCAAAGCACCACAATTCCAGGTTTCCAGCAGCTGAAGTTCTGCTCTGCCTTCAATCCTGGAGCTCCCAAGGTGGTTTTTTTTTCCTAGCTCACACAGAAATCCAGCTGGTGAGCTCTCCAGCTGCTCCTCTGAGGGTGATGGCAGCCAGGCTGCAGAACCTCTCCTGCAGATCCATCAAAAGGCAGGGAACAAGAGGCACCGGGTGATTTCAGGCTCCTCATCCCCGAGGGAGAGCTGACTCAAACACCAACCCCAGCTCCCAGATCTCTGAATTACCAGGACTCTATTATGTGAATCCATTTCCAGGCAATTAAGGATATTTAATGGCCTCGACAACTGGTGGGAACCAGCACAAAAATAAATCAGCTTCGTTTGGGAGCAAAAAAATAAAAGCCCTCCCTACAAAAGCTGGTGGTATTAACAATTCATGTTTAACTACCCTCGTGCAACTATCAAGGTGTCACTTAACGAGTGAGTAATGGGGAGGGAAGGATTTTAAATGATTCCCAACTAGACCCTGACCCTCTTCTTTCCAGCCATTAGCGAGTTCCTGAAGCCTTCAGAGCAATTTCGTTTGTTCTCAATCACCAGGAGTTCTAACTGTGGAATTTAAATGATTCTCTCCCAGACAGAGCTAATTTTAAGAGCCATTCAAGTGACATCCCTCTGAGCTACAGCGCTTGGAGAAGACTCTCCTGGAGCATCCACGGAGCTGTTTGCTCCACCGGAGCGAGGGGAAAACGTGAGTTTTATCAGCAGCAGTCCAGCATCCAGGGGACAGAGCCAAGGAGCCACGAGTGAAGGACAGGCTAGGCAAAAAAAAACCCCAAACAAACATGAAAAAAGCCCAAAAAACCAACAAAAAAACCCTTGCAAATTTGGCACCTGGGTTTGCAGGTGGAAATCCCGGGGGCAGCAGCCTGGTTTGCAGAGATACTGAGCACCTGCAGCCCCTCCATGGCACAGGATCACCTCCAGCCCTTTGGAAAGATCCAGGAGATTTGGGTCTGCTCTGTCGCCACCCTTTTGGGCCAAGCGCTCTGCTCCGAGCCAGAATTTCCCATACAGAAACCAAGATAACCTTTCCTAAAGCCCCGTGCGGTGAAACCCTCCAACAAAAACCCCAAAGAAATGAAGTTTGCGGAGCTAAGCTCACACCGAGCACTCGAGCTGCTCCTTTACAGGGGTGCACAATCCGGGGAAAACTTTTAGCAAAAAGAGCAGAAAGGCTCTTTAAAGCCAGGATTTCCATGCTGCTTTATGCAGATATCTTCAGTTTAAGAGCCCTTTTTCTAAACTGTTTGATCCGAGCCGCAGAAGCCAATTACTGCAGATGCTGAGGCCGTCAGGAAACAACCCCAAAATTCAATAAGCAGAAGAAAAGCACAGGCCTGTTCAGGTAGAGCCTCAGGGCTTGTACCATCCCTGTCTCCCTGCGAGTGTTGTTCCAAAATCACCAAGCCGAGCAGGAACTTTCCACTTCAGGAGCTTTCAGGCACGGTGGAGCTGCTTTGACATCATGGTTTGAAGCAGATGTCAGAGCAGCTCACGCTCGTCGTGCTTGGGGCTCGTCCCGCGCCGCGTTTTACACGGGAACGTATTTTCAACGTCCGCGGCGAATACATCAAGGAAGCTCCGCGTCCCCACCACTGCCACCACTCTCATTCACTCCCTAACCTATTTCTGCTGCCGTCCCTCTGCCGAGCACAAAGGGAACAGTGGGAGCAACCTGGGCCTTTTAAGCGGCCAAGAAATTCGCTCTGAAATTCAGCCCTCGCTCCAGACGCGGAGTTGCAGGAATAATGCCTCCAGCTTCCTTGTGGATTTTTGTTGCTCTGATTTTCTGATGTTCGTGGAGGTTTGTGGAAGCTCGCAGAGAAGTCAGGCACTCAGCACACAAGATGGCGAAAAGAGAAACTTTATTTACAAGAACTTCTTTACATATTCATTAATGATCTAATAATTATTGGTCGATAGTTTTTCCACCCCCTATAATGATTGGTTACAACGCTAGAGCATCCAGTACCAAAACAAAGAGGTTAGAAAGCACAAGAATGCAACTTATCTCTATTCTCCATGAGAAAGAAGGGAAATATTTTAAAACAGTGCAACTACAGATTTTACTCCCTGCACATGCTGAGAGAGAGGCTTATGTGAAACTTTGCTACGAGAGGCAGTTAAAGACGTTTTCTAGTCCTGAAAATACCCTCACATCCTGACCTGCACTCGCAGATAAAAGTTACTTTTGGTATGACAGGAGTACAACTCGTCCACAATTCCCTGATAAGGACAAAGCAGCTGCTTTGAGCAGAGCCTGGCTGTGTGTCAGCTCCAGATGTTCCGGCACAGGATTTGCAGCCAGAGCAGCCCAGGAGGCCAATAAAGCCCTCAGAGCTGCTGAAGGCCTGGGGGTGTTTATCAAACCCACGATTTCTGCGCCACGAGCGACACGTGACGGGGACAGGCCACAGCTCCAGGGGAGGTGGCAGCAGAATTTTTTTCCCTCTGCACTTCTCCCACTCCCCCCAACAGCTGCCCCATCCCAACATCGAATTCCGGGTCTCTTTGGGGAATTCAAGCCTGCTCAGGGTGGTTTTTTTCCCCATGAAAATTCAACAGCAGAGCCTTGAACTGCTTTTGCTCCAGGGGAGGTGAGAGCAGAATTCTTTTCCCTCTGCACTTCTCCTGCTCCCCTGTGAGATCTGCCCCATCCCAACATCAAATTCCAGGTCTCCTTGGGGAATTCAAGCCTTCCTGGGGTGGTTTTTTTCCCCTATGAAAATTCAACAGCAGAGCCTCAAACTGCTTTTGTTCCAGGGGAGCAGAATTCTTTTCCCTCTGCACTTCTCCTGCTCCCGCCAGCAGCTGCCCCATCCCAACACCAAGTTCCAGGTCTCAATTCAAGCCTGCCCAGGGTGTTTTCCCCATGAAAATTCAACAGCAGAGCCTCGAACTGCTTTTGCTCCAGGGGAGGTGAGAGCAGAATTCTTTTCCCTCTGCACTTTTCCTGCTCCCCTGTGAGATCTGCCCCATCCCAACACCAAGTCCCACTCCTCCTTGGGGAATTTAAGGCTGGCCAGGATGTTTTCCCCATGAAAATTCAACAGCAGAACCTCGAACTGCTTTGCATGAAGGAAGCATCATCTTTTACAGACGCCACGCTTGGCTCGGGACGTGAACTCCATGTACAACAGCTCTTCCCTGCTGCAGCCTTTCATCTTCCCAGCCCTGACTGCAGGCATGGATTTGGCCCTCGTCACTGTGCATAAAATTATCGATGGCTTTCTCGTTAGGGAGGGGAAGAACCTGTCCTCGGTTCCCAGAGCAACCTGGCTGCCGAAATTTGGCACGTCCTGCTCACTGGAGTGACTCAGCCCCGTGTCCTCTGCTGGGAGAACATCAGCCCTTCCTGCCAGCCAGGAGCCTCCCGGGCGAACTCCGTGGAGAAAGAGCACAGGGAAGGTTCCCAGAGTGCCAAAAATAAGAGATTTTATTAAATATCAGCTCGTTCTGACATCCCCAGGAGTGCGACACTTTATGAAGTGGACTGACTTCAACAGTGCTGGCCCGGAGTGGTTGAATCAATGGATTCTGGATCCAGGATTGACAATTTTGGTCCAATTTATCCACACCCTTCCTAATTTTCAGGCTTTCCTAGATTGCAATGGATCTTCATCAACAATTACCGACTGCATTTAATCACATTAGCAGGGAAAAGATGTTTGCAGAGCAACCCTCCCTGTACAATTTCCCTTCCTTATCACCATTCTCGGAGCAGTGTTTCAGAGCAAGGAGATCTGCAGCATAAAATCTCCCTGAATATGAAATTTTCTGAGTAATTCTGTCACAATTCTCCCAGGACATCCTAGTCAAGGCTGAACAATTCAGTAAAAGCCCTGCAGAACAGCAGAGAAATTAATCATGCATTTTTAAGTGTTTTGAACCTCCTTGTAGGATTTAATGAAGAATTCTGGGGAGTTTTTAAAGGCATAAGGGAAAAAAACCTCACCTAGTCTATAAATTGAGTTCTTGATGTAAATTAAGCTGATGAATATGAGGGAAGATCTTGCCCTAACTCAAGGCAATCCTGAGGCAATTTTTGATGTCTTCTTGCTGCTCTTTGTGATTTTTTTATTGCATCCATCCCCACCAGAAGTCAACAGCAGAGGTGCCATTAACTCCGCACCAAATCCCTTCCGAAAGGCTCCTCTTCCCCATTTTTAATGCTCCACGAGTGGAAGTTATCCACCGGCTGGAAATGTTGAGCTCCATTAAAAAACAAACGGTTTTCCTACATAAAGCAGGGATGCCGAAATAACCTGCGGAAAATGAAGGGCTTTAGGAGGCAGAATTGAAAGCAGGCACCAAGTGTGTCGTATCTTCCCGGGAAGGGCAGCGGGGCCAGGCTGTTAAGGGTTTTATGGAGCGGCTGAGGAATGGCCTTTAGCCTGAGATGAATGGGATTGGCTTTAAAACACCCCAGGCAGCAGCAGGGGACGGTCAGTAAAATCCTGGATTTGGTTAAGGATTGCCCCTCGCTCTGGGAAAGGCTTGGAGGGGCTGTGATTGCCCCAAGCAGACCCAGAGACCTTCAGAGACACAGTCAGAGCCGTGGGGATTTGCTTTATTTGGCGCCGGGGCTGGGGATTCACTCCTCCAAACACACACTGCCAACTCACAATATTATGGTAACATTCATGAATATTCATCACATTCCCCGGGATAGGAGTGGTTATACAAATCATTGTTTTGAATCAAAGAGCCGTTTGTGAGAATTGAGAACAACAAGGTGTTCTCATGTGGATGCACTACTCTGAGAACTCTCTCCCTTCTCACGAATCGTATGGGAAACCAAGAAAACCTGAATTCTTCTTGCTCTTTCTAATCTGTGTTTTGGAACTGAGTGCTGTAAGGGCTTCAGCAAATCGCCCTGGGGGGTGGGTGACCACGGTACAATCACTATTAGACTCTTACCATGTACATTGATTGGCCCCAAGCAGGCCCAGAGACCTTCAGAGACACAGTCAGAGCAGTGGGGATTTGCTTTATTCGGCGCCGGGGCTGGGGATTCACTCCTCCAAACACACACACCCCGGCACTGCCAACTCACAATATTATGGTAACATTCATGAATATTCATCACATTCCCCGGGGTGGGAGTGGTTATACAAATCATTTCTCGGCAATCATTAATATCATTAACGTGTGCCATGCATGCGCTGTGTGTCCTGGTGGTCTCTGGGGTCTGCTCATGATGAAGATCTGTAGTCTCCATCACAGTGCACTTTTCACCTTTCTCTCTGGAGCATGGGCAGTCCTTGGTGGGTGATTCAGGGTTTCTGTGCTGGCCTCACGCAGATTCTTGTCCCTCTGATCTTGACAAGATAAAGGCAATCCTGTTTTCCTAGGTTTAGAATTCACATATTCTGTCTCTCAGTAGTTAACTTGAGTTACCTATTGACCACCCGTTTCTCAGCTGGAGAGTGTCCAGGGGTGGGAACGGAGCTGGGGAAAGGTTTGGAGCACTGAGGTAGCTGGGGAAGAGCTCAGCCTGGAGAAAAGTGGGATTGGGGGACCTCGCGGCTCTGCACAACTCCTGACAGGAGGGGACAGCCGGGGGGTTTGGGATCTGCTCCCAGGGAACAGGGACAGGAGGAGAGGGGATGGCCTCAGGCTGGGCCAGGGGAGGGTCAGGGTGGACATCAGGAGGAATTGATTAATGGCAAAGGTTGTCAAATATTAGCACAGGCTGCCCAGGGATGCAGTGGAGTCCCCACCCCTGGAGGTGATGCCTTAAGATTTTAGCTTCTATTTGTTCCTGTATCTGTAATTTTAGTGTATTACTCTGGGCTCCACACAGAGTGCTGAGCTGCTGTTCTCTCGTTTTCAGACAAAACAATTCCTCTCTGAGCCCAAAACCCAAGGACACCTCACTGTCTCAGGCCCCAAGATATGAAACAGCAGTGAATTAATTGGGGGAGCAAACTTGGAGTGATTGACTTCATCACCTGAAGCTGTAATTGGAGGATTAACCCCTGATATGCAAATGGACAGAACTTATAAAGTATGAAAAACTCACAACTTTATAAAAAACTTAAAAAGTATGAAAAACCCATGACCCACTGTCCATTTTGGGTGCAGCCCCTGGGTGAGCTGTGCCTGCCCTAAATGCACCTGAAGGCCTTCAATAAATTTAACTGATTTTATTCTCTGAACTCTGTCCAGCCTCTGTTTAAAGTAAGCCACTCAAGGCATCAAAAGTGCTCAAACACGGACATGGCACTTGGGGACTTCAATAACCTCCCAGATCTGATGCCAAGAGAAATCTCCATTATTTGGTAAATAAATGAAAAACCCCACAGGGTGTTTTTGCTGGTGAGAAGGGGATGCTGGAGCAGTGAGTCTGACAGGATTTCGGGAGGAGCACTTGGGGACACTTGGGGACACGGTCAGTGCTGAATGTGGTGGGGCTTCTTTGACTGTTGGACTCCATGATCCCAAAGGTCTTCCCCAACCTCAACAATTCCGTGATTTAGGACACACCTTGAGCCAAAATGACACCAGGAGTGGGTATTGAAAGGGCTTAAAACTCACCTGGAATTGTGGCACGGAAACCCCACAGCCAAACAACCCAACAGCCCAAAAAACCTTCAGAATAAACCCTCTCACTTCAAAAACCTCCAAGAGCTGATGCCAAGAGAAATCTCCATTATTCGGTAAATAAATAAAAAAACCCACAGGGTGTTTTTGCTGGCGAGAAGGGGATGTTGGAGCAGTGACAACAGGATTTCGGGACGAGCACAAAGAACTCCCAACAGCTCAGGTGAAGCTCTGCCTGTTGAATCCCCATCTTAATTTTTTCTAATGGCGTGCAAAGCCTGTGTCAGTGGCGCTTTTCATTATCCACTCCAGCAGCCCAGAACTCCTGGGTAATTATGCCCATCCACTCTGCTTTGACAGTGCTAACGAAGAGAACAAGGGCTGCTGATAATGCACAGGCTCCTTGTAAAGGATTCACGGCAGAGGCAATAATCTAAACAGCAAAGCTGATGAGTTTGCACAGTGCCGTGCTCCAGGGAACGTGAATTTTCCCCGGGATGGAGCGAACACCTCAGGCTTGGGGAGCTGGCGGTGATGGAAGGACTTTAAGAGCTGTTAAATGCGATTCTGACAGTGCCTGCCTTTGCCAAACGGGAAACGAGTCACCCCCTCTGCCTAAATCTCACTGGAGAGTGCTCAAAATCTCCTTCATTCACCTTTCCCTCATCTCCTTCATTCACCTTTCCCTCATCTCCTTCATTCACCTTTCCGTCATCTCTTTAATTCACCTTTCCCCCCCTCCTTCCCTCACCTTTCCCCATCTCCTTCCTTCACCTTTCCCTCATATTCCCTCACCTTTCCTCACTTCATTCCCTCACCTTTCCCCATTTCCTTCCCTCACTTTTTCCCCTCGTTCCCTCACCTTTCCCCATCTTCCCTCACCTTTCCCCAATATTCCCTCACCTTTCCCTCATCTCTTTAATTCACCTTTCCCCCCTCCTTCCCTCACCTTTCCCCATCTCCTTCCCTCACTTTTTCCCCTCATTCCCTCACCTTTCCCCATCTTCCCTCACCTTTCCCCAATATTCCTTCACCTTTTCCCTCATCTCTTTAATTCACCTTTCCCCCCTCCTTCCCTCACCTTTCCCCATCTCCTTCCCTCACCTTTCCCCCTTTATTCCATCACCTTTGCCCCCCTCATTCCCTCACCTTTCCCCATATTCCCTCACCTTTCCTCATCTCATTCCCTCCCCTTTCCCCATTTCCTTCCCTCACCTTTCCCCATTTCCTTCCCTCACCTTTCCCTATTTTCCCTCCCTTTTCCCCCCATCATCCCTCACCTTTCCCCCCCTCCTTCCCTCATATTTCCCCCTTTATTCCATCACCTTTTCCCCCTCATTCCCTCACCTTTCCCCATTTTCCCTCACCTTTCCCCATTTCCTTCCCTCACCTTTCCCCCCGCATTCCTTCACCTTTCCCCATTTCCTTCACCTTTCCCCCACGTCCTATTTCAGCAAACATATTCCAAAACGCAATTAAAGCCCCAACAAAATAACCTCAAGAGCGAAACTCTGTATCTCAGATGTGATGCTCCCCACTGCAATAAAGTGAATTTCGAATATCACAAAGATCCTTCAAGCCCTCATTTGTTTTGTTACAGTCCAAGGCATTCCTGTAAGATTAACTCGGAATCTGAAGGAGCTTAAAGCCGTTTTGTGTCGAATTTCTGGAACACAAACTTCAATGAGTTCATTGAACCTGGGGATCAGCACCGCCGAAGTTAAGGCGAGACAAACTGAGGCATCAATCTGTCTCCGTGCTTGTGAAATATCTGAAGATTAAGATCCTTGGCCAGATCAAACACCCCAGATTAGCACTAACGACATATTTAAGGCTTTTTCAACCTCCATTCACAGACAAATCTCCTCATTGCTGCGGATAAAGCTCCCTCATTAGACACTTCTCCATACAAAGGCTTCTAATATTTCCATTTTTCATCTGCCTCATACTTTCAAGCCAAAAGGAGGTGCCTTACTATAAAAATAAAGGAAGTTTTTCATCTATTCACTGGGACACCTGACAGGATTTTGCACATCCGACTTCGAGACCATAAAGAATTTTGAAGAAGCAGCAGTTGGTTAAAAGTCAGCCTCTTGGAAAGTTCTTTTTTTTTTTTTTTAGGGGCAAAATATCAAGTTCTAATTTTGATACTGAAAACACTTTGGAAAACTCAGCTCCTAATCCATCCACCACCAAAGAAATACAAATCTGTTTCATCTGAAGAACAATTTTGGGGGGTTATCTATATTTTGCCACTAGCAATGACAAATTATTTTTGGCTGTGCCATTATTTCACACACATCAGTAAATTCCAAAGGTCCTTCAGCCCTTTTGTCACAGTAAAAGACAACATCAGGTGGTCCTGCTTGGTTTCAAGACAAATATTTCACCTTCAAATCCCTCATTTAATTCCAGAACGGTGCTTTTTGGGGAGCGGATAATGTCACCAAAACTGTGGGAAAAACAAAAACCCTCCAACAACATTTTTAATGTTAGAGAGTCAAGGCATTGCTTTATTTTCTGGTCAGGATGTTGTTCTGGTCAGGGTGTGCCACAGAAATCATCTCATCCACACACAGCCCAGCTGTGCAGAGAGAATCATTCCATGATGCATGAATTTTACAGGATTTTTGTTCAAATTTTATACAGTCAAACCCACAGAGATGCATTGTTTCAAAGTTCATTGGTCCAGAGTTGAGCAACCCTCAGTGTTCAGTTTCCCATTGGATCCGAATCCCCTCCCCTCCGATGTTAATTAGATCTTCATTTTTCAATTTTCTCCTCAGTCCTTTGCGGGCGAGATGTCTCCAGCTGTGTCAGAGGTGCTCTGGGGTGGATGTTTGGAGATGGCCACCGATGTTCCGTCAGTGTTCCGTGGATGGCCTTGATCTCTCTGGGGATCTTTGGGCTGCTCCACTCTGTCCTGTGCTGAGCTCATCAGACCTCACCTGGCAGAACAATGATTGGAAAGAAACTTAAAATTCTTTTTCCCTGGGTAAAGACAAACAATGCCTTTGACTAATGTTATACAAAATTTTTAAACAGCTGTATTTTCCAACAATAACACAGAATTTACACTTCTGCCTTGTTCTCTGGTTGCCCCTGAAAGGAATAAGGGAGTGTCTTTACAAAAATAAAACTGTTGGTAAGAGAAGGCCGATACTGAGAGACAGAAGAAACAAGGGGAAGGATTTCCATAGGAATTTCACCAATTGACTCACCCAAGACTGCGGTAATAAACTATAGCTTTCAAAATTACTCTTCAAAGGTTGAGAGTAACTCTCAAAATTATTCCTGAAAGGTCGAGAGTAACTCTCCAAGTTACTTCTCTAGGGTTGAGAGTAACTCTCAAAAAAGCTCCATCCTCAGAGAGAGGAACTCTCCCAGGAATTTCAGTGGGGAGGGAATTCTTGGTGTCTGCAGAGCAGAGTTCGCTCTGCTGGAGGCAAAAGGGGCGAAAGAAAAGGAAATCGTTCCAATTCCCAAAAGCGCATGGGAGAATTGGCAGCAGGAATGGGGTGAGAATCAAAACTAAGTCAGAATCAAAATCAAGAGTAACCCAGAAAATCAAAATCAAGAGTAACTCAGAGAATCAAAATCAAGAGTAACTCAGAGAATAAAAATCAAGAGTAACTCAGAAAATCAAATTCAAGAGTAACTCAGAAAATCAAAATCAAGACTAACTCAAAATATCAAAAGCAAGAGTAACTCAGAAAATCAAAATCAAGACTAACTCAGAGAATCAAAAGCAAAACTAACTCTGAGAATCAAATTCAAGACTAACTCAGAAAATCAAAAGCAAGACTAACTCAGAGAATCAAAATCAAGATTAGCTCAGAGGCTGAGCCCCTCTCGATTCCCTTCCCTGCAGCTCCCCGGAGAGCTCCTTCCATCAGGTGAGAACATCCTTTAATCTGCTTAATTCCACTTGTCATTTCCATGCAGCCTCCACTTCCAACCCCATCCCATCCCTCCGCCTTCGTCACCCGAGTATTTCCATCCCCCTCGCCCATCTTATCCCATTAGGGGAGTTAGGAAGAAATAAATTGGAATCACAACACACCTACGGCTTGCTCTGAAAGAGACTTAGCACTTGACTCACCTACTTAGCTGTCAATTTAACACTCTGAGCTGGATTTAAATTCAGTCAAGACCCATCAGTTCGAGGCGGAATCTCAATCTGCTCCCCCCACACTTGGAAGGATTGCGATGGGGAATAAAATAAATCAAATATTGCTACAAACTTCAGTGATTCTGAACGTGCTGCTCCAGGATCCAGGGATTCATTCCCAGGAATTCCATGCCTGACCCACAAAAACACCACTTTCTCAAAAAACAAAGGTTTTGTCACTCCAGGCCATTGTTTCCAATCCCATCTTTTAAATACAAAATGTCCGGGCCTTTCCCTTGAACAGCAGCTGAGGAATAAAGGGAATGTGGCACCTTTCTCCCAAGTATTAATTAGGTTTTTCCTGGGAAGGAAGAGCAGGAATTTATCCGGAATGGCTGAAAAGCCTGAAAGGGACACACAGAGCTGCTCCGAAGTTCCTTCTCCCCACACTTCTTTACCTCTGAGGGTCTCTGCCCCCAGCCACAAACCCATTTTTGCCCGCGGGTGACCTTTTTGGGGCGGATCATCCTCTCATTTCCAGGATTTAGCACCAAGGCTGCCCGGTCACTAATGGGATTCCGGAATTACTCCTGAGAGCGGTGATTTCAGAGATGCTTCCTCTGATGCCACGGTGAGCATTAGGATAAACTCTGTATTTAACCACCATTACCAGTAATATCAGCTCCTCTGAATTACCCACGGTTCGGAGATGCCTGAGAAAATGGGAGGAAGATTTTCCAAAGCAGCCAATAATTCCGCCCAGGTGCTTTTTAAAAAATAAAGTCTCCCATCACCCAAGCCTGAAGAGACTCATTTTTTCAAGCACATCCTACCATTTCTCCAATTCTGGTGCAGAATTCAAACTTCCAGCTCACTCATCAGCTCTGGAAGTGGGGCTGGATGTTTAATTACCTGACAAAATGTTTGATTTCCTGATGAAATCCAATTCCACCTCTTTGCAACAAACCGGAATCACTCCCTGCAACCCCTCTGCTCCAAATTACTGAAATAAAGAATAACTGAAATTAAAAATAACTTGAGGGCATCTCTGACCTCTTCCCTATCCAGGTTTCCTGTGGTTTCCTGACACCCCAAGGTGATGTTTAGTGTCCCAAAACCACTCAGCACCTCAGTGATGTCACTCAAAATTTGTCCCACGCTTTTGTCCCAGCCCTGTCCCCACCCATGAGAATTTTCCCAAATTTTCTCTCCACTTCCCAGCTGTGGAAGAACATTTGGTCTCCAGGGAGGCCAAGCCACCTCAACCACGAGCTCAGGGATGTCACATTTCCTAAGGACGAAATCCTGCTGCCCCATATCCTCGGAATGCATCAATCCCATAATTAGGTGTATTAAGAGCTGTGCCTGTCGTATCTCACTCATTTCCACCGACATAAGAAGTCACATTTAGAAGTCATTAAGCTGAAATGAAATCTTTGCTGGGCTTAATTAACTTAAATATTCATGAAACAGGATAGCAGGGGAGAGTGTTGTTCTTAATCAAAACAGACATCGCTGTTCCATAATGCAAATTCCGATTTCTTCTGTGGACAATGCCAATTCCTACAACACTAGGCAGGGGAGTTTGATGGGAAGTGCAGCTAAAAGGATTTTGATGCCTGAACAGGACTTATCTAAAACAGAGGCCAGACAAAGTGAGGAGAATAAAAATCAGATTAATTTATGAAAGGCCTTCAGGTGCACTCAGGGCACACAGAGCTCACTCGAGAGGCTCCACCCAAAATGGACAGCGAGTCACGAGTTCTGCACATTGGAGAAGTTCTGTCCATTCCCAGATCGAGCCTTAATCCTCCAATCACACCTTCAGCTGATGATGGCAACCACCCCAAGCTTGCTCCCCCAATTCACTCTTGGTTCCATATTTTGGGGCTCTGAGGCAGCCAAGTGTCCTTGGATCTCAAGTTTTGGAGGAATTGTTTTGTCTAAAATGCTGGGAACAGGAAATTTGGCATTTTATATGGAGTCCAGAGCTACAGAATAAAGCTAAGACACACAAAAATATAGAAGCTAAATTCCAAAAGCATCAATTCCCATTGTCCTTTAGCTCCTGAACTCAGGGGGAATTTGCTGATCCAAACATGTGCTTAACAATAATGTCGTGCCTAATGCAGGAGTCCCCTCCAGGGTCATTTATCACCATTTCCTCGGGCTGAAGGCAGCACTCGCCGCCTCTCCAGCCTTGGAAAAAGCTTTCCAAAGGGAGTTTTTAATTTCTTTCTCAAGGCTGCGGTACTTCCGCAGCTCCCAGGCTGTTGAGCTCTGGGTTAATGTGCAGGGCCTTTAACTAACCCAATTCCTCATGGATCGCTCTGGATTCCTGTGCCAGAATTCCTGTGCCATTCCTGCTCCACCTCATCCTCCTGGGAATACCCAGAGCAGCTTTTCCCCTTCGTTCCTTCTCCTCCTCCAGACCCCCAGGGACCCTGGGGGCTCCTTCTCTGTGGGAATCGTGGGCGCATAGTAAGAGCTACTTTACCGGAGAGTGTTGCTGAGAGCTCGCGGATATAAGAACGAAACAAGTGGAGAGATGGCGGGAGTGCCAAGAAGAAGTTTATTATTAAGTATCTACTTATATTGAGAAACGGGTGGTCAATAGGGAACTCAAGTTAACTATTGAGAGACAGAATATGTGAATTCTAAACCTAGGAAAACAGAATTCCCTTTATCTTGTCAAGATCAGAGGGACAAGAATCTGTTTGAGGCCAGCACAGAAACCCTGAATCACCCAACAAGGACTGCCCATGCTCCAGAGAGAAAGGTGAAAAGTGCACTGTGATGGAGACTACAGATCTTCATCACGAGCAGACCCCCAGAGACCACCAGGACACACAGTGGCACACGTTAATGATATTAATGATTGTCGAGAAATGATTTGCATAACCACTCCCATCCCGGGGAATGTGATGAATATTCATGAGTGTTACCATAATATTGTGAGTTGGCAGTGCCGGGTGTGTGTGTGTTTGGAGGAGTGAATCCCCAGCCCCGGCGCCGAATAAAGCAAATCCCCACTGCTCTGACTGTGTCTCTGAAGGTCTCTGGGCCTGCTTGGGGCCAATCAATATACATGGAACAGTCTAATGGTGATTGGACCATGGTCACCCACCCCCCAGGGCGATTGGCCGAAGCCCTTACAGCACTCAGTTCCAAAACATAGATTAGAAAGAGCAAGAAGAATTCAGCTTATCTTTGTTTCCCATACGATTCGTGAGAAAGGTGAGAGTTCTGAGAGTAGTGCATCCACATGAGAACACCTTGTTGTTCTCAATTCTCACAAACGGCTCTTTGATTCAAAACAAGCATGAATTCATAAACAGAGATAGTTGATTTTATGCAGGTGGTGTTTTTTCAAAATATTGTTTTGGTTGTCAGTAGCAATGATATCATAGAGTAGTGAATTGAGAGCTAATGGATGTGTGACATGGAAGTTAGAAAATAATATAAAAAGCCTCTAGAAAATAAAGTTACTTCCTTCCTTTCCTCTGACCTGAAGCTGTTGTGAACTCCTTTCGTGCCGTGACCGTCTGGGACAGTGACACTTCTCCGTGTTCCTCCTCAAGCAGAGGAGCCCCAGGGCAGGCTGAGCATCCCTAAACCTCCTCAGGCTGCCCAGGGAACCTGGGGCTGCTCATCCCTGCAAGTCTCCAAGGCCAGGCTGGAGCAGCCTGGGATGGTGGAAGATGTCCTGTAGGATTTGCTGTCTGTGGTGTTTGGTGGGTTTTGTTTCGGACGGTCGGGACGGAGACGAGAGATCTCTGGAGTTTGGTCTTAGAGCATGAGGTTTATTACGAAAGGGCGTGGGGGGAGGGGAGCTGCCAGGAGCTGCCAGACACAGCTCAGAGCAGGGCAGAGAGGTGAGAGAGAGAGAGAGAAGAAAAAGGATCGAATAATGCCATGATTGCCGTTTACAATACAGTAAATCATCTTCTGTGCTGAATATTCTAATTTTCGCTAACCAATCTAGAACAAGCTACAAATCCTACAACATTTACACACAGCCTAGGAGAGTCATTGCATTACCATATGGCGTTATATTTTAAACTCCAAAAACTGCTTTTTGGACCCTCTGCCGAGTTGGTAGGGTCTGCTCTGACCCTTGGACCTGTCTGCAAGCAGAGGGGATTGTTTAATCCAAAGGGGGAATTGCTTAATCAAAAGGGGAATTGTTTAATCCAAAGGGGATTGTTTAATCCAAAGGGGAATTGTTTAATCCAAAGGGGATTGTTTAATCCAAAGGGGGATTACCTTCAGTGGCCACACCATTGTTTTCCAGTTGTTCAGTCACTGGGGTTTGGTATCTCAAAGCTTGTCTTCATTTCAATCTCGCTTATAGTTTCCATATTCTCAGCATCTTTTGCCAGCTAATAATATTTATAAGACTTTCCTATTTCATCTTCCCCAACAGTGTCCCTTGGAATGAAACGATCCTTAAGGTCCCTTCTCACCCCAACCCCTCGGTGATTCCACGATTTCTGCCTTCCCACTCTGTTTTGTTCCCCCAACACATTCAGGGCCAAGGTGAGTCCCAAAATCACAGCCACGAAGCTGCACCTCCTGCTTGGCTCCTCCAAAGCTGTCGGGGAGGATTTCCAGCCCCTCTGAGCCGCAGGGCTGAGATGGATGCTCCAGTCGGAGTTTCACGGAACCACGGAATATGCAGAGATGGCAGACACCCATCAGGATCACCCAGCCCAACCCCTGGCCTCGCACAGGACTCCCCAAAATTCCCACCCTGACCTTGAGAATGTTGTCCAAACGCTCCTGGGGCTCAGTTTAGTGAGGAAACATTTCTCTGCCGCGGAATTCCTGCAGCAAACTCACCCCAGGGTGGAGATGTGGCCTCTCCTTCCCAAGCCACGGCTCCTTTGGAAGCTGGGGCAGGAACGGCAGCGATTTCTCCTCTTCCTTCAAACCTCGGTGGTGAGGGCAGATCCCCAAGGTGGGACATCCAAAGCTCCTCTTCCCTGGGAAATTTCCCAGAGGGAAATCCATAAAACTCACCCCCTCCGTCTGGAATTCCTCCCTCTCCCGTGGCTGACCTGCGCTGTTCAGAAGGGAAAAATTACCCAAGATTTGCTGGGTCGAGAAGTGAAGCAGCAGATTGCCACGAGGTGCAGAAAAACTGCTTTAAAAATAGGGAGGAAATACAGTTTCGCATTTGCGTTAATGGCAGCTTTGCTTTCATTATCTGCCAGCCCCGTGCTCGGCTTCACATGCAATTAAAAGGAGAGAAATAAAATACTCGATGGAAGGAGCAGCGTTTGCCGGTAATGAAATGTTTATGGATCAATTTGTACCCCAGTAAAGAGGGAATGAATTTACTGCAGGAGGAGAGAAAACAAAGTGGAGATAAGCGCCGAAAATCGCTCGGACTCCAGACATTCACAAAATGTTATTATTTCCCCTCAGAAAAGATAATATTGATTGTTGAGAAGTGTTTGGACAACGCCAACAATGTGTTTTGCTGATAAAATACACTGACCCATTTAGGAGATGTCTGTACAGAAAACAGCACGGGCTGAAATAAAACTCCACGCTTCAAATCTCCTTTGATAAATCCCCAGAAGAGAAAACCTTGCCATGACCTCCTCTCCTCCACAGTTCTGCTCTCTCCAGGACACCGGGGCTGGCATTGTGCTGGAGCAGGTGCCCCAACTTTTGCTTAAAATGTGACAGATTTCATCAGTTTCTACTTCATTTTCCACTTCTAACACGGGCAAAATCCTGTTTGCATATTTACAACAAAAAGCGAAAATTCAATTAGGTTCCTAAGGGCAGGAACAGATTTATTCAGTGCCTGGAATAACAAAAGCCTCAGCTGGGATGAAAGCGAAAAACATCTCCACGCTACCAAACATTTAAAGGAAGTTTTGATCTGATGCAGTTTAATGTGTACACAGAGGGGGGAAAATTCTCAGAGAATTTTGCTGCTTTTAACTAAGATGAAATGTTTTACATCCTCGTGGGCTCAGCCACCATTAGGAACAGCACCGGATCACAATCCCACAAAAGAATAACAAAGGTTTGGGGGGAAGCAGCGGGATTCCCTCACTGTTATTTTTTTCAAGAAGAAATGAATCTTTCTCTAAAGTGGTTAGGGAAGAAGAGTTCCATGCAAATCGCCAGGAGAGGCTCGGCTTTGTCTCTGAGTTCAGGGATGATCCAAATCTGCCCCAGCACGGGAAAGCTGCGGCTCAGGAGAAGCCTCAAACCCGGAGAAAAACGGGGCATGGAGACAAGGGGGGAAAAAAGAAGAAAAAGGGAGAGAAAGGAGGCTTGGTTTGAAATGGCAGAGGGCCGGAGCAGCTCCATTCATTTCCAGAACAAAAGGTGAGGGAAAACAAGCGTCAGACCCTGAGGAGACCTGGGCACTGCGGACGGTCCCAGGCATTCCTGGGAATTGTCTGGAACGTTTTTTTGTAGCCTCCAGGAATGCATTTGTTGCTGCTGAGGGCCCATGGAGCTGCAGGTTAACCCAAACTTGTCCATCCCTCACGTTTAACCCAAATCCGTGGAATTTCTGACCCTGGATTCTGCACAACAAATCGATGGCGCAGGCTCCAGGAATGCATTTGTTGCTGCTGAGGGCCCATGGAGCTGCAGGTTAACCCAAACTTGTCCATCCCTCACGTTTAACCCAAATCCGTGGAATTTCTGACCCTGGATTCTGCACAACAAATCGATGGCGCAGGCTCCAGGAATGCATTTGTTGCTGCTGAGGGCCCATGGAGCTGCAGGTTAACCCAAACTTGTCCATCCCTCCCTTAATCCAAATCCGTGGAATTTCTGACCCTGGATTCTGCTACAATGAATTGATGGTGGAGGCTCCAGGAATGCATTTGTTGCTGCTGAGGGCCCACGGAGCTGCAGGTTAACCCAAACTTGTCCATCCCTCACATTTAATCCAAATCCATGGAATTTCTGACCCTGGATTCTGCTACAGCAAATCGATGGTGGAGGCTCCACCTCGGAGCAGGGAAGGACAAAGCCCTGACAAGGCCCTGCCACCCCTGGGTGACCCGCAGGACACGAAATCCCCTTCTTAAAATCTGCTGTTGCCTCTGCGGGGTCATTGGCTCAATTTCCATCACCAGGGACAGCAGTGTCAGGGCTCGGAAAAGAAAATTTATGAAAAACAAAGAATTTAGAGCTGAAATTGTGCTCAGGAATAAAATCACTTCAGAAAGTCAACACACGACCGAGGCTCGGAGCTGGGCGCTGACCAGCACAAACAACAGCACCTCTGGAAGAGCCGAATAAATCCAATTTCTCTGCCTCCAATCTGCTCTTCTCCCGCAGCGCGACGAAGGCGAAAAGTCATGATTCAAACTCCCCGGTGGAGGAGCCAAGTTCCCCGAGAATCCTGACAGGCAAAGGATGAGCGCGGCATAAAATATGCAAAGGAAGACTCATCTTTGCCTAAGGACTGGGGAAGAGGCTGAATCCCAGCCCACACACCCAAAAAAAGGCTTTTTGAAAGGATTCCAAGGCTCCGGGACTTTGGGAGCAACGTGGATGCAGACTCTGGATAGGTTGGTGCTCCCTGCACCGAAATGGGGCATGGAGCAGAAATAAACCCTTAATTAAATGTTCCCCAAAAAGTTCATTTTTGAACTTCCCGGTGAACTTTCCTGCAGATCCCAGGAAGTGAAGGATTCAGAGGGTGCCATGCTGGAGCACCTGCAGCGCTTCAATTAAACTCATTTTTCATAAAATTCTCTATTTCTGCCCTCGAAACTGTGATCCTTTTTTGAGTCAGATCTTTTCGGAAAGCTGAGCTGAGCTTCCCAAAAGCCCTTGGGGTTGGACCTCCTCAAGCTGAATCAGTTCCCAGCTTATTTTAAACTGGGGTATAAGTGAGGCATAAAAACCTTCCATAATTCATGAAACTTGCAACCTTTTGCTATCCTGAAGGAGATTTGATCCTCGACAATTGAAAAAATGATTTTTTTTTAGTCCAGAAAGAACGATGGAATAACCATACAACACAAGTGGGAGCATTCAGCCATTCCTCCATCCTGGAATGGACACGCCAGCCTGGAACACAACATTTCATAAACCTTCAATATCTCACGGACTTCCACCGATTGAGGATCAACAACATCCCCACAGAACTGCCTCCACGGATTAAAGCAAAACCTTTGTTTAGCCACTGTCGATCTCTCTGTTTTCAATTATTTCTGGTATTTTTCTGTTGCCTGCAGGGCAACAAGTCTGATTTTGTGAAGGCCTGATAAATTCTGAAGAATTTATCTGTTTGTTCACTCCCCAATTGATTTGACCTTTGCTGCCTCACCTGCTCCTTGAAATTTCCTGGGAGCCTCAGGAGTCGCCAGGCTGGGGAAGAGCTCTTAAACGAGGTTTTCACACGAGCGCTGAACATCTTCATATCCCAACGATTCCGGGGAAATGTGGAAGTAGCCAAGAGCTTCCAAACCACCCAGCTCAGGTCATGCTGCAGTTCCCAGATCCATCTGCAAAATTCCCGGGTGGAGCAGCTAGAGGGGAAAAAAAGGCAATGCGGAAATCGGCAGCAAAGGCATCTGCTCAGGAAAAAACACTGCTCCGAATCGCAAAAAAAATCCTAAAATTCTCGGTTTGCTATTCATAGCTTCTTCCCTCAGCTTGTCAGAGGAGATTTCTGACTCTCAGCACAAAAGGTTTCTACTCTGTAGCGGTGGAGTTCGCAATTGGATGCAAATCAAGATGTTTTCCCTTCCTTTATATTTTGGATTTCCAGTCTGATGTTATTGAACGGAGAGGGAACAGCTGCCAAGTGTGCTCTGAGTGGATGTCCCTCCATGGCAACTGAGATGGGAATCAATTTTGGCCTCGGTGGGGATGAAGAAGAGACATAAAATGATGTTTGTGTATTCTGGGGGCTTTTTTCTCCTTTTAAAATCATTATTGTTTGGAAATCCCCCTCCAGTGACGTCCCATCCTGGGGTCCCTTCGGCCTCTGCAGGACTCTCACACCTCCAAGGCAGCTCCAGGAGCAATTCCAAGGCTCATTCCCTGACACTCATTCCACACCTGGAATAAACCCTCCATCTCCCACGTTTTTTCCAGCAGGAATCCCTGGAATGATTTCTGCAGTGTCCCAGGAACGTTCCCATCTCCCCATGATGAACTCGTGGAGTTTCCCACCACGCCCTGGGAGAGGTGAATTGTTGCTCTGATTTTCTGATATTCGTGGAGATTCATGGAAGCTCGCAGGGAGGTCAGGCAGGCAGCACACGAGATGGCGAAAAGAGAGAGTTTATTTACGAAAACTTCTTTATATATTCATTAATGATCTAATAATAATTGGTCGATAGTTTTTCCACCCCCTATAACGATTGGTTACGATTCTAGAGCATCCAGTACCAAAACAAAGATATTAGAAAGCACAAGAATGCAATTTATTCTCCATGAGAAAGAAGAGAAAGATTTTAAAACAGTGCAACTACAGTGAACGCCCAACTCTCCAACTCTGTTTGAGAGGAAAATGATCCTTTCAGGAATGATAAACCCATTCCTATCAACTCCCCTGGTTACTCCCACATCTGGCGTGGTTCTGGAAACCACAATCCCATCCCAATCCCTCTGCTCCATGATTTTAACCCAAACCACAACCCTGAAGTCTACCCAGTCCCCATCAAACCCAAATCACCTCAATCTGTGAAACCCCTGACAGGTCAGTCCCAAACTTCCACACGCCGCACACGCGAAACGCGGGATTAAGACGAAGGAATTAAAACGTGGAATTAAGATGAAGCGGCTCGTTCCCATCAGCCAAGCCCTAAAATAAACTTGTTTTGAACAGATTGTGGCGCCGAGCTGGGAAACAGAACGCTCCCAAGGATGTTCAGACCTCCCAAGCTGCTTTTATCCCAGGCAGGGAATGTTTCATCCACCTGACTCCCTTGGCAGGGATCTGCTTTTCCATCTGAGCCCACCTGTTGGAAAATTCGCTTCGACAGGCAGGAATTCTGAAATTCGGGAAGAATTCGGGTTCAGGAGGAATAATTTGTGACGAGGGTCGGGCATAGGAGAAAGGTGGTCCTGGCTCAGGTGGGACGCGGAGCTGCTCTGCTGAAATCAGGGAAGTCACGACAGGGATGGGATTTATCAGCCAGGGCTAGGATTTTTTGCAAAAAGAAGAAAAATTCAAATAAGGAAGGAAGAGAAGAAAAAATTTAAAAAAAAAAAAAAAAAAGGAAAGAAGAAGAAAAAAAGAAAATAAAAAGAATATTGAAAAAATTCCCAACCAGTTCCTCCTTCCATCCCCCCCAGCTCACAGATTTTGGAATCATCTCTTTCATAGATATTTTGCTGTTCAAGCTCAAACCCTCCACATTTTTGGCACTGTTATTTCTCTGTTTTGCTGCAGAGATTTTTTTTTTGAGCTGAATTCTCTGCAAACAGGGACTTTTCCTCATCTGCAGGTGTCACCTTGCCCTGGGTGACGGCACCTGAGGGTACAAATGGGATTTGGTTTAAAAAATGGAGAGCACTTGGAGATTGCTCCTCCTTGGAGCTCATCAAAACACTCCTGCGAGGATCTCTCTGCTCTGAAAAAAATGGCATTTCATGGAATTGTTCCTGGAAACCTGTCAGTGCTGGCGAAATCTCGGAAAAACGATTGTTCTTTTCAGAAAATGCACAAACCTTGTGTTTAAGGTTTTTTCCTCTCTTCTTTTTAAGTTCACGAAGTTGTCAAAACGAGAATGGGGAGTTTTTATAGATTTCCCTACTTTTGATTCTTTGATTGGAGCAGCGCCTTCCCCCTGATGATTCCCGGTGCCTCCAACATTCCGGGAATTTCAGGAGGAGAAAAACTGAAGGGGAAAAGAGAGAATGAGAGCAAGAGTGGCCTAAAGCATGAAAATTCCCAAGGATTGATATCTTTTGTTCCGTCCTGTGGGACAGCGATGGGGCAGAGAGCACAGCAAGGGAGACAAAGATTGGGGAGGTGCCACTACCCCCGGGAATGCTTTCAGCTCCAGGTGGTGTTTTGTTTCGGGAATTGTTTTGGAAATTGCTCAGATTGGTGAAATCAGAGTCACGTCCCCAGCTGAGGTTGGTCCCATGGAATCATGGAATGTTTGGGACCTCAGAACCCACCCAGTGCCACCCCTGCCATGGCAGGGACACCTCCCACTGTCCCAGGGTGCTCCAGCCTGGCCTGGGACACTCCCAGGGATTCTCTGGGAATTCCATCCCAGACCCTCCCCACCCTCCCAGCCAGGAATTAATTCCCAAGATCCCATCCCACCCTGTGCTCTGTCCCTGGGAAGGACCTGGAGGTTTGATCCTTCTGGAAACTGTGAAACTTTCCCATTATTTGAACTCCACTGATTTGGATCATTTTTTCCCAGTGCTCAGGAGGAGAAGGGCAGTGGCGTGGATGGCACCGAGGGCAGGGAGAAAATCACTCCTGATGTGTTCTGTTCCCCAAAAATCTCAAATTCCTCATCCAATCTTTGCTATTTACTGCATCTAAAATGGGATTTTTTAGAACCATGGGATCCTGGAACAGGTTGGGGTGGGAGGGACCTTAAAGCACATCCAGAGCCACCCCAGGGACACGTCCCACTGTCCCAGGGTGCTCCAGCCTGGCCTGGGACACTCCCAGGGATCCAGGGGCAGCCACAGCTCCTCTGGGAATTCCATCCCAGCCCCTCCCCACCCTCCCAGGGAGGAATTCCTTCCCAAAATCCCATTTAAACCTCGCTCCTCTGACTCAAGGCCATTCCCTGTGTCCTGTCCCTCCATCCCTGGTGAAAGGCTCTCCATCCTCACACCCCGCAATTCCCAGAATTCACATTCCCATTCTTTACAAAGGAACTAAATCCCTGCGGAAATGCAGGAATGAGGAGATGAGAGAGAAAAAAAAGGTGCCAGGAGGAGCCCATCCTCCACTACCCGGTGCAGGAGCAGCTCTGCTGCTGATTAGTTCAATAGTGACCTGAAATCTGGGAATTCCGAATTCTTTTCCATCGGAACATTGGGAGACCCAATCCAACAGCTGTTGATTTCAATTTCAACCTGAAATCTCAGAATTCTTTCCCACGGGGATATTGGGAGGCTCAATCCCATAGGTGCTGATTTCAATTTCAACCTGAAATCCAGGAATTCCTTTCCATGGGGACATTGGGAGGTTCAATCCAATAGCTGCTGATTTCAATTTCAACCTGAAATCTCAGAATTCCTTCCCACGGCGACATTGGGAGGACCAATCCAATAGATAGTGATTTCAATCTCAACCTGAAATCTGGGAATTCTGAATTCCTTTCCATGGGGACATTGGAAGGCTCAATCCAATAGTTGTTGATTCCTATTTCAGACTGAAATCTGGGAATTCCTTTCCACGGGGACATTGGGACGAGGTGAAGAACAAAAGTGGGCGATGGGTTAATGAAAAGAAATGGTCTGAAATCCCAGGATTTCAGGGAAGCAGAGGTTTATCATGTTCTCCACGTTGGCTACGTGAGAGCTCTCCAGTGATACCAGCTCTCCTAGAGATGGAGAAATGGAGACAATTCTGATGGTCGCGGTGCTTTCATCTCCCTGCTCACAGCAGACTGGGGTGCAAGAGATTGTCCTGATGAAATTCCTTAATTTTTAATGGAATCCTTGTGCAGAAGGGTCCCGTGAAACCAGGCTGATCAGTTTAATTTCTAATTAGGAGGCATTCCGGTGATTATGGAAGGAACCATCCCATCCTTCCAGATCCTCCTTGGCAGCTTCAAAGCCTTTTCCATTGTGTGGGCAACGAGGGTAGCACTGAAGAATAACACCATAGGAAATCCTAAATACCCCAATTCTGCTGTTTCCCAGAATCCCAGAATTGCTGGGATTAGAAGGGACCTTAAATCCCTTAAATTCCACCCCAATCCCTCCCCATTATCCCAATTCCACCCCGTTCCATGGTCAGGGACACCTCCACCTTTCTCCTTGTCCCCCAAGGACGTGGATATTGTTAAATATAAAAATGAGGAATTTTTGGCAGCAGCAAGAAGTGATGGATGTGCAAGGGAGTGACACCAGGAGCTCTGGATTTTGGGAGATCAATCTTCCCGAGAATAAATCTCCGTCTGAGCCCATGTTCTGATGGAGTTGGGTGAGGGTTGTGCTCATCCTCTGATCCTCCCACCCTGTCAAGGCTGAGGGAGCTCTGGGATGAAGGTTGAGGGAGGAATGTCATTTGGAGATGTTTCTGTCACTGAGCCTTCTCCAAAAAAACACAGGAAAAAAAGGCGAATAACAAAAAAACCCAAACCCACGCAGCCTCCTCTCCCCCTCCCAACTCACGGGAAGCCCAAGGATATATCAAAAATAGGGTTTGAGGGAAAGTTCTGGAGAAGAGGAGCCATCAGTCACCTCCAGCCCCGAAATGAGAACATTTCAGCTCCAGGACACACAGACTCTCACCCAGTCAGAACTAAACCCTGACTTCACAAACACACCGAGTTCCCTTCAGATAACATGCAAAAAAAAAATCATTAAATTCTTTCCTTTCCCCCTTCTCCTTCCCTGAAAAACATGGAGCATTATCTAAATGTGGATCTGGCTCAGCCACAGCAAAATTGCTGTTTTTCTCTTATTTTTTTTCCCAATTTTTCTCCTCTTTTTCACTCACCATTTCCCTGCCCCTTGCAGCAGAGCGGGAGGGTGGCAGTGCCAGGCCAGGCTGAAGGTCCAGAGACCCCAAGGTCACTTCTCTGTCTGGGTGAATATTTAGGAAAAAAAAAAACGTGTGGGAAACGCAACCAACGATCCCTCGTTTCCAATTTCCATAGAAACAGCAACTTGTAGCTTTTCCAAGGCAGAAGAACTCACATTATCAGCTGTGTTTATTGTCCCTGGAGGCTGTTCTTTTGGAAGCGCGTCTTATTTTCTCTCTGAAATGACTTCCATTTTTGCCCTCCCAAACACCCTGTGGCAACGAGCTCCACCACTGGAAAACACAGGGAAAATAACCCCCAAACTTCCTTTTTTTGGTTTTTGGGGGTTTTTTGGTGTGTTTTTTTGGTTTTTTTTGGGGGGGGGTGTTTTTTTTTTTTTTTGTTTTTTTTTGGTTTTTTTTTTTGTTTTGTTTTTTGGTTTTTTGGTTTTGTTTTTATAACCTGCTGATGAGTTTTAAAAGACCACTGCAGATGCTTTTAAGTTTGAAAGGGAAATAAGTGCCAGCTCATCATTCCTACCTGTGGGCTGAATTTGAGTCAGTTCAGGTTTAATTTCCATAAAACTTCACCGGTGTCGTTTTCCTCCAGCACCTTTTCCGTGAGCTGATCACAGACCCATTTGTGCTGTTTTATCAACGCAAATCCGCAGCAATTCCATCACTTTGTTAAACCATCAATTTAACCAGACATTAGTTGGACTAAAAGCAAGATTTTGCAGCTCTGGGCTTTTCCTTCCAAACCCTCTCCGTGTTTTCCATAATGTTGTACCGAGTGCATCTCCTGTTTTATAACTGAATTATTTACCCGCAGCTGCACATGATGGATTTCTCCAGTGAAATGTGGGCACCTCTCAAAGTTTGCTGTGTAAAGGAAATTGGAGCAAAAGCTGAAAAAAACTGAAATTTGCCTTTTAAACACCCAATTCCAGGCAAAAATACCACCAAAAATAGAGGAATTTTACACAAACTGAACTAAGTCACTGTGTTTTTCATTGCCTTTTACCCTCCTGTCTCCTGACCCTCTATTTCCTGGAGAGAACCAAGGAAAAAAAATTCTTTTAAATATCTGTTCCCAATCTTTCAGGCAAAAATATCCCCGAAAACAGAGGAATTTTAAACAAACTAAACAAAGTCATCATGTTTTTCATTGCCTTTTACCTTCCTGGTTCCTAACCCTTTATTTCCTGGAGAGAACCAAGGAAAAAAACTCTTTTAAATATCTGTTTCCACTCTTTCAGGCCAAATTCCATGAGATTTTGGCCATCATTATATCCCAGGAGAGAATTTTAAGACCGAGATGCTCCCAGCGGTGTGTGGTCATTCCTCTGTCGTCTCCCAAAGGGCATGGCATCAACTTTTGAGATAAAGATAAGTCCAGAATGAAGACCCCCAGCCCCATAAATCCAGAGATTCCAGGTGTGAATCCATGCCCCGAGCACCTTAAATCCAGGAGAAATGCAGAGCACCCACGGGGACCATCAGCCTCACTAATTCCAGAGTTTTTCAGGGCGTTTTTATTTCCCAAAGACATCTCCTGGCTCTCGGGCTGGAAAAGTCATTTTAGCAGCAATTCCGCCACAAAATACAACTCCTGTTAGCAGAGGTCAGGAGGAGTGTTTTCATAAAATATTCCTTTCTGCTGACACCGTCCTTGGTCAAGCGCTGGGGACTGATCTCAGCGTTCCCTCCTCGGGTTGTGGCTGGGACGTGACAACCTCGTAAAAAATTCTAAAGGTCAGGCCTGAGCTGCGAGGAGCCCATCAGCGAGGAGGAAAAGCGGAGCTAAATCGCAGGCAGCTGCACAAACGTGAAATATAAAATTCATGCTGAACAGCTGTGTTTCCACAAAGATGAACCAGGCCAAGGTGACCCATTCCAGGAGATGAACCCCTCACTTCCCTTCCTTTTTTCCCTTGTTAAGGGATCCCCGTGGGCTCCTTGGGTGCTGCTGCAGGGAACAGTTGGTGGCAATTCCAAGGTAATTAAGCCTTAGATTAACACCACTGTCCCATAACTGACTAATTCTACTTTAATTCATCTTAAGGATACTGCTGAGCTGATTTTTGATCTGAAATCCCACCCTGATGCAGCTTTAAGGAACTTCTGCATTGTGTTGAGTTAATGATGATTTGTCCAAATATTTCAGCTCTGCACTGTGTTGAGTTAAAGATTATTTGTCCAAGGGTTTCACCTTCTGCATTGTGTTGAGTTAAAGATGTGTCCAAATATTTCAACTTCTGCATTGTGTTAAAGATGATTTGTCCAAGTGTTTCAACTGTGTTGTGTTGAGTTAAAGATGATTTGTCCAAGTGTTGGAAAATATACCAGTTTAAAAATCTTGTGTAACTTTAGTCAAAGGATTTGGTTGTCTTTAGTCCGGGAAAAGGAATCTTAGACAGAGTGGAGCAGCCCAAAGATCCCCAGAGAGATCAAGGCCATCCACGGAACACTGACGGAACATCGGTGGCCATCTCCAGACATCCACCCCAGAGCACCTCTGACACAGCTGGAGACATCTCGCCCGCAAAGGACTGAGGAGAAAATTGAAAAATGAAGATCTAATTAACATCGGAGGGGAGGGGATTCGGATCCAATGGAAACTGAACACTGAGGGTTGCTCAACTCTGGACCAATGAACTTTGGAACAATGCATCTCTGTGGGTTTGACTGTATAAAATTTGGGGGGAAATCCTGTAAAATGTGTGCATCATGGAATGATTCTCTCTGCACAGCTGGGCTGTGTGTGGATGAGATGATTTCTGTGGCACACCCTGGCCAGAACACCATCCTGGCCAGAAAATAAAGCAATGCCTTGACTCCCCAACACTAAAAATGTTGTTGGAGGGTTTTTGTTTTTCCCACAGTTTTGGTGACACAAGTGTTTCAACTTCTGCGTTGTGTTGAGTTAAAGATGATTTGTCCAAGTGTTTCAACTTCTTCATTGTGTTGAGTTAAAGATGATTTGTGCTCCAAGTGGCTGCCGGTGCCTCAGATCCAACCTTCGTCCTCTGCGGCATCGCAGAGCTTTGAGCCCTCTGGGAACTTCGGATGAAGACACAAAGAAGTCCCACAAAGCCACAGCAGCCTCCCCAGCCTTTGCTCCGGCACTACCCCAGCGGCCCTGAGGGCTCATCCCACCCCCAGCCCTTGAGAAAGATCCGACAGTGGGGTCAGCCTCATTATCACATCCTCCGCGTGCATCTCCTGCCCTCCGAGGTCAGGCAGCTTCTCCTTGTTGTGGCTCTCCACACTTCATCGGGACGAGGCCGAGGAGGAGCACAAAGCCTCACAGAACCTCCCCGCGGGCGTGTCGTGCTCTCGCCTCTGAAGCGGCGACTTCCGAGCTGTGGCAAGCTCTCAGAACCTGGACTTTCAGGTTCTCTCTGTAGTGGCCTCTTCAAGGCCACTTTCCAGGCCTTTTCATCCAAGTCAGACTGTCACATCTCCTCGCGTGGGTGGCTTTGAACGCTCGGCTGCAGCGGGAAGGAAAAGCTCCGTCCTTCTGGCCCACGGCTCTGTTTCATTTATTGTGCCTGGAGCAGCAGCACGGCACCCAGTTTTGTCAGGCAGGTCAGGAGGTTAAGGAAAAGGTCCAAGAAGAAAACTTAACCTCCCTGAGATAGAAATTAGTGCTCACAAAGATGCGTGGGGGAAAGAAATACTGGAGGATAAAAGTGGCTGCAGTGACTTCTTTTAGTGCAAGACCCACTGCAAGTGAATTAGGACTCCACAACCTGAAAAAAGGCAGAACTTCGCCAAGTGAACAGTGGAAGTCAGGGCTGAAAGTTAGCACAACCCATAAACATGGCCTCCAATGAAACAGAAATGAGATCTGGTGAAGCAATCCAAAGGTGCTGGATCGGGATGGAGCAAAAAGCATCCCGAGTGCTCACAGGGACCCATCAGCTCCTCTGTGGGCTCCAAACCTGAGTGCACATTATCCCTAATCTCTGAAACAAACTCACTCCTTCCCTTTCCCTCTCCTTCCACCTGCAAATGATTCATCCAGGCACCTAAAAGCCACTAAAAGCCAAGTGCAGGACTCGTTTCCCTCCCGTCCCTGCTCTCTGCCTGGTGCTTCCTTGCAGGCCGTGCCAGAGCCCGAGGCCTTGTCTCTCGGAAAAGGTCGGGCAGGATTTACAGAGCCTGAACACAGCCTCTGAGGCACAGCCTGCCCCAAACCTCTGTGAAGCTCCAGCTGCATCGCAAATGGGCAGCAGTTCTGGAAATCAGGTCACGGGAGCATCAGGCTCGCGGAGCCAGAGAATAATTCCGAGCAGGTTGCGTGGGGAGACAGAGAGAGAGAGAGAGAGGAGCTCTGCTGAAGGGCTCACACATCAAGAGGAATTAATTTCCTCCAGCTTTGCCATGTTGGGACTGGTGTTGCTGCCCCAGGAGCAATCCCTTCTTCTCGGGGTTCTGGGGAAGGTGAGAGGTCGTTTTCCCCTTTTCATGCGGCGGAAGCTCGGCGGAATGTTAATTCTGGCAGACACTTGATTCCCGGGAACTTCAGTGAGACTCAGCGTGAGGAGGATCAAGAGCTGCTGCTCGGGAAGTGACAAGGAGCCCAGGTTGACACACAGGGATTACAACCCCAGGCACTGATTCCTGGCGTGGAAATCTGCTCCTCTCTGAGATCAGATGCGTGACAGAGACGGCGTGAAAAAATGTGAGATACAAGAACAGGAAAAAGGAGGGGAAAAAAAGGCAACAGGGGAGATAAAAATCCTGTACCAGCGCATAAATACAGATTTCTCAGGGAAGATCCTACTTAGAGGCTTCACTTCTGGCTCAGCCAGAGTGTTGCCTTTTTCAGCCTAGAAATGAAAATTTGAGATAATTTTAGTATAGGAAGAAACATAAAAGTGGTGGATTTTTCTCAGAGTTCCAGGGGCAGTTCTGGAAGAATATCCACAAAAGCCCAACCCCAGAGGGCTGAATACAGTTTGATAGGCTTGAGGAAATTAGCAGAACTGATCAAAAACACCAATTCAGAGGACAAGTAGTGATGTGATTCCCCCCAGGTCAAGGCCCTTCTCTGGAGCCCCCCACCCTCAGCACTCGCTGTGATTGTTGATGAAAATGTGTCTTAAAGATTTTATTCTCAGCCTTGGTTCTCAGGAAGAACCAAGACAGGAGAGGAGCCTTGTGCCCCTCAGGGCTTGGAGTTCTGGAATGGGTTTGGTTTTTCCAGCTGGGAAAAGGGTGGGGAAAAGTACTAGGAAAAGAAAAGAAAAAAAGGCAAAAATCGTCGGCGTCAGGAGTGAGGCACTCATCTCTCCGGCCGTGGTCAGCGATGCTGAAAACGAGGAGGCAGGAGCTGGGTTCATTCATGAGCAGGAGCCCCTGTCCCCCATCTGCCGCTGCCTCTGCTGCCCAGGCTCTGACAGAAGCCGAGCACAGGAGGAGCTGAAATCCTGCTCTCCCCCAGCCCTGTCCAAGAGTGAAACCATCTGCAGCAGCAGCAGCAGCCACAGCTTGCGTTTCACCTCTCGCGTGCCAAGGGCTCCGCTCGAGCGTCGCTGTCGCATCGGCCACAAGCCTGGAGGACCCCGAGGGTTTGGGAGAGCATGAGAGGGAATTTAACTGTCCATGTGAACAGATCCTTCACTGTCTGAACCTCGTTAGGCGGAGGGAAGCTGTGAGGCTGCCAGGAGGAGCAGGGATTGAGGATTCACCTGGTGGGAATCAGCCAGGTGCGACTTTGGGACGGCTGTGCCCAACCCCAAAATTGCTGCAAAACACAGCAGCCGAGGAGGCAGCTGGGGAGGTGACAGGGATTTGTCAGAATTCGACTCGCAGGAGGTCAAAGAGGCACAGAACTCAATTTATTTGTGTTTAACTACGGCCGCGGACGTGATGTTTGCCCATATTTGCTCACGAGAATATCGCACAGGAGAGTTCAAGGCTCAGATAATCCAAACTGCCTGAATTCTCCTCGGATTTGATGGAACGTGAGTGTTTAATAAACTCAGAGGTGGTTTTGAAGTATTTCACTCTGCACCTACAATATTTACCCTGTGTGTTCCTAAAGTGCAGGTGCCTGAAATCGCACTTGGCCAAAGGATCTTTCCTGAAAACTGCAGCCTTTAAATCAAAACTGCAGGTGGTCCCCAATCTATGAACCCCATGTGCCACACAATGGATAAAGCTGAGCTGGGCTTTTAAAGACATCTAAAAATTGATGCTGAACTGCCCAGCAATTCCCAGGTTTTTGTGGGGGTTTTTTGGGGGTTTTTTTGGTTTTTTTTTTTTTTTTGGTTTTTTTTTTTTTTTTTTGGTGGGGTTTTTTCTGCTTCTTTTTCTTTTGTTTGTTTGGGGGTTTTTTGTTTTGGTTTTTTTTTTTTTTTTTGTTTTTTTTGGTTTTTTTTTTTTTTGAGGGGGTGAAGTTTGGGGTTTTGTTTTCAGACACAGACTCTGAGAGAAAATCTTTTAAAAATGTGGATTTTCCATCAAGGTCATCCAACCCCCTCCCCCTCACATCAAAGCTCTTCATCCCCTGGAGGAGGAGGAGGAGGAGGAAGAGGAGGAGGCAGAGCGAATTGGGAGCCTGTGGAGAGGCTGGTGGGTGAGTGGGGCGGGAGCAGGGAATGTCTGCGATCCATGGGCAGCTCCAGGCCCCATTCCTGCTCTCCCTTTTCCCATTCCTGCTCTTTCTTTTCCCATTCCTGCTCTCCCTTTCCCATTCCTGCTCTCCCTTTTCCCCTTCCTGCTCTCCCTTTTCCCATTCCTGCTCTCCCTTTTCCCATTCCTGCTCTCCCTTTTCCCATTCCGGCTCTCCCTGTTCCCATTCCTGCTCTCCCTTTTCCATTCCTGCTCTCTCTTTTCCCATTCCTGCTCTCCCTTTTCCCATTCCTGCTCTCCCTTTTCCCATTCCTGCTCTCCCTTTCCCATTCCTGCTCTCCCTTTTCCCATTCCTGCTCTCTCTTTTCCCATTCCTGCTCTCCCTTTTCCCATTCCTGCTCTCTCTTTTCCCATTCCTGCTCTCCCTTTTCCCATTCCTGCTCTCCCTTTTCCCATTCCTGCTCTCCCTTTTCCCATTCCGGCTCTCCCTGTTCCCATTCCTGCTCTCCCTTTTCCATTCCTGCTCTCTCTTTTCCCATTCCTGCTCTCCTTTTCCCATTCCTGCTCTCCCTTTTCCCATTCCTGCTCTCCCTTTTCCCATTCCTGCTCTCCCTTTTCCCATTCCTGCTCTCTCTTTTCCCATTCCGGCTCTCCCTGTTCCCATTCCTGCTCTCCCTTTTCCATTCCTGCTCTCCCTTTTCCCATTCCTGCTCTCTCTTTTCCCATTCCTGCTCTCCCTTTCCCATTCCTGCTCTCCCTTTTCCCATCTCCTGCTCCTCCCTGCCCGCCCAGCATCCACAGGAGCTCCCACTGGGAGCCCTCGTCACGCTCGCGTCAGCCTTTCCTCCTGGCTCGGCTCAAATCCTCGGATCCCCGCGGCTCCAGGAGGCTCAAACAGGGCAATTTCAGCACCACAACCCCCGAAATTTGCCCAAAAAAAGATTTCTTGTATGTTTGTGTCCTCCTCAGTTCTGTATTGTCATAAACCAACATTGAAGTGGATCCTCGGCCGGAGTAACTGGGATTAATTAATTGCCAATGTTTGTTAATTTGACCTGGACTTTGCCCAGGAGCTTCCAAATTCATTCCAAAGGAATTAAGCTCTGGAGGCTGCTGTAGCTCCCACCACCTTTAAAGCACAATTTGAAGGAAAAAAAGAAATTAAATCGATTATCAGCAGCATCCTGTTGGTCCTGTAGTAATGCGGAGGTGTGGGAAAGCAAAGACCAAAACTGATCTTTGGAAAGCAAAGACCAAAAATGATCTTGGGAAAAGAAAGACCAAAACTGATCTTTGGGAAGCAAAGACCAAAAATTATCTTGGGAAAAGAAAGACCAAAAATGATCTTGGGAAAGCAAAGACCAAAATGATCTTTGGAAAGCAAAGACCAAAATGATCTTTGGAAAGCAAAGACCAAAAATGATCTTGGGAAAAGAAAGACCAAAAATGATCTTGGGAAAGGAAAGACCGAAAAAGATCTTGGGAAAGCAAAGACCAAAATGATCTTTGGAAAGCAAAGACCAAAAATGATCTTGGGAAAAGAAAGACCAAAAATGGTCTTGGGAAAGGAAAGACCGAAAAAGATCTTGGGAAAGCAAAGACCAAAATGATCTTTGGAAAGCAAAGACCAAAAATGATCTCGAGAAAGCAAAGACTAAAAATGATCTTGGGAAAGGAAAAACCAAAATGATCTTATCAGGAAAGGAAAGAATCACTTCTGCCACAAAGATTGTGTCCAAACCAACCCCACAGCCGCTTCCCCGAGCTCCTGGAAAATGAGGGATGTGCTCATCCTCAGGGTTTTAGGGCTGCCGGAGTGTGGGGAACAGATTTTTCCCGACATTTCCTTCCAGAGCTGCGCGACCACGGGCGGTGTGAGAGCAGATAAATCCCAGGCTCTCAGCAGAGCTCAGCAGGGCGGCACCAAATGCTCCTGAAAACACCAGACAGGGACATTTTGGAGACGAAATGCAAAGTGCAAAGTGCAGGCGACACACGGAGTAATTTGGGAAAACAAACCCTTAGGGCTGGGAGAGGATGGGGATTTAAAATCGAGCAGAGCGCAGCTCAGAACGCTCAGCCAAATGCCTGGGAATACACAAAAAAAAAAAAAAAAAAACCCAACAGGATTTGTCCGTGGTCTGCAGGTTTAAATCCTGTGGGAAACGCGAGGATAAGTGACCATATGGGAAGTGGAATTTGATCAGCCTCTCATCGCTGCCTGCCGCAGCTCCGAGGTCTCTCCATCGCCATGGACACGGGGAGAGGACACGCGGCACCGACGGCGCTCGGGGAACGCGTTCTGCTGCTGGAAATGTCACCCTGCTGGAAAGTGTGTGAGGAACAGCGGGGACTGCGCCGGGGTTTCAGTTCTAAATAGAGAAACGGAGCAGAAACTCATTCTCAGATGAAGATATTTGCGGGAACTCGGTAATGACAGTCTGCAAGCACAAAGTTCATCCCAGCAGAGACCAGGACCCCCCCTCTCCACTTCCAGCTCTGCTCTCCTCGTGATTTCTAGGACCAAAGAAGGCCAACAAACCAGAATTTCCCAAATTATTTCATTTCATCCCTTGCACATGAAGATCCCCAAACCACTCTGAGTTTGCACAGCCCTGAAAGCAGCAGAATCAATCCCTAATTTCTAACAGCCACCCACCTCACCCCTCGAAGAGAGTTTGGCTCCCTCTGTTAAATTTAGCTGCTGTTAACAGGCGCCGATTTCCCCGCCCGGGCATTCGTAGATTTATTTTATTCCAGAAATATTCCTCCTGCTCGCTGCAGCATTCCCGGAGCTGGAGGGGACAGGAGTGTTCGGGATGGTTGGAGCTCCAGGGAGCTCTGAGGAGCAGCAGGGGTGGGATATTGAATTCCAGCAGAAATTGCGGAAGTTTGGAAGTACAAACAGCATCCCAAAGGTTTGGGTGAGGAGGGAGAGCAGCCCTGAGCTGCCATCATCGCACAGCCACTCCAGCAGGAGGTGTTTCATGGGATTATGGAATAGTTTGGGTGGGAATGGATTTAAATCCCATCCAGTGTCACCCCTGCCATGGCAGGGACACCTCCCACTGTCCCAGGGTGCTCCAGCCTGGCCTGGGACACTCCAGGGATTCTCTGGGAATTCCATCCCAGCCCTCCCCACCCTCATTCCTTCCCCAATCCCATTTCAATCTCCCCTTTCCCATGGGAAGCCATTCCCTGCGTCCTGTCCCTCCATCCCTTGTCCCCAGTCCCCCTCAGCTCTCCTGGAGCCCTTCAGGCACAGCAAGGGCTCTGAGCTCTCCCTGGAGCCTTCTCCTCCCCAGGGGAACACCCCCAGCTCTCCAGCCTGGCTCCGGAGCAGAGGGGCTGGAGAACCCTGGGATGGTTTGGGGTGGGAGGGACCCTAAAGACCCCTCAGTCCCACCCAGGCACACCTCCCACTGTCCCAAGGTGCCCCAGCCTGGCCTGGGACACTCCCAGGGATCCAGGGGCAGCCACAGCTCCTCTGGGAATTCATCCCAGCCCCTCCCCACCCTCATTCCTTCCCAAAATCCCATCCAACCCTGCTCCCTGTGTGTTTGAAGCCATTCCCTGTGTCCTGTCCCTCCATCCCGTGTCCCACCCCCTCTCTCTCCATCTTTCCCGTAGGATCCTCCCGGCACTGGAAGGTCACAGTGGGGGCACCCCAACCCTCCAGGCTGAACCATCCCAGCAGAACAAACAAGAAACACTTCCCGAAGTTTCAAATCAGGAGGAATAAAAAGCAGAGAAGGCTCCCAGCTCTCGTTGTGCATTTTTTTGGGAAGCCGAGGGCCCTGTTTGTGAATTCCTCCGGAAAACCACAGTGGGCAGTGAACTGGGGCCATTCCGGAACTTTCCTGGGGAGTGCCTTTTCCCATCCGTGGGTTTGGCTGGAGGAACGGAGCAGGGTGGAATCAGCTCTGCATCCACGGGAGAGGATGGAGAGGATGCAGGGCCTCTTCCCAACATTCCTGTTCCAAAGGAACCTGTCCCAGGTGGGGCAGCATTCCCACAGGAGAGCTGGAGACAACTGCACTGGGGTGGGAATGGGAATGGGAATGGGATGGGAATGGGAAATGGGAATGGGAATTGGGAATGGGAATGGGAGCGGGAATGGGAATGGGAATGGGAGTGGGAATGCAAATGGGAATGGGATGGGAATGGGAATGGGAATGGGAGTGGGAATGGGAATGGGAATGGAAATGGGAATGGGAATGGGAGTGGGAATGCAAATGGGAATGGGATGGGAATGGGAATGGGAATGGGAATGGGAGTGGGAATGGGAATGGGAATGGAAATGGGAATGGGAATGGGGATGGGGATGGAAATGGAAAGAGGAATGGGAATGGGAAATGGGAATGGGAATGGAAATGAGAATGGAAACAGGAATGGGAATGGAAATGGGAGTGGGAATGGGAATGGGAATGGGAAGGGAAATGGGAATGGGAAATGGGATGGGAATGGGAATGGGAATGGGAACGTGAATGGGAATGGGAATGGGAATGGGAATGGGAATGGGGAGGGAAATGGGAATGGAATGGGAGTGGGAGTGGGAATGGGAATGAGAATGGGGATGGAAATAGGGATGGGGATGGGAACGGGAATGGAAATGGGGATGGGAATGGGAACAGAAATGGGAATGGAAATGGGAAAGGGAATGAGAATGGGGATGGGAATGGGAATGGGAATGGAAATGAGAATGGGAAATGGGAATGGGAACGAGAATGGAAATGGGAATGGAAATGGGAATGGGAATGAGAATGGGGATGGGAATGGGAAGGGGAATGGGAAATGGGAAATGGGAAAGGGAAATGGGATGGGAAATGGGAATGGGAATGAGAATGGAAATGGGAGTGGGAATGGGAATGGGAATGGTGGCAGCACCTCCTACTGCAACAGAAGCATACATTCCCCCCCCCCCGCCCCCCCCCCCCCTCCATTTAAAACTATTATTTAAAGGATCAGATTGTCTTACCCTCCTTGGAATATTCCAGCAGAATTTCCCTCCAGGCCTTTCGGGTGCAGGAGTTCTAGGGAAGGAAGAGCCAAGTGGGGATTGAAATGCAGCTGTCAGTGGTTAAAGTGACACTCATTGCAGTAATTTGATTTTTGGGGGTGAAGAGGTTGAGAGAAGCAACTGTAAAATATTTTATTTGGACACGTGCAATTGAGATACCCCAGAGTTTCTCCTTTAAGTCCTTTTTAACTGCATTAGGTGCAGTTAAACACGACACAGCCACAGAAATATGGTTGGACTCAGCCTTAAAGGCCTTTGCCAGCCTAAATGATCCCATGATTCTGTTTGGAAATGATACGTTTCAATTTGAAACATTTAAATACCTTTATTACCATGTAAAAAAGAGTGTTAAAGACATTTCAAAATATCTGCATGAAAATAAAATCAATTTTTTGAACCAAAGGCGCTGTGGGGCCTCTTCTGAACGTGCTGGAAAGCCGAGTGTGTGTTTATCTTTTCCCTGATTCTGTTCTGCTGCTGATTAACATCTCCCTGACTTCAGAACAGGGTTGGAGCCCAATTTAATCAGTTTGTGCACAGCCTCTCGCAGAGGTTTTCATCTCCACTGCTTGGGCTACTCTTTCCAAATGTGTAGAGAAGTAAATATTTTAAAACAATCTATGGGGAAAATGCAGAAAAATAAATGTGTTCCTTCTTTGCTCTTAAAATGTGTTGAGGAAATTGCTGCCACTCCTGAAGAGGTTCAGGACAAGTTGGGAAGCTCCACGGAAAACTGGGCACATATTCCAAGATTTAGGAACTTCTCACTTCATAAGGGCCCTGGAAATCAAATTATTTTATAAATCCACCACCTTTCCTTTGACACTTCCTCTGTACACCCCAAATGGACTCCCACCTTTCCCGGGAAAACACGACGTGAAGCAGCCAAACATTTCAGTTGGACTTTTTTCCTACCCACCACTGAAAGCCAAGTTCAGTTCTGCCACCAGGACCTGTTATCCAGCGGGAAACAAAAAAACCCAACCCCAAACTCATGTTTGAGCACGGAGACAGACCCCATTTCTCTGGAAAAACCCAAACTCCGCTCGTGAAGGAGAAGCTGATTGGATTCTCCATCTGCTTGGCGGATCCTGGGATCCCACATCCACATCCCTGCCCAGCTCCTCCCGACATTCCCACAGCTTCTGCTGCCTCCCAATGAATTTTTAGGGATTTGAGGCACAATTTCTGTCAGCTGAACCTGCCAGGGCAGCGGGGAGCACACAGGGAGGTGGGGATGGTGACACCGTAAGGAATTTAACTTCTATTTTTTGTGTATCTGTAGCTTTGGTGTGCGGCTCTGGGCTCCAAATAAAATGCTAAAAAACCTCTGTTCTCAGCGTTTTAGACAAAACAATTCCTCTCCGTTGGAAAATCCAAGGACGCTTGGCTGCCTCAGAGCCCCAAAAGATGGAACCAAGAGTGAATTGGGGGAACAAGCTTGGGGTGGTTGCCATCATCAGCTGAAGGTGTGATTGGAGGATTAAGGCTCGATCTGGGAATGGACAGAACTTCTCCAATGTGCAGAACTCGTGACTCATTGTCCATTTTGGGTGTAGCCTCTCGAGTGGGCTCTGTGTGCCCTGAGTGCACCTAAAGGCCTTTCACAAATTAATCTGATTTTATTCTCCTCACTCTGTCTGGCCTCTGTTTTAGGTAATCCCTGCTTTAGGTATCAATAGGAATCTGAGAACCAAAAGGAAATCATGGAATCCCGGAATGGGTTGGGTTGGAAGGACCTCAAAGCCCATCCAGAGCCACCCCAGGGACACCTCCACTGGCCCAGGGTGCTCCAGCCAGGCCTGGGACACTCCCAGGGATCCAGAGACAGCCACAGCTCCTCTGGGAATTCTCCCCAAAGTCTCTTTCCCTCTTTCCTGTACCTTCAGGTCCTGGAAGGTCACAATTTGGTCACCCCTGGTCTCTTTTCCAGGCTGAACATTCCCAGTTCTCCCAGCCTTTTCCTTCGCTCCCAGTTCCACCCTGATTTCAAACACCTCCTGAGCCCCGTCCCAATCTCAGCCTGAATCATGGACAAAAGTCCTTAATTTGGGCATAATTAAGGACAAATTAATTGAGCTCTCTTCTTCTCCTGCCCACCCTGAGCTGGCAGAGCTAAGCCATTGGATTTGTCCCTTCCCAGCAGAGCCCTCAGGCTCTTCACCTCTTGTGTGTTTTGGGTGAATAAAACCAACCCTCCCTTCCTTTTTTTCCTTTAATTCCCCACAAAACTCTGGCATTTTGGCAATTAAAATTCCTCCTGTTGCTCCAGCCAGGAATTCCAGCTACCAGCTCATCACCGAACAAAGATTGCCTGATTCCTTGAGGTTTGTTCATACCCAGTGACCTTTAGAAAAATAAAAACTATAATTCAGAATGTTATTAATGCTGGCATTTATGTGCTGATGTGTTTTAAAGCCTCTGGTTTACCAGGTCCCCCTCTTTTAGCTACAAATTGTAAATTCCTAAAGCAGAACCTCCATGCTTGGAGTAACCCAAGCTCTGTTCAACTCAGCAGGGAAATCTCCTGGTTTTGTTCGCAATTGGGACAGATTCCTGCTGTGGAAATTGAATTTTTAATTTTTTTTTAAACTAAATACTGCGAGGAACTGTTACAAAAAGGGTTCTTGCTGCATCAGCTCATCATTCCCACCGGTTCCAGCTCCCTGCCCAGTTCCATAAGGCTTCCAAAGGTTTTTTTTTTCCTGCTTGTTCACTGCTGACTGCTCTGCCCAAAGGCTACGAAGAGCATTTGGAGGAAGAAACTGAGCCTGGGCAGAGCTGCTCACTCGAGTGTGAGCTCAGAGCCAGGGCCACACCGAACTGTCAGAACTGAGAAACAGGTGGTCAATAGGTAACTCAAGTTAACTATTGAGAGACAGAATATGTGAATTCTAAACCTAGAAAAACAGAATTCCCTTTATCTTGTCAAGATCAGAGGGACAAGAATCTGTGTGAGGCCAGCACAGAAACCCTGAATCACCCACCAAGGACTGCCCATGCTCCAGAGAGAAAGGTGAAAAGTGCACTGTGATGGAGACTACAGATCTTCATCACGAGCAGACCCCAAAGACCACCAGGACACACAGGTCATGCGTGGCACACAGCTAATGATATTAATGATTGCCGAGAAATGATTTGTATAACCACTCCCACCCCGGGGAATGTGATGAATATTCATGAGTGTTACCATAATATTGTGAGTTGGCAGTGCAGGGTGTGTGTGTTTGGAGGAGTGAATCCCCAGCCCCGGCGCCGAATAAAGCAAATCCCCACTGCTCTGACTGTGTCTCTGAAGGTCTCTGGGCCTGCTTGGGGCCAATCAGAGCCAGGAACCCCCGGATGGAATCGCGACACTGATCCAGAGATGCTGTGGGTGGAGCTGAGCGCTCAGATCCAGGGAAGGTGTCCCTGGAATGTGAAGGTCCTTCCAACCCATCCCACTCCAGTCCTCTGTTGCCTAAAGGGCTGACCTAAACCAGAGGCTGGACAGAGTTCAGAGAATAAAATCAGTTAAATTTATCGAAGGCCTTCAGGTGCATTTAGGGCAGGCACAGCTCACCCAGGGGCTGCACCCAAAATGGACAGCGGGGCACGAGTTTTTCACACTTTATAAGTTTTTTATAAGGTCACAGGTTTTTCATACTTTATATGTTTTTTGTAATGTCACAGGTTTTTCATACTTTTTGAGATTTTTATACCATCGCTGGTTTTTCGTACTTTATAAGTTTTTTGTAAGATCGCAGTTTTTTCATAATTTATAGGTTTTTTATATGGTCACAGGTTTTTCATACTTCATAAGTTTTTTGTAAGATTGCGAGTTTTTCATACTTTATAAGTTTTATATAAGGTCATGTGTTTTTCGCACTTTATAAGTTCTGTCCATTTGCATATCTGGGGTTAATCCTCCAATTACAGCTTCAGATGATGAAGTCAATCACTCCAAGTTTGCTCCCCCAATTAATTCACTGCTGTTTCATATCTCGGGGCCTGAGACAGTGAGGTGTCCTTGGGTTTTGGGCTCAGAGAGGAATTGTTTTGTCTGAAAACGAGAGAACAGCAGCTCAGCACTCTGTGTGGAGTTACACACTGAAATTACAGATACATGAAAATACAGAAGCTAAAATCCTAAGGCATCAAGCCTGACAAAACTCACCCAGAGTCAGAGTTCTGAGCAGTGACACCAAAACCTCCAATCCAGCCCCATGGGTGCCATCCCCGTTTTGTTTTCCAGGAATTCAGCGTTCCCCGGCGAATTCATTCTTCCCTCCCAACAACTCCTTGTGCTCTCCAGGGCTGTGGAAATGCTTCCCTGCAGGGAGCAGGTGCCATATGGGCGTGTAGGCTCAATTAGCACATGCTGACAGATAGCAAGACACTTGAAAAAAGAAAAAAAAATTTAAAAAAATTAAAAAAAGAAAAAAATCCCAAGCCTTGGCAAGCTCGGAAAGTTTCTCTATTGATTATGTCATGCTGCATCTTGTAGTGCCTTAACTCGGGAGGTTTTCTGGGAAAAAAATAAAAAAATCAGAGGAGAGAGGGAAAGGAGAAGATGGAGAGAGCTCTTGGAGGAGGCAGCGGGAATTCTTGAATTCTTGCCAGGTTGCCCTGCCAAGGGTGGGCACAGGCCCTTCCCGGAGCAGACGTTTCGTTACTCACACATCCCTGACTGCCCAAACTGATCCTAAAGCACTTTGGCATCTCCCGGGGGTCAGCAGGGATGGATTCCTCCTCCCTGCATCCAGAACGAGACCAAAATTAAACGGGAATGGCTCTGTGGATTCAGAAAACAGAGAAAATCTGAGAGCTGATTTCCCTCTCCCCTCCTGCCCCTGCAATCAGAACAGGAGAAAACAGCGAGGTTTTCTGTCTGAAGTGCTGAGGAACCCTCCAAACTCCTCCAGGAGCCAAAAAAGAGCAGAATCCCCTCCCTGAGAAAGGACCTGACCCCAATTTCAGGGACCTCGCAGTGGCAACACAAACCCAGGAGCGGTGGCTGCGTTTCCCAGTGGGAAAATCGGCGTTGGGGTGAGGAAAAGGTTCATCCTCTGCTCTTAGCACAGATGGATGAGCCTAAATTCCTCCTGAGCAGGCAGAGCACGGGGCTGTGTCCCTGGTCCTGCGTCACATCCCAGCCAGGAGCAGCTGGAGCAGGCACGGGACATTTTCCCACCTGGAAAATGACCATCTGCCCCTGCAGCCACAGCCCTGGCCTTCCGTGATGCCAGAGGATTTTTGCCTTTTTTTCTTTTCTGTATTTTCTATATCTTCTATAATTTCTGTATTTTCTAGATTTTCTAGATTTGATAGATTTTATTTTCTATATTTTCTGTATTTTCTATATTTTCTATATTTCCTATATCTTCTATATTTTCTGTATTTTCTGTATTTTCTGTATTTTCTATATTTCCTATATCTTCTATATTTTCTATATTTTCTATATTTTATGTATTTTCTATATTTTCTATATTTTCTATATTTTCTGTATTTTCTGTATTTTCTCTATTTCCTATATTTTCTCTATTTTCTTTTCTATATTTCCATATTTTCTGCAGCCTTCCCAGTACTTTTCCCCACCCTTTTCCCAGCTGGAAAAACCAAGCACATTCCAGAGCTCCAAGCCCTGAGGGGCACAAGGCTCCTCTCCTGTCTTGGTTCTTCTTGGGAACCAAGGCTGAGAACAAAATTCTCAAAACACATTTTCATCAACAATCACAATGAGTGCCGAGGGTTGGGGGCTCCAGAGAAGGGGTTTGACCTGGGGGGAATTTCATCACCACTTGTCCTCCGAATTGGAGCTTTTGATCAATTCTGCTAATTTCCCAAAACCTATTAAACTGTACTGACCCCTGTGGGGTTGGGCTTTTGTGGATATTCTTCCAGAACTGCCCCGGGAGCTCCAATAAAATCCACTTTTATATTCCCTCCTTTACTAAAAGGATCTCAAATTTTATTTCCAGGCTAAAAAAGGCAACATCAGAACAGAGAGGGACAGGGAACAGCCCTTCCCAAGCCCTCCTTGGTTTAGAAACCTCTTCCAATCCCCAGAATGGGTACCTGGAACTCTCAGGGAAAGCTGGAAGAGTTTTTCAGACATGAATCGGGCTATTTTTTAATCAGGATAATATCCCAAAAAGCTTTTTTTTTGTCCCAAAAAGGGGCAGGGAACAGCCCTTCCCAAGCCCTCCTTGGTTTAGAAACCTCTTCCAATCCCCAGAGTTGGTACCTGGAACTCTCAGGGAAAGCTGGAAGGGTTTCTGAGACACGAATTGGGCTATTTTTTAATCGGGATAATATCCCAAGAAGCTTTTTTTTGTCCCAAAAAGGGACAGGGAACAGCCCTTCCCAAGCCCTCCTGGGTGGCTTAGAAAGCATTTCCATTCCTGAGAAATGAGTTTGGATACCTGGAGCTCTCAGGGAAATCAGGAGGGGTTTCGGAGGCACGAATCGGGCTTTTTAAAAATTGGGATAATTAATATAATATAATATAATATAATATAATATAATATAACATAATACAATACAATACAGTATAATATAATATAATATAATACAATACAATATAATATAATATAAAATAATATAATGTTTTTTGTTTTTTGTTTTTTTTTTTAAATAAATAATGAAAAAAGAAGCTCTTTTTTTTTTTTTCTGGGAGAGCCCTGTGCCCTGTCCTCTCACCCCATTTTTGGGATATGAATTCCGAATGGAGCAGGGGAGGGAAGGCAGGAGCCGATGCAGGACAGAGCACAGACACTCTGCCCTGCCTGGCTCATCCAGGAGGAGAAATGAAGGAATCACTGGGAAAACCCAGGAGGAATCAAATCCCAGCACAGCCTCCCTCTTGCAGGAACAGCGCCCAGCTCTGCTCCACAGGGATTTCCCATGGGATTTATTCCAGGCAGGCTCCTGCTCCGGCATGGTGAACACCCCACAGGTGTCACCTGCTCAGGTGTGACAGTTGGTGGGTGACAAAAAGGGTTTTCCCTCCTGCCTCTCTGCCAAACACAGGGAATAAAATTCGAGGATGGAAACTCAGTCCCTCGTGTGAAAACCTCAACCATTCAGTTCCCTTTCGTAGGTTCTTGTTTTATTGCCTCAAATTCCCCCAAATTCTGCTCCCAGTTGGTGAATCCAAAACGGATCGGGAAAAGGTCGGGAATGGGAAGGAGCAGCTGCTTTTGAGGGAAGGTAGGAAACAGCAGCTCCAGAATTAATTAAATCTCCATCTTTAGCCTTAAAATCCACAACCACCTTCCTGCCTTGGGGAGGTGGTGGAGTCCACATCCTGGGAAGTGTCCAAAAAACCTCTGGATTTTTGGGACATGGATTGGAGGTGACCGTGGTGGTGCTGGGTCATGGATGGACCCGATGATCCTGAAATTTCCAACCCAAACCATTCCGTTCCCTTTTGTAGCTTCTCCATTTATTGGCTCAACTTCCCCCAAATTCCGCTCCCCGTGGGTGAATCCAGCTGCAAACAGCTCAGGAAAAGATCGGGAATGGGAAGGTAGAAAACAGCAGCTCCAGAATTAGTTAAATCTCCATCTTTGGCCTTAAAATCCACAGCGACCTTCCTGCCTTGGGAAAGTGGTGGAGTCCCCATCCCGGGAAGTGTCCAAAAATCCTCTGGATTTTGGGGACATGGATTGGAGGTGACCGTGGTGGTGCTGGGTCATGGTTGGACTCGATGATGTGAAAACCAAACCTGCCTAGGCAAGAAAGCCACAATTAAACACGGTGGAAACGATCTGAGCAGCTGTGATGCCTTAAACAGGCTGGTAAAAATGTGAAGCAGACACAGCAGTAGAGGGGAAAAGGGAATTTACCTCGGTTTGATAGGATCCGAGGTGCCCAGACTCATGAAAAGTGGAAAACACGCCGAGGAGTGAGGGACAAGCCGGGACCCCTGTACAACGTGTACCGGATTTTTATGGACTTCACAAAACTAGCATATCTACTCAAAATCACCCAATAAGAAACTTAATAAATGAATAATTGCCCCCTATTCTAATGACCCCTCCCCCCACCAAATGAGACTACAGCCTAGTTTACAAAAACGTGTTCAAAGAGCGAACAGGTTGGAGCCTCTAGTTCTGAGATAGTTTGAATGTTTGATCTTCCTCGCTTGGCAGGACCCCAAACTAAGCTAAATATCAAACTACAAGGGTTGTAGACACGTAGGGCTAAAGTACAAGGAGTGTTTGTGAAGGGTACAAGGAGTGTGTTTAGAGGGTAACAGGGAAGGGAAAGGGTATAAAATATATAAAAAGGGTATAAAAAGAAAATACAAAAATCACCAGCATCAGCTGGGAGTCACAGTTTAGCCAGAACAGGGCACATCACACCTGAAAGGCTCAATTTCAGAGGCTGTTGGGCCCTTCCTGATGTCACCTCGGTGCTTAAATGTGGAGCTGTGGCTCTGAGGACTTCAAAGCTCTGAGGAGGTTCAGTGTCCCTGCACAAAAGGTGTTAAAGTGACAAAGACTCAGCCACTTGTGGCCCCAAAAGTCAGGAAAACAGGTGGGGACTTGCTGATCAAACAGCAGCAGGGAGCAAACGCTGGCTCTGCTCCTAAAATCAAGCTGGGAACCTCTGGGCCACCTTCACAGGAATCAATCCGAGCGAAAGGGTTTGAAGATGAAGGAATTGTCGCACATCTGAAGGTGAGGAGCACTGACCTCTTCCAGCTTTGATGGAGGAGCAAAGGGGAGCCGTCCTTGGCTGTTTGAGAGGAAATGGATTTCTCAGATCGGCCGAGCAGCAGGGATATTGCAGGGCAGATTTTCAGGATATTTCCCAAAATCTGATGCAAAGCCTGGGGTGAAACCCTCAGCCTCAGTGGGCTAGAAGGGATTGCAAACTCTCTCCCAAACAGTCCTGGTGCCAGAAGTTCTCCCACCTGGCGCTCAGTTCGGAAGGAGTTATGGGGGGAAATAGATTTTTCAGATCGGCTGAGCTGCAGGGACATTGCAGAGCAGATTTCCAGGATATTTCCCAAAATCTGATGCAAAGCCTGGGGCAAAACCCTCAGCCCCAGTGCCACATGGGCTGGGAGGGTTCAATCACAAACTTGCTCCCGAACATTCCTGGTGCCAGAAGTTCTCCCACCTGGCGCTCAGTTTGGAAAGGTTATGAGGGGAAATGGATTTCTGAGATCAGCCAAGCAGCAGGAACATTGCAGGGCAGATTTTCAGGATATTTCCCAAAATCTGCTGCAAAACCTGGGTGAAACCTCATCCTCAGTGCCACATGGGCTGGGAGGGATCACAAACTCTCTCCCAAACAGTTCTGGTGCCAGAAGTTCTCCCACCTGGCGCTCAGTTTGGAAAGGTTATGAGGGGAAATTGATTTCTCAGATCGGCCAAGCAGCAGGCACATTGCAGGGACATTGCAGGGCAGATTTCTAGGATATTTCCCAAAATCCGCTGCAAAGCCTGGGGTGAAACCCTCAGCCTCAGTGGGCTAGAAGGGATTGCAAACTCTCTCCCAAACAGTCCTGGTGCCAGAAGTTCTCCCACCTGGCGCTCAGTTAGGAAGGAGTTATGGGGGGAAATAGATTTTTCGGATCGGCTGAGCAGCAGGGACATTGCAGAGCAGATTTTCAGGATATTTCCCAAAATCTGCTGCAAAGCCTGGGGTGAAACCCTCAGCTTCAGTGCCACATGGGCTGGGAGGGTTCAATCACAAACTCTCTCCCGAACATTCCTGGTGCCAGAAGTTCTCCCACCTGGCGCTCAGTTTGGAAGGATTATGAGGGGAAATGGATTTCTCAAGCAGCAGGAACATTGCAGGGCAGATTTTCAGGATATTTCCCAAAATCTGCTGCAAAACCTGGGTGAAACCTCATCCTCAGTGCCACATGGGCTGGGAGGGATCACAAACTCTCTCCCAAACAGTTCTGGTGCCAGAAGTTCTCCCACCTGGTGCTCAGTTTGGAAAGGTTATGAGGGGAAATTGATTTCTCAGATCGGTCAAGCAGCAGGCACATTGCAGGGACATTGCAGGGCAGATTTCTAGGATATTTCCCAAAATCTGATGCAAAGCCTGGGGTGAAATCCTCAGCCTCAGTGGGCTAGAAGGGATTACAAACTCTCTCCCAAACAGTCCTGGTGCCAGAAGTTCTCCCACCTGGCGCTCAGTTAGGAAGGAGTTATGAGGGGAAATAGATTTTTCGGATCGGCTGAGCAGCAGGGACATTGCAGAGCAGATTTCTAGGATATTTCCCAAAATCTGCTGCAAAGCCTGGGGTGAAACCCTCAGCCTTAGTGCCACATGGGGTGGGAGGGATCAATCACAAACTCGCTCCCGAACATTCCTGGTGCTGTAAGTTCTCCCACCTGGCGCTCAGTTTGGAAGGGGCTGAGGGGAAATGGATTTCTCAAGCAGCAGGGACATTGCAGGGCAGATTTCTAGTATATTTCCCAAAATCTGCTGCAAAGCCTGGGACAAAACCCCTCAGTGTTGCCTTTTGGCTGGTAGAAATATGAAGCAGATACAGCAATAAAGGGAAAAAGTGTATTTACCTCGGTATTTAATAGGATTTTAGGTGCACAGCTCTGCAAAGGTGGAACACACTGAGATACACACACCGTGTAACATGGATACAATTTTATGGACCTTGAAAATTAGCATGTTTACCTAAAATCTCCCAATAAGAAACTTGACAAATGAAATAATTATCCCCTTGTTCTAATTACCCCCCTAAATGAGGCTAGAGCCCAGTTTACAAAATATGTTCCAGAGGAACATCCAAGGTTGGAGCCTCGAGTTCTGAGATCGTGTAGAGCTCTCAGCTTCCTGCTATGAATGTTTGGCCTTTCTGCTTTGCAAAACCCCCAAACTAAGCTAAATATCAAACTACAAAAATTACAGATATGTGGGGCTAAGGTACAAGGAATGTGTCAAGGGTACGAGTAAAGGGAAAGGGTATAAAAATGTATAAAAAGGGTATAAAAATGACAAAAAATCATCAGCATCAACGGTGCCACATGGGCTGGGAGGGATCAATCACAAACTCTCTCCTGAACACTCCTGGTGCCAGAAGTTCTCCCACCTGGCGCTCAGCTCCCTCCCCACTGCCTCACTCCTGAGGGATGCACAGAAAAAAGGCTCATAACGGCAGCAGTTGTTCATCCCCGAGCGGTGCCCGGGCCTGCATTCCCTGGCAGCTCCTTCCCAGTGAGGTTTCCGTGCTGCACAGATGTTCCAGGGACGCCTCTTTGCTTCCTCAAGAGGCTCCGAGCACAGCTGGTCCCTGCCTGGGCTTTGTCCCGCGGCTCTCCTGCTGTCACCGGCACAGGGGGGCTGCTCTCCTCCTCCTCCTCCTCCTCCTCCTCCTCCTCCTCCTCCTCCTCCTCCTCCTCCTCCTCCTCCCTCCACCTCCCAGTTCATGCCAAAACTCTCAAAATCAAGGTTATTTCCCTCCCTTGACTGTCTCTGTGGGGCTTTTTTTTTTGCCCACATTTCACCCACAGATGCCAAAGTCTTCATCCCATTCCCAACTCCATGGATTCCACCTGCCTGGAGAGGCTGGGGAGAAACTTCGAGCAGATCTTGGTGCAATTGTCACTGAAACTGCGGGAAAAACAAAAACCCTGCAGCAACTTTTTTGATGTTAGAGAGTCAAGGCATTGCTTTTTTTTCTGGCCAGGATGGTGTTCACACCAGGGTGTGCCACAGAAATCATCTCATCCACACACAGCCCGGCTGTGCAGAGAGAATCGTTCTGTGACACGTGGATTTTACAAGATTTTCCCCAAACTTTACACAGTAAAGATTCATAGAACTTCATTGGTTCAATGTTCATTGGTCTAAAGTTGTGTCGCCTTTAGTATTTGGTTTCTTATTGGATGCGGATTTCTTTGTCCCTGATGCTAATTAGGTCCTCACTCCTTGATTTCTTATCAGTCTTTTCTGGACTCGATGTGTCCAACCATGCCAGAGGCAGGTCTGGGGGAGATGTTCATGGATGGCTGTTGATGTTCCACTGATGTTCCACTGATGATCCATTGATGTTCCATTGATGTTCCATTGGTTCCATTGATGTTCCATGGATGTTCCATTGATGTTCCATTGATGTTCCATGGATGTTCCATTGATGTTCCATTGATGTTCCATTGATGATCCATTGATGTTCCATTGATGTTCCATTGGTTCCATTGATGTTCCATGGATGTTCCATTGATGTTCCATCGATGTTCTGTTGATGTTCCATTGATGTTCTGTTGATGTTCCATTGATGTTCCACTGATGTTCCATGGATGTTTCATGGATGTTCCATTGATGTTCCATTGATGTTCCATTGGTTCCATTGATGTTCCACTGATGTTCCATGGATGTTCCATGGATGTTCCATTGGTGTTCCACTGATGTTCCATTGGTTCCATTGATGTTCCATTGATGTTCCATGGATGTTCCATTGGTGTTCCACTGATGTTCCATGGATGTTCCATGGATGTTCCATTGATGTTCCACTGATGTTCCATGGATGTTCCATTGATGTTCCATGGATGTTCCATTGATGTTCTATTGATGTTCCACTGATGTTCCATTGGTTCCATGGATGTTCCATGGATGTTCCATGGATGTTCCATTGATGTTCCATTGATGGTCTTTATCTTTTTGGGTACATTTTGGGCTCCTCCCAGTCTGTTGCTATGTTAAGCTCATCTCCATAGAATGACTCTACATCCCTCAAAAAAAACTTTAAAAACTCCTTTCCCCAAGGTAAAGGCAAACCAAGCCTGACTAGAGAAACAAAATAAAAATTTTAGAAGTTACGTCATTTCCAACACAACAGCAGGGAGTGAAATTCCACCAGGGCTGAGATTCAGCATTCCAGCAGCATTCTGAGTATTCCCATCAAACAACAGCCATGGGGAACTCAGCGAGGGGTGGGAAGCGGTGTCTGCACTGTGCAGTCAGATGGGAGAGAATTCACCTCACCCTGCCAGGCCCAACCAGAAAATTCAAAAAGTGGTGTCAAACATGAGCAGATTTTGATGGGATCAGTTGTTTCCCTTCCCTGGGAGAATGTTAAAGCAAAATTGTTGATTTAAGGAGCTGTGCACAAACCCTGATTGTTATCCCTGTCAATAACTGTGGGATAAACAGAGCTCCTCTGCCACGCTCAGTTCGATTTTAGTCACAGTCTAAAAATACAAAATTCATTCAATTTGGTTAATATTGAAAAGCAGTCTATCAGAGGGGTATTTTCATTATTTTAGTCAGATTCTAAAAAGATCAAATTCCTTCAATCTGATTAATATTGAAATGCGGTCTATCAGAGGGGCATTTTTCTAATTTTAGCCATATTCCAGAAACACCAAATTCCTTCAATTTGGTTAATATTGAAAAGCAGTCTATCAGAGCGGTATTTTCATTATTTTAGTCAGATTCCAAAAAGATCGAATTCCTTCAATCTGGTTAATATTGAAATGCGGTCTATCAGAGGGGCATTTTCCTAATTTTAGCCATATTCCAAAAATACCAAATTCCTTCAATTTTTTAAATATTGAAAAACAGTCTATCAGAGGGGCATTTCCCTGATTTTAGTAATATTCCAGAAACACCAAATTCCTTCAATCTGGTTAATATTGGAAAGCAGTCTATCAGAGCGGTATTTTCCTGATTTTAGTCATATTCCAAAAAATACCAAATTCCTTCATTTTGGTTAATATTGAAAAGCAGTCCATCAGAGGGGTATTTTCATTATTTTAGTCATATTTCAAAAAGACCATAATATTGAAAAGCATTTTATCAGACAGGTATTTTCCTGATTTTAGCCATACTCTCAAAATACCAAATTCCACCAATTCGATTAATATTGAAAAACAGTCTATCAGGGGGCGTTTTCCTGATTTTAGTCATATTCCAGAAACACCAAATTCCTTCAATTTGATTAATATTGAAAACTGTCTATCAGAGGGGTATTTTCATTATTTTAGTCAGATTCCACAAAACACCAAATTCTTTCAATTTTTTAAATATTGAAAAGCAGTCCATCAGAGGGGCATTTTCCTGATTTTAGCCATATTCCAAAAGAACCAAATTCCACCTATTTTTTTAATATTGAAAAGCTGTCTATCAGAGGGATAAATTCCTGGTTTTAGTCATATCCCAAAAAATACCAAATTCCTTCAATTTTTTAATACTGACAAGCAGTCCATCAGAGGGGCATTTTCATTATTTTAGTCATATTCCAAAAGAACCAAATTCCTTCAATTTGGTTAATATTGAAATGCAGTCTATCAAAGGCGTATTTTCATTATTTTAGTCATATCCCAAAAAATACCAAATTCCTTCAATTTTTTAATACTGAAAAGCAGTCCATCAGAGGGGCATTTTCCTGACACGCAGTTCCAGGGCAGTAGATTTTTTTGGGACGTAATTATTCCAAGGAATTCACCACAGAACCACAAATCCAACTGCCAAAAATTACATTAAACACCAGCAGGGCTCCGTTATCAGTTTTTGGATCTGAGCATGGAAATATCAGCTATTCCTCTTTTTTTATTAAAGCTGGATCTTTGGGAAAAAAAAAATTCCTTCCCTCAGCAGCGCTGGTAAATGTGAACTCCCCGGAATTTTTCAGTCCCACATCCATTATGGATGAGATAATGATCTGCTCAACAATAACGGCGGAAAACAGAGATTTGTTTTGGGAAAGATTTCCTCCTGTTCTCAGGGAAAAAAACCCACACAATATACGCGGAAAAAAATGCTCGCAGTAATAGCACATCAAGTGATCTTCCATGGGATGAAAAAATCTGGTTTAGCGTCTGGAAAAAACTGAATTTTGCATAGAAAAACAACACCAAAATACCTCTGGTTTGGGTAACTTTCCAAGCCCTCCCTTGGAAAATGTAAATTAAAAATTTCCCTGTTTTCCCAGCAAGGGAAGTTCTGTAAACCAGGCTTAGCTTTGGCTTTAAATGAATGTTTACATTGATAAGTAAATTGAAAATTACGTCTCCTGCATGCATCACCCGCGCTAATTCCACAGCCCGGGCGGCAAATATTGACAGAGCTCTAACTCCTTCATTAGCCCAGATCCTTACAAATCATTTGGATGTTCCCAGTTTATGTCACCTCCATTTTCCTTGCTGGGATTGGGCACGGAAGAGCAGCAAAGAACCTGAAATTCAGAATTCCTGGTCCGAATTCCCAAGGCGCTTGTGGATTTTAAGGCTAAAGATGGAGATTTAACTAATTCTGGAGCTGCTGTTTCCTATTTTCCCTCAAAAGCAGCTGCTCCTTCACATTCCCGATCTTTTCCCGATTTGTTTTGGATTCACCACTGGGAGTGGAATTTGGGGGAATTTGAGGCAATAAAATGAGAAGCTACAAAAGGGAACGGAACAGATGAGATTGGAAAAGACTTTTAGGATCACGGATGGAGTCAACCATGACCCAATCCATATCCCCAAAATCCAGAGGTTTTTGGACAATCCAAGGGATGGGGACTCCACCACCTCCCCAAGGCAGGAAGGTGGCTGTGGATTTTAAGGCTAAGATGGAGATTTAACTAAATCTGGAGCTGCTGTTTCCTACCTTCCCTCAAAGCAGCAGCTCCTTCCCACCCCCAACCTTTTCCCAATCCATTTTAGATTCACCAACTGGGAGCGGAATTTGGGGGAATTTGAGGCAATAAAATGAGAAGCTACGAAGGGAACAGAATGGTTTGGGTTGGAAATTTCAGGATCATCAAATCCAACCATGACCCAGAACCACCACGGTCACCTCCAATCCATGTCCCCAAAATCCAGAGAGTTTTTGGGCACTTCTCGGGATGGGGACTCCACCACCTCCCCAAGGCAGGAATGTGGCTGTGGATTTTAAGGCTAAAGATGGAGATTTAACTAAATCTGGAGCTGCTGTTTTCTACCTTCCCATTCCCAACCTTTTCCTGATTTGTTTGCAGCTGGATTCACCAACGGGGAGTGGAATTTGGGGGAATTCGAGGCAATAAATGGAGAAGCTACAAAAGGGAATGGAACAGCTGAGGCTAGAAAAGACTTTCAGGGTCACGGATGGAGTCCAACCATGACCCAATCCATGTCCCCAAAATCCAGAGGTTTTTTGGACACTTCCCGGGATGTGGACTCCACCACCTCCCCAAGGTAGGAAGGTGGTTGTGGATTTTATGGCTAAAGACGGAGATTTAACTAATTCTGGAGCTGCTGTTTCCTACCTTCCTTCAAAAGCAGCTGCTCTTTCCCATTCCCGACCTTTTCCCGATCCATTTTGGATTCACCAACTGGAAGTAGAATTCGGGGGAATTTGAGGCAATAAAATGAGAAGCTACGAAGGGAATGGAATGGTTTGAGTTGGAAATTTCAGGATCATCAAATCCAACCATGACCCAGCACCACCATGGTCACCTCCAATCCATGTCCCCAAAATCCAGAGGTTTTTGGACGCTTCCCAGGATGTGGACTCCACCACCTCCCCAAGGCAGGAAGGTGGCTGTGGATTTTAAGGCTAAAGATGGAGATTTAACTAATTCTGGAGCTGCTGTTTCCTACCTTCCCTCAAAAGCAGCTGCTCTTTCCCATTCCCGACCTTTTCCTGATCTGTTTTGGATTCACCACTGGGAGCGGAATTTGGGGGAATTTGAGGCAATAAAATGAGAAGCTATGAAGGGAACGGAATGGTTTGGGTTGGAAATTTCAGGATCATCGAATCCAACCATGACCCAGCCCCACCACGGTCACCTCCAATCCATGTCCCCAAAATCCAGAGGTTTTTGGGCACTTCCCAGGATGTGGACTCCACCACCTCCCCAAGGCAGGAAGGTGGCTGTGGATTTTAAGGCTAAAGATGGAGATTTAACTAATTCTGGAGCTGCTGTTTCCTACCTTCCCTCAAAAGCAGCTGCTCCTTCCTATTCCTGTTCTTTTCCCGATCTGTTTTGGATTCACCACTGGGAGTGGAATTTGGGGGAATTTGAGGCAATAAAATGAGAAGCTATGAAGGGGAACGGAATGGTTTGGGTTGGAAATTTCAGGATCATGGAGTCCAACCATGACCCAGCACCACCACGGTCACCTCCAATCCGCGTCCCCAAAATCCAGAGGGTTTTTGGACAATCCCAGGGATGGGGACTCTGCCTTCTGGACAGGCAGGGCTGGGCAGCTTTAGGAACTTGGATTAATCAGAGTAATTGCAGGAAGAAGGAGTTCAGTGCTCCGCCAGAGCATTAAATTTGGGAAGGAATTGATTTTAGGGATCCCACCGGATCTGTTCCCCCCCGGAGCGAGATTGGGATGTCCTCGTTCAGCACAAGCAGCGTTTGGGTTTTTACACACTCCAAGGAATTTTATTTTCCCAGTGCAGCACCAGCAATCCAGAATTGGATTCCACATAAAATTCCACATAAAACCGGGATGTACTTTAATGCCTACTGTAGATAGACACAGAGGGCAATCCTTGCTCATTTATAAACTGATTTTAGTTTTAAAAGTGCATTTTTTATCATGAAATCACAGACTATCCCCAGCTGGAAGGGCCCCAGAGGGATCATCAGGGGGAATTGTTACAGGTGCTCTTAAAACCCCAAAGGTCGGAGGACGTTTAACAATATTTCTGAACTGAATAATTATTATTACTGATAATAATATATTCAGTATAAATAATAAATAATATAATAGATAATAATAGATAATAGAGAGATAATAGATAATAGATAATAGATAATAGATAATAGATAATAGATAATAGATAATAGAAAATAGACAATAGATAATAGGTAATAAATAATAGATAATAAAATATTCAGTAATAATTATTACTGAATAATTATTGAATGTTATGCTCAGTGTTGGCCATTCTTTCTGCTATAATCTCATTTTTTTTAGGTGTAAAAGCACCTAAATCAGGTCACAAGGAAAAGAAATAGCAATTATAAAGTGGTGTCAGAAGAGGAAATAATCATCCCCCGTGCCCCAAAATCTTCACAGTTCTCTCATTGAACTGCTGCTGGTTTGGACAAAAACGAGGTGGTTTTTTTTTTTTTTGGGTTTATTTCTTAACTTTTTGGCCACTTTAGGCAGGAAGTTGGAGCATCACAACCCCCACGAGATCCTGTGGGAGCAGCCCTGGCTCCAGTGAGGACCAAGAGAGGGAAAAGTTGGAATTTTTCATTGCCCATCCTTTTCCCTGAGAAACACTTCAGGATCTGTGTAAACTCACAGAGAATAAAATAAATTCATAAAATAAATGAATTTGAGGATAAAATAAATGAATTTAGGCTCCCTCAAGAATGTTCAACATGAAGTTTACCGCGAAGTAAAAACCTAAAATTGAAAATCATTTCAAAGAGAGCCCCAAACTTTTGATGGCCACAATAGAAAAAGCCCAGAAAAAAAAATAATTCTGACATATCTTTGGGATTCTTTCAGAGCTAAACTCGCAATAGCCATTGATTTTTTGTTTTCTTCACAAGCGCAGATATATTATTTAATACCACCCAACAGTTTGTCAACCAACTTTGCTGCGCTTCTGAAATATTGATGGCTTTTAGAAGGTTGGAAACTCGAGTGAAAAACCTCAATTCCACGTTTGAGGCCTAAAATGCTGCAGAAAATCTATACTAAAGGAAAAAAAAAAAAAAAGCCCAAAAAACCCAACCCAAAAAACCCCAAACAAATCCCATTTTTTAAAATGGATGCTTTTTATGGGTTTTAAAAGCTGAAATTCATCAAGCTCTCCCTAAAAAAAAAAATCCCCAAAAAACCCAACATCATTTTTATTTCCCTTGTTAAATAAGACACGTTGTCTTTTCCCAAGCTTTCCTTCTTGCTGCTTCAAAAATGTTCACATTAGACATTTTTAATTGAATAACAGCACTCCTGCTCTGGCCCAAAAATCAATTATTTCAGAGAATACACTGAGAAAATTTGGTCTAAACAAGTCTCCAATAATCCTGACAGGAAGTTGTCAACTTCCACTGTGCCTCAAAAAGGCTTTTGTAATATTTCTGTATTTTCACAGGAATAGAGTTTTTTTTTTTCAGGAAAAGTTTCCAATAAAATATAAATTCTTGGAGTTTAAAGACAATCTCCACTCAGTGGTGTTGCCAGCCAGCTTTTCTGGAAGGGTTTTCTGCAGTTTGAAGAGTGAGACTGGGGCTACACAAATCCCACCCCAAAATTCCCAGAGTAAACCAGGGCTGCAAAAATCCTGCCTTGAAAATTCCCACAAAAAACCCAGGGCTAAAAAATATCCACCCCCGAAATTCCCAGAGCAAATGAGGGTTACACAAATCTCACCCCAAAATTCCCACAAAAAAACCCTGGGCTACACAAATTCCACCCCCAAAATTCCCAGAGTAAACCAGCGTTAAAAAAATCCTGCCTTGAAAATTCCCACAAAAAACCCAATGCTAAACAAATCCCATCCCGAAATTCCCAGAGTAAATCAGGGTTACAAAACTCCTGCCTTGAAAATTCCCACAAAAAACCCAGGGCTAAACAAATCCCATCTGGAAAATTCCCATGAACAAACCAGGGCTACACAAATCCCACCCCAAAATTCCCAGAGTAAATCAGGGTTACACAAATCCTGCCTTGAAAATTCCTACAAACAAACCAGGGTTAAACAAACCCCACCCCAAAATTCCCACAAAAATCCCAAGGCTACACAAATCCCACCCCAAAATTCCCAGAGTAAATCAGGGTTACACAAATCTCACCCCAAAATTCCCATGAACAAACCAGGACTACACAAATCCCACCCCAAAATTCCCAGAGTAAATCAGGGCTACAAAAATCCCACCTGGAATATTCCCACAAAAACCCCAGGGCTAAACAAATCCCACCCTAAAATTCCCAGAGTAAATCAGGGTTACACAAATCCTGCCTTGAAAATTCCCACAAAAAACTCAGGGCTAAAAAATATCCACCCCTGAAATTCCCAGAATAAACCAGGGCTACACAAATCCCACTCCAAAAATTCCCAGAGTAAATCAGGGTTACAAAAATCCTGCCTCAAAAATTCCTACAAAAAACCCAAGGCTACAAAAATCCCACCCCAAAAATTCCCACAAAAATCCCAGGGCTAAACATCCCACCCCAAAATCTCCATGAACAAACCCGGGTTACAAAAATCCCACCCCCAAAATTCCCAAGGCTACAAAAATCCCACCCCAAAAATTCCCATGAGCAAACCAAGGCTACACCAATCCTGCCTTGAAAATTCCCACAAAAATCCCAGGGTTAACCGAACCCCACCCCAAAATTAAAGCGCCTAAATCAGGTCATCATGAAAGGAAATTGTGGTGTGGTATCAGAAGAGGAAATAATCACCACACACGTCCCAAAATCTTCCCAGTTCTCTCATCGAAGCACTGGTGGTTTGGACAAAAATGAGTTTTAATATAGAAAAATTTTTAATTTTTAAAGTTTTAAATTTTAACTTTACGGGGTGAAAACTCGCATCCCCTCTTTAACCTTATCCCAAAGCACAACTGTTGTCAAGGACGTGACGTCAACGAGAGGTTTTTCCTTTTCTCCCCAAATTTCCACTCTTTTTTTCAACTCGGGTTGCTGAATCCAGTCCTGTGCCTGGATTTCCCCACATTTCCCAAGCCATAAACTGATTTTTCTGCCTGATGGGCGCAGACAGCAATTCCCTGAGCAGCTCCAGCCCTAACGAGGTGTTCCCTGCACCTCTAATGAGCATCCCTTTATGGTCTCCATCTCTTAATTTAACTCTCAGCCTTCAGATGCTGCGGCGCAGCCTTGTTTGAGTTCATCCACATCTCCATCGAGCCTCCTGTAGTTTGAATTATTTATCAAAGCCTGGCAGAGCGTGCACGGCTCCGCCAAAAAGCTGCTCGAGCAGGAGGGCCCTGCCCAAACAAGCTGCTCTTTTAAAAAAGACGAGTTTTGACACGAGGGGAAGGGTAGGTGAGGTTTGGAGGTGCTGGGTAGGAGAAATTTCATTTTTTTCACTGATAATTTCAGGGCTGAGGTCAGGGATGCTGGGGAGGAAGGGATGGCTCCCTGCAGGGCTTCCTGAAGATTTCTCGGCTTTTAAACTCATTTTCTTGCCTGAAATACCTGATATTTTCTGGGGGTGTTGCCCAGGGAGGTCGTGGAATGTTTTTTCTCTCCGTGGTCATGGTGGAAGGAGGTTGGAGAGGCACAGAAATCAGAGCGACCCCGAGGGTGGGGATTCCACTGAGGGCTGGGGGTTGGACACAAATCCTGCCCCAAAATTCCCTGGAGATAAACAGGGCTACACAATTCCCACCCGAAAATTTCCTAAAGAAAAACATGGCTACACAAATCTCACCTGAAAATACCCCAAAACCTGAGTGGGGCTACACAAATCCTGCCTGAAAATTGCCAAAAATAAAGCAGGGCTACACAAATCCCACCTGAAAATTCCCTAAAGAAAAACAGGGCTACACAAATCCCACCCAAAAATTCCCCAAAACTGAGCAGGGCTACACAAATCCCACCTGAAAATTGCCCCAAACCAAACAGGGTTACACAAATCCCACCCGAAAATTCCCAAAAAACAAAGCAGGGCTACACAAATCCCACCCCAAAATTCCGACAAATAAATCAGGGCCACACAAATCCCACCTGAAAATTGCCAAAAATAAAGCAGGGCTACACAAATCCTACCCAAAAATTTCCCCAAACCAAACAGGGCTACACAAATCCCACTCAAAAAGTCCCAAAATCCGAGCAGGGCTACACAAATCCCACCTGAAAATTCCAAAGGATAAACCAGGACCACACAAATCCCACCTGAAAAATTCCCTAAAGCAAAATAAATCCCACTTGAAAATTTTTGAGAGTAAACCAGGGCTACACAAATCCCACCCCAAAATTCCCCCAAACAAAGCAGGGCTACAAAAATCCCACCTGAAAATTTCCAGGAGTAAACCAGGGTCACACAAATCCCACCTGAAAATTCAAAAGAGTAAAACAGGGCTACACAAATCCCACCTGAAAAATTCCAAAGGGTAAACCAGGGCCACCAAATCCCACCTGGAAATTTCTCATTTTAAATCAGGGCCTACACAAATCCCACCTGAAAAGTCAAAAGAGTAAAACAGGGCCACTAAATCCTACCTGGAAATTCCGCACAGGAAAACAGGGCTACACAAATCCCACCCAAAAATTTCCAAAAGCAAAACAGGGCTACACAAATCCCACCAGAAAATGTGCAGGAGTAAACCAGGGATACACAAATCCCACTGGGAAATTTCCAAGAGTAAACCAGGGCTACACAAATCCCACGTGAAAATTCCCACAAAGAAAGCAGGGCTAAAGAAATCTCACTGTAAAAAATTTTCCAAGAGCAAAACAGGGCTGCGCAAGCCCCACCTGAAAATTTCCAAAACCCAAACAGGGATACAGAAACCCCACCCAAAAATTTCCAAAAGTGAACCAGGCCTACACAAATCCCTCCAGAAATTCTCCCAAAGCACAACATGGCTATGCAAAATTCCCTGTCTCAGAGCTGTTTTGGTTTGCTGCTAATTGTCAACTAAAAACTTTATTAAATGGGAATAAACAACAATTCCTCAACCCAAACGTCCTGGAGTGAGGGTTCAGGTTGTAGCTTTGTGCTCTGGTATCTTTTCCTTGATTGAATTTGATGGATTTTAATTTATTTATCCACCTTCACTTGGGCATTACCACATCTCTAAATATTTCCCCCACACCGAAGAGATCACCCATGAAATAAAAGCTAAATACACACCTAAATAAATTCTTCTACCTTAAGAAAGCTGTTTGGTGTATAAAAACAACGAGCAGAGAAGAGTCTGCACTTTACAAACACCGAATTAGTAGAAGTTATTTAAATTTCTACAGCTCCAAACCCAGCTACAGCTTGAACTTTAATGAGTTTAAGCACCAAGAGCCCCCACGCTGATCCACTGGACCAGAATGAAATTCAAGCACCACTTCAAAACTGATTTGCATAGAGAAATATAAACCAGGAGGCATTTGCATCTCACCAGGGGCAATGGCAGCTCTTGAAAGATTAACATCTCCTTATTTTAGCTGATTTTAGGAGGAGAAGGGGGCGACCAGAGCCCCACGAGGAGCTTCTGATCATCTCCAGGTCGAAGGGATTCAAGAACTAAACCCAGCCTAGAACCCCTCTGGAATCTGAAAAATCTGCTGCAGATTTGGGGTGTTTCTTTTTAATCAGTGCAAAAACCCTTTGCTGAGGGAGATTTAAACTTGCTTTTAAACGTGTTTTAATAATCCACTTTCTGCAGAATGTTTTCTGAGAGCTCCGAGGTGCTCCAGAAAGCCCAGGATGGGCTTAAACCACTCCCAGCTTTCCAGAAGGCTCAGCACCTCCGTGGGATTCACTCTGAGAGTTCACCCTCGGTGTTCCCAAATCTTCTGAGTCGTGGAGAGGTTGGAGAGAAGGCAGAGGAGGCCCCAGGATGGCCAGAGGGATGGAGCAACTCTGCTGGGAGGGAAGGTTGAGAGTTGGGATTGTTCTGATGCCTAAAGCAGGGTTTAACTAAAACAGAGGCTGGAAAAAGTGAGGAGAATAAAATCAGATTAATTTATTAATTTATGAAAGGCCTTCAGGTGCATTCAGGGCAGACAGAGCCCACTCGAGAGGCTCCACCCAAAATGGACAGCGAGTCACGAGTTCTGCACATTGGAGAAGTTCTGTCCATTCCCAGATCGAGCCTTAATCCTCCAATCACAGCTTCAGCTGATGATGGCAACCACCCCAAGCTTGCTCCCCCAATTCACTCTTGGTTCCGTATTTTGGGGCTCTGAGGCAGCCAAGTGTCCTTGGATTTTCCAACTGAGAGGAATTGTTTTGGCTAAATCGCTGAGAACAGAGGTTTTTAGCACTTTATATGGAGCCCAGAGCTGCACACCAAAGCTACAGATACACAAAAAATAGAAGTTAAAATCCTAAGGCATCAGTTCAGCCTGGAGAAGAGACCAGGGGTGACCAAACTGTGGCCTTCCAGTGCCTGAAGGAGTGACAGGAAAGATGGGGAGGGACTTTTGATGAGGGATGGAGGGACAGGACACAGGGAATGGCTTTAAATGGGAATAGGGCAGGGTTAGACGGGATATGGGGACGGAATTCCTGGCTGGGATGGAATTCCCAGAGGAGCTGTGGCTGCCCCTGGATCCCTGGGAGTGTCCCAGGCCAGGCTGGAGCACCCTGGGACAGTGGGAGGTGTCCCTGCCATGGCAGGGGTGGCACTGGGTGGCATTTAAGGTCCCTCCCAACCCAAACCATTCCAGGATTCCATAATTTAATCCTGCAGGGAGAGCAGAGGGAGGGAACAGCTAATTCCTGGAGAAACTCAGGAATTGCTGATCCCAATCCTGCAGATCCCAACCCTGTAGATCCCAATCCTGCAGATCCCAACCCTGCAGATCCCAATCCTACAGATCCCAATCCTGCTGATCCCAATCCTGCAGATCCCAATCCTGCTGATCCCAGTCCTACAGATCCAAATCCCGCAGATTCCAATCCTGCTGATCCCAATCCTGCTGATCCCAACCCTGCAGATCCCAGTCCTGCTGATCCCAACCCTGCTGATCCCAGCCCTTCTCTAAGGAGTTTCCAACAAAGATGCACAAACCAGGGACAGATCCAGCCCCAGACAGAACCAGGACTGTGAAGGGCCAGGCCCAGCCCCAGCCTGAGCAGGAATTCAGAGAAACTGAACTGTAAATCATTCCCAAGGCACTTGCAGATAAAGCCTAAACTAATTAATATCAGAATTATTGATGCACAGCAAATATTTTGCAACAAATTTATCTGAAACTCTGCCACCGCTTCCCATTCCCCAGCATTGATTTATAAATCATTGAACAAACAGTGGCATGTCCAATAAATACTTTATGAATGTTTGCCAGCCATTTATCTTACATAATACGATATAAATACATTGCAAATACCACAGTGTTTGAGGAGACTGTTTATAAATTACAACTCCAATATCATCAACAGTTTATGGGAGTGGTGCTCCCTTTGTCTGACACGAGGAGTTCAAAAGGGATTTTCTAACCCAGGCCTGTAGTTCCACTGCTTTAAAATCTTTCTCTTCTTTCTCATGGAGAATAGAGAGAAGTTGCATTCTTGTGCTTTCTAATCTCTGTGTTTTGGTACTGGATGCTCTAGAGTTGTAACCAATTGTTATAGGGGGTGGAAAAACTGTCGACCAATAATTATTAGATCATTAATGGATATATAAAGAAGTTCTTGTAAATAAAGTTTCTCTTTTCGCCATCTTGTGTGCTGAGTGCCTGACCTCCCTGCGAGCTTCCGCGAATCTCCACGAACATCAGAAAATCAGAGCAACACAGGCCGTTCTAGGATTTGATGATTTTAAGATGCGTTTTGCTCTAAATTATCGCCACCGCGGTTTCTATCCCAGTGCAGCGCTGACATCAACCTGCCCTCTCTTTCAACCCGAAATCCCCGGAGGATTTTGGAGAAAAATGCTTTCTTTCCCCTCCCTCATCAGCCTCTCAAGATGCCCTGATCCCGCTGCTCTGAGCACGCCCTTTTAGCGAGGAGAGCCCTCCAGAGCCCTGGGGAGCCCGCGGCGCTGATTGAGAGTCACGAGCTGCAGTTTGTGCCTTATCAACTTGATTTTCCTCTGTTTTCCTCGGGAATATTTTTCGGATTTCAATCACACAAACGATCCCTGGGGGGTGGCAGGGAAGGGGGGCAGGCGTAGAGGCCTGGGGTGACTTTGTCACTGATTTCTGTCTCGCTCACGCCAAAAGTTTGTGCTGAGACCGAGCTTGGAAAGAGAGGGGTTTAAGGTGTAGGCTCGGCTTTGGAAAGCTCCCACTAGCAGCCAGGAAGGAATCTGAAAAATTGGGTGAATTCCCAAAGTCTCCCAGGAAAGCTCCCACTAACAATGAGGAAGGAACCCAAAAAATTTGGTGTATTCCTGAAATCACATGGGAAAGCTCCCACTAACAGCCAGGAAGGAATTGGAAAAATTAAGTGAATTCCTGAAATCTCCCAGGAAAGCTCTGACTAACAATGAGGAAGGAACCAAAAAAATTTGGTGTATTCCCGAAGTCTCATGGGAAAGCTCTGACTAACAGCTAGGAAGGAATCTGAAAAATTGAGTGAATTCCCAAAGTCTCCCAGGAAAGCTCCCACTAACAATGAGGAAGTAACCCAAAAAATGTGGTGTATTCCTGAAATCTCCCAGGAAAGCTCTGACTAACAGCCAGGAAGGATTTGGAAAAATTAATTGTATTCCCAAAGTGTCCCAGGAAAGCTCTGACTAACAATGAGGAAGGAACCCAAAAAATTGAGTGTATTCCCAAAGTCTAGTGGGAAAGTTCCCACTAACAGCTAGGAAGGAATTGAAAAAATTGGGAGCATATTCCCGAAGTGTCCCAGGAACGCTCTGACTAACAATGAGGAAAGAATTAGAAAAATTTGGTGTATTCCCCAAGTCTCCTGGGAAAGCTCCCACTAACATCCAGGAAGGAACCCGAAAAATTGAGTGTATTCTGGAAGTGTCCCAGGAAAGCTCTGACTAAGAGCCAGGAAGGAATTGGAAAAATTGATTGTATTCCCAAAGTCTCCTGGGAAAGCTTCTACTACCAGCCAGGAAGGAACCCAAAAAATTTGGTGTATTCCCGAAGTCTCTTGGGAGATCTCCCACTAACAGCCAGGAAGGAATCTGAAAAATTGAGTGAATTTCTGAAATCTCACAGGAAAGCTCTGACTAACAGTTAGGAAGGAACCCAAAAAATTGAGAGTGTGCTCCCAAAGTCTCCCAGGAAATCTCTGACTAACAATGAGGAAGGAACCCGAAAAATTGATTGTATTCCCAAAATCTCCTGGGAATGCTCTGACTAACAGCCAGGAAGGAACCCGAATAATTGAGAGTGTATTCCTGAAGTGTCCCAGGAAAGCTCTGACTAACAATGTGGAAAGAATTAGAAAAATTTGGTGTATTGCGGAAGTCTCCTGGGAAAGCTCTGACTAACAGCCAGGAAGGAACCCAAAAAATGGAGTTTATTCCCAAAGTCCGCAGTGTCCATAGGAACGCCGCAGGAATGGGATCTCCTCACCTCACCTGGGGAGAGGCAGGAGCTCCTGGCGCACTCAAGGCTGCCTTGCAGATGCTGCTGCTGCTGAGTTTGGAATTGCTCTCTTCCTTTCCTGCCCAATTCGGGGTAATTCCTGGAGAAAAATAATGCAGGAATTGCTAAAACAGACCCGAAGGGACTTGGCAGTTTGTTTGTAGCTGTTTAGAGAACTTGTCTTACCTGCAGCTCAATCCCACAAGTTTGATAAATGTGGAATTCTATGAAGATATTGCTTGGTTAATGTTAAAGTCACCCAAATAATTAATGGAATCACAGAAACATGGAATCACCAGGGATGGAAGGGACATTAAATACCACCCAGTGCCATGGGCAGGGACACCTCCCACTGTCCCAGGGTGCTCCGGCCTGGCCTGGGACACTCCCAGGGATTCTCTGGGAATTCCATCCCAGCCCTCCCCACCCTCATTCCTTCCCCAATCCCATTTCAATCTCCCCTTTCCCATGGGAAGCCATTCCCTGTGTCCTGTCCCTCCATCCCTTGTCTCCAGTCCCTCTCCAGCTCTCCTGGAGCCCTTCAGGCACAGGGGGAATGGAGCAAAAGCATCTGAGGGATGGACAAGCACAGGAATGGCAGGATGATGGGAAGGGACCTTAAATGCCACCCAGTGCCACCTCATTCCATGGCAGGGACACCTCCACTGTCCCAGGGTGCTCCAGCCTGGCCTGGGACACTCCCAGGGATCCAGGGGCAGCCACAGCTCCTCTGGGAATTCCATCCCAGCCCCTCCCCACCCTCCCAGGGAGGAATTCCTTCCCAATCTCCCTGTGTCCCGTCCCTGCATCCCTCTCCCCATCTTTCCTCTTGGCTCCTGGAAGGTGCAATTCGGTCCCCCCTGGATCTTCTCCTGACCGATCCCAAAGAATTCCCGGGAATCTCCCAGCCCCTGGAGCTGCTCCTGCCCTGGGAAGCAGCAGACAGTGCTCACATCCACCTGCAGCTCCCTGGAAGTGCTGAGGAAGCTCCGGAGAGCCCCGAGGGAGAGATCCCTGTCTGGGATTCATTCCAGCCTGGAATCCATCCCAGCACGGCCAGGCAGGGCTGGAATGTGTGGAAAGTGTCCCCTGGCTCCAGGGAGCACTGACATCATCCCTGCTGGAGCCTGATTTACTTTCAGCTGCCCGCACGAGATTAAATCCCAGCACCAGGGCCAGGAAGGGCTGCTGGGAAAGCTGCATGGGGAGAATGAGGAATTTTTGGTGTTTTTACCCACCGAGGACCCAGATCTGCTGGGAATTCCCACAAACAAAGCAGAGTTACACGAATCCTGCCCGAAAATTCCGACAAACAAATCAGGGCTACACGAATCCCACCCGAAAATTTGCACAAACCGAGCAGAGCTACACAAATCCCACCCGAAAATTCTGACAAACAAAGCAGGGCTACACGAATCCCACCTGAAAATTTCCACAAACAGAGCAGGGCTACACAAATCCCACCCAAAAATTTGCACAAACAGAGCAGAGCTATGTGAATCCCACCCAAAAATTCCCACAAACAGAGCAGGGCTACGTGAATCTCACTCTAAAATCCTCACAAAGCAGAGCTACACAAATCCCATCCAAAAATTCCCACAAACAAAGCAGAACTACACAAATCCCACCTGAAAATTCCCGCAAACAAAGCAGGGCTACACGAATCCCACCCCAAAATCCCACAAACAAAACAGAGCTACACAAATCCCACCTGGAAATTCCTCACGGGAAAACAGGGCCACACAAATCCCACTTGAAAGTTCCCAAGACTAAACCAGGGCCACACAAATCCCTCCAGAAAGTTCCAAAGAGTAAACTGCGCAAGCCCCACCCAAAAATTCCCACAAACAAAGCAGGGCTGCAAAAATCCCACCTGGAAATTCCCAGGAGTAAACCAGGGCCACCAATCTCTTTATTGAGATTTTCTGCTTAACTCTTTTAAGCAAAACAGGTCAGGCTGGGGCGTTTTAATCTCGAAATCACGGAATGGTTGGGGTAGGAAGGGACATGAAAAATCCATTTCCAGGCCCCTCCAAGGACACTTTCCGCTATCCCAAACCCATCCCACGTTGCCTTGGACGGATCCAGGGGCAGCCACAGCTTCTCCCCCAACAGGGGCTGATTTTTTTTTTTAAATTTTTCACTGATAATGACACTTTTTAAAATCAAAAGACTCTAATCTCATCTCCCCAGGGATGAGCACCATCCCCGGGGATCAGAACGTTTCCCACTCTTGCCCTGAGGAACGCATGTCCTTGAAATCTGCTCTTCCCAATTTGGGAAAACCAGGGAAATTCATTCCCAAAATGGGGAAATCGCCCCATTTTCTGGGGAGCAAGGAAAAGTTTTAATTCCTGCCCTCCAGCAAGCCCAAACTCCAAGTCAGCCAAAGCCTTCTTTATTGCTCTCACTGTTATGAGGAGAGCATTAATATCAGACAGGTAATTTATTTTTCTTAATTTAAGGCAAGGTTCCAGCCTGATGGACTCAACCCCCCTTCCCTTTCCACAGCTTTAAAAAAGTGACAAGTGACATTTAAAGGAGCCAAAACCGCCTAAAAATTAATAACTTTCAGTACACACTACATCAGACCCTTAAATCTTCACGCAGCTCAGAAATATCTCTAAAAGCACGAGATTTGCCACGGCCGACGTGCCAAATTCCTTCAGGGACTTTTTCCAGTGGGGCGTCAAGATGAAATCGTGTTTATCAATCTTGGGAACGCTCGCGATTCATTACGGAAAAGGGCAGCTCGTTCCAAAAAGGTTCTGAAATCTCACAGCGAAATATTGCCAGGCTTGGGAATAACTCGGAGCAGGAGTGTTGGGATCGGGGTCTAGGATTTGGATCTCACCCCAGAATTCCCGGGAAAAGGGAATTTCAGTGCCTCAGGATTCAGATCCCACCCCAGAATTCCTGGGAAAAGGGAATTTCAGTGCCCCACTGACATTTGCGAGGTGATTACAGGTGAGGGAAAAAAGCAGCAATTGATTTTCCCCAAAAATCTTCAAAAATCGGTTTTTAGACCCACCAGATGTTTTTTTGCAGAGCACAGAGTGTACAGTTTTGGTTTGAAGCTCCTCCAGGAGCTCTGGGACCACTGAGATGTCACCAAAGCCACCACTCAGTAACAAAGTCCCTTTGCTAATGCCCAATTTGTTGTTTGCTGGGAGAGCAATCCCTGGGAACACCATGAAATTTGAATTTTTTTGGATCTTACCTGGAGATCAGTAATGAGATCCCTTTGTTAGCGCCCCATCTGCGGTTTGCTGGGAGAGGAATCCCTGGGAACACCACGAAATTTGAATTTTTTTGGATCTTACCAGGAGATCAGTAATGATGTCCCTTCGTTAATGCTCATTTGCTGTTTCCTGGGAGAGGAACCTCTGGGAACACCATAAAATTTGAATTTTTTGGGGTCTTACCTGGATATCAGTAATGAGGTCCCTTCATTATGCTCATTTGCTGTTTTTTGGGAGAGCAATCCCTGGCAACACCATCAAATTTAAATTTTTTTGGATCTTACCGGGAGATCAGTAATGACGTCCCTTCATTAATGCCCCATTTGCTGTTTCCTGGGAGAGGAACCTCTGGTAACATCATGAAATTTGAATTTTTTTTGATCTTACCGGGAGATCAGTAATGATGTCCCTTCATTAATGCTCATTTGCTGTTTTCTGGGATAGGAATCTCTGGGAACACCATAAAATTTGAATTTTTTGGGGTCTTACCTGGAGATCTGTTGAGTTTCTCCATCGTCCCTTGCAGAGCAGGACTTCCCTGACCAGAACCGTGCGAAGACAAATGGAAAGACCTTCCAGAAGAAATCTCTTCCCCCTAAGGAGAGCTGGGACACGGTTGGAAGCTGAAGGTGCAACAGAAGCTCATGAATCCAGGAAATGAGACTTTAAAAACAAAACGGCAAATATAAAATTCATACCGAAAGGCAGGAGATCAACACATTCATCTCGGCTTTTGGCATTAGAGCTGAAGAGCGAATTTTATATCAATTTCTTGGCTTTAATTGCAGGCAGGAGAGTTAAAATTCCAATTTTTGTTCAGTCTGGTGCTCCACATCGGCTTGTCAAGAACCCTTCGGTTCTGATCACTTTTTGATCCAAAGCCATCCAGGACACAAATTTTTGGCTCCTCGGGACCTTTAGCACTTGAGGAAGGTTTAACTTGGTGCCCTCAACTCATTCTTGGAGCATTTTCTCCTTCATTTTTAAGGATAAAAAGAGGAATTATGGGGTCCTTACCCAAACTTTCCCTATTTATACCCATCAGGGTATAAATAGAGGAAACCCAGCGACATTTCTGGCAGAAAAACACGAATTCACCCAGAGACTGTGCCCACAGGAGTTTATTTTGTTCCTACGATTCCCACTAATTGCCAAGAAAAATCTGTAATCTAATGTCAGTTCCAAACATCCTCCAAATCAATGCTAAAATTAAGTTATTTTGAAACAAGGAGATGAAAAAGGGGGGGTTTGTTTAATTTTACCTTCTCTTTCAGGAGCTTTTCCCACAGCACGAGGGGAAGTTGCATTCGAGATGATTATAAATGGAATTAAAAAACAAACAGCCATTCTCCAATATCCACATTGCCAGCAGGTGGGGGTTTAAGGAAAAAAAATACACCGAGATGAGAAATATTTCTGGGTGACATTTCCTTCCCTCTTAAAAATGACACCAGGGTTATACAACTGCCTTTAATGATCCTCACAATCAAAATATTTCCATTTTCCCCTTTCAGGAGCACGGGAATATTTATTGGAATAAATTTATTTACTGGATATTTATTGGAAAGTGTCCTCCTGCTGACCTGGAAATGGACAGGAGCTCTTCCATTTTCACCTCCGCGGGTCAATGTTTTAAATTCCATTTGAAGGGAACTCGTGTTTGGAGCAGATTTTTACTCTGCCTGTGGCTCTGCCGAGGCTGACAGATCTCAGGAGATCTGATGGCACTGCTGGAAACTCCTCATCTGGATTTTCACTCTGTTTTCTCCTCATTTCCTGCCCAATATTTAATTCGGAATGCGTCACCTTCCACGCGTGACTTCGACTCCGTGTGTCCACATTTCCCTGCCCAAGCCCAGCCCATCCATCCACATCCTTCCAGGGAAAAATAAATCAATTTTCCAGGTGAGAAATACAGAGGACAACGGCAAAATGTCACAGAGGACACAGATAAAATATCTATGAGACAGCACTCAGCACTTGTAGGAATTTGTGAAGCCTCGTGGACAAGTGGATTTCGCATGACACACCCCAAAATAAATGAAATAATCGCCAAATTCATTCTGTCCTGCACTTTGCTGTTGGGTAATTCCCCCTCCAGGTAAAAACTCACCCCTTGTGTTCTAATCTGAGTTGGTTTAGCACCAGCTCAGGTTTGCAGATGTAAAACCTCCCTTCTGATAAAAAAACAACTTCTAGTTAAAAAAAAAAGTTTTTTCCGTCTCTTCCCCTTCCCCAGTCCCCAAACCCACTTCTTTTTTTTTTTTTTTTTTTTTTCTCCAGACACACCAAATAAACTGAGCTTCTCCAGACTCAGGTTTTTTCAGTTCAGAACAGTTCCCTGATTTCCTTCCAAGGGGGGAGAAAGAGGACCCAGCATTGTCCCCTCTCTCCACGGAGTCCCCGTGTCACACGCCCAGAGAAATCATTCAAACACTAGCTTGGCTGTGGTGTCCCAACCACAAAATAATATGTTTATTTTTTTTTTCCACCACTTTTTTTTGTTGTTGTTGTCGTTGTTTGTTTGTTTGTTGTCATTTTATTGATAAAAACTACACAAAAACTAACTGATCATAATAATTAATTAAAAAAAACAAAACCAAACCAAAACCAAAACCCAAACCGAAAAACAACATTACACATTCTGCTGTGTTTTAGAAATTGTGTCAGCCAGTGAGTTGCACTAAATGCTCTTTAAAAGATTTTCCTTCTGATCCGTTTCAAGCACTTCACTTCCATTTTTGCCCCCAAACGTCTGTGAATTTTGCTTAACAAGCACCACTGGACTGGAAATCTGAGCCGTGACTCCGTCGCAGTATTTCCCCCATTTTTTTTAATTTTTTTTTTTTCTTAGAGCCGGGAAAGGAATTAAGAGTGTCAACAATGAAGCACAATGAAGATAAAAAATCAAAAGCCCCCTCCGTAGTGTACAGCCTGTGTCTTAAATGTACATGCACCCGAGTTTCTTTGTTTCTGCTGCATCGATTGCCAAGGTCCTTTTGGTTCAACATAAGCTTTAATGCCCATGTCTGAAGGTTGAAATATTAACGCTCGACCACTTTAAAAAAACAACCCAGAGGAAAAAATACCCCCGTCGAGAAAACCGAGCCCCTGAAAGGAAAAGGAAAATATAGAGCTATCTTTTGTTGGCTTAAAAAGAACAAAAATAGTCAACGGATCTTTGTAATTAACACTTAATAAGGGAACATGGCTGACCCCCCCGCCCCCCGAGCCTCGCCCTCCCCACCCCGTTTATTTTTACCTGTGGTTCTCCTTCCCTGGAACCGTGCAATGTAGAAAAATCAAATATACAAACAAAACTCTTAATCCATCCCTTTATGTAGCTAGAGTGAAATCTATTTTGTTGCCATTGTCGCTGTCGCCGTCGCCGTTCTTTTTAATAAAGAACTCGACAATCTCTCTCTTTAATATTTACACTGAGGAATCGCTTGGAAAGTTTAAAGCAAAGAAAATCCTGAAGTTCTCCGCGCGCGTTCCGCGCTCCCGGCGCGCGAGGGCCGCGCCCGTCCCCGTGCCCTCGGGAACGTTTCCCGCTGGAATGGTGGCGTTCCCAGTTGCCTCTTCCCAGACCAAAGGTCCCTCCCCGAGCTGTCCCAGCGGCGGTGGCCCCGCGTTAGTTGGGTATTCTCTCGATGTAGATGGCGGGCGCGGCGGAGCGCGCGATGGTGGCGATGAAGCTGTGGTCGCGGCCCAGGTCCAGGCTGGAGGGCTCGGTTGGCTCGCGGGACACGGTCTCGTAGCCCTTGTTCACGTGGAGAGGCTTGTGGGCCTGGCAGTAGCCGATCACGGGCTGGTCGTAGCTGTAGTAGGGTAAAGTCTTCATGTGGTGAGGGACCTGCGGGGACAAACGGGACCAGAGATCAGCAACGATCTGAGGTTGAGCCTCGTGCGGCATCGCCAGGAATCCCAACGTGGCCTCCACCCCCCGGGATCGGCCCACAGGAGAAATCCCAAAGGGTTCCCAACTCCCTGCGGGTCCCAGGTCCCTCTGAGGAGAGCTGCGGGTGTTGGACCTGGAGGAGGAGATGCTCCAGGGAGATCTGAGAGCCCCTGCCAGGGCCTCAAGGGGGTGGTGAAAAGGAGGGAGAGGGGATCTTTATATGGGGGGTGGTTTTACACTGCCAGAGGGCAGGGTTAGATGGGATTTTGGGAAGGAATGAGGGTGGGGAGAGGCTGGGATGGAATTCCCAGAGGAGCTGTGGCTGCCCCTGGATCCCTGGGAGTGTCCCAGGCCAGGCTGGAGCACCCTGGGACAGTGGCAGGTGTCCCTGCCATGGAGGGGTGGAATCTGGTGATTTTCAGGTCCCTCCCAACCCAAACCACTCCAGGATTCCATGATCCATCCCCACTCCCAGATGGATCTCCCACCCAGCAGTGCCGGAGCTGGAGCACAGGGAGCTGCTCTCCTCCCTCCATTCCCCAGTCTGTGGGCAGATGTTCAAACTGGGCTCAATTCCGACCATTTTGGACACCCCAGCTCTGGAGAGCAAACCAAGGGGTTTGTAAAACCAACAGCTTCCAAGGACTTCCCCCTTTTTCCCCAGCACCCAGAAAGGAGCTGGGCATTTCCAGAGGCCCAGACCAGCCTGGGAATGCCAAAGGGGTGGTGGAACACGCAGTTATTCCTCAGCTGGAACATCTGTGGATCCCTTCCTGGACAAAGCTGCTCACCCAAGGTCACAGTGTTCTCCCTCCCTCCCTCTCCCTCCCTCCCTCCCTCTCCCTCCCTCCCTCCCTCCCTCCCTCCCTCCCTCCCTCCCTCCCTCCATTCCCCAGTCTGTGGGCAGATGTTCAAACTGGGCTCAATTCTGACCATTTTGGACACCCCAGCTCTGAAGAGCAAATTGAGGGGTTTGTAAAACCAGTTGTAACACCACTGCCAAGGACTTCCCCCTTTTTTCCCAGCACCCAGAAAGGAGCTGGGCATTTCCAGAGGCCCAGACCAGCCTGGAAATGCCAAAGGGGTGGTGGAACACGGGGTTATTCCTCAGCTGGAACATCTGTGGATCCCTTCCCGGACAAAGCTGCTCACCCAAAGTCACGATTCCCCGCGTTCTTTATCTCCCGACCTCCCTGAGATAAACACTCCCACAGCAGCTCTGCCAGAGCTCAGCACATCCACACCTCGCACAAACAGATTTCCAAACCCTGCCAGATCCATCCTGAATCCCAACTCTTCCTTATGTAAATCCTCAAAACCTCCAGCCCCCCACCTGCTTTTTCCTTTTTCTCTTTTTTTTTCCTTTCCCCCCCCTTCCATAAATATTCCACGCTTGCAAATGTTAATCCTACGACTAAATACGATTTTATGGCACAACATCAGATACAAATCTCTGCAGATAATTTTATCATCTGCAAGAGATGAGCTGATCAAGTCAAAAGAAATATGCTCTGAGGGAGAAAAACACACACGGCAGGAGAGAGAGAGAGAGGCGAGAGTTGATTCTAACGCTGCCAGCAAACCTGAGCTCATTATAGCTGGAGATATCCTACACATAATCCAATCTTGGAACAAATGCCTTTTGATTTTTCCAGGCTGAACTTTAAGTGAAGACCATGGAGCTAATTTCTCCCAAATTTTCCTTGCATGGCACACTTCATCCCGAAAAAAGCGTGGAAAAAAGCAAAGGAATTAAGACTAATTGTGAAGTGTAGCAAAGGGTCAGAGCTCCTCTTGATGTGGACCCCCTGCAGGATGCTGGAGAGATCCCAAAATCCTCCCAAGAGCTGGAATTCAGCTGAAAATGTGATTTTACATGCAGGGATACGGGAGGGAATTTGATGGGACAGCTGTGCTCGCTGGTGGATCCACAAGAACCTGATCTCCCCTCGGGCAGAGAAATTCCTGTGCCAGTTCCTGCCTGGGCTGGAGTTTGGCCTCGGCTTTAAGGCACCCTTTATTCTTTATCAGTGTAAAAAATAAAATAAAAGAGGTGTATCGGGGTAATTTGTAGAGGATAATGAGGTAATTTTTAGGATAATGAGGCCCAGCAATAGATTCTCAGGCCTGCTCTTCCTCTGCCTCTTTTGGAGCCTGAATTTCACTAAGAGAAATTAAAAAAGGATTGAGGCAAATGATTGTGAGGAGATTTCTCCTCCAGTAAAGAGTGAAGGCAGAAATGCCACCAGCCCCTTCCACCTCTGGCAGTCCTTAGGATGCCTCTGGAATCAAGAAAACAACCACAAAAACAACAAAAACAACCACAAAAACAGTGACAAAAACAACCACAAAAACAACCGCAAAACCGCAAAAACAATCACAAAAACAACCCCAAAAAGTACAGCAAAAACAACCGCAAAAAGAAACAGAAAAACAACTGCAAAAACAATCACAAAAACAACCCCCAAAACTACAGCAAAAACAACCGCAAAAAGAACCAGAAAAACAACTGCAAAAACAATCACAAAAACAACCCCCAAAACAACCCCAAAAACTACCCCAAAAACAACCACAATAACAACTGCAAAAAGAACCACAAACACAACAAAAACTACCAGAAAAACAATCGCAAAACAACCGTAAAAATGACAAAAAAAATTGCAAAAACAACCACAAAAACGACAAAAACAACCACAAAATGACAAAAACAATCACAAAAGCAACCACAAAACAACCACAAAACAACTGCAAAAACAACCGCAAAAACAACCACAAAAACAACCACAAAAACAATCAAAAATCAACCACAGAAACAATCCAAACCCCCCTGGTCAAAGGGAGAGCTCCAGGACTGTCCCACACAGAGTCCTGTCCTCTGGAAAATAACTCAGTGTTCCCAGGAAGGCTCCAGGGCTCAGTTTTTATTTACACCGAGGTGTAGGTGACACCTGAGCCCCCAAAAAGCTTGTCCAGGACACAGCCTGGACTGTGGGAACTGCTACAAATGTGGGGATGTTTATCCAATAAAATTATTGAAAACAGTGATGACGCTGTTCCCTCTAAACAAAGCTGTTACCATTCTATTTTTGCAGACTCACAGATCAACAAAACATATTACAAACCATCTGAGTTGCGGAGAATTAATTTTGGAAGTGTTTTTGTTCCACGTTCTGAGGTAATTTCTTATTTTTTTTTTCCCTCCACATCTGATACCTGAGGCACGCAGATGTGACCTTGCGCGAGTCATTTTATGAGCTGGAAAATGAGAAGCTTCAGCCCTGGCCCTGCTCGTCCTTGGGGGATGGAGCTCTGTGAGGTGAGGGCTGTTTGTGCAGGGACTGAAACAACCCAGCTGGGACCTGAGCTGGGCCTTGGCAGCTGCGTTGGCCTCCAAGAGATAAAAAAATACCCCAAAAACCAAACTGAGCCAAACCAAACCAAACGAAACCAAACGAAACCAAACCAAACCAAACCAAACAAAAAAAAGCCCAAACCCAAACCCAAACCAACCCAAACCCAAACCAAACCAAACCAAACCAAACCAAACCAAACCAAACCAAACCAAACCAAACCAAACAAAAAAAACCCCAAACCCAAACCAAACCAAACCAAACCAAGCCAAATCAAACCAAACCAAACAAAACAAAAAAAACCCCAAAGTAACCCTCCCCCCACCCCCCCCAAAAAAACAACCACCAAAAAAACCCCAATCAACCAACCAACCAACCAAAAAAAACCCACAAAACCAAAAAAAACCCAAAACCAACAACAGCAACAAAAAAAACCCCAAAAAACAAACCACCACCAAGAAAATAACAGAAAAAAATCCACCAGAAAAAAATCCAGATAAATAAATACATAAAGTCCAGACAAATAAGTACATAAAATCCAGACAAATAAAAACAGCCCTGGGATTGTGTCCTCAAGCACTGAACGGGCTGGTGGTGGAGTCACCATCGCTGGAGGGATTTAAAATGGAATTATGGAATGGTTTGGGTGGGAAAGGACCTTAAATCCTATCCAGAGCCACCCCTGCCATGGCAGGGACACCTCCCTCTGTCCCAGGGTGCTCCAGCCTGGCCTGGGACACTCCCAGGGATCCAGGGGCAGCCACAGCTCCTCTGGGCAACTCTTGAAATGCCAAAAAGTGTCCCTTCATAGCATTTTCTGAAAAATTTCTATTTAATTTTGCTATTTGAATTCCCATTTCAATTTCTAAAACTGGCACTGCCCAACACTTGCTCGAATTAATAAAAGTTTTCACCACGGGAGAAGAGAGTTCAACATTGGAATGAGCTCCAAAGTTGCTGAACATTTTGGGTTTAGCTCATGTGTGGCACTGGGTAGAATTCTCTTCCACACTATTTTTCCTGCCCCGGGAGGGTGGGGAGAGGCTGGGATGGAATTCCCAGAGAATCCCTGGATCCCTGGGAGTGTCCCAGGCCAGGCTGGAGCACCCTGGGACAGTGGGAGGTGTCCCTGCCATGGCAGGGGTGGCACTGGATGGGATTTAAATCCATTCCACCCCAAACCATTCCATGACGATTTTATTATCCCATCCAAAATCTCAAACAGTTAATTCAGCAAAGCCTGGATTCATTCCCCTGTGAGTGTTGTCAGTGTTCAGGGGGGTTTGGGCTCCAGGCCCGGATTCGTTTCCCAGCATTGACTTCTCAAGCCCACACCCCACAGATCCCCACTCTAAATTTAATCAATGTTGCATCCAAGCAGCCACACTTCAACCAGAGCTCCTGCTACAAATGCGATTTCCATAAATCCCCAGCGACAGGAGGAAGACAAAAGATTTAGCGGTGGAAGTTTAAGGAATGCAAATCCTGCCTTGTCGCAGTCCAAGTGACACTGGAGAGGTTCCCAGCTCAGAGGCTTTGCTGGAGCACAAGTGCTGCCCTCAAAACCAGCTGGAGTGGCTGGAGTTATTTATTAATTAAAATTCAGGGAGAATTATTATTATTATTATTATTATTATTATTATTATTACTATTACTATTACTATTACTATTACTATTACTATTACTATTACTATTATTATTATTCAGGGAGATTGTGGCCTGCATGGAAAAGGTCTGACCCAGAATTCAGGGAGATTCTGGCTTGAATGAAAAAGTGTTTCCCAAAATTCAGGGAGGTTGTGACCTGCATGGAAAAGATGTGACCTGAAATTCACGGAGATTGTGGCCTGCATGGAAAAAGTTGTTTCCCAAAATTCAGGGAGATTGTGGCCTGCATGGAAAAGCTGTGACCCAAAAATTGGGAAGATTGTGGCCTTCATGAAAGAGATGTGACCCGAAATTCAGAGAGATTGTGGCCTGCATGGAAAAGGTCTGACCCAGAATTCAGGGAGATTCTGGCTTGAATGAAAAAGTGTTTCCCAAAATTCAGGGAGATTGTGACCTGCGTAAGAAAAGTATTCCCTAAAATTCAGGGAGATTCTGGCCTGCAGGAGAAAGGTGTTTCCCAAAATTCAGGGAGGTTGTGACCTGCATGGAAAAAGTTGTTTCCCAAAATTCAGAGAGATTGTGGCCTTCATGGAAAAGGTGTGACCCAAAAATTGGGAAGATTGTGGCCTGCATGAAAAAGGTATTTCTCAACACCCCCTGCCCACTTCTCCTCTGGCAGCCACCACTGATGTTCAGTTCAGCCCTCACACATCCAATCACGCAAATAAATGTCCCACGCTGCAATTTGTGTCCTTTGTCTTTTGCGTTTCTTTGACCCTACACTGAATTTTACCAGCAGTTTTACTTCTGTCGAAAATACGCGAGAGTTAATTATCTGTGATTATCACACACGAAAGTTCTGTTAAAAAAAAATGTCAGGGGTTTGAATTCAGCCTGGACTTCTGCTTTTAGTAGAAAAAAAACAATCCCAAACACCATTAAAAACCCTTATTCTGGAGCTTGGAAAGCACAGCAGGAGAGAGGTAACCTCTCCATATTCCGTATTTCCCACCAGGGAAATTTAAAGGATTTGGCCTGGGGTGTGAGCGAACACGGAGTGACCTCATTTCCAGAGTGCTTTTCTCTCTCTCTCTCTCACCTCTCCCGTGTTTAACACTCTCACACGTTCTTAATTCCTCGCTCTGCCTCCCCACAGGACACTTCAGACAAGCTGGAATCCAGCCCGACGCGATCTCGAGGATGTGACACCTCCCTGCCGAGTAATTCCAGGTGGGAATACCAAGTTCCTTGAGCAGCTCCTGCCTCGGTATTTTCCTCTCATTGCAGTGCAAACTCTGTGGGGACTCGGCAGAGATGAACTCTCTGCCGCACCCAGAATCACTTCCACCAGACCAAATCACCCTGGTTGAAGTGATTTGGTTTTTTTCTTTTTTTTAGATTTTCACCCCGGGCTGAAACAATTCCCTGGTAAACTCTTAAATCAAAATTCGGCTGCACAGATTTTGGGAACGGCTCTATTCTGTGCTGGAAATACTGGAAATACAAGGAGTTTGTTCTTTACGCTCAGTTTGGAAGAAGGATCCCTCACCATCCGTTATCCTGCAGAGCAGGAAAGTCTTTGTGGAGACACAGGAATGGCTGTGGATGTCTCGGTGACACTGCCAGAATTCCCAATGGGAGACAGGAATGTGATCTGTGGAAGGACTGGTGAGCCCAGCAGTTTTTTTCCCCAGAAATTGGGATGGAGTGGAGTTTATTTTTTCCCTGAAAGGGGAAAGGTGCAAAGGCAGAGCCTAAAACCCGGATCCTGGCAGGGGAAACGATGCGTTTTTGAGTCTCAGATTGTCACAGCTGCCTCAGTCAGGACCCTTGGGCTTTATCCAATCACTGTTCAGATGCTGCAGCTCAAACACTTCACCTCTGGTGCCTCTGCACCCTGGTTTGAAAACTCAACACCTGCTCCATCCCTCCATGGGACAACCAGCCCTGCCTGGCAGATTTCCCTTTCTAAAAACGCAGCGTGAATGTTCTCTGGGAGCTGAACCTCATCTGGTTTCACGTTTGCTGGTAATCTCTAATCCAGGCAGGCTGATTCCTGTGGAGATGCTCACCCAGATAATGATTACACAAATTAATTACACGCGACTTCAGGAGTTGTCCATACGCGGTGGAAACGCGGAGTCGCGAAACGTGGCAGCGATGTTTTCTCATTAGCCTTAATATTTAGTCTCAGAGCACCATGACTTCATCGGCGAATTAGCATCAGGGCTGTTGATAAATCAAATTCAGAGTTCATTTCCAAGCTGATCATAATTTAGAGTAAAAATAAGCAAGATGTTCTGCGGTAGCGCGGCGATTAGCGGAGCGCGCGGCTTCACCTCGGAGACAGATTGATTGGGCACATTAGGCAGACAGAGCTGGGATAAACAATTCCAGCGCATTTCACGCCGCTGAAAAATCACAGGCAGCAGCCCTGGAACATCCCTTTGGAGTCAGCGCAGAGAAATATCCCTATTCAGGAAAATGCCCCATCAAACATTCCCATTAAAGCCATTCCGAGGGACAAACGCAGGCTCTGAGGTTTGTGCTGAAATATGAGCAGCTCTGTGTGTTCTGCTTCCACTTGGAACAGACACAAAAGTGCCTGGCTGCTTTTTGGAGCAGGCCTTTTGTTCTGCAATCCGTGTTTCCTCAGGTAATTCTCATATTGATTTAAAAAAAAAAAAACCAAAACCCCAAACAACCAGAATCTCATTTATTAAAACAATTTGGCACTCGTGTGTTGGAGTGCTGGGTTCTGCTGATGGTTTGTGAGCTCTGCTGTCACGGAGCTGCTCCAGGTGACATCTGAGCAGCTCAGGAAATCTGTCAGCCACAGCTTCAGGGGAAGGTCTTGGAGCTCTTTAATTAGCCCAGGTTTTCTGAGGGTTGCAGGTCCCACTGGGAGCTCCACCAGGGATTGGTGGCTCCATGAGGCAGGAGTAGGAGCCTTTGGGTGGCTGGGGCTGGAGGTGCCATTCCCACAATCCATCTCCTGCAGTTTCACCTCCCATTTCCTTCCCGCTGCAGATGGAATCCACGGCTTTGCCTCCCCTCTCTTATTTCCTCCCAAACCTCATCCCTGACTCTGCAGCTGCCCCCGGGATCGAGGAAAGGTCCCACGAGGCACTGAGCCACTGCCACAAAATCAGAAGTTCCAAGAAACGCCAACTCTCAGCCAGTTTTCTCCAGGAAATCCACGACAACCTGCTGAACACCCACCGAGGGTTGGTGTTCCTCAGGGATGGGGCAGTTCCTGATCTTCTCCACAGGGATGGGACAATTCCTGCTCTGCTCCACAGGGATGGAGCAGTTCCTGGTCCATTCCACAGGGATGGAGCAGTTCCTGATCTGCTCCACAGGAATAGAGCAGTTCCTGCTCTGTCCCACAGGGATGGGACAATTCCTGCTCTGCTCCACAGGGATGGAGCAGTTCCTGCTCAGCTCCACAGGGATGGGGCAGTTCCTGATCTGTCCCACAGGGATGGAGCAGTTCCTGCTCTGCTCCACAGGGATGGGGCAGTTCCTGCTCTGCTCCACAGGGATGGGGGAGTTCCTGGTCCATTCCACAGCGATGGGGCAGTTCCTGATATCTTCCACAGGAATGGGACAATTCCTGCACTGCTCCACAGGAATGGAGCAGTTCCTGCTCTGCTCTACATGGATGGGACAATTCCTGATCTGTCCCACAGGGATGGGGCAGTTCCTGCTCTGTCCCACAGGGATGGGGCAGTTCCTGCTCTGCTCCACAGGGATGGGGCAGTTCCTGCTCTGTCCCACAGGAATGGGGCAGTTCCTGCTCTGTCCCACAGGGATGGAGCAGTTCCTGCTCTGTCCCACAGGGATGGAGCAGTTCCTGATCTGTCCCACAGGGATGGGGCAGTTCCTGCTCTGTCCCACAGGGATGGGACAATTCCTGATCTGTCCCACAGGGATGGGGCAGTTCCTGCTCTGTCCCACAGGGATGGGGCAGTTCCTGCTCTGTCCCACAGGGATGGGGCAGTTCCTAATCTCCTGAGCTCTTGTACACACTCTAACAAATGGGAATATTTGTCCTTAAGTCCAAGTGCTGTACAAAGTTAAGCTTGTCTTAGATAATCCCAACTTCTCCTCAGATTCCCCCCTCTGCAGGCTCTTTCTCCTTGCCTTACACTTTTGGCCACTTTAATAATCCTACAAACTGACCTTAGGCACATCCCATATCCACTGTTGTCCAGAGATCTTATGCCCCTGGACCCCTGGAAGTGTCCAAGGCCAGGCTGGAGCACCCTGGGACAGTGGGAGGTGTCCCTGCCCATGGCAGGAGGTGGGAATTCGATGATTTTAAGGTCTCTCCCAACCCAAATCCTTCTGTGATTCGGCGATTCCGTGTCCCACCCTGAGCTCCCCTCACTCGGACTTGGGTCCTGCCAGTCTGAGGATTCAATCAAGGACTTTGGAACCAAGCCTGGAATGTTCTGCAGGATGATGGGGTTGGGCACAGGATGCACGGAATGGAAACCTTTTCGTTATAAAAATCTACTCTGGAGTTAAAAGGTTTTATCTTGGCAGGTCTCAGGCCACGTCCTATTAAAAAAAGTTGGTGTCAGTGGAAATTTGGAGCTTAAATTCTACAGAAAGATCATTAATATAATTCAATTCTTGTATTTCTGTGAAAATGGGATCCCCAAATTGACGTGGGCTGAAGGAAGAGAGGTTTTGGTATGGAAAATGAAGAGAAACAACACAGAGGAGACACAGGACAGATGCTGCAGCCACCAATTCCTTCTCCAGGCCCTAGTAAAGGTCTATTTGTAGCTCATAAAAAGCCAACTGATAATTAATGACTCCAGGAATTAAACAAACATCATTGTGTGAGATGTGACGAGAGGCATATTAACCTAAGAAATCGCATATCGTGGTAATAAGCGATTTAGGAATCTACACGATTATATAATTCTTCATAAAATGATCAATTTAGTGCAAACAGAACTAAAATACAGCTATTCATTTTTAATTTGGGATGAAAACATTCACCAACTTTTAAACCATCGACAGGCCAGGCTGGGTGCACCAAAGAGGGAATTTTTTGATTCATTTGGTCACCCCTGCTGAGTGCATTCCGGGTTTTAAAGCCCTGGAACATCACCCTGACAGTTCCGCTGACACTCTGAACCCGATTTGAAGCTTTCCTCGCCTTCCCTACAGATAAATTCCTAATCCTTCCCTCCAATCACACAAATGCCTTTCCCTTTAAAGCAGAACCTCTCCACGGACTCTTTAACTGAGTGTGTTTTTCTAGAGATCAGGAGAAAAATCATCCACACCCCACTGCTCCCTCCATGGGCAGATTTGATCTTTCAATCAGGAAATGAAAAGGTTTCCCTAAAGGAAACTCCCAGAAAGAAGAAAAAAAGCCTTCTAAGCCTTGTTATTGTTCCTTGGGCAAAATATTTCTTTTAAATGGCTTGATCTGTTTTTTTATGGCGCGTCTGGCTCCTGACAAAAAGCCCCACTGATGAAAAACTCGGAGCGAGATGCGCGGGAACCTTCGATTTTCCGCCGTGGAGGGCTGATCAAATAAACAAATGAGATATTCTAATTGGAAAGCCATTAATAATTGCTGCGAGGGCTCTCGGGATCGTTTACTATGGAAGTCGATAGGGATGGAAGCCCTGGGGGTCCAAAGAAAGCTGAGGGACAGAAGATGAGTCCCTCAAACACGGCGCAGCTCCTTGTCCACATCCAGAAGAATCCCTCTGGGAGCCTCTCCGTATCTTTGGGTGCCCAAATAGGCTGACTTTCCAAAATTTAACTCAGCTTTTATTGAAACACTTCAAGCTCTGCTTTCCCAGGAATCTGTGCTCCCCTCTCATGGTGGAGCTGCAGGGTGGAGGTTGTTTTTATTTGACCTCTCGGCCGAGCCTGAGGTGCCTCCAGCCCAAGGGGCCATGAAGAAAGAGCAGAGGAGGCATCAGGAATCCCAGAATGACTCCCCAGAGCGTTCTCCTGACCTCCGACACTCCCAGCTTGCTCAATTCCTGCCGTTTCAGCCCCAAAATTCCATGAGCTCGGCCTTCCATGGAACCCCAGAGCATTCTCTGGGAAATGCTCTGGTACCCCAGAGTGTTCTCCTGACTCCAACCCTCCCAGCTTGCTCAATTCCTGCTGTTTGAGCCCCAAAATTCCATGGAGCTCGGCCTTCCGTGATATCCCAGAGCATTCTGACCTCCAACCCTCCCAGGTTGCTCAATTCCTGCCGTTTCAGCCCCAAAATTCCCTGGAGCTGGGCCTTCCATGGAACCCCAGAGTGTTCTCCTGACCTCCAACACTCCCAGCTTGCTCAATTCCTGCCATTTCAACCCCAAAATTCCATGGAGCTCGCCTTCCGTGATATCCCAGAGCATTCTGACCTCCAACCCTCCCAGCTTGCTCAATTCCTGCCATTTCAGCCCCAAAATTCCCTGGAGCTCGGCCTTCCGTGATATCCCAGAGCATTCTGACCTCCAACCCTCCCAAGTTGCTCAATTCCTGCTGTTTCAACCCCAAAATTCCACGGAGCTCGGCCTTCCGTGATATCCCAGAGCCTGGAGCGTCCTCACATCTGCGGCCGGAGCAGCGTTTGGGGAACAGGGCACATCGTGTCTGTCAAAAACCAGAATTGCGGCAATAAAGGAGAAGGTGGAGTTGCTCTTCCGCGCGGCGATCCAAAAGATGGCAACCTGCTCCCTCCATTACTCCCAATAAATAAATCCAGGGTTTAATAGGAACATCTGATAACGTTGCTGCCGCGGCGACAGATGAAGGCGCCGCAGAGCGAGCGGAATAAGTCTCTGTCTCACATTAAAACTCTGCTTTTCATTAGATCTGCCCGGAATTGATGGGCTGCGGAGGAGCTCTCCAGGAATTGATGGCTTCTCCAAAGGTTTTTAAATACTGTTTCGAGTTGTGTATTGATCCCGTGCGTCAAGAGACAGAGCTGTGTTTCCTAAAGCAGGAGGAACATGACTCAAATCGCACAATATTTGGTCCCAAAAGGTGAGAAGGTGTAAACAAGGCTGGTGATTAAACCCACAGCAAAGGGAGAAGAAAGGGATAAAAGAAATGGGAGTTTTTCCTTCTCTGTTATCTATTTATCCTAGACCCAAAAGGTTTTGGTTGGTGTTGGATGAGTCTCAGCCTGTTTTGATTAAAAAAACACTTTGTAATTGGCACTAATTCCATTTAATAAGGCAATATTAAATATACAGATGATATCCAGCCCCTGCACCCCCAACAAACTCTGAGAGGACAAAGTCCTGCTCTGCCATCATTTGAAATTCAATGCAAAGAGAGCAGAAAATTTGTTTTATTTTTCAGTCATCTCCAGGGGTCGTTCTTCACAGGAAATGGGTGTCAAAGGAAGGAAGGAGTGGAGGAAAAATGGAAGAGATGCTCCTGTTGCTGTCATTCTACCTGGGCTGGGCTGCAGGAACATCTGGAACTCAGGGAGGAGAAGCAGGCAGAGCATCACGAGTGCAAACTGAGCCCAATCCAAGGAATTCCTCATTTCTGCCGAGGAAACAGGGAGAGAAATTCCCTGCAGAGGGAGAGAAGCGAGAAACCACCGGCGCTCCTGGCTCCTCGGACCCTGGAGGGATCTCCAGTTTGTGCTGAAGGTTCCAGCAGGATTCTGTTCCGGGGAAATTCCGAAGTTTAAATTGCCCTCACTGTGTCCCAGCAGAGGAATCCTGGCAGGAACACGGATTCTGAAGCAGAATTCCTTCTCCTCCTGGCTGTGTCCCTTCCCTCAGCCAGGAGGAAACCGCAGGTTTTCCAAAGGGCACCGAGATGTGACTCGTCCATGGGACTGAGGATGGGATGAGGATTTCTGTCACCACCACCTGCAGCCGAAGGAAAGGAACAATCCTTTCCAGGAGCTGAGCTGGAGCAGGGAAGAGCCAGAGGGAAATGAGTATTTTATCATAATAAAATAATTGAGGGATAGGGATGGAGATTGGCAGGATGGTGCCTGGTGGTGGTGGCACTGCCAGGGGCAAAGGCTGCGGGCCCTGGGCTCAGGGCGGTCTGGGGGCAGGGGCTCGAGGTCAGCAGAGAGGTTGGAGGGGCTGGAACACATCCTGACCCTGGGATCAAACCATTCCCAATTCTGCCAGACCCAGGGAACACAAACTGTGCTGGGAAAGAAAAGGAACTCCTCATCCATCGAGGGGCGATGGTGCCCAGGAAAGAAATTCCTCATCCATCAAGGGGCAATGGTGCCCAGGAAAGGAATTCCCTTTCCATCGAGGGCCGAGGGCCGGTGGTGCCCAGCAGAGGAATTCCCCATCATTGAGGGGCGATGGTGCCCAGGAAAGGAATTCCTCATCCATGGAGGGGTGATTCTGCTCGGCAGAGGAATTCCTCATCCACTGAGGAGCAATGGTGCCCAGCAAAGGAATTCCCCATCCACTGAGAGGCGATTCTGCTCACCAAAGGAATTCCTCATCATTGAGAGGAGATGGTGCCCAGGAAAGGAATTCCTCATCCATTGAGGGGCGATGGTGCCCAGCAAAGGAATTCCCCATCCACTGAGGGGCGATTCTGCTCAGCAGAGGAATTCCCCATCCATCGAGGGGCAGTGGTGCTCAGGAATTGAATTCCCCATCCATCGAGGGTCGATTGTGCCCAGCCCAGCCTCTCAAAGCCAAACCATCTCCCTGCACCTCCCTGGCTGCCCAGCTCCGAAAATCCTCTCGGTAGCTGCAGCTGTGATGCTCATCCCCACTCCCTGTGCCAAAACGAGACGCCGCAGAGTCAAACGAGGACTCCGAGCTCCTGAAAATCCCTGAGATCCCTGCGTACGGAATGCCACAAGTCCCCGTGCTGCTGAAGCCTCTCCTCACCGTGACAGAGCAAACGTTCTGCCACTGCTCATCCCTGACAGGCCGAGGAGGGAGGCGACAGCGGCGGCGTTACCACGCTCCAAACACTCCCGGAATGGCAAACAGGGAGAGTGGGAGAGGCAGGGCAGGGGCTCAAAAACACCCGTAAAAAATTAATAACAAACAGGGCTCCGTGCTTCAGCCACCATCGGCAGAATCTTTGCGCAGCAGAGATCAAGAGAGCAGAAAATGAATGTGAGAGCGTCCAGCGTCGCAGACAAGGACATTCCCCAGCCAGAGAATTCTCTTTTAATGCTCTGCAGAAAACAAATGACTTTTTCATTCCTCTGGGCAAGTGTTGCAACGTGCCCGGGAATCATCGGTAAAGGCATTTCAGAATCCCTGAGAAAACAGGAACGAAGATGGGGCAGGGAATATCCTGGGCTGAGCAATCTCTGCTGCTACAGAGCTGAGCGAATCCATTCCATTATTGCATGGAGCAATGGGAATTATTACTGAGCAACAGTAGCTTAGGGACACTTTTAAAGCAGAAATGGATGTCTGGATGGCATTAAAAACCCCAAAACCAAACAGAAGCCCCAGATAAACTAATTGGCAAAGCAGGCACTGTATGACGTGAGAGGAGAGCACAGAAATTAAGATTTTAGCAATGAATCCTGAGACAACTTTGCTGCCAAAGCTGTGGCTGCCCCTGGATCCCTGGGAGTGTCCCAGGCCAGGCTGGAGCACCCCAGGACAGCAGGAGGTGTCCCTGCCCGTGGCAGGGGTGGGATGGGGTGGGATTTAAAAGCCTCTTCCAACCCAAACCTGATTCTGTGAAATCTCAGAGAACTGGCACAGAAAATCCACAGTCGAGATGGTGAAGATGGAGAGGAAAAGATGCTCTGAGCTGTGGAGAGGGAAATTCCCCATGGAGAGAGAAAGCAGAAAATCTGAATTTTGCCCCATTTCTAAGTCCCCCCCCCCAGAGCTGCTCCACACACGGGTCCAGCACAGAACATCCCTGGGACTGCAGAGCCAGAATCCCTCCGGAACATCTGGCACAGCCCTCCTCACCCCACTCGGCTCGGGATGCAGAATCCCGGAGCAGAATTCCGGGAATAACTCTGGAAAACCGAGCGTTCAGCCACATCCAGGTGGGAATGAGGCTTTTTCCCCGAGCACTCCTGGATGCAGCCAGGAGAGGGCTGCAGAGCACCTGGGCTTCGGAGCCAGCGCTGCTCGCTGTGCGGCTCCGGGAATTGGGGAAAGCCAAACAAATCTGTCTCGTTCCCAACCCGGCACGAGGAATTAACGAGCGGAACCTCTCGGGCCGGCGCTGCCGTGGGGATGGGTGGGAAGGAAAGGAAAAGGTTCTAAAAATCCTTCTGGAAAATGGAATCCGCCCTGGGAGGCAGGTTTGGGAAGGAAAGGAAAGGAAAAGGTTCTAAAAATCCTTCAGGAGAATGAAATCTGCCCTGGGAGGCAGGTTTGGGAAGGAAAGGAAAAGAAAAGGTTCCAAAAATCCTTCTAGAGAATGGAATCTGCCAGGTTTGGGAAGGAAAAGGTTCCAAAAATCCTTCTGGAAAATGAAATCTGCCAGGTTTGAGAAGGAAAAGGTTCCAAAAATCCTTCTGGAGAATGAGATCCGCCAGGTTTGGGATGGAAAGGAAAAGGTTCCAAAAATCCTTCTGGAGAATGAAATCTGCCCTGGGAGGCAGGTTTGGGAAGGGAAGGAAAGGAAAAGGTTCCAAAAATCCTACCGGAGAATGAAATCCGCCAGGTTTGGGAAGGGAAGGAAAAGGTTCCAAAAATTCTTCTGGAAAATGGAATCTGACAGGTTTGGGAAGGAAAAGAAAGGAAAAGGTTCCAAAAATACTTCTGGAAAATGAAATCTGCCCTGGGAGGCAGGTTTGGGAAGGGAAGGAAAGGAAAAGGCTCTAAAAATCCTTCTGGAACATGAAATCTGCCAGGTTTGGGAAGGGAAGGAAAGGAAAAGATTCTAAAAATCCTTCTGGAGAATGAAATCCGCCAGGTTTGGGAAGGGAAGGGAAGGAAAAGGTTCCAAAAATCCTTCTGGAGAATGAAATCAGCCCTGGGAGGCAGGTTTGGGAAGGGAAGGAAAGGAAAAGGTTCTAAAAATCCTTCTGGAGAATGAGATCTGCCAGGTTTGGGATGGAAAGGAAAAGGTTCCAAAAATCCTTCTGGAGAATGAAATCTGCCCTGGGAGGCAGGTTTGGGAAGGGAAGGAAAGGAAAAGGTTCCAAAAATCCTACCGGAGAATGAAATCCGCCAGGTTTGGGAAGGGAAGGAAAAGGTTCCAAAAATTCTTCTGGAAAATGGAATCTGACAGGTTTGGGAAGGAAAAGAAAGGAAAAGGTTCCAAAAATACTTCTGGAAAATGAAATCTGCCCTGGGAGGCAGGTTTGGGAAGGGAAGGAAAGGAAAAGGCTCTAAAAATCCTTCTGGAACATGAAATCTGCCAGGTTTGGGAAGGGAAGGAAAGGAAAAGATTCTAAAAATCCTTCTGGAGAATGAAATCCGCCAGGTTTGGGAAGGGAAGGAAAGGAAAAGGTTCCAAAAATCCTTCTGGAGAATGAAATCCGCCAGGTTTGGGAAGGAAAGGAAAAGGTTCCAAAAATCCGTCTGGAGAATGGAATCCGCCAGGTTTGGGAAGCAAAGGGGAGGCTGTGGGGAATGGAATATCTCGTGGCACTGAGGGACAGCTCCTCTGAGCAACCTCTCACAAACCTCAGGGGTTCCGGCGGCTCTGGTGTTTTTTAAGCTGGTTCTGCTCGGGAAAGGCAATGCCAGCGTGTCCCAAGGGATCAGCCAGCAGGGAATTCTGTGTTTTCTCGGTGGGACGTGGGGCTGCGGCTGTTGACAACTCCTCCATGGGATAATCCCGGAATCCCCGAGGGGTTTGGGTTGGGAAGGACTTTAAAACTCATCTGACATGGGCAGGGAACCTTCCCTCGACCAGGGTGCTCCGAGCCCCGTCCAGCCTGGCTTTGGTCACTTCCAGAGACGGAGAATTCCCCAGAAATTCCATCCCAGCCCCTCCCCACCCTCCCAGGGAGGAATTCCTTTCCCTTTCCTGGCTCTACACCCATTGCTGCCACCTGGAACCAGCACCCAGTACCTCCTTCTCGCAGATGCCATCCTGCCCTGCTCCCTGCCTGAAACCGAAAGATAAATAAACCTCCCATCATCCAAAATCTGCTGTTTGCTGTGCCCAGAGGCCCCGACAAGAGCCGGAGCTGCTCTCGGTCCCTGCCGAGCGCCCTTGCCCTGCAGAGCTTGTACTCCAGACAGCAGTGACAGATGAAGGGTGGGAGAAAGGAAAATAGCAAACAAGAAAAAAAGATCTCGCACAGATTGAGGGACAGATTTCTCCACGAGCTAAACACACGAACACAGAGCTCTTATCCCCAAATGACTCCCCCTCGTCATGTGGCCACGGTGGCTGAGGGTGTTTTGGGAGGGGAGCTGGGGGTGAGCACACGGCGTCCACAACATCCCCACTGCTGAGGGGCGGCACCAAACAGCTCCCAGATGATTTCTGCCTCTTCTTTTTGTATGCCCTTTTAAATTTTTATGTACCCCTTTGTACATTTTTTATGGCTTTTCTATATCCTCTGTACCCTTAACCCACACGCTTGTCATTTTTGTGGTCTGATATTCCGGCTTGGTTTTGGGGTCCTGCGAGGCAGGAAGACCAAAAATCCTCCTAGAGCCCTAAGCTATCAAAAAGTTGAGGTTCAGCCTTGGTTGAAACCTTCTCTCTGGAACATATTTTGTTCACTGGGCTCTAGCCTCATTTTGGGGGGAGTAATTAGAATAGGAGGACATTACTTTATTTGTTAAGTTTTTTATTGGGGGATTTTAGGTGGATATGCTAATTTGTAAAGTCCATAAAATTATATATGCATGGTATGAAGTGTGCATCAGGGTGTGCTCCACCTTTGAAGAGCTGTGCGCCTAAAATCCTATTAAAATACCAAAATAAAACCCTTTTACCCCTTTAACCTTGTCTGCCTCATAATTCTAGGACCAGCAAAAGACAACAGGGAAGGGTTGAGGGCAAAAATCATCATCAGCAGGAAGGGCCTTGCTGCTCCCCCCGCACGTGGAGAGAGGTGCTAGAGTCGGGGTCAATCTTTCCTATATTTAATGTTGTATTTCCCTAATCCGCGAGTTTCCCGCTGGATTTGTGATGTCCATGGAATCCTTGGATGCAGTGCTCTGCTGTGTGGGATGGCCCCGGCGCTGTCACACAAGGACCACGGTGACAGGAGACCTTCTGGGGGTCACCAAAAGTGGCTTTAGAATTCTCAGAATCTCCAATTCTTGCCCGAGCGGTGCAGATCAAGGGCCGCCAAATCCATTAGAGATTCTCTTCCAACTCAGGAAAGTGAGATCATTGAATTGTTTCTGCAGCCCAGCGGAGAGAATTTTATTTTATCTCCGTGAAATTCAGGTAGGTTTTGTCCTTTATCAAATCAACAAGAATTCAAGGTGACCAAGGCCAGGCCTGGGACGATGGGAGGTGTCCCTGCCGTGGCTGGGGTGGCACTGGGTGGGGTTTGATGTCCCTTCCCACCTGAAACATTCCATGAGGGTTCTCCCAATCATATAAACAAAAACTGGGGAAGGGAACAGAGCTGGGGAAAGGTTTGGAACCCTGAGGGAGCTGGGGAAGAGCTCAGCCTGGAGAAAATGGGATCGGGGGAGACCTTGTGGCTCTGCACAGCTCCTGACAGGAGGGGACAGCTGGGGGGGATTTGGGGACAGGGACAGGAGGAGAGGAACGGCCTCAGGCTGTGCCAGGGCAGGCTCAGGGTGGATTTTGGAACAATTCCTTCTTGGAAAGGGTTGTAAAGCACTGGAATGAGCTGCCCAGGGTGGGGTGGAGTCCCCATCCCCGGAAGTGCTCAAACACCGTGCGGATGTGGCCCTTGGGGACGCGGCTTGGTGGTGACGCCATGTTGACCATTGGACTTGAGGATCCTAAAGGTCTTTTCCAGCCTTAACAATCCAATAATTCTATTTAATCATCCTACATTTCCCCCATAATTATGGGGCTCCCCTCCTTATTCTTCAGCCTGGAGTTAAACACACGGATTTACACCAAGACACAAAGGCCACCAGAAGGCCCAGGACCCTCAGGGATGTGACCAGCCCGAGGAGGAACCTCAGAACCTTCATCTCTGAGATACAGTGATGGTACCGAGGCAGGACAAGGGACAGGGAGTGACAAAGCCCAGCAAAGAGCTTCTGCCACCTGGACAATGGCAGACACGGCTCCCCTTTCCCTCTTTGAGGGACAGGGAGTGACAAAGTCCAGCAAAGTGCTGCTGCCAGCTGGACTGATGCCTTGATGGGCTTACCTAAAAACTAGACAAAATTAAGAGAATAAAAATCAGATTAATTTATGAAAGGCCTTCAGGTGCACTCAGGGCACACAGAGCCCACTCGAGAGGCTCCACCCAAAATGGACAGCGAGTCACGAGTTCTGCACATTGGAGAAGTTCTGTCCATTCCCAGATCGAGCCTTAATCCTCCAATCACACCTTCAGCTGATGATGGCAACCACCCCAAGCTTGCTCCCCCAATTCACTCTTGGTTCCATATTTTGGGGCTCCGAGGCAGCCAAGTGTCCTTGGATTTTCCAACTGAGAGGAATTGTTTTGGCTAAAATGCTGAGAATAGAGGTTTTTAGCATTTTACGTGGAGTCCAGAGTTCTACACTAAAATCACAGATACACGAAAAATACGGAAACTAAAATCCTGAGGCATCAGGACAATGGCGGACACAGTTCCCCTTTCCCTCTTTGTCCTGCAGGTGTGGAGTGAGTTCAGCTTCCAACCCTCCCGACAGTCCCACACAATGGGATGCAAACTCTTCCCATTCCCGTGGAGAAAAGGGACAGTGCCACTGACAGCCTTTGAGAGCAGAACAAAGCTCCCAGAGATGCCTAGGTGTAGTTGCACTGTTTTAAAATCTTTCTCTTCTTTCTCATGGAGAATAGAGATAAGTTGCATTCTTGTGCTTTCTAATCTCTTTGGTTTGGTACTGGACACTTCAGAGTTGTAACCAATCGTTATAGGGGGTGGAAAAACTATCGACCAATAATTATCAGACTATTAATGGATATATAAAGAAGTTTTTGTAAATAAAGTTTCTCTTTTCGCCATCTTGTGTGCTGAGTGCCGGACCTCCCTGTGAGCTTCCGTGAATCTCCACGAATATCAGAAAATCAGAGCAACACTTGAAGGCATCACCAGCACTCCCTGATGATCCTGATCCACCAGGGGCTTTGTGGACAGGAAGGAGAATGGTTTTATGGACTTGTAAAAGGGGAAAAAAAAGATCTGCTGGAAATGAGTCGCTTGTAGGAAATCCTGGGAATAACGAGCAGGGAATAATCATTAAAATCCACATTCAACTTACAATTTTTGCTTATAACAACAAAAAAACCCAAAAGAACAGCTAAACTTAACAGAAAGAGCAAAAAAGTTCCCTATATCAAATCCACAAATAACCTCACTACGCAAGACAAAAAGACGAATTACACAAAATCCACCCCTCGGTCCTTCACTACAACTACAACACAAATTTCCAGCTATCGTTCTGCTTAAAAACTTGAATTAATGTTTTAAATGTGAAGGAAATGCAGCCTTCGTGTGCAGGAAGAGCAGGGACGAGGCAGGCTCTGGGATGTTTATTGGGAATGATGGAAACATTCCGTTGGCAAAGGGAAAATTAAAGAAAAAAAGCCAGGCTTAGGTAGGAGGTGTTTTATTGAAGCAGATATTTGTCTGTCAGAAAGCAAACAGCTGCAGCTTGGAGGGGAGGGTGATCAACCATGGAGCCTCCACCAGATGCTTTGGGGCTGACAGATGAGGGATGGAGGTTTTAGGGAGTTTTTTTCCCCCTTTTTTGTGTTTTTTCCCCTTTTTTCCTGGGTATCAATGCAAAAGGAAAATAATGAAGTACATGGAGATGTGTGTGAATCCTCCCAGGTGTTCTTCTCGAGGGCTCTGCTGTGACTCTGTGGCACAAATTCTGGCTGGAATCTGTGTGTGCAGACACTTCCTGTGCTGGGAGATTGATCCTGATAAAATAATGGAATATCCTGAGTGGGAAAGGCCCACCAGGATCATGGATTCTGTGATTCTGTGGCACAAATTCCAGCTGGAATCTGTGTGTGCAGACACTTCTGGTGCTGGGAGATCAACCCTGTTAAAATAATGGAATATCCTGAGTGGGAAGGGCTCACCAGGATCATGGATACTGTGACTCCATGGCACAAATTCCAGCTGGAATCTGTGTGTGCTCCTAGTGCTGGGAGATCAACCCCGATGAAATAATAGAATATCCTGAGCGGGAAAGGCTCACCAGGATCATGGATCCAACTCCTGGCTCTGCACAGGACAACCCCAAAAGGCTCCCAAATCCCAAATCCAACACCTGGGAGCATTGATCTCTGAAATTATGGAATATAATCCCACAGGGATCACTGATCCAAGCCCAGGCCCTGCCCAGACACCCCAAAATCCCACCCTGTGCATCCCTGGGAGCGACATCCAAACACTCCTGGAGCTCTGGGAAAGTCACCTCTGACAAATGAGGGCGTGAGATTTTAGGGATTTTTTTCCTCTTTTTCCATTTTTTCCCTTTTTTCTGGGTATCAATACAAAAGCTTTGGGAATGTCACCATTCCCTGGGGAGCCTGGGCAGTGCCCAGCACCCTCTGGGGGAAGAACCTTTCTCAAAATCCACCCTAAACCCCCTGGCACAGCTCCAGCCATTCCCTGGGCCCTGTCCCTGTCCCGGAGCAGAGATTGGAGCCGCAGCCCCCCGAGTTCTCTGAACCCCCCTGTTGGAAAATACAGCAGTTTAAAAATTTTGTATAACATTAGTCCAAGGATTTGTTTGTTTTTGCTCCAGGAAAAGGAATTTGAAGTTTCTTTCCAGGGCATTGTTCTGCCAGGTGAGGTCTGATGAACTCAGCACAGGACAGAGTGGAGCAGCCCAAAGATCCCCAGAGAGATCAAGGCCATCCACGGAACACTGACGGAACATCGGTGGCCATCTCCAAACATCCACCCCAGAGCACCTCTGACACAGCTGGAGACATCTCGCCCGCAAAGGACTGAGGAGAAAATTGAAAAATGAAGATCTAATTAACATCGGAGGGGAGGGGATTCGGATCCAATGGAAACTGAACACTGGGGGTTGCTCAGCTCTGGACCAATGAACTTTGAAACAATGCATCTCTGTGGGTTTGACTGTATAAAATTTGGGGGAAAATCCTGTAAAATGTGTGCATCATGGAATGATTCTCTCTGCACAGCTGGGCTGTGTGTGGATGAGATGATTTCTGTGGCACACCCTGGCCAGAACACCATCCTGACCAGAAAATAAAGCAATTCCTTGACTCTCTAACATTAAAAATGTTGTTGGAGGGTTTTTATTTTTCCCACAGTTTTGGTGACACCCCCAGTGCCCTCAGCTGCTCCTCCACAGCTCCTCCAGGCCCTTCCCAACCCTCGTTTCCTCCTCTGGATGCTCTCCAAAGCCAGACCCTCCCTCCCATCCTGTTCTCCTCAAATCTTCTCCTCCAGGAGTGACCCAGCCACCCCCAGCACTGCCAAGGCCACCCTGGCCATGTCCCCTAGTGCCACATTCACTGTCAAATCCCACTGGAAATTGAGGACTCTGCCACTTCCGTATTTCATCCCACCTGACCTCGGGTCGTTTATTTACATTAAATAGATTTAAATACAAATATAAATTAAAAACAAATTTAAATTAAAAATTTAAGGAAAGGGATGCGGCATCACTGATGGAAACTGAGGATCACTTCTTGGAGCCCCCCCACCATTTCCACAGGTAAATTAGAGTTAGAATGACTAATTGCTAATTCAGATAATGAACTTTGTTCTGAGAGCCTGAGCACATCATCCAGCCCAGGGGACAGCAGGAATTCCTTGGGGAGGGGGCTAAGGAATGGCTCTTTAATCCTGATTTTATCCTGATTTTATCCTGATTTTATCCTGAATTTATCCTGATTTTATCCTGAATTTATCCTGAATTTATCCTGATTTTATCCTGATTTTATCCTGAATTTATCCTGAATTTATCCTGATTTTATCCTGAATTCATCCTGATTTTATCCTGATTTTATTCTGAATTTTTCCCCTCTGGGTTGCATTAATAGGAATTCTCTTCTATCTCGTCACAAGGAAACTCTGGCCGTTGGTAACATCCCTCTGGGAGCTGTTGGAAGAAGCTGAGAGAATTCCCTGCTCCTAAAAATCCTCGGTGTCACTTAGTCCCAAACTGCTCCTTATTTGGTCCTCCTGAGGAAAATCCATTTCCTTAAATTTCCCCCCAAAGGCAATGCTGCCTTTCCTGTTTTATTTGGGGCAAAGGTGAATTTCTTCTTATTTCCCCTGTCCCGCTTCCATATTTTCAAATCCTGCAGAAGCCTTGGGAAGCTGAAACCTAATTTTGGAATTATTATCTTTGTTCCTTTAAAAGGCAACTTTTCAGGAAGCTTTTAAGCAGCAATAAACATCAGGAAATTTTCTTCCTCGCTGAGTTATCTGTTGGTTTATTTGTCCATTTTTAAACAACTTTATCTGTATAAAACCTGAGTTTTTTTACCACAAAACCTTCAAGATATGTTGGTTTCAGGGAAATTCAACTCTCCCTGTATAAACTCCTAAAAGTTCCAGCTTTTTCAAGCTGATTTTTTTGGGGATAAAACACCTGGAAAATGCTTTCCAGGCCTGCTGCTGATGGATAGCATTGGCAAAAACGCTGCCTAGAAACAACTCCGGGGCTGCCTCTATTTCAGGCTCTTTCCAGAGGTTGGGTGTTTTTCCATTTTTTTTCCCCGAAGTTTTTTAAAAGTCACGAGGAAAACGTGGGGAACTGGGATCTTCAGCTGGCTAAAGATGGAAACTGAATCATCTGCTGACTTTCAAAACCGTGAAACAGAGGTGAAAATTGGGGAAAATTAAGGGAGTTGCATCCCACCCTCCTGGAACATGCCTGTAAATCCCAGAAATTGCTGCTGGAATAGATTGAAGTCACCTGAAAGTTTTTGGAAGTCTGTGCTTAAAAGAGGCCTTTCAGATTAATTTTTTTAAAACTTATTAAAGTGAAATTCAGCCCTGTTCTTCTCCAAATCTGTGTCCACTGCAGATGGAGCTGATTTTCTTTAGGTTTAACATCGTTAACGATTCCATAAAATCCATGGAAATGGCTTGGGGTGGGGACTTGGCCCCACAAATTCCTGGGTCAGAGCTTCGGCACAAACATCTGTGGGTTTTGAATTTTCACCGAGGTTGTTCTGTTTTGCACCTTGGCTAAAGGAACTCTGTAAAATAGGCTTGATTATTCTAATAGTAGCAATTGTAGTTTTAGTAGCAATACCCTGTGTACTTCAGTGTGTGCAAAAGTTAATAAGACAGTGTCCAAAATCTTGGTTGTTCATCAGAACGGGGGAGATGTTGGGGAGGATGAAATAGGAAAGTCTTATAAATATGATTACCTGGCAAAAGATGCTGAGAATATGGAAACTATAAGCGAGATTGAAATGAAGACAAGCTTTGAGATTCCAAACCCCAGTGACTGAACAACTGGAAAACAATGGTATGGCCACTGAAGGTAATCCCCTTTGGATTAAACAATTTCCTTTTGATTAAACAATTCCCCTTTTGATTTAACAATTCCCCTTTTTGATTAAACAATCCCCTCTGCTTGCAGACAGGTCCAAGGGTCAGAGCAGACCCTGCCAACTCAGCAGAGGGTCCAAAAAGCAGTTTTTAGAGTTTAAAATCTAACACTGTATGGTAATGCAATGACTCTCATAGGCTGTGTGTAAATGTTGTAGGATTTGTAGCTTGTTCTAGATTGGTTAGTGAAAATTAGAATATTCAGCACAGAAGACGATTTATTGTATTGTAAACGGCAACCACTGTATTGCATTCTATTCTATTCTATTCTATTCTATTCTATTCTATTCTATTCTATATTCTGTACTTCTCTCTCTCTCACCTCTCTGCCCTGCTCTGAGCTGTGCCTGGCAGCTCCTGGCAGCTCCCCTACCCCCACGCCCTTTCACAATAAACCTCATGCTCTAAGACCAAACTCCAGAGATCTCTCGTCTCCGTCCTGACCGTCCGAAACAAAACCGACCACAAAATCCTACAAGCTTGGATCTCATCAGTGCCTAATCGTGTTACAAACAGCAAAAACTGCCCTAAATCCCAAACTTTTATGGAATCGTGGAACTAGAAACGTCTAACTGGGCCTTTTTCCATATAAATATGGAAAATGGATGGATATTGTTCTCCAGACACACAAATAGAAGTGAAAATGGGGGGTTATGCTTCCTCTAGTTCTGTTCGTTCAGCTGATGGCAACAGATTTCCTCCTGAATTACACAGGAACTCCTCCCTGGGAGGGTGGGGAGGGCTGGGATGGAATTCCCAGTGAAACTGTGGCTGCCCCTGGATCCCTGGGAGTGTCCAAGGGCACCCTGGGATGGTGGGAGGTGTCCCTGTGTCCCACGGGGATGGAGCCGTGTGGGCTTTAAGTTCCTTCCATCCCAAACCATTCCGCGATTCTCTGATCCTCACACAGACTTTGATGTGTTAAATTCCCAACCATTTCCCAATTAAATGGGGATGGGGAATGGTGGGAGCCGAAAACCCAACCCCAGCCCCTTCCCCTCTCCTCTCCCGCCCCCATTTCCCAACTCCCGCCAGCCTCACCGCTTCCCTCCGTTCCTCGCCATGGAAACTGATCCCGGCTCCACGGAGCTGATTTTTAATATTGTTTATTAAATGCCAAACCCCCTGGAAAAGCTGCTCATCCCAAACCCTGGGCCGTTCTGTGGGAACGCCATGGCCACTTCCCTCTAAACTCCGCGTTAAAATGGGAATTTGAGGAATTTAGGGATTGGTGTGTCCCGAATTTGAGGAATTTAGGGATTGGTGTGTCCCGGCCCCACCGTCCCCAACCCCTGGAAACGTGACCAGGACAGAAAAATGTGCAGAATATTTCTGGAATATCAAATTTTCATTTTTTTTTCAGAACTCCTGTGAAATTAAAATGAGCAGGAGGACGTTTTCAAGGCGGGGGGGGGGGATTGCTTGAAAATTTAAGGTCGTTTTGAATCTGTGCTCAAAACCATCGAAGGTTTGATTTAGCAATCAATTTATTACTCCTGTTGTGAGCAGGACGAGGCAGTCAGGTGCAGAATTGGTCATTTTCTGACAAAATTTGTGCCGTCCATGGCGGAATCCAGCAGCAGGGAGGGTTTGGGGAAGGTTTGGGAGGTTTTGGGGAAGGTTTGGGAGGTTTTGGGGTGAGTTTGGGGAGGGTTTGGAGGGTTTGGGGAGGGTTTGGGGAAGGTTTGGGGTGGGTTTGGGAGGTTTTGGGGAGGTTTTAGGGTGAGTTTGGGGAGGGTTTGGGGAGGGTTTGGGAGGTTTTGGGGAAGGTTTGGGGAAGGTTTGGGGAGGGTTTGGGGAGGGTTTGGAGAGGTTTGGGAGGTTTTGGGGAGAGTTTGGGGAGGGTTTGGGGAGGTTTTGGGAGGTTTTGGGGAGGATTTGGGGAGGGTTTGGGGAGGGTTTGGTTGGGGAGGTTTTGGGGAGGGTTTGGGGAGGATTTGGGGAGGGTTTGGGAAGAGTATGGGGAAGGTTTGGGGAAGGTTTCGGGAAGGTTTGGGGAGAGTTTTGGGAGGGTTTGGGGAGGGTTTGGGAGGTTTTAGGGAGAGTTTGGGGAGAGTTTGGGGAGGGTTTGGGGAGGGTTTGGGGTGGGTTTGGAGGGTTTGGGGAGGGTTTGGGGAAGGTTTGGGGAGGGTTTGGGAGGTTTTGGGGAGGGTTTGGGGAGGGTTTGGGGAGAGTTTGGTTTGGGAGGTTTTGGGGAGGGTTTGGGGAGGGTGTGGGGAGGGTTTGGGGAGGGTTTGGGGAGGGTTTGGGGAGGTTTGGGGAGGGTTTGGGGAGAGTTTGGTTTGGGAGGTGTTGGGGAGGATTTGGGGAGGGTTTGGGGAGGGTTTGGGGAAGGTTTGGGGAGGGTTTGGGGAAGGTTTGGGGAGAGTTTGGGGAGAGTTTAGGAGGTTTTGGGGTGAGTTTAGGGTGGGTTTGGGAGGTTTTGGGGAGAGCTTGGGGAGGGTTTGGGGAGGTTTTGGGAGGTTTTGGGGAGGGTTTGGGAGGGTTTGGGGAGGGTTTGGGGAGGGTTTGGGGCCCAGCTGAGCTCTCATCTTCAAAGGCAGATCCGACCCCATGGCTCTCAGCTCATTCCCACCAAATGTTTGCCTCCCACCAAAAGCCGCTTCCCGTTAATTTGTTAATTTTGTTAATTTGTGTTCCTTTGATGTTGGCGGATCCCACGCTGACCCCAACCCTCCCAGCTCCTTCACCTGTGTCCCCCCGTCCTTCTCAGATCCCCTGCCCACGTCCGGGCCCCAGATCAGCACTCTTCCATCTTTGATCCCACAGCATCTCTTACAAACGAGCCCGGAATTAAGAATTCAGGAGCTCTGCCGGAGCAGAAATAGGAATTGCTGATTTTTTTCACCACCTTTGGCTTACTAAGGGAGGATGTGATAATAAAAATAAAAATCAAAAATACCAAGGCTTTCTCAAAGTTTTGGGAATGAGGTTTCTACATTTTTTTTTTTTTCCTGAATTCTTCCAGGCGGGGCTTGATCCAAACTCAAAGAAGGGAAAAAAATGAGCAAAGAAATTGCAGCCCAAGGCCCCTAAAGAACCCTGGGAAGTGCTTTGGGGTTTGAGACATCAATGGGGATTGGGGGAGTTGGGTGGAAGCAGAATGGAATTAACGGGAATTTTATTTTAATTTTTAACCCTTCCAAAGGATGAAATCCTTGGATGTTTTTCCACATTCCACATCCAGCAACAGCCCCAGCAGAGCACGGGGAGCAGCAAATTCGTGTCTGGGAGTGAGGAAAAACCTTTCTGAGCCACGTTTTTCCTGCTGACACTACAGAATCCAGGGATGGATCCACCAAATCCATCAATCGATCTCCCGGGGATGGATCCCAACTCATGGAAACCGAGATTTCACCGAGATTTCTGCTGCCTCCTCTGCCTGGCAACAACTTGAACAACTCCAGGAGAAAATTCCCCGCCCAGCCGAGGGAATGGGGAAGGAATTGTCCAGGTTGGACCTTCCTGAGCCCAGGAAAAAATCTCCACTCGGATGGAGATTTAACCTGGATTCCTCAGCCAGGCGAGGAGAGCTCCTGCAGGAAAACTTAGGTGGGAAAATCCTCCGTGTCAATGAGGCAAAACACGACTAATTTGGTGCTCCTGAAGTTTTACTGTGCAATTCCAAGGAATTTCTCCTCCTCTGTAGCTGAAGCTGGCGGGTAAACCGTTCCTTATGGCTGCCTTTAGTTTATTGTGTGGATGGGAAATGTGTTTTTCCAGGAAATAAACCCAAACATGTCACCTGTTTCAACCTGTGGGAAAGTTACTGCCACCGTTAGGAACTCTTCCAGGGAAATATGACCAGGACAGAAAAATGTGCAGAATGTTTCTGGAATATCAGAATTATTTTATTTTTTCAGAACTCCTGTGAAATTAAAAGCAGCAGGAGGAAATTTTTTTTGGGGGGGTATGGCTTGAAAATTCAAGGCCACTTTGGATCTGTGCTCCCAGCCAGCTCCAGATCCAAGCAGGAATTACTAAATTGATTACTCAATTGATTACTCAATTGATTAATAAATTGATTACTAAACTGATTATTAAATCAACCCTTTGGTGGTTTTGAGCACGGATTCAAAACGGCCTTGAATTTTCAAGCAATCCCCCACCAAAAAATTTCCTCCTGCTTGTTTTAATTTCACAGGAGGTCTGCAAAAAGATAAAAATCTGATATTCCAGAAACATTCTGCACATTTTTCTGTCCTGCTCACATTTCCCTGGAAGAGTTCCTAACGGTGGAGGTAACTTTCCCACAGGTTGAAGCAGGTGACGGGTTTGGGTTTATTTCCCACGAAAACAAGATTTCCCCAAAAAAAAATTTCCTGAAAACCTTTGGGATTTTTCGCGATGGGGTCATGGAACAATTCCTCCGCTCCCTTCGAGCCCCTGCCGGCAGCAAAGGCTTCGTGGAGGCTGAGATTCATTCCAGGGGCGCATCCTCCCACCCAACAATGCCTTCGCGCTGAACGATCTCCCAACAACAACCACTTGGAGTATAATTAAGTAATTAATTATATTTTCTAATCTATTAAGCCTTGATTGCTTATCAAAGCATTCAGCTGGATCATTTTCCTCTTGTCATTTCCAATTAATTTTGCCTTTTTTTTTTTTCTTTTTTTCTTTTTTTTTTGGTTAAGCAAAGCAAAAAAGTCTCTCAAACTTTGCGGGGAATCAGGAGGAGCTTCACTGGAGCAAAAATAGGAATTGCTGATTTTTTTCCCCACCTTTGGCTTACCAAGGGAGGATGGGGTAACAAACGATAAAAATAAAGTTTTATTAGTTTTCTTTAATTTCTTTCGGAGGTACAGCATCACTCTGAGGAGATGAGCTCAGCACAGGACAGAGTGGAGCAGCCCAAAGATCCCCAGAGAGATCAAGGCCATCCACGGAACACTGACGGAACATCGGTGGCCATCTCCAAACATCCACCCCAGAGCACCTCTGACACAGCTGGAGACATCTCGCCCGTAAAGGACTGAGGAGAAAATTGAAAAATGAAGATCTAATTAACATCGGAGGGGAGGGGATTCAGATCCAATGGGAAACTGAACACTGAGGGTTGCTCAGCTCTGGACCAATGAACTTTGAAACAATGCATCTCTGTGGGTTTGACTGCATAAAATTTGGGGGAAATCCTGTAAAATTCATGCATCATGGAATGATTCTCTCTGCGCAGCCAGGCTGTGTGTGGATGAGATGATTTCTGTGTCACACCCTGGCCAGAACAACATCCTGGCCAGAAAATAAAACAATGCCTTGACTCTCTAACATTAAAAATGTTGTTGAGGGTTTTTATTTTTCCCACAGTTTTGGTGAAAAAGGGGTTAAAGGTGCTCAGAATTATCTGGGATTCAAAGATTCCTGGAAAATTCCCCATTTGGGAGTGGATCCCTCCCACAGCCAGCGCAGTCAGGCGGAATAAACCAGGCAGAATTAACTGCGGCCACCTCCGAGGATAACGATTGGGAAAGATGCGCCATAAAATCAAACGGAATTATGCTAATTGTGCTTTTATGGGCCACAGCCGCTGGGTTTTCCCGGGAGCAGGGAGCGGCCTGGAGGTTGTGCTCACAAAAATGGCTTTGAGGCTGATCCCACCCATCCCGGCATTCCAGGATTCTTTCCTGCCTGGAAATTCCAGGGATTCTTCCCAAGGACTGCCTGGTGGCTGCTCAGGGTGACCATTTCCCGAGCCCCCGGGAGATGTGGCAATTTAACACCTTGACGAAGTTCTTAGTGACACCCATTTTCTGCTCTAAATGGCCCATTACACGGCCCTAATTAACCTATTTATTTTTAAGTTTATGTGTTGAGGTATAATTATTTTATGCATTCGTTAATATATTTATAGATGATATATTATGGATATTATAAAGAGCAGTGCGAGATCTAAATCTCTTCAATTATGACTTAGGCAATGACGAACCTTCTCCGCTTCGCTGTGGGATTCAAACTGGGCCTGGAACAGGCAGGACAGGGGAAGGTCATGGATGGACAAATTCCAGGTTTTCCCTGGGATAAAATCACCTGAGATAAAGGATAGGAGAGATAAAGAGATGAAGGAAAGGAGGAACAGACCCCAGGGATCTCCTCTTTTCAGATCTCTGAGGAGCCCAGCGTGGAATTCCAAGCCCCGTGATGGAGTGGGGATGGAAGCTGAAATATTCCCAGATTAACGTGGAAAATAATCAGGGCTGTGCTGGGAGACAGCAGGGCCCTTCCCTGCCCCTGTTGGAAAATGCACCAGTTTAAAAATTTTGTATAACATTAGACAAAGGTTTGTTTGTTTTTACCCCGGGAAAAGGAATTTTAAGTTTCTTTCCAGGGCATTGTTCTGCCAGGTGAGGTCTGATGAACTCAACACATCAACAGAGCGGAGCAGCCAAAAGATACCAAAAAAGATAAAAACATCCACGGAACACTGACGGAACATCGGTGGCCATCTCCAAACATCCACCCCAGAGCACCTCTGACACAGCTGGAGACATCTCGCCCGCAAAGGACTGAGGAGAAAATTGAAAAATGAAGATCTAATTAACATCGGAGGGGAGGGGATTCGGATCCAATGGAAACTGAACACTGAGGGTTGCTCAGCTCTGGACCAATGAACTTTGGAACAATGCATCTCTGTGGGTTTGACTGTATAAAATTTGGGGGCAATCCTGTAAAATCTGTGTGCCATGGAATGATTCTCTCTGCACAGCTGGGCTGTGTGTGGATGAGATGATTTCTGTGGCACACCCTGGCCAGAACACCATCCTGGCCAGAAAATAAAGCAATGCCTTGACTTTCTAACATCAAAAATGTTGTTGGAGAGTTTTTGTTTTTCCACAGTTTTGGTGACACCCTGACCTGGAGAAAGGAAATATCCAAATGGGATCATCTCAATGCCATCTTCTCCTCCCCTTTCCCCCAAATGGGTTTCCCTCAGCTCTTCCACACGGGATCAGCCTTTTCCCTCACGCGCCTGTTCCATTTTGGCTGCTAACGACCCCAAGATCTGTCTCACGCTACAAACAAAACAGAATTATTTTGAATTTCATCTCCCAGAACAAGCAAACTGTTGTTACAACAATAAACCAGAAAACTTTCTTAAGAAAAACCATCAAATCCCTGAGATTCATCTTGGAGGGGAAATTCATTCCTCTGTCAATACAGCACAAACAGGTTTGCTCATCCTTCTCCTGGGGTATCGAAAGTCATTCATTTCCGAGCAGATCCATGGATGTATTGCCATTTCCAGCTGCTGAAACAATGCTCCAGACAGGCACTAAACTCACTCCGGACAGTGAATAAATTTCCTGCCGTATTGACTGAGGTGAATACAAAGAGATGAAGCACTAAATCCTGCCAGCTCTGATCTCAGCTTGTCACGCCAGCAGAAATTATATCCAGCTCAGGATAAAGCAGCTCTGCCTCCCGAAATTCCTTAATGAACACGTTGGGGAAGATCAGGTTATTTGTGAAATGTGGGAGGAGCTTGGGGTGAGCTGCGGGTGGTTTCAAATGGGAAGAGGAAATGGCCTCAGGTTGTGGCAGGTGAGGCTCAGGTTGGATTTTGGGAATGGATTTGTCATTGGAAGTGTGGTCAGGGCTTGGAATGAGTTGGAATTGGTGGAGTCACCATCTCATGTTGTGCCGGGTGAGGCTTAGGCTGGATTTTGGGAATGGATTTGTCATTGGAAGAGTGGTCAAGCCTGGAATGAGCTGGAATTGGTGGAGTCACATCTCAGGCTGTGCCGGGTGAGGCTCAGGCTGGATTTTGGGAATGGATTTTCCATTGGAAGAGTGGTCAGGCCTCGGAATGAGCTGGAATTGGTGGTGTCACCATCTCATTGGCGGAGTCACATCTCAGGCTGTGCCAGGTGAGGCCAAGCTCAGATTTTGGGAATGGATTTTTTGTTGGAAGTGTGGTCAGGGCTTGGAATGAGCTGGAATTGGTGGTGTCACCATCTCATTGGCGGAGTCACATCTCAGGCTGTGCCAGGTGAGGCCAAGCTCAGATTTTGGGAATGGATTTTTTGTTGGAAGTGTGGTCAGGGCTTGGAATGAGTTGGAAATGGTGGAGTCACCAGTTGGTGGAGTCACACCTCAGGTTGTGCCAGGTGAGGCTCAGGTTGGATTTTGGGAATGGATTTTCCATTGGAAGAGTGGTCAGGCCTTGGAATGAGCTGGACATTGGTGGAGTCACCAATTGGTGGAGTCACCATCTCATTGGTGGAGTCACACCTGAGGCTGTGCCGGGTGAGGCTCAGGTTGGATTTTGGGAATGGATTTGTCATTGGAAGAGTGGTCGGGCCTTGGAATGAGTTGGAATTGGTGGAGTCACACCTCAGGTTGTGCCGGGTGAGGCTCAGGTTGGATTTTGGGTATGGATTTTCCATTGGAAGTGTGGTCAGGGCTTGGAATGAGCTGGACATTGGTGGAGTCACTATCTCTGGGAGGGCTCAGGAGGCATCAGGGATGTGGCACTTGGGGACAGTGATCAGGGTGAGGATGGAGCTGCTGGGGGGGACTGGGAGATCTCAAAGTTCTCCTCCAACCTCAATAATTCCATAACTCTACAGATCCTAAACACAAATATGTAGCCAGGATTTCTCCATCCTGGAGAATGCCATCGATTCCCAGGAGCATTCCAGCCTCAGAGGGAGAGCCTGCGTCACTCACGGGGTCTCACCTGAGCTCTTCCAGGTCGGTGTGGGGAATTCCATTTAGAATGGGGTTTGGGGGAGTTATAACCCCAAAGAAATGAAGAATCATCATTTTAATCCCTTTGTGTCCTTCTGCATCTTTATCCCACTGGTTCTTTCCACCCTGGAGGGACACAGGGACAAATTCCCTAATCCCAGGGTGCTCCAGCCTGGCCTGGGACACTCCCAGGGATCCAGGGGCAGCCACAGCTCCTCTGGGAATTCCATCCCAGCCCCTCCCCACCCTCATTTCTTCCCAAAATCCCATTTAAATCTCCATCCCAGCCCCTCCCCACCCTCACAGGGAAGAATTCCTTCCCCAAATCCCTCTAAACTGAAGCAGGAACAGAGGTCAGGCAGCAGATGAACCAAAAATTTCCCACATTTCCACCCATTTTCAGTGCTTTGCCCAGAAACCAAGAAATCTCTTTTTTTTTTTCCGTTCTGCTGCCGTGCTGAAAACAGGGAGAAAACTTTGGGAATTCAGTCACTCGAGTCATGAGGAATTGAAAGTGTAAGACAATGTCCTTTTTTAGCCTGGCCCCGGAGGGTGCTTCGCTCTCAGGCCCACGAGACTCACAGCTCGACCGCAAGGATGAAATTAAAAAAGTGACAAATGGAATGAAAAAGCGACAAATAAAATGAAAAAGTGACAAAGAAACAGAAAAATTGGGATATTTTGGGTTGCTGCAAAATGCATCAGCTCCACATCCAAATGTTTTTCTCTCCTCCCCACTTCCCACACTGTTGTTCCAGCACAGCATCAGGAGGTACACTTTGAGTTTTTTCTCCCCGTTAATTAAAAAGAATTAAAAAAATAAATCAGTGCATGAAAAATATTTCGATATAAAGACAGAGCATCACTTTAAAGTGACTGGACCTGCTCCTGGCTGGCCTTTAGGGCTTTATTGGGATTTATGTCAGAGAATGGCAGAGTTTTTCAATCACATCAGCTAAGAGCTGCAGATAAGATAGAGCCAGAGAAGGAATTACATGGGATATTCCCTCTATAATTTGGCTTTATGGCCAGGGAGGAAAAAAAAAAACCGAGGCATTCACTGAAAGCCTGAGTGATTTTAAGATTTCGGCTTTAAAACAATTTATTTACTGCGGGACAAAATGGGGATGAGGATTCCAAAAGTGTCCCTGTGGCTTCAGAACTCGAGCCTGGGTGTCAGCGCTGCCTGAAGCTCTCCGAGCGCAGGTTAAATTCAGAGAGCCGATGAAAGCTGATGGGGTTGTTTGGAAGTTTTGGGGTTGTTTGCGGGTTTGGAGGTTTTGGGGTTGGGGTTTGGAGGTTTTGAGGCTGTTCAGAGCTTTGGAAGTTGTTTGGGATTTTTGGAGGTTTTGAGGTTGTTCCAGGGGTTTGGAGGGTTTGGGGCTGTTTGGGGATTTGGAGGTTTTGGGGTTTGGAGATTTTGAGGTTGGGGTTTGGAGATTTTGGGGTTGTTTGGGGGTTTGGAGGTTGTTTGGGGTTGTTCAGGGGGTTTGGAGATTTTGGGGTTGGGGTTTCGAGGTTTTGAGGTTATTTGGGGTTGTTTGGGGGTTTGGATTTTTTTGGGGCTGTTTGGAGGTTTGGAGGTTTTGGGGTTGTTCAGGGCTTTGGAAGTTGTTTGGGATTTTGGAGGTTTTGAGGTTGTTCTGGGGTTTGGAGGTTTTGGGGTTGTTTGGAGGTTTGGACATTGTTTGGGAGTTTGGAGGTTTTGGGGTTGACATTTGGAGGTTTTAGGGTTGGGGTTTGGAGGTTATTTGGGGTTGTTCAGGGGTTTGGAGGTTTTGGGGTTGTTTGGGGGTTTGGAGGTTTATTGGGGTTTTGGGCAGGAGCTGCAGTTGCTTTTGGTGTAGGGTTTATGTTTATTGGGGTTTGGACTGTGTATTCAGCAGAGCTGCTGTTGGTTTTGGTGTGGGGTCTGTGTTTATTTGGGGTTTGGGCTGTTGGTTTTGGTGTGGGGTTGGTGTTTATTGGGGTTTTGGGCAGGAGCTGCTGTTGGTTTTGGTGTGGGGTCGGTGTTTATTGGGGTGTGGGGTTTGTGTTTATTGGGGTTTGGGCTGTGTGTTCAGCTGTTGATTTTGGTGTAGGGTTTGTCTTTATTGGGGTTTTGGGCAGGAGCTGATGTTGGTTTTGGTGTAGGGTTTGTGTTTATTGGGGGTTTGGGATGTTTGCTCAGCTCTTGGTTTTGGTGTGGGGTCAGTGTTTATTCGGGGTTTGGGCTGTTCATTCAGCAGAGCAGGAGTTGCTGTTGGTTTTGGTGTGGGGTCGGTGTTTATTGGGGTGTGGGGTTGATGTTTATTGGGGTTTGGGCAGTGTGTTCAGCGGAGCAGGAGCTGGTTTTGGTGTGAGGTTGGTGTTTATTTGGGGTGTGGGGTCGGAGTTTATTCGGGGTTTGGGCTGTTGGTTTTGGTGTGGGGTCAGTGTTTATTGGGGTGTGGGGTTGATGTTTATTGGGGTTCAGGCTGTGTGTTCAGCTGTTTGGTTTGGTGTAGGGTTGGTGTTTATTTGGGGTTTGGGCTGTTGGTTTTGGTGTGGGGTCGGTGTTTATTGGGGTGTGGGGTTTGTGTTTATTTGGGGCTTGGGCAGGAGCTGCTGCTGGTTTGGGTGTAAGGTTTGTGTTTATATGGGGTTTGGGCTGTGTGTTCAGCTGTTGATTTTGGTGTAGGGTTTGTCTTTATTGGGGTTTTGGGCAGCAGCTGCTGTTGGTTTTGGTGTAGGGTTTGTGTTTATTGGGGGTTTGGGATGTTTGCTCAGCTGTTGGTTTTGGTGTGGGGTCAGTGTTTATTTGGAGTTTGGGCAGTGTGTTCAGCGGAGCAGGAGCTGGTTTTGGTGTGAGGTTGGTGTTTATTTGGGGTGTGGGGTCGGAGTTTATTCGGGGTTTGGGCTGTTGGTTTTGGTGTGGGGTTGGTGTTTATTGGGGTGTGGGGTTGATGTTTATTGGGGTTTGGGCTGTGTGTTCAGCTGTTGGTTTTGGTGTGGGGTCAGTGTTTATTGGGCTGTAGGGTTTATGTTTATTGGGGTTTGGGCTGTTCAGCTCTTGGTTTTGGTGTGGGGTCGGTATTTATTTGGGGTTTGGGCTGTTCGTTCAGCAGAGCAGGAGCTGCAGCTGGTTTTGGTGTGGGGTCGGTGTTTATTAGGGTGTATGGTTTATGTTTTTTGGGGTTTGGGCTGTTCATTCAGCAGAGCAGGGCCGGGCAGGCCCCGAGCAGCCGCTGGCACAGCCGGCAGGGCCAGGTGCTGTCAAACACATCCCAAGCTCCAGGAAATGTTCCCGAGCAGGAGCAGTGGGAAGGGAATTTTGAACTCGGGCTGGTTACTATGGAGAGGGAATAATCGGATTTAATAGACACCAACTGTGCCTGGTTTGTTTTGATGTTCCTGAAGAGAAATTCTCCTTCTCTTCAACTCCCACCCAACCTCACCTCCATAACCCCGAATTTATCCACAGATTTAAGGCTCTTTTTTCACCTACAGGAACTCCAGTGGGGAGAGGGAGTTTTTGCACACCTTGGGGTGTGGATGTGGCACTTGGGGACAGGGCCAGGGCTGGACTTGGGGCTGGGGTTTGACTTGGTGACCTCAGAGACCTTTTCCAACCTTAACAATTCCATTAATCCAGTTTTGCCTGGAGCTGTGCCCTGACCTGACCCCTAAATGGAAATAATCATGGAATCACAGAATCCTGGAATGGTTTGGGTTTGGAGGGACCTCAAATCCCATCAGTGCCACCCCTGCCATGGCAGGGACACCTCCCACTGTCCCAGGGTGCTCCAGCCTGGCCTGGGACACTCCCAAGGATCCAGGGATTCTCTGGGAATTCCATCCCAGCCCTCCCCACCCTCATTCCTCCCCAAATCCCATTTCAATCTCCCCATTTCCCAGTGTGACCCCATTCCCTGTGTCCTGTCCCTCCATCCGTTGTCCCCAGTCCCTCTCCAGCTCTCCCCGAGTCCCTTTAGCCTCTGGAAGTTGCTCTAAGGTCACTCTGGAGTCTTCTCCAGGCTGAAAATGAGAACACGACCATCTGCAATTAAAAAAAACCCCAATTTATAAAGCCCCCAGCCCAAACAGCGGCTGGCAAACAGCTGGATACAAAACTGGGAGTCGTGTACACACCAAACGTAATTGAAATTAAAGTTATTAAGCGTTGCAATAAATTCAGCTCGGGTGGATGAAAGGCAACACCCGCAAGGAAGGAAGGGGGAAAATGGGTTTAAATAATTAAGGATCTATTTATGAATGTTTTCCTGAAGTATTCATGAGAGTCTCTTCACAGAGACAATAAAGGATAAAATGAAGAATGAAGAGAGAACAGCAAAGGTTTTCTCTGAGCTGTAAAGCCCTGGGAGGAATATTTGGAGAGGGGACGGCACAGGTGAGAAATTCAGGTGGGTTAGGATTACAAATCTGTGGGTTTTTGGAAAAGACTCAGGCAAGCATCAGAATCAGGGAATCACAGAATCCTCGAGGTCAGAAAAAACCTTTAAAACCCTGGAGTGCAACCCAGCACCGCCGTGATTGGAACACTCCCCAGAGCAATTCCCTCCCTCCCCTTTAGAGCAAGGAAATGTTGGAAAATACAGCAGTTTAAGAATTTTGTATAACTTTAGTCAAAGGCATTATTTGTCTTTACCCCGGGAAAAGGAATTTTCAGTTTCTTTCCAGGGCATTGTTCTGCCAGGTGAGGTCTGATGAGCTCAGCACAGGACAGAGTGGAGCAGCCCAAAGATCCCCAGAGAGATCAAGGCCATCCACGGAACACTGACGGAACATCGGTGGCCATCTCCAAACATCCACCCCAGAGCACCTCTGACACAGCTGGAGACATCTCGCCCGCAAAGGACTGAGGAGAAAATTGAAAAATGAAGATCTAATTAACATCGGAGGGGAGGGGATTCGGATCCAATGGAAACTGAACACTGAGGGTTGCTCAGCTCTGGACCAATGAACTTTGAAACAATGCATCTCTGTGGGTTTGACTGTATAAAATTTGGGGGAAAATCCTGTAAAATCTATGCATCATGGAATGATTCTCTCTGCACAGCCGGGCTGTGTGTGGATGAGATGATTTCTGTGGCACACCCTGGCCAGAACAACATCCTGGCCAGAAAATAAAGCAATGCCTTGACTCTCTAACATCAAAAATGCTGTTGGAGGGTTTTTGTTTTTCCCACAGTTTGGTGGCAGAAAGAGCACAATAGGTGCTGTTTGTGGGAGGGATTTAACAGCACAGAGCTGAATCACAGAGGTTTGAGTGCCACGTTCATCTCCGGGGTGTTCAGGAGGATCCAGCAGGTCTCCAATGGCCCCTGGCTGCAGGTGGCTGAATCGGGAGCTGAATCCAGCCTGGAACGGAGCCGCTGCCTCACGGGAATGAGCAGACACTGAAAATTCATTTGTCTGCAGGCACGGCTCGGCCTCCAGATAAACAACCCCAATTCAGGCTGGGCAAAAAAGGGAAAAACGCTGCATAAAGCAAACTTGGAACCTGTGGAGATGCTGCAGAGTGAAAGGAATAAGGGAGTGTCTTACAAACAAACTGCTGGTGAGATAAGGCCGATACCGAGAGACAGGAGAAACAATGGGAAGGATTTCCATAGGAATTCCAGTGGCTGACTCACCCAAGACTGTGGTAATAAACTGCAGGAATGGAGACATAAGGAAAAGAAGAAAGGGGGGATTTATATTGAGGGTGACTGCATTAGGGGAGATGTATATTACTGTGTCTGCATTTAGGAGAAATGTATATTACTGTGTCTGCATTAGGTGTTGTGGGCAGTCTGTACCTCCCGAGTACCTCAGCCAATGGGGAAAGAGAGAGGGAAATTTGGATAAAAAGAGGCTGCGTCCTCCAGCGATCTGAGAGACTCCATGGGAAATGCCCACGAGCTCTCCCTTTATTCATGAATAAAGTTACAGGACTCCTCTGTCTCCTTTTGGACATAAACCTCTGGCGTTTGTGGATTAATTTTCCTGCCAAGAGGGACCATCCCGAGCCAGCCCCAGCTCCTGGGATGCAGCAGCAGCTGGAATTCGGAGCAGGTTTGGCACCACAGCCCCGAGCTCCGGGCCCGGAGGGGCTGCGAACACCACCTGCACCTCCAGCCCTGCCGCGCCTGCTTGTAGAAGAATGGCTTGTAGAGCAGGGCCACATGGTGCACAGCCCAGCCTTTGTTTCTGGATAAGATCTTGTATACTTGCACAATCCAACATTAATACACAGCTCAGTCTTTGTTACCTGGCCCTGAAATGTATCGAACAGGAGACAGAGAGGAACAAGAGGAATAGGAGCTAAGATTGTCAGCAATGTAGAGGAAGAAAGACAAGATAGAGAAACTTACAGCTTACATAACGTTAGCTGAAGCAAACAGATTACATTTAAAAACTAACAGTCTATAGCAAGCAAGAATAGGCGCGTGAACGCAAGTAGATAGCCAATCACCGTAAGAAATTCAGCGCGTGGACAAGAGCTACTAACCAATCACATGAACCCTCAGATCGCGTGGACAATGTCTTTCGTCTATAATAATGCTTGTCTCCTAACAATAAAGTGGAAGTAGCACCAATATCTCTATGAGCGCGTGTGCTATATTTTCCGGTGACTCTTGACACCTGCTGCCGCCGGCGAAGCTGCTCCGGATCCCGGGGAGCAGCCGGACCTCCCCCGGCCCCCACGGGGGTGACGCTGGGGTGGCTCGTCACGCGCGGAATTTGAGGTTTTACATTAAATTTTGATTTAAGGTTTAGGAAGGCACGGGTGGCTTCCGGAGCGGAGTGAACTCGGCTGCAGCAGCTCGGGGAGATGAGGTTTGTTTGTTCAAGGCCAGCACCCCCCGTGTCCCCAGGCTCGGCAGGGACACTGCTGGGGCAGCGGAGTGTCACCCTGACCCCTCCCTGTGTCCCTGTGTCACCACACAAACTCCAGGGCCAGCTCCCTGGGCAGCGGAGCATCACCCTGACCCCTCCCCTGTCACCAAAGGAACTCCAGGGCCACCTGGGTGACCCCTCTGGGCAGCGGAGCGTCACCTTGACCCTTCCCCTGTCACCAAAGGAACTCCAGGGCCACCCCCTGGGCAGCAGAGCATCACTGCAACTCCCCTGTGTCCCCAAATAAACTCCAGGGCCACCTGGGCCACCCCCCTGGGCAGCAGAGCGTAACCCTGAGCCCTCCCTGTGCCACCAAATGAACTCCAGGGCCACCTGGGTGACCCCTCTGGGCAGCAGACCATCATCCTGACCCTTCCCCATGTCCCTGTGTCCCCAAACAAACTCCAGGGCCACCTCCCTGGGCAGCAGAGTGTCACCCTGACCCCTCCCAAGTGTAACCAAACAAACTCCAGGGCCACCTGGGTGACCCCACTGGGCAGCAGAGCGTCACCCTGACCCTTCCCCTGTCCCCAAACAAACTCCAGGGCCACCTGGGTGACCCCTCTGGACAGAGCATCACCCTGACCCTTCCCCATGTCCCTGTGTCCCCAGACAAACTCCAGGGCCATCCCCTGGGCAGCGGAGCATCACCCTGACCCTTCCCAGTATCTCCAAACAAACTCCAGGGCCACCTGGATGAGCCCCCCTGGGCAGCAGAGCATCACCCTGACCCTTCCCCATGTCCCTGTGTCACCAAACCAACGCCAGGGCCACCTCCCTGGGCAGCAGAGCATCACCCTGACCCTTCCCAGTGTCTCCAAACAAACTCCAGGGCCACCTCCCTGGGCAGCAGTGTCACCCTGACCCCTCCCAGTCTCACCAAATGACCTCCAGGGCCACCTGGGCCACCCCTCTGAGCAGCAGAGCATCACCCTGACCCTTCCCCGTGTCACTACACAAACTCCAGGGCTAACTGGGTGAACCCCCCCGGGCAGCAGAGCCTCACCTTGACCCTTCCTCGTGTCCCTATGTCACCAAATGAACTCCAGGGCCGCCTGGATGACCCCTCTGAGCAGCAGAGCATCACCCTGACCCCTCCCTGTGTCCCTGTGTCACCAAATGAACTCCAGGGCCACCTGGGTGACCTTCCTGGGCAGCAGAGCCTCACTCCGACCCTTCCCCATGTCACCAAGTGAACTCCAGGGCTGCCTGGGCCACCCCCTGCCCCTCAGGACCAGCCTTTTCCCCCCTCTCAGTTCCCCAAATTACAAAAGCAGCCCAGCCCGGCGCAGGCTGCGGAGCGTGCCCGCCATCCCCAAACCCAATTTCCCACAATGACAGCCTAATTAATCTTCTTCTTTTGTTTCCGCGGCATCCGGAGCGCGCCGGGCTGCGGAATTCGGGGGAATCTTGCTGAGAGCACATCTGTCAGGGTTGCAGGAAGGGATCCAGCAGCTTTGGGGTGATTAGATCTGTATTTATAGAGCTCCAGACGCACGTAGGATGGGACAATCCATGCAGTCGTGTCCCGAATTTCCAGAAACACCTGTGCTCGCAGACACTGGAGCATCAGAATGCGGCAGGAACGGCGGCTCTGTGCCCGGGGAGACATCATCACTCCCACACACAGCTCTCAGGTGAAGAAGGATTGTGTGACTGGGCCAAGGTCACCCCGAAAGCCGTGACTGAGCTGGGAGCTCAGCCAGTGCCTCACGGCCTCGGCTTAACTCCTGAAACACCTCCTTGTCCAAATCTGCATTCCCTCTGCCCCTCCAGGGCTGGAATTGCTCTGCCTGGGCCATCAGTAGCTCTCCTGGACTGGTGTGGAACTGGAAATCCTAATTCTGACCGATGCCTTAGGTTTTTTACCTTCTATTTTTCTCGTGTATCTGTAGCTTTGGTGTGCAGCTCTGGACTCCATATAAAGTGCTAAAAACCTCTGTTTTCAGCGTTTTAGACAAAACAATTCCTCTCCGTTGGAAAATCCAAGGACACTTGGCTGCCTCAGAGCCCCAAAAGATGGAACCAAGAGTGAATTGGGGGAGCAAGCTTGGGGTGGTTGCCATCATCAGCTGAAGGTGTGATTGGAGGATTAAGGCTCGATCTGGGAATGGACAGAACTTCTCCAATGTGCAGAACTCGTGACTCGCTGTCCATTTTGGGTGGAGCCTCTCGAGTGGGCTCTGTGTGCCCTGAGTGCACCTGAAGGCCTTTCATAAATTAATCTGATTTTATTCTCCTCACTTTGTCTGGCTCTGTTTCAGGTTGCCTCGTTCAGAACTCCTGACCAGCTCCTGCTGGGAGCCACCGGCACGTGGAGACTCCTGGACACAGCAAAATTCCGCTCTCCTGAACAGAACAAACCCAAGATTTTTGTAGGATCTTTGCCCACCTTGGGTGCCCAGGGCCTGTGCCAGCTGTGCCCCCTCTGACCCCGGGAAAAGGTGGAGGAAAACTCCCCAAAACCATCTCAGTTCTTCATTCCTGGGAGAAACAAAATCCCAACCTTTGCCACTTCCTGGGCTGCTCCCAGAGCTGAGCACAGCTGGGGTTTATCATCTCAGAATATTTGTTTCTGTTCTTAATATTTCAGTTTCTGACACTGCGAAATGGCAAGGTTGCCACAATTTTCACTGAGTTAAAGGTTTTGAGACCTTTCACCTGAGGTATGAACATGAAGCAGACCCTGAAGAGCTCCAAAAAAATTTCAGAATTTACAAGATATCTGCTCCCTGGTGTTTTGACGGGGGTTGGAGGCTCGGTTTGACCGTCTGGGGTTGTCAGGGCTGAGCTGAAATTACTTCACCACAAAATAATGAAAGGTCACAGGATTTCAATCAAGATCCCAGGCCAGTGTAAATCTTGTCTCTCCGTGGTGCTGGGTAGGCTCAGACCTGCTAAAGTCAGGCTCAATTTATTGCTTCAATATCAATCAATAAAATTTGGTGTCCTGGCTTTAAACGAGAGCTGAATTTGTCTCTGCTTTGAGGGAATTGAGCTTCACCAGCGCAGCTTTGCACCACAAGAGCTGGAGCTGCACCTGAGAATTTTCCAAAGGCAAAACTCCGCAGTGTTTTTTTTTTCCAAATTGGCTCCCTGAATTTCTGGTAATTGCTAAAGAAATTATTTGGCTAATGAGCAGTGATACCAACCCCTTCCATTGGGAGCCACAGTGATAATTAGGAAGACAAAAAAAAAAGGGCGGGGAGGGGGGGAGGGGGAGGAGGAAGAACCTGCAGGTTCTTTCGGATAATTATAATTTGCGTCAGGTAAGACAAATATTTCATTTTGGGGCAACAGGTAGCTGAGGAATCCACGTGGGCTGCGGCAGTCACAACACGTCAGGGGAAGTGGTGTGATCCCCTCGCTGCAGTCGTGCAATTAACGCTGGCATGTGGTAATTAGGGAGGCAGGTGTGCTGCACACATCCCCGCGAGCTGCTGGCTCCCGGTATCCCACCCCGGGAAAGTGATCCCCGAGACAGGAGGGAACTGATACCCTGGGGATGCAAAACAGAGACGTGGGAAAATGAATTTCCTGTTCATTTCCCGTTCAATTCCTGTTCAATTCCCGTTCAATTCCTGTTCATTTCCCATTCATTTCCCGTTCAATTCCCAGGAAAATGGGAAAGTTTATGGTTTGGTTGGTGTGATGGAGAGCGACGTGGGCTGGGAGGAACTGAGGTTATCCCACCCCGGGAAAGTGATCCTGGAGACAGGAGGGAACTGATACCCCGGGAATGCAAAACAGAGATGTGGGGAAATGAATTTCCTGTTCATTTCCCGTTCAATTCCCGTTCAATTCCCATTCATTTCCCATTCAATTCCTGTTCAATTCCTGTTCAATTCCCATTCATTTCCCATTCAATTCCCGTTCATTTCCCATTCATTTCCCGTTCAATTCCCGTTCAATTCCCAGAAAAATGGGAAAGTTTATGGTTTGGTTGGTGTGATGGAGAGCGACATGGGCTGGGAGGAACTGAGGTTATCCCACCCCGGGAAAGTGATCCCGGAGACAGGAGGGAACTGATACCCCGGGAATGCAAAACAGAGACGTGGGGAAATGAATTTCCTGTTCATTTCCTGTTCAATTCCTGTTCATTTCCCATTCAATTCACGTTCAATTCCCGTTCATTTCCCGTTCAATTCCCGTTCAATTCCCATTCATTTCCCATTCAATTCCTGTTCATTTCCCGTTCAATTCCTGTTCAATTCCCATTCAATTCCTGTTCATTTCCTGTTCAATTCCCGTTCAATTCCCAGAAAAATGGGAAAGTTTATGGTTTGGTTGGTGTGATGGAGAGCGACGTGGGCTGGGAGGAACTGAGGTTATCCCACCCCGGGAAAGTGATCCCGGAGACAGGAGGGAACTGATACCCTGGGGATGCAAAACAGAGACGTGGGGAAATGAATTTCTCGTTCATTTCCCATTCTATTCCTGTTCAATTCCCGTTCATTTCCCATTCAATTCCTGTTCATTTCCCATTCAATTCCCGTTCAATTCCCGTTCAATTCCCGTTCATTTCCCGTTCAATTCCCAGAAAAATGGGAAAGTTTATGGTTTGGTTGGTGTGATGGAGAGTGACGTGGGCTGGGAGGAACTGGGGTGGTTGGGAATCTCTGCTAAGGATTGCGAAGCTGGATAGAGCAGGAGAATGAGAGCCGACCTCATGGGAGCTTGTGGAGGACCTTTCCCGAAAAAATACGGAATTATTCTATCCAAGGTATTTTTCCAGTGCAATTATCAGCCTGGAAGTGGGGGTGACCCACAGAAAAGCTCTTACAGTACCAGGAACAGGCTGCCCAGGGATGTGTGGAGTCACCAGCCCTGGAAGGGTTAAAAAAGGAGTGGACCTGGCGCTTCCCAATGTGGAATTCTCCCCTGTGGTGGGATTTGGTCGAAGGTTGGACTTGATAGTCCTGGAGACATTTTCCAGCCCCAATGATTCCCTGATTCTGTGTATCCCATCCCAGCACACTTCCAAAAGGCCATCCTGCCTCAGACATTCTTTTTCCAGGGAGAAAAGTCAATTTTTGGTAAACCTTTCTGCACAGAAAATCCTAAACACCAGGAACACTGTTCCCATCAGGAAAGTCTCCTGAAATCCTGATCCCTGAGAACCCCAAAAACCACCAATCACCATTAAAGGAACAAATATCCCAGAGGAAATTCCTGCCCCTGTTCCGCCAGCTCCGCGGTAGAGCTAACGAGAGCCGCGGTTCACATGGCAGAGCACGGGAACACAATTAAGAGTTGTTCCCGACTTCCTAAACACCAATATTGATAAAGTGGTAGAACTTAAACGACCGTGAGACGTTTTTATGGTTCCTGAGAACTTCCTGAGATATATGAAGTGGGCCAAGGAGTTAAAAAGGTGCATAAACTCCCAAGCTCCAGGCCAACAACAAAGTGCTCCTAGGCAGGAAGGAGATGTCACCCCTGGAGCAGCTCAGGAGATAATTAATTGTCTGGAAGAGTGTTTTTTATCATCTCCACCGCTAACGAACTCCTCACACAATTCAACTCATTCCAAATGCTCCCTTTTATGCCTCCCACTAAAAAAGGAAATTTTTCAAAACCTCCCAGGGGCATTAGGGTGCTAAATTTTCATCAGAATTGATGGCAATTCCCCTCAGACCAAACACACACAAGTCCTGCTCACTCTGAAGGCTCCTGGTGCTCGTGAAGCATTCCTGGGTCTATCCAGAGCCTGTTTCCCTGGGATGGAGCTGCCTCTGGGATGAAATCTGGCACAGGAGCTCTGTGTTGGAGCTGGAAGAGTGGAAGGGAAGAGCACTCGGGGGGAACGGGGTGAGACTGAGAGGTCTGGGAGATCCAGAGCTTCAGAACACCCGATCCAGTGATCTCTCCTGGCCTCAGTGCCTGGAAGTTGGACTAGAGCACAGCCAGAGAAAGTTCAGGAAGGCTGGGGAAGGTGAAGCAGGGGCTGGAAGGAGACACAAAACTCCGATTTTTGCAGAACTCCACCTGCCTCGGTGAGCTCAGTGCAGCCGAGGAGGGGCGGCTGCCCTCGCCTCCCAATCCAGGCTGGGACTGAGCTGGAATGATCAGAATGTCAGGATGAACTCCAGGGGTTCATGGAAATGTCCGAACGATGTTCAGGGCATCAGGAGCTCAGCTTTTCCACTCAGGATGTGACCCTGGACTGGGATCTTCTGGGGGGAATCAGGAATAAACATTGGTGTGTGGCCACTGAAAGGGTGGAGCTGGAATTCCTGGCTGCTCTCCCAAGGTTCTTGTGGAATAAGGGCCAGTGTGGCTTTAGATTCCCCCAGGATTGCAGGGGCTGGCAGAGAGAATCCAGGCAGACGAACCCAAGATGGCGAAAGGAGAACTTTATTCACAAGAAAACTCTTTTATATCTATTAATATTCTAGCAACTATTGGTCAGCAAAGAATCCACTTTCTAAAACCATTGGTCACAGTCAAATAACACCTAATACCAAATACAGAGATTAAGAAAGTAAAAGAATGCAGCTTATCTCTGTTCTCTCTGAGAAAGAACAGAAAGAGTTCTAAAACAGTGCAACTACAGGCCAGGACAAGGGGGAATGGTTTTAAACTGCCAGAGGGCAGGGTTGGGTGGGATATTGGGAAGGAAATTAATGGAGAACTTGTGTAAAGCCAACCACCAGGATTTTATTAGGAATCATCTCCAGTCGGGTAGGGAAGTGCTGACTCCAGCTCCTGCTGCCCATGTGAGATGAAGTGGATGGAGTTCCTTAAAATGTGTTTTTTTTATTGGATCCAAGGGGTCTTCCTGGTGAAATGATCACGAATTTCTAGATTTGCACAGCAAAGAAACACCATGAGAAAGGAATGTGACACACACGAGTTACTTTCATATTTTTAAATAGAAAAATCAGATATTTGTGTGGGTTCAGAGCATAATTTCCACTCAATATCAGAGGCACTTAGAGGGCGACTGGGCTTTTTCCAAGAGTAACCCTTGGCAAGACAAGGGGGAATGGCTTTAAGGTGTAGCAGGGCAGGTTCAGGTGAGATATTGGGGAGGAAATCTTCCCTGGGAGGGTGGGGAGGGGCTGGGATGGAACTCCCAGAGAATCCCTGGGAGTGTCCCAGGCCAGGCTGGAGCACCCTGGGACAGTGGGAGGTATCCCTGCCATGGCAAGGTGTTGGAATTACAAGAACTCTAAGGTCCCTTCCCACCCAAACCATTCCATGATTCTCCAGCTGAAAATCCTCTCCAAAGCCCCAAAGCGTCCCCAGACAGCAAATGAGGTTTTCTCTGAACGAGAGCAAGAAACAATTGTCCCCCAATGTCACCTCCTCTTCCCACCTGTGCCACCTCCTCTTCCCACCTATGTCACCTCCTCTTTCCACCTGTGTCACTTCCTCGTCCTGCCTATGTCACCTCTTCTTCCTGCCTATGTCACCTCCTCTTCCCACCTAAATCACCTCTTCTTCCCGCCTATGTCACCTCCTCTTCCCGCCTATGTCACCTCCTCTTCCTGCCTATGTCACCTCCTCTTCCCACCTATGTCACCTCCTCTTCCTGCCTATGTCACCTCCTCTTCCCGCCTATGTCACCTCCTCTTCCCACCTATGTCACCTCCTCTTCCCACCTATATCACCCCTTCTTCCCGCCTATGTCACCTCCTCTTCCCACCTATGTCACCTCCTCGTCCTGCCTATGTCACCTCCTCTTCCTGCCTATGTCACCCCCCCTCTTCCCGCCTATGTCACCTCCTCTTCCTGCCTATGTCACCTCCTCTTCCTGCCTATGTCACCTCCTCTTCCCACCTGTGCCACTTCCTCTTCCCTGTTTCCCCTCCTCTTCCCACCTGTGCCACCTCCTCTTCCCACCTGTGCCACCTCCTGACCTTCCTGTGAAGATCTCCGTGTCCCCACCCCCAGGATGCCATTTTCCCTGCTGCTACCCAGGAAATATTGCCCAAGAAAGGCCACGAGTAATTCAGGATGAACCTTTGGAGCATCCTTAAGAGGATGAGCATTTCACCGAAAATTACAATAATTTCGGCCACAATTGGTTTCACTCGCTTATTTTCAGACGATTATGGGTCTGCTCTGGAAAAGCGAAATTGGTGCTTGCAGCCCTGACAGCAAAGGACAAACGCCTTGGCAGGACACGATGCTTCCCTAAGAATAATTAAATCCGAGCGTGGTGTAAATCCCACGGGTGCCTCTCCTTTGGTAGTATTTCCATCAGGAATCTTCAAAACCTTAAATCCAATATTTGAAATTGATGGCTCTCCCCCCGTGGTTTCAAGGTGAGAGGAGCTGTGGGAATGCTTTGGAGCTTCTGCCTGTCTCACCTCTTTTCTTTCTCCCCTTTTCTTTAGGCCGGGAAAGAAAGAAAGAAAGAAAGAGAACAAAATGCTGCCCTGCGTGCCGCGGCATAGATAATTTCTATCTGAACAAACACAGGTAAAGGGTTCCCAATGAAAAAAAAGAATCCCCCTAAGCCACATGGGTAAACAGAAATACAGTGGGAACGGAATTGTTTACACTGCAGCCTGAATGTTATCGAAATGTGGGCCCCAGGCAAGGTCAGGAACGTGGATTAGGAGGCATCACAGACAGGTAGAACAAAACTCTCATTATCTTGGCTTAAAAATAGGTGCCTGATGCTTGAAAAGGTTCAGTAAATTGCCCCAAATTATCCAGGTTTCTGCCAGAGAACTGCCAGGTACTGCGACTAAACACTCCCTGTTCGAACTCCAATCAAATATAATTGAGGACAAGAGGAGACACGAGAAAAGAGACGAACTTATTGATCCTCCCAGCTTGCATCAACAAGCTAGAAAAGAGCATTCCTACCTCAAAAGAGGAGGAAAGAACATTTCCAGCTCAGCAAAAAGAAGGAAAAAAGGGGTATTTTCACAGAGAATGTCAAAAGGTTCCTTCAATCGTTCTGATTCCCACCCTGGGAATCATTAATGACCTGCAGGGTTGTGGGGTCACAGTGTCTGATCTGGGTCAGTCCAATGTCCATCACAAAGATCCCAAGGTTTTGGGTCAGTCCAATGTCCACCACAGATCCCAAAGTTTTTGATCAATCCAATGTCCACCACAAAGACCCCAATGTTTTGGGTCAATCCAATGTCCAGCACAGATCCCAAAGTTTTGGGTCAATCCAATGTCCACCACAAAGACCCCAATGTTTTGGGTCAGTCCAATGTCCATCACAGATCTCAAAGTTTTGGGTCAATCCAATGTCCACCGCAGATCCCAATGTTTCAGGTCAGTCCAATATCCACCACAAACAGCCCAAGGTTTTGGTTAAGTCCAATGTCCACCACAGATCCCAAAGTTTTGGGTCAGTCCAATGTCCACCACAGATCCCAATGTTGTGGGTCAATCCAATGTCCACCACAAAGACCCCAATGTTTTGGGGTCCAATGTCCACCCAGGGAAAGATCCTGTCCAAGGCAGCAGATTGAGGGAATTAAATCTGAGCGCGCTCAGTGCCACAGAATTCTGAACACGAGAGATCAGATTTGCAACTCCTGAGCAGACATGTGGAGACAATTCTGGTGCTGAGAGCCACCCAGCCAGGCCTCTGCACCAGCCAGCCTTGGCACGAGTCCATAAATAGCTCATTTGACTCGGGAAAGCTCTCTGGGATGGCCTGGGGTTGGGAAGAGAGATTGGAAAAGGAATCTTCATGACCGTGGGGCTTCTCCTGCTGCAGCACAGGCGATTTCCCAGTGGAAAATCCTCAGTGGATTAGCGCTGCAGCCCAGCGAGGAGGAGGAGGAGGCTGTCAATGAGGGGTTGATGGCTCCTTGCGCTGATTTTTTGGAATAGGAAATGCTGTTACTGTCTGAGCAAAAAGTTCTGGGAGCTGCAGCCGCGGTCCCGGATATTCCAAGGGCCGGAGGATCAGCTCTGGGATCATTTGGGAAGGTCCCATGGAAGGAGGGAGCAGCCTGCTAGACAATGGAATAAATGACATTTGGAATGTCAAGGCTAAAGTAAGCTTTCGAAAGAATTTTTGCGGAAAAACGAGGGAGATGAAAGGATGAGCTGATGTGGAATGGAAGGAGCAGAAAATCACATGCCAGTGGTGGGTAAAGAATCCGCTTAAAGGATTTCTAAAGTGCATCAAAATCGGCATCTCGAGAAAGAATCCATAAAAAATCTGAACATCCTCGGAAGGTGCTTATCAGAACCTCAGGGATATGTAGAGCAAGGGTGTTAAAAAGGGATCTTCGCTATGAATTGATTCCACGGCTGAATGAACAGATAAAACATTAACCCAGAAACGGCTTTAATTACCGACCCCTGAACACGACACCCACCTCAAACAAACCGCTCGTAATTTATTCCAAGCACCTAATGATCACCAGCTCAGCTTTCACATCCTATTAATAGCTGACCTCTCCGAGCATGTGATCCCAAAACCCAGATAAGGAATACCTCGGGGGCTCCGATGGAGCACTGGCTCAGAGCTGTCTGTTAATATTCAGCTCATTTTCCCCTCCTCGCATCAACAATATTGTAAAAAGCAGAGCCTTGGCCCAGAGCTCACCAAGGAAATCAAGGGGCATTTTTTTTTATTCTCTTCAGTACCGAGAGGGTTGGAAAAGAGACTGATGGAGAACATTATCGTGCTCGGAGATGAAAAAGGCACTGCAGTGCTCAGATGTTTCTGTTCAAAGGGAGAGGGAACCCTGCGATGGGAACTTCTCGAGAGCTCAATTGCTGCAGCACTGAGCAGAGTCAGGAGGCCAGGCCGGGAGGAGGGGACAGCTCAAGTGGGGCTGGCCCTGGCAACCTCATCGAGAGAGGCACAACGGCCCCATTGGAGAGCTCTGACTGCATAAAAAGAGAGGAGAATCTCCCCAGCCCCATTTGAGGGTTCTGAGTGAAAAAATACCTGAGGAGAATCTCTCCTGGCCCCATTGGAGGATTCTCCCTTCACAAAACCAGAGGAGAATCTCTCCCAGCCCCATTTGAGGGTTCTGACTACATGAAAACCAGAGGACAATCTCTCCCGGCCCCATTTGAGAGCTCTGACTGCATGAAAACCAGAGGAGGATCTCTCCCGGCCCCATTGGACGGTTCTGACTGAAGAAAACCGAAGGGAGAATCTCTCCCTGTCTGTACCAGACCCACATGAGAAATTTGAAGGACAATGGGGTTATTTCCTCCAGCAGCCCCTCAGCAGCTGAGCCCCAGCCCCTGCTCAAGACGAGCTCTTCTTTCTCCCCAGTTCATTCCCTCTCAGCTTTTCTTTCTCCCCCCTTCATTCCCTCTCTCAGCTTTTCTTTCTCCCCCATTCATTCCCTCTCAGCTTTTCTTTCTCCCCAGTTCCTTTTCTCTCTCTCAACTTTTCTTTCTCCCTGGCTCATTCTCTCTCTCTCAGCTTTTCCTTCTCCCCAGTTCCTTCCCTCTCAGCTTTTCCTTCTCCCCAGTTCCTTCTCTCTCAGCTTTTCTTTCTCCCCAGTTCATTCCCTCTCATGACCACAGTCCCACCATCCCTTTCCCAGTCCTCATCCTGCCTTTTTCATAATTAGGCTTTCCCTTCCAGCTTTGGCCTTTGGAGTTAATTTGTTATCCATCATTAATTTCCCCCTGTAAACTTTCCCAACACCTCCCTTCCCGGGATGTTCAAGAGTCCAGCAATTAACTCCTCTCCTCTCCCTTTCCCTGCTGCCACCTCTCCCTGCTCCCAGTTTTGTTATTTCACTTTTTTTTAAACTGGCGTTTGTTAGTTCCTGACAGCCAGTGCCACCGCGTGAATGATTGTCTCTCATTAATTAATAGTTTTACATTAGCAAAAGAAGAGGGGATGAGCATCTGGAGGGAAAAGCAGAGCACGAGAACTAAAAATACAGCTTTGGCTGTCTCCCTGTCAGTGCATGGGGTGATGAAATATTGCTTTTAGTAGACAGCTAATTAAAAATGGGAGTTCAGAATGAAATAAATTATCGGCTGCTCTTATTTTCGTAGGGATCAAACCCAAGCTGCGCTCGGAGCTCCGTGAGGTCGTGGGGGCTGCAGGAGGAATGGGAAAGGATCGTGGAATATTCGGAACCAGAAGGGACCCACAGGGATTATCGAAGTGCAGCTTCCGTCCCTGCACTGGACATCCCAAGAATCCCACCAGGAGCCTTGGGAGAGGAAGCTGGGGGAAGGAAATAAGTGAAAAAACCCAATTGCTAAAAAAAAGAAAATCATGGAATGGTTTGGGTTGGAGGGACCTTGAAGCCAGTTCTGCTGGGACAGCAAGAAATCCATGGATTGAATCCCTGAGATCCCATTTTGGTACCACAAACCATTCCTGAATGCCTGACTGTCCATGTCAGGTAGAAAACAAACCTGGCATTACGTTAGAGAAGAATTAATTAACACCGAGATAAAAATGAGCTGCTAGATTCAACCATGGTTTACAAGGACATAAAATGATAAATTAACCGAGTTTGAAACGGAAATTGCACATGGTAATTACATGATTTATATTACACAAATAAAGAATTAATATTAATTAATTCCAGAGATCTGGGTGCTGTTCTCCTGGCAGCACAGTTCCTGTGTGCCTTCATCATTCCATCTTGGTTTGTTCAAACAACTTTCCCTTAATCTTCTCCTTACTGGGACCGTTCAGATTCGCAAACCCTCCAGGAGAATCCCATTTTTCTTGTTTTCCAATTCCAGATATTTAGAGAGCACCTTGACATGATCTCAGCAGAGCAGACGCTCCAATTTCAGAACCTGGGAGGGTTTGAAATAGTTCTGCCTCATTTTTTCTTCTCAAGAAAAGGCATCAAGGAGGGGAGCACAGCACAGAAAAGCCACGAATCAGCGCATCCCAATGGATTCCACTGGCTCCGTTTCCCCATGGATTGATCACAGAAGAGTTGGACTCATGGGATGTAGTTGCACTGTTTTAAAATCTTTCTCTTCTTTCTCATGGAGAATAGAGGTAAGTTGCATTCTTGTGCTTTCTAATCTCATTGTTTTGGTACTGGATGCTCTAGAGTTGTAACCAATTGTTCTAGGGGGTGGAAAAACTGCCGACCAATAGTTATTAGATTATTAATGAATATATAAAGAAGTTTTTGTAAATGAAGTTCCTCTTTTCGCCATCTTGTGTGCTGAGTGCCTGACCTCCCTGCGAGCTCCCGCGAATCTCCACGAATATCAGAAAATCAGAGCAACAATGGGACTCGGAATATTCTGTGATTCCGTGATCCCCGCTAATGGTTTGCCTGTTGGATCACCGGGATAACAGATTTCCCCCGATATTTAATCAAGATTCCCATTGGAATGCCATTCCCTTGGGATTCTGGTGGCTCCCGATGCCATGGACTGGCTCACCCAGCCAGGCAGAGCCAGAGCAGCAGCGCCGCAGTCACGGCACATCCAGAAGAAAAGGAAATGCTCCTCACCAGGGATGTTTCGGTGCCGATCAGGGCCCTAGACAGATCCAGGCCCCTGGAAAATCCCCATCCTCGGTGGTGCCCGTGTTGGCTCTGATTTTCTGATATTCGTGGAGATTCGCGGAAGCTCTCAGGGAAGTCAGGCAGGAGCACGACAAAATGACGAAAGAGCAACTTTATTTACAAAACCTTCTTTAGATGTTCATTAATAATCTAATAATTATTGGTCGACAGTTTTTCCACCCCCCCAAGATGATTGGCTGGAACCCTAGAGCATCCAGTACCAAAACACAGAGATTAAAAACGCACAAGAATGCAACTTATCTCTATTCTCCATGAGAAAGAAGAGAAAGATTTTTAAAACAGTGCAACTACAGTGCCGTGGAACACCAGGACATGGCACTCTGGGGTGACAAGGTGGGGATGGGTCACAGCTGGGACTCGATGATCTGGGAGAGCCTTCCCAACCTCAGGGATTCCGTGATCACAAGCAGAGTGTGAAAGCTGTGACATTTTCCAAATTCCTGCTCTTTCTTTGCTCAAAAATGGAGTATTAGTGGCCAACTAATGTTGGGAAGCACCGCAGCCCCACACCCCAAGCTGGGCGGGTAAAAATCCAAAAAAAGACGGCACTGCTGGGCAGGAAATGAGGACAGAGAGCAGGACAAGAGACAAATCTGTTCCCTGCACCGCACGGTGCCCCTGGAATTGGGTGACAGTGATTTATCAGGCCCTATTAAAGTGTCACGGTGTCCCTGTCACCGCACATGGACCCCGAGCGCGGAATGCTCCGCTGGGGGAACGTGATGGGATCTGACACTCCCTGTTCCTCTCGGAATCAGCACGAGACAGAAAGGGAACTTTCCGTGACGCCGCCGCTGTAATTTGGGAGGCGGTTTTGTCGGAAGCGCGTTCGGAGCGGGGTTTATGTAAGGAGTGGGCACGGAGGGGAGGGTGGGATGAGGAACACGGAGCTGTTTGCAGCTCTGGCAGGAAAAAAGCAGCCAGCCCTTCTTGCTCGGAGAGTCAGAGAGGCAATAACCGAACCATGGAGCTTCCCAGGGGTTTATTCCCAGAAAAAGCCCTAATCCTGCCACCTGCGTATGCTTGGACTGGGAAAGGGCATTGTCTGAAGCTCCAGGACAGAGGGGAAAGGAAAGGGAGCACTTGGATTGCTTCTCTCAAATTAAAAGTGAAAAAATTTGGCTTCTAAAGTGCCTTCTTTCCAGGAATGGTGGAAAATGTCAGTATGGAATTTCAGAGTGGAATCAGAGCCCTGATTCCATCCCATCATTACTCATCCCCACATGCGTGGCCCTAATCCTGCCCCAATCCTGCCATGGTGTAACCCTGGGCCAGGAAAGGGCACTGCCGAGGCTCTGCTGAAGCATCAGGACAGAGGAAAAAGGAAAGGGAACATTTGGATTGCTTCTCTCAATTTCAGAGTGCAAAACTGGGCTTTTAAAGTGCCTTCTTTCCAGGAATACTGGATAATATCAGCATGGAATTTCAGTGTGGAATCAGAGCCCAGATCCCATCCTATCATTCCTCATCTCCATACGCCCTGATCCTGCCCCAATCCTGCCACCTTTCCAGACTGGGAAAGGGCACTGAGGAGGCTCTGCTGAAGCACCAGGACAGAGGGGAAAGGAAAGGGAGCATTGGGATTCCTTCTCTTGATTTCAGGGTGCAAGAACTGGACTTTTAAAGTGCCTTCTTTCCAGGAAGAGTGGAAAACGTCAGCATGGAATTTCGGTGTGGAATCAGAGCCCGGATCCCATCCCGTCACTATTTATCCCTACAAGTATGGCCCTAATCCTGCCACCTGTGTAACCCCGGACTGGGAAAGGGCACTGCCGAGGCTCTGCTGAAGCACCAGGACAGAGTGGAAAGGAAAGAAAACACTCGGATTGCTTCTCTCAAATTCAGGGTGCAAGAACTGGGCTTCTAAAGTGCCTTCTTTCCAGGAATAGTGGAAAACACCAGCATGGAATTTCGGAGTGGAATCAGAGCCCTGATCCCATCCTGTCACTCCTCATCCCCACACGCGTGGCACAGCTACGCCGTCATTCCAAGGCTGGCTTGGATGGGGCTTGGAACAGCCTGGAAGGTGGAATAGGAAGAACTTCAAGGTTCCTTCCAATCCAAACCATTCAGGGGTTCTGATTCCACGAAACAACCATTCCGAGCACGTAGGATTTAGTTCTCCAGGATTGCCGTCTGTGGTGTGGTTTGCTTCAGATGGTTGGGACGGAGACGAGAGACTTCTGGATTTTGGTCTTAGAGCATGAGGTTTATTATAATAAAGCGTGGGACTAGAAGACCTGCTGGGAGCCGCCAGGTGCAGCTCAGAGCAGGTCAAAGAGGTGAGAGAGAGAGAGAGAAGTACAGGATACAGGATACGGAATGCAGAATAGAAAAGAGTGTAGTGGTCGCTGCTTACAATACAATAAATCATCTTCTGTGCTGAATATTCTAATTTTCACTAACCAATCTAGAACAAGCTACAAATCCTACATTTACATACAGCCTATGAAAGTCATTGCGTTACCATACGACGTTATATTTTAAACTCTAAAAACTGCTTTTTGGACCCTCTGCCGAGTTGGTAGGATCTGCTCTGACCCTTGGAGCTGTCTGCAAGCAGAGGGGATTGTTTAATCAAAAGGGGAATTGTTTAATCCAAAGGGGATTACCTTCAGTGGCCATGCCATTGTTTTCCAGTTGTTCAGTCACTGGGGTTTGGTATCTCAAACCTTGTCTTCATTTCAATCTCGCTTATAGTTTCCATATTCTCAGCATCTTTTGCCAGGTAATCATATTTATAAGGCTTTCCTATTTCATCCTCCCTGACACAAGCAGACCATCCATGAAATTCACACCTCAGTTTTCCAGGGAAGCATACGTGAGCTCAAGCATCCCACCCCAGCCGATTCCTCACCAGGAATGGGAACGGCTCTGACCCCAATCCCCAAGTTTTGACATCAGGGAGTAATTAAAAAGAGAGGAAAGAATTTATATTTTCTGAGTTCTTCATTAGCACTTTAATTATTAACGTTTCCTCCTCCTTGCAGGAAACCACTTGGGATTGGGGCCTGGAAAAGGGGGAAAGGCTTTAAGGACAGAGGGAAGGGTTGGATGGGATTTTGGGAAGGAATGAGGGTGGAGCAGGGCTGGGGTGGAATTCTCAGAGAATTTGGGGAGTTCTTCTGCAGGGTTTTGTTAAAAACCACGAAATTCCTGAATGGTTTGGGTTGGAAGGGACCTTAAAATAATCCATTCCAACCTTCCACCACCCCAGGGTGCTCCAGCCTGGCCTTGGACAATTCCAGGGATCCAGGGGCAGCCACAGCTCCTCTGGGCAACCTCAGCTACAGCAGGACACAGAATCTCCTTATTACAAGTCTAATTCCCCCTTTTTCCGAGGATTACAGCATTTCAGTAAGACTACAAAAGAATATTTGCATGTACTCCACTCCTCAAATTTGCGGGACTTTAATCTGGGAAGATTAGGCCTGTTCCACTTCGGGTGCTTAATAAAACAGATGGGAAGGAAAAAAGGAAAATCCTTAAGTAACCAGTGTAGAGTTAATTTTCTCATTAAAAAGCTCTAATTTCCACTGCTTTTTTCCCCCTTTTGTAGGATTTACAGCGATACAGCCACGCGCTCATGTATATCCAAGGGATAGCTTTGGAGATAAAAAAAAAAAATCCTGTAACCCGTGGGAGATTTATTTTGCTAAGGAAGAATGTAAATTTGGCAGAGAAAAGCAGAATCAGGAGGATGTTGACAGCTGCCTGAAAAGAATTATTGGAGGAAACCTAATTTTACCACTGGAAGCAGATCCCGGCGATGAGATGAATAACTGGGAAAACAATTTTCCATTAAAAACACTTCCATGGGGTAGTTTTGGAGCAGCTGAAGGATGGCTCCACACATGTGTGGATAAATTCATAAATCAAGGACCCGCAGGAAAATAAGGAGGAAATTCAATCCAACCCTGCATTATGTCCACATCAGCACTTATTGATAAATAGACCCCAATTGTGGAAATATTTTGCTTCTGGTGAGGGCTTTTGAGGGAAATATTTCCTGCCTGCATCTAAATTAGGATTGAAGTGTGTTTTATGATGAAAAAATGCTGTTTTCCAGTGAATGCTTAGCTTTTAAAGAGTTGTTTGTCCTTAAAAATCAAGCACAGGTTGATTTTTCAGACATTCAAATGTGTCTGGACCTAGGAGTGGTGGGGTTGGGGTACTCCAGCTGTGATTTCTGCAGTCACAAAGGTAGACCTGGTAATTTCTTACTGTTGAAATTAATTAATTAGCCACGTAAACGCTGCTTAATAAGAAATGGTATCAGCTGAAACTTTGCAGAAGGGAAACTCCGCGGTTTTCCAGAGCAGATTCCAACCTGGAGCAGCAGGGAAGTCCAGGCAGATGCCCTTCACCCAAAGGAATTTTTATCCGTGACGCCGTTTCTCTAAAATTCACCTTCTTGACCTCACTGCATCCGTGAGGTTTCGGGACTAAATGACATCGGGGAGTAATTAAAAAGAGAGGAAAGAATTTGTGTTTTCTGAGTTCTTCATTAGCACTTCAATTATTAGAAGTTCAGTCAAGAGTTTCCTCCTCCTTGCAGGAAACCACTTGGGATTAGGGCCTGGAAAAGGAGGAATGGCTTTAAAGAACCAGAGGGAAGGGTTGGATGGGATTTGGGAAGGAATGAGGGTGGGGAGGGGCTGCGATGGAGATTTAAATGGGATTTTGGGGAGGAATGAGGGTGGGGAGGGGCTGGGATGGAATTCCCAGAGGAGCTGTGGCTGCCCCTGGATCCCTGGCAGTGCCCAAGGGTATCTTGGAGGACCCTGGGACAGTGGGAGGTGTCCCTGCCCATGGCAGGGGTGGAATTTTGCGAATTTTCATTTCTTTTCCAACCCAACCCATCCATTAAAATATTTAATCCCCTTTTGCATTTAACCCCCTCTAACCAACTCCCACAAAAAGCATCTTTCTCCTTCCCTGGCCCTGACAATCCTCTGGGAATGGGCAATAAAAAATGTCAGGGTTTGATGTCCTGATGTGATTGAACGGATCTTTTTCACGTCTCGCTCTTTCACCTTCCTGAGTAAAGACACAAAATCCAGATTTCCATTTTTTTCCCTCCCTTGCTTCCCGGCCTGAATGCCTTTGTCTGATGGAAACGAGAAGGAAGCCAGGGAAGTAAATCCATCACGGAGAAGAATAGTGAGAAGTAAGTTATAATACAGGTGTCATCCATGATTTAGGGGATTCTGGCACCAGAACTAAATAGCAAAGCTCCTCATGCAGATTCATCGATAACGCCCTAATTTATGTGACAGCATTTAAGGGGGAAAAAAAAAATTACGAAGGAGGAATACACAAAAATAAATTTCCTTCAACACAGCCTAAATTTAATAAAGCAATCTAGCAACTGCCAGCGAGCCCTGCAACTCCAGAGTGATTAAATAAGGAGGAGCATAAATTATGCAACGCAGTTAATCAACGCCAAGCTGCTCTGCACCCACATTCCATCCCGGAGCCCTCATTCCCTCGGCTCAGCATTCCCAGCTCCTTTTCCACGCGGTTTTTCCCTGTTCTTTCCCGGGATGGGGTTCTGGGGTCGTGCTGAAGGTCAGGCTGATCTTTATTTGAAAGGATTTCCTCCCCCACCTCCTGCTCGTTGGGGAAGATTAGGCCTAATCTGAATGTCCCGGTGGAAATCTGGGATTTATTTCCCATCCTGGCTCTTTCCACTTAAAAGCAGTCGCTCGAATTCGCATTTCTCCCTCTGTTTAGCATCGCTGGCTGGATCTATTAATAGCCTCCTTTCCCCGTTCCTAATGTTAGCAGAAGTTTCTCCTCATCCACACTGGCGCAGCTTTCCTTTGCCATTTCGAAGGCATGAATTTATGCTGGCAGCCCCAAATGCATTTAAAGGGCGTTCAAATGGCATTTCCAGCAGAGGAGTGGCTCAGCCTCTCCGTCACCCACCTGAGCTGAGGGACCAAAGTTGGGTTTTTTGTGCCCAAATCTTTGGTTTGGATCCCTCACCTATGCCCCCCAGGTATTTCTGTGTTATTTCCTTGAAAAAAGTTGGGATTTAAGAAACTACAAGCTCCCAAAAACCTGGGAATTTGGGAGTTTTCTCTCCCTCTGCACCTCACTTTCGTCATCTTGAAAACTCCTGCGAGCGAGGCCTCGATTCACGGAGATAATGAGGGATGTGCAGGGTGGGAATCATGAGGTGTCAGTATAATTTTAATTTAGCTGAGACTGACAACTGTCAGGCTCCTTTGAAAGTCGGAGTTTAAAAATAAACTCTGTATTATGAACAATTCCGGATGGGAAGAAATGGGAGCTTTATAAACAAAGCCCTTATGTTCTATTAATTGATCCTGTGCCATCAACAGACAGGATGGAAATATCCTTGATACAAAGAAATATCAATTTTTAAGCCCTTAATTCATGGATTCTTGCTTTTTTTATATATAAATTTTTCCTTTTTAATTCAGTTCTAAAAATCTCTGCTGAACTGAGGAATTAATTTGGAAATTTTTTTACATTTAAGGGCAAGGAAGTGACGGAACCCGAGGAAATATCCCACAGCTCCTGACACCACAGGGCTTTATTCCAAGCAGAAGGTCATGCCAGCCAAAATTCCTGACAAAATGTCCCAAAAAATGGCCCTGCCTGAATTCCTGGTGGCAGCAGATTCCTCTCACCTTCCCCCTATTCAACCCCACCCAATTATGCCCTGAATAAACACACTTTGCCAACCTCAACACCTCCCCCTCAGGTCACCCAAAATTCCCTTCCCTTTTCCTTACTGATGAAGGTGGAAAGGAAAATTGATTTCCTTGGAGTTTCACTCAATTTATCACTTCCAAATTCCCAGTTCCCATCACCAAATTTCCCAGTCTGGGGCTGCTGGGATGAAGAGCCAGGCAGCAACCATGGCTTTCAAAAAAATTAACCAAAAGGATGTGGAAAAAACCAAGAAAATCAAATATAATCCTTGTTTCTCTGAAGGGAGATTTGGATCCCCAGCAACCTGAGGGAACCACGCAGTGAATTTTCACTTTCTCTCCAGTTTGACACAGCCAGAAACAAGTCAAGGCTTCCCTCACTTCAAGGTGACTTTGGAGATATCGCTTTGAAGTTTCCCATGTATTTTGCTTTTTGAAGTTAATCGATTTCACTCCAGTACAGGCAGACTGGAATGAGACCCTCGCAGCCTTCTGTCAAGGCAGGAGCCTCTGAATGATATATAAAATGCAATTGTTTGTCTTTTTTCCTTGTTTATCAGCCCAAATTCTCCGCAGTGACCCCCACGGAATGTCGTTGGGTGCCTGAAGGCCCTGCAGGCCTCAGGTTTGCCCTAAAACCTCTCACATCATTCTCACAAATACATTATATATATATATATTTTATATATTTTTTCTTTTTTTTTTTCATTTTTTTAAACATATACATGTGTGTGTGTGTATATATATATGTAACATATCTACCTCTCAGAAATTAAATTTTGCCCATTTGACTTCCTGTGCTGTGTGAGAAAAACTTTCAAAGTGTTTATTCTTTAATTCTTCTGCGAGATTAAAGCTCTAAACCTACATCAGCTTTGAGAAAGTCAACAGGCCTGAAGTAAACAACAAATCTGGCCCACAATGAAAGTTCTGTGCATTTCTGCTGCAGAAATAACTGTAAAATGTGAGAATTCTGTCAGCCAAAAATTTAGAAAATGTGGCTTAAACTCAGCCCAAGACTTCTGGGGTTAAACTTTCAGCTCAATCCACTGAAATGGTTCAGTTTAACACTTTATTTAAGAGGCTTTTGGAGGCACAGGCAGCTTAAAAACCATAAAAGTTTGAGGGCAAAAAATTTGGGGCTTTGTCCCTGAGGCCTCAGTCTGCAGCAGGAATTCAGGGATGAATTCAGGGATGAATTCAGGGATGAATTCCTTCCTCCCAGCCAGGTAATTTCAGCGTGGAGCAGAAACTTTAAATCACGGATTGTTTCCAAACGGACCCCCCAGCTCAACCCCCACACCCCGCTGCGCTCCTCTAATTAAATTGATTACTCATTTATCTTGAATTAAAACTCAATCAGCAGCGACCGAACAGCACCGCCATTAGCTCAATGAAGCTGGGTTTTCTACAGCTTTACTACAGGTTTAATTCTATTAATTTTACTTTTCCTCTCCCAACAGAGGAGAGTGTGTCAAAGCAGGACTCCTCCGGACTCGGGGTAATTAAAGCCGTGCTAAAGAGGTGTGAAAAATAAACTTAATTTACCACTGGGATGTAAGAGATGATCTCACCTCACCCCAGGTTTTGGGAAAAAGTCCCCTGCAGGCCTGGCTGAGCCCGGAGTTTATGAATCTTCCTGTTGGGGTTTATCAATTATTCAAGATGCGCAAACAAACAAAAGCCAGTTTATGCACAGGCTGGCTTTTAAATACTCCCAAATTCCTCCAAACCCCACCAGAGCCAGGCTGGGATTTATCTGAGCGACCTTGAGCCGTAATTCCTCGGCTCTGCCGCGCACCAGGACTGATTTACTCCGGGTGACCTTCCCCAAGTGCTGTCTGGGATGTTTTATGGGGCTGTGATTGATGCCAAACGCGAAGCGTGAGGGACCCGGCGTGTCCCTCGCGGTGCTGAGTGACCCTCGGGCTCTGCCCCAGCTCCTCCCGGAGCCAGCGACGTGAGCAGGAGCTGGGAATGTTTCCCCTGAGCTCCACAAAAAGCTCTTCCCACTGAGGGTGCTCGAGCGCTGCCTGGAGAGGCTTCTGGAAACTCTCAATGGGTCTTTGAAAATTCTCAACCCCAAGCTCAGGTGATCCTGGCCCTGATGCCTGATGATTTTTGCCTTTTCTTTTTATATACCCTTTTATATATTTTATATATTTTTATATATGATATGATATGATATGATATGATATGATATGATAGAATAAAACAGAATATAATATAATATAACAGAATAGAATAGAATAGAATAGAATAGAATAGAACAGAATATAATATAATATAACAGAATATAACAGAATATAATATAATATAATATAATATAATATAATATAATATAATATGATATGATATGATATGATATGATATAATATGATATAATATGATATAATATAGAATACATAATATAATATAATGTAATATAATGTAATGTAATGTAATGTAATGTAATGTAATATATATAATAATGTATATAATATTATTTATATATTTATATATTTTATATACCCTTTCATGCATTTTATACCCCCTTCCATATATTCTTCGTACCCTTAGCCTGCACCCTCGCAGTTTTTGAATTCTGATATTTTAGCTCAGTTTTGGGGTCCCTCAAGGCAGAAAGACCAAAAATTTGCAGCAGAGGCAAGAGAGCTCTGTGCTGTCTCAAAACTTGAAGTTCAACCTCGGTTGAAACCTTCTCTCCAGAACGTATTTTGTAAACTGAGCTCTAGTCTCATTTGGGGGAAGATTCTTTCGAATGGGGGAACATTACTTCGTTTATTATGTTTCTTATTGGGGAATTCTAGACAGATATTCTAATTTACAAGGTCTGTGAAAATTGTATCCGCGTTACACGGTGTGTGCATCTCGGCGTGTTCCACCTCGCAGAGCTGTGCACCTAAAATCCTATTAAACACCGAGGCAAAACCCTTTCATCCCTTCAGCCGTGTCTGCCTCAGAATTCTAAGGCCTTTCAGCGAAAGGCAACTCCCCGAGCTGGAGAGATGCAGCAGAACATCTCCAGGGGTCCCTGTCAGCCTCAGCTGAACTCTTTATTTAAGTGTTTTAGCTCTGAGGGCACCCTGGAGAAGTTTCCAAGCACTGCTCCCTCATGGAATGCCAAAGGAGTGCCGCAGTCTCCTGAAACTGAGTTTTAATGGATCAGAGGATCAGGACAGGATCTCAGGATGGTTTGGGTTGGAAGGGACCTTAAAATCACTCAGCACCACCCCTGCCATGACAGGGACAGCTCCCACTGTCCCAGGGTGCTCCAGCCTGGCTCTGGATGATTCCAGGGATGGGAGTGCTGCAAATTCTGTAGGAAATGAGATAAAGTAATGAAGATTGTACTGTGTTTGCACCTTTTCCCTGCAAATCCCACTGTTTGTGCAAAATGGGAACTCCAGAGGACATCCCAGGCCAGGATTTACTGTTCCATGGAAGGCCTCCACCCCCCCGTGCTTGGGCAGAGCTGAAGTCCCTCCTTCACCTTTCACCGCTCAAGTTCAGATCCATGGGATGATCCCAGCTGGGATTTGCTCTCACTCAGACCCATGGGATGATCCCAGCTGGATCCCAGCTCTCTCTTCTTTGCCTTTCCCCTTCACCGCTCAAATTCAGATCCACGGGATGATCCCAGCTGGGATTTGCTCTCACTCAGATCCATGGGATGATCCCAGCTGGATTTTGCTCTCCCTCCTTTGCCTTTCCCCCTCACTGCTCAAGTTCAGATTCATAGGACGATCCCAGCTGGGTTTTGCTCTCTCTCCTTTGCCTTTCACCGCTCAAATTCAGATCCATGGGATGATCCCAGCTGGATCCCAGCTCTCCCTCCTTTGCCTTTCCCTTTCACCTCTCAAATTCAGATCCCTGGGATGATCTCAGTTGGGATTTGCTCTCGCTCAGATCCGTGGGATGATCCCAGCTGGGATTTGCTCTCCCTCTTGCTCAGCACCGCAGGATTTTCTGCAGCTCTCACAGGCAGCTCGACAAACAATTTTCCAGTCCCAATCCGTGGTAAAATCCCATTCCAGGCCCACTCTGCTGTCCGTCAGATTCCCGTCAGCAAAGAGAAAAGCTTTTGCTTGGAGCAGTGCCCTCCCCCTCTGCCATCCTGAACCTCCCACTCAGCTCTGCAAATAACAGCTCTGGAAGGATCCAGCGGCAGGAAAATTTTCTTTTCTCTTGGAGGGACCAGGGGCTTCCCTAACCAAGGATGTGGATCGGTTGTGGATTATTAAGTCCCAAATTGGGCTCCACTCCCCATCCCTGCTGTGTTTAGGCACCTTGGGGGCAGCAGTTTTCCCAACTGAACCCCACAGCTCCCATGGAAATTTTTGGGGTTTATTTCTTGGTGTTTTTGATTAAAATCAACCCTGCCCTCAACCAGAGCTGTGGGGAACTCTGGTCCAGCACGAAATTAGATCCAGGAATTCTCCTTTTTGTGCATCCTGCTGCTGGGAGAGGCTGCCGTGGATGCGCAAAGGCCACAGGGAGCATCTCAGGAGAATCACGGAATCACAGAGTCATGGAATGGTTTGGGCTGGAAGGGACCTTGTCTTGGATTGAGGACAGATTAGACCTTCAGGACCACCCAGCTCCACCCCCCTGGGCCAGGCCTGCGCAAGGTCTGGACAGGGGACAAGGTGACAGCAGAGGGAAGGAGATCCATTCACATCCCAGAGTCCCTGAGGGTGGAAAAGATCTCCAGGACCATTGAGTCCAAGGTGGGACCAAGCCCCACCTTGTCCCCAGCCCAGGGCACTGAGTGTCACCTCCAGTGGCACCTCCAGGGAAGGGGACAGGAGTCCATGGGCACAAAGAGGTCCCTGGCAGGAGGGAGCACCAATACCTGAGGTGTCCTCAGCTAGAACCTCTCCTCTCCCTGTGACAACCAGGAGTCAACTCTGCTGCTCCCAGCCTGGTCCAGCACCCAGGGACAGCTCCAGGACACAGGGACAGCTCCGGGACACAGGGATGGGCTCTGGGACACAGGGATGGGCTTTGGGACACAGAGACAGCTCCAGGACACAGAGAGAGGCTCCAGGACACAGGGACAGCTCCAGGACACAGGGATGGGCTCTGGGACACAGGGATGGGCTCTGGGACACAGGGATGGGCTTTGGGACACAGGGACAGCTCCAGGACACAGGAAAGGCTCCAGGACGTAGGAAAGACTCCAAAACACAGGAAAAGGCTCAGGGACACAGGAAATGGCTCCAGGACACAGGGACAGCTCCAGGACACAGGGAGAGGCTCCAAGACACAGGGAGAGGTTCCAAAACACAGGGACAGCTCCAGGACACAGGGATGGGTTTTGGGACACAGGTATTGGCTTTGGGACACAGGGACTGGCTTTGGGACACAGGGACAGCTCCAGGACACAGGGATGGGCTCTGGGACACAGGGATAGCTCCAGGACACAGGGACAGAACCAGGACACAGGGATGGGCTCCAGGACACAGGGATGGGTTTTGGGACACAGGGACAGCTCCAGGACACAGGAAAAGGCTCCAGGACACAGGGATGGGCTCTGGGACACAGGGATAGCTCCAGGACACAGGGACAGGCTCCAGTTTGCTGAAGCCACCCCCACATCGAATTAAAAAGCTAAACCAGGCCTCATCCCTTGTTTCTTGCGGGGTCCATCCCTTCTCTGGCTGATTCCATTCCTTATCTCGCTCTGCTCCGAGCCGGGGCTGTACATCACTGCGCACAGCAGGCCCCAGTCCCAGGACACCTCAGCACTCCTCCCATATAAATAATAATTTCAGAGTGCAGAGACGAGATAAACACCTTTTCCATAACCCTGGCAGTGCCTCTGCTGCTCTGTGAGTGCCGAGATTCCTTGGAGCTGCTCCAGAGGTGAATTTGATCCTTTGTACATCGACTCCCCTCGGAGCCTCCTGATCCTTTCCCGTTGGCTCACGGTCCTGACACTTTGTTCTGAATTTTATCCCAGCACAGGTTGGTTCAGGTAATTTTACACCCATTTAATTGCAATTTCTGCCTCAGATTCCTCCCCAGGAAACTATTTCGCTGAGGGCTTTTTTCATTTTTCACCCCTGTAAATAAAGATAACGTCCATCATATTCCAGGTGGGTGAGAGACCCAACCTCCTGAGACCTGGGAACGCTTGCTGAGATGAACCTGGCTGAAAGAATCTGAACCAATTCTCCTCGACAAAGGTGTCTGGAGTGATATTTATCCCCATCAGACTTGTAAGAAGTCCTCAGAGAGGTCTGAGGGAGTGAAGGAGCCCTTTGCATTCCTTACGATCGTTCCCTGTGCAAAAGAGCTCCCTGCCGGAGCGAAAAATGGAAAAAAAGAATTGAGAGAAAAGGCAAGTGGGAAAATAAAGAAAGGATTCGCAAGGAAAGCCAGAGGCCCAATTTAACAGCAGATTTTTGTGTGCTTAATCAAGCTTTAGGTTTTTGAGTTCATCTTTGATGTTTCTCCAGCAGCTTCAAACTGCCAGAGGTGCGAGTGCAGAGCAAATCCCGAGCAGCCCCCGGACTTGGGATTTGCCCGCGGATACTCCATGGGATCCCTGACTCCCGTGGGATTGGATCTTCATTTCCTTCAGCACAGGCAGAGCTGATGGTGGTTCCCATTCCCGGCTCGCAGGGAATGGGGTTTGGATCCTGGAATCTCCGTGGCGCTCTGCAGAGCTGTGCTGGGCTGTCCTTGCTTGGGACAGATTCCATGAGATCCCGGAATGGGATTGGGAGGGATTTTAGAGACCCTGTCCCTGGGAGCGGTGTCCCAACCACCAAACCCCTCCTGCACGGCCGATTTTGCAATAGATTTAAAGAAATGTGATTTTTCCAAGGGGTAACAATCCAGGGAGGATCGGATTCCCATCCCGGTTGCTCACAGAGCCCTTCAGCTTATCTGCTTCTCTCTTGTCCCAACCACCAAACCACTCCTGCACAATCACTTTTGCAATATATTTAAAGAAATGTGATTTTTCTGAAAAGTAACAATCGAGGGATCGTTACAGGGATTGTTAATAGGTTGGATTCCCACCCTGGCTGCTCACAGAGCCCTTCAGCTTTTCTGATGCTGTGTTTCTCCCTGCAAACTACTGATCCTGCAGGAAATTTGATTTCTGGGGCTGCTGCCCTTGCAAGGAGTGTTTGGTGACTGAGGCAGAGAACATTTGTGTTCATTCAGAGCTGCAGGTTGGGATTTTGGAGTTTGGAGTGGGTTGGTTTGGGATTTTTTATGGACAGCTGGGGTGTTCCTGTGCTTGTACCCAAATCCTGGAGCTCAAACCTTAAATCAGGCACTAAAGAGACCAAACCCCTCCTGCACGACCACTTTTGCAATAGATTTAAAGAAATGTGATTTTCCAAAGAGTAACAATCCAGGGATCGTTACAGGGATTGTTAATGTGTTGGATTCCCACCCTGGCTGCTCACAGAGCCCTTCAGGTTCTCCGACTCTCTTGTCCCAACCACCAAACCACTCCTGCATGACCATGTCTGCAATCGATTTAAAGAAATGTGATTTTTCCAAGAAGTAACAATCCAGGGATCGTTACAGGGGTTGTTAATGGGTCAGATTCCCATCCCGGCTGCTCACAGAGCCCTTCAGCTTTTCTATCTCTCTCTTGTCCCAACCACCAAACCACTCCTGCGTGACCATTTTTGCAATGTATTTAAAGAAATGTGATTTTTCCAAGGAGTAACAATCCAGGGATCGTTACAGGGATTCTTAATGGGTTGGATTCCCACCCTGGCTGCTCACAGAGCCCTTCAGGTTCTCTGGCTCTGTGTTTCTCGCTGTAAATGCCTGACCCTGCAGGAAATTTGATTTCTGGGGCTGCTGCCCTTGCAGGGAGTGTTTGGTAACTGAGGCAGAGAACATTTGTGTTCATTCAGAGCTGCAGGTTGGGATTTTGGAGAGTTTGGAGTGGGATTTTTTATGGACAGCTGGGGTGTTCCTGTGCTTGTACCCAAATCCTGGCGCTCAAACCCCTAAATCAGGCACTAAAGAGACCAAACCCCTCCTGCACGACCACTTTTCCAATTGATTTAAAGAAATGTGATTTTTCCACGGAGTAACAATCCAGGGAGGGTCAGATTCCCATCCCGGCTGCTCACAGAGCCCTTCAGCTCTTCTGACTCTCTTGTCCCAACCACCAAACCACTCCTGCATGGCTGCTTTTGCAATAGATTTAAAGAAATGTGATTTTTCCAAGGAGTAACAATCCAGATTCCCACCCCGGCTGCTCACTGAGCCCTTCAGCTTTTCTGTTTCTGCTCTTAAAGAACAAGGGTTGTGTCCTCCAGATGAAACTTTTCATCTTAAACATTAGGAAAAGGTTTTGCAAGCTCATAAAAATTATCAAAGTCCTTAACAGAAGAATCAGGGAATGATGGAATTTCCTGAAAGGGACCCACGGGGCCCATCCAGTCCAACCCCTGGCCCTGCACAGAGATCCCAAAATCCTAAATGCTCCTGGAGCTCTGCAGCCTCGGGGCCGTGCCCATTCCCTGGGCAGTGCCCAGCACCCTCTGGGGGAAGAACCTTCCCCAAAATCCACCCTAAATTTCCCTGGCACAGCTCCAGGGCCCTGAGGAACAGCTGAGAGATATTTAGGAGAGATATTAGCTCAGGTATGGTCACAAAAAATTTCTGCTGGGCTTGTGACACCATCAAAGCCCTGACAAGGTGGGGATGGATCCAAGGCTGGGCTCGATGGTCCTGGAGATCTTTCCCAACCTCAGTTTTGTGGTTCCAAACACACTGAGGAAGATTCTGTCACCTCTGGGTGCTGTGGAACTCTAAAATTCCCACCCTGGAGCAGCTCTGCCTGGGAGAGATCCTTCAGTGATTTGTTACCGAGGTGGGACACGACCCTTGGAGAGAAAAGAGTTCATTCCCACCAGAACCTTCCAGCCCTGGGAGCCACCAGGCAGAACTGGAGACGGAATTATGGAATAATTCATGTTGGAAAAGACCTCCAAGGTCATCAAGGCCAACCCTCGACTCAACACCGCCACAAAATTCCCACAAAAACCACACCACAGTGCCCTTTCTGCTCCTGTTTTGGACATTTCCAGTGGCTCTGTGACTTCCCTGGAGATCCTTTCCACTCTTCCAGTGAAAAAATTGTTCCTAATATCCAATGTGTATGGCAGGTGGGAAAAGGCTGAGGAAAGGGAAAAGGGTCTGAGGTCTGTTGGGAGTGAGAGGAGGAAGTTACAGGAGTCCAACTTTTTTTATTCCCCACAAAAATCTGGGAATCCGAAGCCAGATTCCTCTCAGGGATTTATGATAGGACACAGAGGTAGGCTGGAAGGAGAGAAATTCTGGTATCACGTATTAAAAATAAAATAAAAATTAACCAAATGTGTTGTTAAAGACCAAAACATGGCCCAGAAGGTTTGGGGGATCTCCAGACCTGGACCAGACAAGGCCCCGAGCTCTGAAGTCACCCCTGGGGCTGCTCCAAAAGAAATCTTCAATTCCAGAACTCCGAGGTCTCTCATCCTGTGAAATCCTAATGTTGCCATGAAAAACTGCCTGGGAAATGCCGTGTCCTGTGGCAACACAAACAACTTCACACAGTGCGGAGTTTAAAAAATCAGGATTTTATACAAAGGGTGCCTGCAGCCTGTGGGTGCCTTGGGAAAAACCAGCTGTCAGTCTGGTACCCTGGGATTTTAGCTTCTCTATTTTTCATGTGTCTGTAATTTAGTGTGTAGGATTTGCCATCTGAGGTGTAGGTGCGGTTTGCTTCAGACGGTCAGGACAGAGACAAGAGATCTCTGGAGTTTGGTCTTAGAGCATGAGGTTTATTGTGAAAGGGCGTGAGTGTAGGGGAGCTGCCAGGAGCTGCCAGACACAGCTCAGAGCAGGGCAGAGAGGTGAGGGAGAGAGAGAAGTACAGGATACGGAATATGGAAAACCGTGGTTGCCGTTTACAATACAATAAATCATCTTCTGTGCTGAATATTCTAATTTTCACTAACCAATCTAGAACAAGCTACAAATCCTACAACATTTCCATACAGCCTAGGAGAGTCACTGCATTACCATTCGGCGTTAGATTTTAAACTCTAAAAACTGCTTTCTGGACCCTCTGCCGAGTTGGCAGGGTCTGCTCTGACCCTTGGAGCTGTCTGCAAGCAGAGGGGATTGTTTAATCAAAAGGGGGATTGTTTAATCCAAAGGGAGATTGTTTAATCAAAAGGAGATTACCTTCAGTGGCCATACCATTGTTTTCCAGTTGTTCAGTCACTGGGGTTTGGTATCTCAAAGCTTGTCTTCATTTCAATCTCGCTCATAGTTTCCATATTCTCAGCATCTTTTCCCAGGTAATCATATTTATAATGCTTTCCTATTTCATCCTCCCCCACATTAGGGTATAACTCTGGACTCCATATAAAGTGCTAAAACTTCTGTTTTCCAGCATTTTTAGACGAAACAATTCCTCTAAAGCTCAGAATCCAAGGACACTTCGCTGCCTCAGAGCCCCAAAATGTGGAACCAAAAGTGAATTAATTGGGGGAGCAAGCTTGGGGTAATTGTCTTCATTACTCAAAGCTGTAATTGGAGGATTAAGGCTCAATATGTGAATGGACAAAATTTATAGACTATGAAAAACTGTGACCTTAGAAAAAACTTGTAAAGTATGAAAAATCCATGACCATATAAAAAACTTAAAAAGTATGAATAACTTGTGACCTTGTAAGAAACCTATAAAGTATGAAAAACCCGTGACATTACAAAAAACATATAAAGTATGAAAAACCCGTGACATTACAAAAAACATATAAAGTATGAAAAACCCGTGACATTACAAAAAACTTATAAAATGTGAAAAACCCGTGCCCCGCTGTCCAATTTGGGTGTAACCCCTGGGTGGGCTGTGCCTGCCCTGAATGCACCTGAAATGCATTTAGGGCAGGCACAAATCAAAAATCAAAAATCAAAAATAAAAAAATTTAACTGATTTTATTCCCTGAACTCTGTCTAGCCTCTGTTTTAGGTCAGCCCATCGAGGCATCAAATCCACACCAGGAACATCCCAGCAGGAACCCATGGCCTCTGATCCAGCCCCATCCAACAGGAAATTCTCTTTATTTTGCTGTGGATTTTGATAATTCCCTGATATTAAATCCTTCATGCTCTTCTGCCATCAAAATATTTTGGGGATTATTTATGGATGGAGGGAGCTTTGCTTTGGCTGCTGCCTGTCGGAGCCGTTGGGTGAGCAGGGAAAAATCAAACACAAATTATTTCCACGGCTCCACAGTTTCCCTTGGAGAAGCTGAAGGAATAAATTCATGGAATTCCTGTTTTACTTCATTTTTTTTAACAATTAAATCTCTCGGCTCCTTTAAAGAGAAATGCCAGTGATTATAATTGGGGTCCTGCCTTGCTTGCTGTGGGCCATCTCCACCCCAAAAAATGTGGATTTTTTATGCTCCCAATTCCCTCAGGACAGCAGGAATTCCTAATTCAGGACCTGAATTTCCTAAGGCACCCTCAGAAATCAAATCCCATCCACTCACTGATGAGTTTCCAGCACTAAACTGACAATATTCCTAATTTTAATCTTTTATTAAAAAAGAATCCAGAGTTTCCTGGCGTTAAAAACAACCAAAAAAGGAAATAAATGCACAGACCATTGTGATTTTTTATTTCCTAAGGCAACCTCAGAAAACAAATCCGATCCATTCACTGAAGAATTCCCAGCACTAAACTGACAATATTCCTAATTTTAATTTTTTATTAAATAAAGATCCAGAGTTACACTTAACATCTAAAATTCAGGTCATCCTGGCGTTAAAAACAACTAAAAATGGAAATAAAAACACAGAACATTGTGATTTTTAATTTCCTAAGGCACCTTCAGAATGCAAATCTGATCCAATCACTGATGAATTCCCAGCACTAAACTGACAATATTCCTAATTTTAGGCCTTTCATTAAATAAGAATCCAGAGTTTCACCTAACATCTAAAATTCAGCTTGTCCTGGCATTAAAAACAAGTAAACAAAGAAATGCACAAAACATTGTGATTTTTAAATTTCCTAAGGCACCCTCAGAACGCAAATCTGATTCAGTCACTGGGAAATTCCCAGCACTAAACTGACAAAATTCCTAATTTTAAACCTTTCATTAAATAAAGATCCAGAGTTTCACCTAACATCTAAAATTCAGCTCGTCCTGGCGTTAAAAACAACTAAAAAAAGCAAATAAATGCACAGAACATTGTGATTTTTTTTCCTAAGGCACCCTCAGAAAGCAAATCTGATCCAGTCACTGAGAAATTCCCAGCACTAAACTGACAAAATTCCTAATTTTAAACGTTTCGTTAAATAAAGATCCAGAGTTTCACCTAACATCTAAAATTCAACTTGTTCTGGCATTAAAAACAACCAAAAAAACAAATAAATGCACAGAGCACCGTGATTTTTTTAAAAAAATTATTGTTTTCCAGTCAATCCAATAAGAGGCGGTAATTCTGGGAAGTTTGGGATTGGCCCTGGTGGGAAAGGGAACGGGAAAGGGAAAGGAAAGGGAAAGGGAAAGGGAAAGGGAAAGGGAAAGGGAAAGGAAAAGGGAAAGGGAAAGGAAAAGGAAAAGGAAAAGGAAAAGGAAAAGGAAAAGGAAAAGGAAAAGGAAAAGGAAAAGGAAAAGGAAAAGGAAAAGGAAAAGGAAAGGGAAAGGGAAAGGGAAAGGGAAAGGGAAAGGAAAGGAAAAGGAGAGAGAAAGGAAAGGGAAAGGGAAAGGGAAATTAAAGGGAAAGGGAAAGGGAAAGGGAAAGGGAAAGGGAAAGGGAAAGGGAAAGGGAAAGGGAAAGGGAAAGGGAAAGGGAAAGGGAAAGGGAAAGGGAAATGTTTTTCCGCTCTCTCCCAAATCCTCCTTCAGCCGTAGGGAGTGAACCCAGGCACTCCTGCGGCTGCTGCCAAGCAGCTGATTCCGAGGCAGCTGCCTGATCTCCCTCGGAATTATTCACAGCTTGGGCATGGAAAAGATAATAAACATATGGAATAAGATGGTGAGAGGCTGCAGAAGAGAGGGGATAAATAAAGGTTCGGAATCTGCCAGCTGGGAAATGGGAGCCAGGAGGTGGAAAGTGGGAGAGAAATGAAGTCTTGTAGGGGAGATGAGAGTGATTTGGTCAATTTTGGGGATGAGAATTCCTCTGGGGTGAGTGGAGCAGCAGGGATGTTTTCAAGGAATGCTCGGGGAAGAGGGGAGATGGAAATCTCATTTTTAGGGCCCTGGCAGATGCCAATCCAAAGGACAAATCTCGATAAAAGAATGTGTCATGTGCCAGAGTTTAAAAAAATCTGTTTTAATGGAATTCTGGAATGGTTTGGGTTGGGAGGGACCTTAAATCCCATCCAGTGCCACCCCTGCCATGGCAGGGACACCTCCCAATGTCCCAGGGTGCTCCAGCCTGGCCTGGGACACTCCCAGGGATCAGCCACTGGAATTCACTGTGCAATTCTCTGATTTAAAAAAAAAAATAAATTAAAAAATTGACTAAGTGAGGTGTTAAACACCAAAACACGGCCCAGAAAGAGCAGTGACTAGGCGGAACTGGGCAGGGAGCTGGGGTTAAAATTGTTGGTTTTTTTGGGATAAAAACCTGGTAATACTCTAAAACCACTCTGGAATTCCTGCTGACTCAATCCAGGCTCTGGTCCCCAAATATTCCTCAATCTTGGTTTAAACCAACCCAGCGAGAGTGGGATTGAGAATTCCTCATCCTCCCCAGGCAGCAGAGAGCCGCAGAAAAATCAAATATCCCTCTCCAAATATCTCAGAGCAAATCTCACAGACACGAGGATTTCAGTAGCTCAGGAAAAAAAGAATCAAAGGAAGTTAATGGTTAATATCTTGCAAAATATCATTTCTTGCTCTGTGCTGTCAGGAAAAGCTCTGAGAAAAAGTGGTTTGGGGAAAAAGGATGAAAGTATTTCAGACTTTCAAGATTGTATATAATATTATAAATATATCATAAAAATAATGTAATGGAATAAAACAAACTCTGGGGATCTGTCAGAGTTTAATTTCGGAGGTTTTCCTGCTTAGTTATGCCTCCAAACCAAGGGCTCCCACCCTGGGCAGGAATTCCTGAGGAATAATTGAATTATTGAAGAATAATTTCAATGCGTTTCCAGCAAGGTGCTGAATTCTAGTTGGGCAGGAATCCTGGAACGAGGAATATCTGTGGGGGATGCTTTCACTCCAATTATTTCAATATTTGGGAGCAGTGCTCCAAAATGCATGGATTTGGGAGAACAGCCATTCCATTTTTTTGCTCTGCCACAAACAAATCCAGCGAATCTCAGGTCCATGGGAATACAAATCCAGCGAATCTCTGGTCCATGGGAATTCAAACCCAGCTCACCCTGGCGCCAATTTTTCAGTTTTTGAACTCCCTCCTTGCCCCAGCTCTTGGCAGGAGAAAATCCTTCAAATTTCTGCAGGAAATGAGAAGGAATTCTGGGGATGGAAGGTTCCTTTTCATCCCCGTGTTTTCCCGATTTTTCAGTTTTTGAACTCTCTCCTTGCCCCAGCTCTTGGCAGGAGAAAATCTTTCAAATTTCTGCAGGAAATGAGAAGGAATTCCGGGCATGGAAGGTTCATTTTCATCCCCGTGTTTTCCCATGGCTCTGAAGGTTGTGCCAAACAGAATAAACCAAAGCACCACAAGTTCCCAGCGAGGTTTTGGATTCCCCAACGCTGGAATTGTCCATCTGGAGCAGCCTGGGATAGGGAAGGTGTCCCATGGGGTGGGACTGGCTGATCCTCAAGGTCCCTCCCACCCCAAATCATTCCAAGATTCTCTGATATTTTCCAATCTCACTTTGCTCATTCTGTCTGATAAATCTCTTTTCCTTCCCTTTCTCTCATTCATGTAAAGCAAACAGAATTTCCTCCCCGACATCAGAGACCTTAAATAGACCCAAATTCGTGTGTTAAATCCTAATATTGATTCCCTGCACACGAACATTCCCTTCCCCTGTGGGCTCCACCTGGATCGGATCGCTCAGGGAGGAAAAGTGGAAGGGAGAGATAAAGAATCCACTGAACATTTGGAGTGGGAAAAGGGTCAGATTTTAACTGTTTCCGCTTTAAATATCTGACAATTCTCACAAGACAGCCCAAGTTTCACCTTAACTTGAATCGAAGCAGGTGAGGCAATGAGTTTGTGCTGAAGAATCTCCTGACCAAGAGGAGCAGACGATCCCTGCAGGATTCCTGGGAGCAGAGGATCATAAACACTGAATGAATCCCATTCCCTCTCCCAGTTCCCTTCTGGGGCCTTTCCTATGGGATCAGCTGTCCTGGGATGGTGTAATGATATTTCATATTCCCTATTTGTATGCTTGACCAGAATATGGTCCTGCAGCTTTAGCTGTGTCCCGCAGCTGAGAGAAGCTCTGCCAGCACGGGATGGTTTGAAACTCTTCCCCGGCTGTTCTATGGTGGAGTGAGGAGGAAGGGACACTGTTTCACTAGTTTTTTTTCCTCAGTCAGTTGCTGCTGCTGGTTGCTGGTGCTACTGGTGTGGCTGCTGCTTGGGTTTTCTTTTTGATTTTTTTAATTTTTTCCCCCTGGGATTGTTTTTTCATTGTTTTTGGACCCTTTACTTCGACTTGCTTTCTCATCCGAGAACCTGAGGAGCCCCGGAGGACAGCGGACGAGAATCGTCCAGGGAGCCACCGCAGGAACTCCACCCAACCCCTCTGGGGACCCCGGAAAGGGAAGCTACGCCTGAGGAAAAGAACACTAAAGTTCATCAGCTGTTTATTCAGGTTTAATGACCCCTTTTCCCCTTTCCCCTTCCACTGTGTGCTCTGTTAATTAAACAGTTCTTTTCCCACTTTCAGCTGAGATCTTCTGTTGTTGTGGGGGGAAGAGGTGCCAGAAACCTTTGCTGTGGGGGAGGCACCTGTTCAGAGTGCTTTCCACCTAGGAAATTTGTCTCTAATCCAAGACATCAGCACAGGCAGAGGAGGTTTGGCCCCAATTCCTGAGCTGTGACCCCAACCCTGAGCTGTGACCCCAATCCCGAGCTGTGACCCCAATTCCTGAGTTCTGACCCCAACCCCAAGTGCCTGCCCGGAGCTTCTCCCTCCCCTGACTGCAGAACCCTCTGCTGTTAATTTATTACCTCCAGAACGACCCCAAAAAGCCACAATTAAACCCAATCCTTCATTACTGCCCTGGGCCAGGCAGAAACACAAAGCCACATCCATTAGCAGCCCCAAAAACAGAATTAAGTGAGAGGAGGAAACTTCGAATCTTTTTTAAACACAAATTTAGGGCAATTGGGGCCACTCCGAGCACTTTAAAATGAAATTTTGGCTGTGTTGTGGAGAGAATTCAGAGTGGGGCTGAGCTTAATGCAGCCTGCAAAATGCTCTGGGGCAGCACTGGAGCTCAGGGAACCCAAAAATGCAGCTCTGCTTGCACAAATCAAGCGGAACAGTCGAGACTTTGGGGTGTCCTTTTCCTTATTTTTACAGGGAAAGTGTCTTTTCCCTTAATTTTACAGGGAAAGTGAGTGTCTTTTTCCTTAATTTTACAGGGAAAGTGAGTTTCCTTTTCCTTAATTTTACAGGGAAAATGAGTGTCCTTTTCCTTAATTTTACTGGGAAAGTGTCCTTTTCCTTAATTTTACAGGGAAAGTGAGTGTCCTTTTCCTTATTTTTACAGGGAAAGTGTCCTTTTCCTTAATTTTACAGGGAAAGTGAGTGTCCTTTTCCTTAATTTTACAGGGAAAGTGTCCTTTTCCTTAATTTTACAGGAAAGTGTCCTTTTCCTCATTTTTACTGGGAAAGTGAGTGTCCTTTTCCTTAATTTTACAGGGAAAGTGAGTGTCCTTTTCCCTAATTTTACAGGAAAGGTGTCCTTTTCCTTATTTTTACAGGGAAAGTGTCCTTTTCCTTAATTTTACAGGGAAAGTGAGTGTCTTTTTCCTTAATTTTATGGGGAAAGTGTCCTTTTCCTTAATTTTATGGGGAAAATGGGGGTGCAGAGCCAGGCTCGGCTTTGCAAAGGGATTTTGGGCCAAGTGGGATTTTTCCCCTCTGAACAGGTGAAGTAACAGGACATGGAGCAGGGGGAGGATCCACCAAAGCTGTCAGACCTTCCTGCCTTAGCTGGGATAGGAATCGGGAATTGGGGATTCAGGAATTGGGGATTGAGGAATGAGGGATTCAGGAATGAGAGATTCAGGAATTGGGGATTTGGGAATGAGGGATTCATGAATGAGGGATTGAGGAATGAGGGATTGAGGAATGAGGGATTCGGGAATGAGGGATTGAAGGATTGAGGAATGAGGGATTCAGGAATTGGGGATTCAGGAATGAGATTCGGGAATGAGGGATTCAGAAATGAGAGATTCAGGAATGAGGGATTCAGGAATGAGAGATTCAGGAATGAGGGATTGAGGAATGAGGGATTGAGGAATGAGGGATTCAGGAATTGGGGATTCAGGAATTGGGGATTCAGGAATGAGAGATTCAGGAATTGGGGATTGAGGAATGAGGGATTCAGGAATGAGGGATTCAGGAATCAGTCAGGGATTTGGGCCTCTCCCTGCAAATTCCAGTTTCCCTCTGAAGCCTTGAGAGGCTCACCTAAACCAGAGGCTGGACAGAGTTCAGAGAATAAAATCAGTTAAATTTATTGAAGGCCTTCAGGTGCATTCAGGACAGGCACAGCTCACCCAGGGGCTAACCCAAAATGGACAGCAGGGCACGGGTTTTTCATACTTTGTAAGATTTTTATAAGGTTACGAATTTTTCACACTTTATAAGTTCTGTCCATTTGCATATCAGGGTTAATCCTCCAATTACAGCTTCAGGTGATGAAGTCAATCACTCCAAGTTTGCTCCCCCAATTAATTCACTGCTGTTTCATATCTCGGGGCCTGAGACAGTGAGGTGTCCTTGGGTTTTGGGCTCAGAGAGGAATTGTTTTGTCTGAAAACGAGAGAGCAGCAGCTCACCACTCTGTGTGGAGCCCAGAGTTATACACTTAATTATAGATACACGGAAAATACAGAAACTGAAATCCTAAGGCATCACCTCCGTGCCTTCCTTTGTCCAACACATTCCCATTTTCCCCTCAGTGACCCCAAAACTCCATCCCCACAGGTCCATTTTCCAGAATTATCCTCACTAATGCTGTGCCCATTCCCATTCTCCAAACCTCCCCTCCCAGCTCTCGTCCAATCCTCACTCTAATCCACCAAAAAGTCGCAGAATCCTTCCCCAGCACCTCTGGCTCCTTTTTCCTCCCAAAATTAGGAATTTTTCCCCATCCCCAATGCTCTGAATGCCTTGGGTTCAAACAGGCCCAGCCCTTCTATCCCGCACAGAAATATGAGTTATTAATTATAAAGATATTATTATCGATTTTATAAATATATTTTATTATATAAATATATGTTGTTATATATTATCATAAATACAGAGTTATTAATTCCCCATTGTTGTCCTGACTTTAAACTGCTCTTTAAAGCCACTGTGATCTCCTTTGAGCAGTGGACGAAAAGACCACTTTAATCACTAAAAGTGCATTAAAAATCCAACAAAAACTCACAGGATCTTTCCCAGCAACTCTGGCTCCTTTTCCTCCCAAAATCAGCAATTTTCCCTCATTCCCAATTCTCTCAATGCAATTCTCTCAATTCTTTCAATCCTAATTCTCTCAATCCTTTTTCCAGCCAAAATTAGGATTTTTCCCCATCCCCAATGCTCTGAATTCAAGGTTTGGGTTCAAACAGGCCCAGCCCTTCCCTCCCACACAGAAATATGAGTTATTAATTATGAAGGTATTATTATATATTTTATAAATATATTTTATTATATAAATATGTTTTGCTATATATTATTATAAATACAGAGTTATTAATTCCCCATTGTTGTCCTGACTTTAAACTGCTCTTTAAAGCCACTGTGATCTCTTTTGAGCAGTGGAGGAAAAAACCACTTTAATCACTAAAAGTGCATTAAAAATCCAACAAAAACTCACAAGATCCTTTCCCAGCACCTCTGGCTCATTTTTCCTCCCAAAATAAGCGATTTTCCCCCATCCCCAATTCTCTCAAAGCAATTCTCTCAATTCTCTCAATCCCAATTCTCTCAATCCTTTTTCCACCCAGAATTAGGGATTTTCCCCCATCCCCAATGCTCTGAATTCAATGTTTGGGTTCAAACAGGCCCAGCCCTTCCCTCCTGCACAGAAATATGAGTTATTAATTATAAATATATTCTTATATATTTTATAAACATATTTTATTATATAAATATATTTATATTTTTATATTATTTATATATTATTATAAATAAAGAGTTATTAATTCCCCATTGTTGTCCCGACTTTAAACTGCTCTTTAAAGCCACTGTGATCTCTTTTGAGCAGTGGAGGAAAAAACCACTTTAATCACTAAAAGTGCATTACCTTTTTCCACCCAAAATTAGGGTTTTTCCCCATCCCCAATGCTCTGAATTCAAGGTTTGGGGTCAAACAGGCCCAGCCCTTCCCTCCCACACAGAAATATGAGTTATTAATTATAAATATATTATTATATATTTTATAAATACATTTTATTTTATCAATATATTTACATTTATATGTTATTTATATATTATTATAAATACAGAGTTAATTCCCCATTGTTGTCCTGACTTTAAACTGCTCTTTAAAGCCACTGTGATCTCTTTTGAGCAGTGGAGGAAAAAACCACTTTAATCACTAAAAGTGCATTAAAAATTCAGCACTCGAGCCCTGCCTAATAGATTGATATTTCCCATGAGCTGGCAGGGGAAGATTAGCTATTAAAAATTCCCCTTGTCCACAGGCGTGTTAAATCCACCTGAAATTGGGCCCTGCTTGTTTGCTTGTTTGTTTTTCTGCTTAAAGAGACACTTAAATCCTGACCTCGCCGCACTTTAAATAAATCAGGGGAATTTATTTCTGTCTTTTCGCAGGGTTTTAAGGCCTGCTGGTATTCCAAGAGCTGCAGGCTCCAGATCCTGATTTTTTTTTTTTTCCAAAATTCCAAAGCTGCCGTGATTTTTGTGGGATGCTCTAGATGAGGAGCTCGGCGTTTTTAAATCCCAAACTCCCCAAATTCTGCTTTGTCACTCCAAACTTCTCCATCAGTTGGGATGAGGATTAAGTTAAAAAAGGCACAAATTCCTGCAGAGAATCAGGAAATGTTGACTCTGATTTTCTGATATTTGTGGAGATTCGCGGGAGCTCGCAGGGAGGTCAGGCAGGCAGCACCAAGATGGCGAAAAGAGAAACTTTATTTACAAAACTTTCTTTATATATTCATTAATAATCTAATAATTATTGGTCTATAGTTTTTCCACCCCCTAGAACGATTGGTTACAACTCTAGAGCATCCAGTACCAAAACAAAGAGATTAGAAAGCACAAGAATGCAACTTATCTCTATTCTCCATGAGAAAGAAGAGAAAGATTTTAAAACAGTGCAACTACAAGGAAATGCAGTGAAAGCTTAAACTGGAGTTGCAGGAAAGGAGTTCTCTCCAGAGACCTCAAAAAGGGCGTGAAAAGGACTAAAATAATCCCAAATCAGCATGGAAAGCACCCAGAATTTCATCTCGATGCTCTGATTGGGGTCAAGACATTGACCTCAGAAAGTGGGAATTTTGTTTTCCTTTTTTCTCATTAAAAAACCCCAATTAAAAACCCTCGAATTCCATCAATGCCGGACATCTCGGAGCATTCCGGCCCCCCCAAAAAAGAGGAAAAATTACAATTTAGAGGAAAATCCATGCTGTCTGTAGCAGCTGAGGGAATTCTGCTCTGACAAAATCCCAGAGATAAATTCCTTTTCCATTTCATGTATTTCTTCCCCCGTGATGCTCCGACCAGAAACCACACTGGGAACAATTTGGGATGGAGGAGGGAAACGGAAATGTCTAGACAGCGACGCTGCCTGAAGTATTTTCAGGAAATATAAAAAAAAAAAAAATCATTAGCAGCTAAAGTTCATAATGACAACGTTAATTTTGGTGTTAATGAGTCCAGGTGGGTGCTTAAAAAAAAACAAAAAAAAACCCCAAAACAAACAAAAAACCAAAATGAAAACAAAAACAAAAAAACCCAAAAACCCCAAAAACAAAACAAAAACCAAACCCGCCACGAAACAAAATCAATGAGCTGGAACAGGAATTCTCATTTGGAAAGCTGGACAATTATTAATCGTTTGTATCATTCAATTAATAGCGACTTTGCTAATTAATAGGATGCTTTATGGCCCCATCTGGTATTGCGAGGCATCATTCATTTTTATTCCGGGGAAATCAACAGCTGCAGAGGAGGCTGAGGCTCTAATGGGAGAGGGAAATTAAGCATTGGATTTGCTTTTCCATTTTAGACCCAATAATTCCCTTGGAAAAGAACATTTTTTTTTAATGCTCCGATGATTTAATGTCCTCCATCCCCATCTACACACCTCGTTTTTTTTTTGGTTTTTTTTTTTTTGGAGCCTGCTAGAATTTTTATATTTTTCCTGGTTTTCTATGGAGCTGGAACTGGAACCCCTTAAAATTGAGAGGGTGCAGAAATTCAGAGTTTTCCTGTAAATATTTACACAAGGAGTGACCCAGACTGGAACTAAGCACTTCAGATAATCCAAAATATTCCTCCTAAAGCTCCTCTTGTGTCTCCAAAAAGGCTTGCAGGACCTGCCACATCCAAATTCCTGCAGGAGAATTTTGAATTTTGGTTCAGCCGAGGTTAAATGAAGTAAAATTGGGGGTATTTAGTCATTACCTGTGTTTTGTGGAAAAAATTATAGGTTTTGGGGTTTTTTTCTTTAAACAAATATGGATTCAAGGTGTAAAAATGCCAGGATTTAATGCCAATCTTGTCAGAACAAGAATAACAGCTCGGGGGATCTGGATCTTGTGGAGTTGGGAATAATTGGAATTTTTTTCCTTTCTATCCCAAAAAAAAGGACACATTTTTAAGAGTTTTGCAGCTCAGCTCCCCCAGCGAAAACTTCTTCTTGGCTTTTCTAACAGGAAAAGCAGGAAAATTGGGGAAAAACCACCAAAAATTCCATGATGGTAATGGGAGATGAGGGAAGGACCCCACGATGGCCTCGTCCCACCTTTGCAGCTGTAAAATCCGAATTTCAGTAATATCCCAAGGAATCTGTAGGATATCAATAATATCCCAAGGAATCTGTGGGATATCAATAATATCCCAAGGAATCTGTAGGATATCAATAATAATATCCCAAGGAATATTGGGATATCAATAATATCCCAAGGAATCTGTAGGATATCAAGAATATCCCAAGGAATCTGTAGGATATCAATACTAATATCCCAAGGAATCTGAGGGATATCAAAAATATCCCAAGGAATCTGAGGGATATCAATTATATCCCAAGGAATCTGTAAGATATCAATAATATCCCAAGAATCTGTAGGATATCAATAATGTCCCAAGGAATCTTTAAGATATCAACAATATCCCAAGGAATCTGTAGGATATCAATAATAATATCCCAAGGTATCTGCAGGATATCAATAAATATATCCCAAGGAATCTGTGGGATATCAATAATACCCCAAGGAATCTGTAGGATATCAATAATAATATCCCAAGGAATCTGTAGGATATCAATAATATCCCAAGGAATCTCTAGGATATCAACAATATCCCAAGGAATCTCTGGGATATCAACAATATCCCAAGGAATCTTTAAGATATCAATAATATCCCAAGGAATCTGTAGGATATCAATAATATCCCAAGGAATATTGGGATATCAATAATATCCCAAGGAATCTATAGGCTATAAATAATAATATCCCAAGGAATCTGTAGGATATCAATAATATCCCAAGGAATCTGTGGGACATCAACAATATCCCAAGGAATCTGTAGGATATCAAAAATATCCCAAGGAATCTGTAGGATATCAATAATATCCCAAGGAATCTGTAGGATATAAATAATAATATCCCAAGGAATCTGTAAGATATCAATAATATCCCAAGGAATCTGTAGGATATAAATAATAATATCCCAAGGAATCTGAGGGATATCAATAATATCCCAAGGAATCTGTAGGATTCCTCACTCATTAAACCATTTCCTAATTACAGAAGCACTTCCCTGCACAGACACTCACTCCGGTGGTAATTCCAGAGGAGAATTTTCCATCCTGGCTCATCGCATTCCATGTTTTTCTCCCAGGAAATCCACTCAACATTACAAGAACAGAACGGGAACATTTTATATTTTAAGGAAATCATTATCGGCACATGAAAATGTTGAAATTTTTTTTCCCTTTTACCCAAAGCCTTTCCCTGAGCTGGGCCTGAGGTGGAGCAGGCCCAGAAAAGGAACAGAACAGGAACAGAACAGGAACATTTTCTGTTTTAAGGAAATTGTTATCGGGACATGAAAATATTGAGATTTTTTCCCTTTTACCCAAAGCCTTTCCCTGAGCTGGGCCTGAGGTGGAGCAAGGCCCTGACTCCCTCCAGTTTGAAATGAAGGGAAGAGCTCAAGGAAAACAAATCCTGGATTTTCCTGGTGAACGAGGCAGATTTCCCTCCCCAATCCTCAATATTTATTCACAGTATTTATTTATTACATATATTTATTATGTATTTTTAGCTAGGGTGTCACAATGCCGCTGAACTCCAAATAAATTGATTTTTAGAGCTGCTCAAAGACCCCCTTAAAAAGAGAAATAAAGAACCAGAAGGAGCTGCTGGGAGGGCCACGGATGCAAATCCAATATCCCTGAATTTATTCCGAGCTTTTGCCAGGGACTTAACGAACAATCCTGGACAAGGCACTTCATGTCGTTTCTCCATCCATTAATTAGGAATAACGACACTCATCTCCCAGGCGGCTGAAGGTGCAATGTGGCAAAGATTTCCTTTTTTATTTCGTTCCCAAAGCTCACCCACCCCCACTCAGAAATGCAAAATTTGCCAGAATTTTCTGTATCAAAACAAACGCCGCAAGCGAGAACAACAAAGCTCTGTGCTCAGCCAGGGGCACTGCTCAGCATCCAAATTCATTTGCCAGGAAAAACCACGGATTTGGGGTCGTGCTCCACTAAGGGAAAGGAAAAAGCTCCGGGAATTTTGGAGCAGTTTTTTGTTTTTTTTTTTCCATGGCTAACTATGCCATTTGGATAGGGATGTGTTTGTATGTGAATGTTTATGTAGATTTAATACATTTATTTCTATGTAAATGTTAAATATTTAATGTATTTATACACATTATTATTGTATCATTAAAATATTGTAGTATTTATATAATTATACATTATTGTAACATTATAATATTTATATAATTATATAATCTCATAACTGTTATATAGAATTAAAGAATTCTATTATTTATATAAAACTAAATAATTTTATAATTATATAATAATATTATAACATCATGTCATCATAATATAACTATACAGTTATATAATAATGTTATAATATCATATTGTTATAACCATATTATCGTATTATTATTAATATTTAATGCATTTAAACATAAATACATTTACATGTAAATATATATACACATTTACATATAAAACATATATTTAATAGATGTATATATAAATACATGTGTTTATATCATTATGTATATTATATATAATATATAAGTATGTAAATACTTATATAATATATATAATATATATAATATATATATTATCTATTATCTATTATCTATTATATCTATTATATCTATTATACATATATTATATATAGATAATATATAAGTATGTAAATACTTATATATAAAATATAATATATGTAATTTTATAAAATATATAATAATTATATATAATAGATATGGATATAATTGATAATGATTATATATTGATAAATAATAAATATATATAAATGATATCTATCTTTAATACATGTATATTATATATTATATATATATATATATATATATATATATATAATATTTTTATAAAAATAGAGTTTCAAGCTGTCAGCACTCCCAATTCTTGCTGAATTTTGCTTTTTGGAGAGGCCAAAGGCAAGGGAGGAGAAGCTGAGCCATCGGAACATTCCTGAGTCCTCTCCTCTGGAATGGGAACTCAGCCGCTGGTCCCTCCCCCAGCAGGGATCCACCAATTGCAGATTCACCAGAGCAGATTGACAGAAATAATTCAATTAATTCAATTAATTCAATTGATTCAATTAATTGAGTATCCCAACCAAAAGCTGGGAGAAGGAAAGGCTCTGCTGTGGCTCCCCACGACGGATGGGAGGCACAGAGAAATGGCTTCACTTTCCACACAACATCTGGGACTGGCTTCGGGATTTAAAACCCCAACACTTAAAATTTAAAATCCCAAAATATTCAGGGTTGAAAAGGACCTTAAAACTCATCTGGACCCACGGACATGGAATAATTTCCCCTGCCATGAATATGGAATAATTTTGGGTTTGGTTTGATTTAAAATCCCAGAATGGTTTGGGTTGGAAAGGACCTTTAAACTCATCCGGACCCACGGACATGGAGTAATTTCCCCTGCCACGAATATGGAATAATTTTGGGTTTGGTTTGATTTAAAATCCCAAAATGGTTTGGGTTGGAAAGGACATTCAAACTCATCCCGATCCACAGACATGGAATGATTTCCCCTGCCACGAATATGGAATAATTTTGGGTTTGGTTTGATTTAAAATCCCAGAATGGTTTGGGTTGGAAAGGACCTTAAAACTCATCCAGATCCATGGACATGGAATGATTTCCCCTGCCACGAATATGGAATAATTTTGGGTTTGGTTTGATTTAAAATCCCAGAATGGTTTGGGTTGGAAAGGACCTTAAAACTCATCCGGACCCACGGACATGGAGTAATTTCCCCTGCTGTGAATATGGAATAATTTTGGGTTTTGTTTGATGTTTTAAAGGCAACGTAAAGATGATTTCGCCGCTGTTTGGGTACTGAACCCTCGGATTCTGTGCCTGTTGGAAATTCAGGAATTGAGCAGCCCTGGCTGAAATGGCTCAGAGTCTGCACTGGAAATCTCATTTTTCACTGTTTTTTTAGAAACCCAAACCTGGATTGACTCTCGCTGGGTCAGAACTGTGTTCTGAAAGCTCCAGCTCGGCTCCAGCCAAGGACCTCCCCAATATTTACATCAGCTCCCGAAGAACCAGGCAGGATGGAGCCACAGTTCTGCTAAAGAGGGAAAATGGAGGAGTTTGAGGAATTTGGAGGAATTTGGAGGAATTTGAAGGAATTTGGAGGAATTTGAGCGGCTCTGAGCAACTCTCGACACCTCCAAGAGCCACCAGGTCAGAGATGTTCCTCACACCAGGAAGGTTTGGCCTTCCCCAGGTCCCACCTTTCCTGCGGGAGTGGAAAATCAGCCGGAAAGATAAAAATCACATCCTCAAAGTGTCTCCCAGAAATGATGGAAAGAGCCACAGTTTAATCTTAAAAGTCATCATTGATCATTTTAAGAACTCTTTGACGTCCCTCTCTCGAAACGATTTAATTCCCTGCAATTATCCCTGCAGCCTGGGATCTTCGGTTTTTCCATCCTACCACAGCAATCCTGCAGAAATTACCTTATTCCCTGGGAATTCATCAAATTCAGCAAGTCCCAGTGGCCCTGATGCACAAAGTGCCACTAAACTACAAAATAAATGGTGCCAAAGGAGTGAAAGTGCCCAGGGAAGGAGATTTTCACTCTTTATTATAATTGAATCCAGGGAAGGAATCGAAGAGGATCATTTTAGGACACGGAAAACATGAAATTAATAAAAAATCAACTCCAGTATCCTCTCGTCTGACCCTGGAGTTTGTTGAACAGGGATAGTGATAGAATAGAAATGAAAATATTTGAAGAAGTACTTGAAAGATGCGATGGCTGTGCGATGGTTTGGCATTCAAAGTGCAGGGTCTGGTTAATCAAAAAATCATCAAATATCTGAAATCCCATCCTGCCCCACCCCATTCCATGGGCAGGGACACCTCCCACTGTCCCAGGATGCTCCAAGTCCCATCCCAACCTGGCCTGGGACACTTCCAGGGGTCCACGAATCTCTGGAAAACCCAAATAATACCTCGATAAACACCTCAATAAACACCTCAATTAATACCTCCATAGACACTGAAATAAATCCCTAAATAAACACCTAAATAAATCCCTAAATAAACATCTAAATAAACACCTAAAAAAAATCCTCAATAAACACCTAAATAAACACCTGAATAAGCACCTAAATAAATTCCTAAATACGCATCTAAATAAATTCCTAAGTAAACACCTAAATAAGCACCTAAACAAATCCCTAAATAAACATCTAAATAAGCACTTAAATAAATTCCTAAATAAACACCTAAAAAATTCCTAAATAAACACCAAAATAAACACCTAAACACTTAAATAAGCAACTGAATAAGCACTTAAATAAATTCCTAAATAAACACCTAAATAAGCACCTAAATAAACACATAAATAAACACCTGAATAAGCACCTAAAAAATTCCTAAATAAACGCCTAAAAAATTCCTTAATAAACACCAAAATAAACACCTAAAAAAAATCCTAAATAAACACCTAAATGAACACCTAAACAAATCCCTAAATAAACATCTAAATAAGCACTTAAATAAATTCCTAAATAAACACCTAAATAAATTCCAAAATAAACACCAAAATAAACACTTAAAAAAAAATCCTAAATAAACACCTAAATAAACACCTAAATAAATTCCTAAATAAACACCTAAATAAACACCTAAAAAATTCCTAAACAAACACCTGAATAAACATCTAAATAAGCACCTAAATAAATTCCTAAATAAACACCTAAATAAATTCCTAAATAAACACCTAAATAAACACCAAAATAAACACCTAAAAAAATCCTAAATAAACACCTAAATGAACACCTAAATAAATTCCTAAATAAACACCTAAATAAACACCTAAAAAATTCCTAAATAAAGAGACACCAAAATAAACACTAAAATAAATACCTTCATAAACACCTAAAAAAAAATCCCTAAATAAATCCCTAAATGAACCCCGAATTCCTGCTGTCCCGATCCCCCAGGGACAGATCCTTTCCAGATGCAGAGCGCGCATTGGAATTCCCTGGAATTTCATCCTTTGCTGTTCTCTCTGAGTGAGAAGAAGCAGAAATCTCTCCCCAGCCACATTTTTCATCCCTGAATTTCACAGGGAGTGGCAATGAGCTCCTCTCCCGAATATCCCCAGGATTTCCCTCACTCCAGCGTTCCCAGGATTGTCACCAAAATGAGGAAACTCATCCAAATCTCACCGGAAATAGGAAAAGTTCATGGAGTTCAAGCCCTGGACAGGGCTGACCTAAACCAGAGGCTGGACAGAGTTCAGAGAATAAAAAATTAAATTTATTGAAGGCCTTCAGAAGCATTCAGGGCAGGCACAGCTCACCCAGGGGCTGCACCCAAAATGGACAAATATTAGAATTAGGGTTAGAATACTAATTTTAACGACTATTGGAATTAGGAAATGGTTTAATAAGGGAGGAATCCTACAGATTCCTTGGAATAGTATTTATATTTGTATTTTTCAGGTGCAAAGGTGGGAGAGGGTGATGGGTTTTTCATACTTTATAAGTTTTTTATAGTGTCACAGGTTTTCCACACTTCGTAAGTTTTTTATAAGATCACAGTTCTTCATACTTTATAAGTTTTTTATAAAGTTGTGAGTTTTTCATACTTTATAAGTTCTGTCCATTTGCATATCAGGGTTAATCCTCCAATTACAGCTTCAGGTGATGAAGTCAATCACTCCAAGTTTGCTCCCCCAATTAATTCACTGCTGTTTCATATCTCGGGGCCTGAGACTGTGAGGTGTCCTTGGGTTTTGGGCTCAGGGAGGAATTGTTTTGTCTGAAAACGAGAGAGCAGCAGCTCAGCACTCTGTGTGGAGCCCAGAGTTACACACTGGAGAATCACAGGATTACAGATACATGGAAAATATGATAGAAATCATCAAGGAAATAATGGAAATTGTCATGGAAATTATGGAAGTCATCATGGAAATGACAGAAATCATAATGGAAATGATAGAAATAATCATGGAAATTATGGAAATCATAATGGAAATTATGGAAATCATCAAAGAAATGATGGAAATCATCAAGGAAATAATGGAAATTGTCATGGAAATTACGGAAATCATCATGGAAATTTTGGAAATCATAATGGAAATTATGGAAATCATCATGGAAATGATGGAAATCATCAAGGAAATGACAGAAATTGTCGTGGAAATGATGGAAATCATCATGGAAATGACAGAAATCATAATGGAAATGATGGAAATAATCATGGAAATGACGGAAATCATAACGGAAATGATGGAAATAATCATGGAAATGATGGAAATCATCAAGGAAATGATGGAAATCATCATGGAAATGCTGGAAATTGTCATGGCAATTATGGAAATCGTGATGAAAATGACAGAAATCATAATGGAAATTATGGAAATAATAATGGAAATGACAGAAATCACAATGGAAATTATGGGAATCATGGAAATTACAGAAATCATCATGGAAATTATGGAAATCATCAAGGAAATGATGGAAATCATCATCGAAATGATGGAAATCATGATGGAAATGACGGAAATCATCATGGAAATTATGGGAATCATCATGGAAATTATGGAAATCATGATGGAAATGACAGAAATCATAATGGAAATTATGGAAATAATCATGGAAATGATGGAAATCATCATGGAAATCATGGGAATCATTCCTTTCCTGAAATCCAGGCAGACACATCCACAGCCCTTCCCTCCCCCACTCAGCAATTACCTGCCTCAGCTAATTATTCCTCTCTTTCAGGTCATTCAAAGCAGATTTATTAATTTTATAGGAAAAAAATAAAGGCGTCTACAATGTCTTCCATATTTCCTTTATTAAATTTTAATTATTTTGTGTTAATTATTAGGACCTACTCTGCAATGTCCTGGCTGAATGCTCGTAATTAAAGTTCCAGTATTTGCTGGAAATTAAATCTGATCTCAGCTCTCGGGCAGAGGGTGCATTTGGTTTGGTTTTTTTTTTTTCCCTTTTGAACAAAGAAAATCGAGAAAACACATTTTATTTCTGCCATCCATGGAAGAGCTGCCTCTTCCCAAGAAAAATATTCCCCCAAATTCATTTGGAGGTGCAGATTTATCAATTTTTGGGGTGAAATTTGGGCAGGAAAACAACCCCAGCCCAGCTCTGTGACAATCACTGCACCACAAATGACCTCGCTGGGACCACACATTAATTTCATTCATTTCAGCTGAGAAAAAACCCTAAAAAATGGGGAATATTTTACATTTTCTGGCATAAATATTCCCCCCGAGGCTGCAAACTCCTGGCACGACAGAAGCACCTCCTGGAATATCTCCAATTGATCGATCCAGCCCCACCTCAGGGAAAAAAATTCCTATTGCAGGCCCCAAAAAATCCCTTTTCCTCTGTCCCTGGTCCAGGGAAAAGCAGCCAGCAGCTCCCAGCAAAAAACTGGGATGAACACCAGGAAATACAACCCAAAAAGCTCTTTATTCCTTTTTTCCTACAGCCCAGAAGTTGCCTGCAAACAAGGCCTGAAAATTCCTGATCTGAGGTAAACAAGGCCTGAAAATTCCTGATCCAAGGTAAAAAAGCCACCAAAATTCCTGATCTAAGGTAAAGAAGCCCCCAAAATTCCTAATCCAAGGTGGAGTCCCAAAAATTCCTGATCCAAGGTAAAAAAATCCTCAAAATTCCTGATCCAAGGTGAATAAGGCCTGAAAATTCCTGATCCAAGGTAAAAAAGCCATGAAAATTCCTGATCTAAGGTAAACAAATCCTGAAAATTCCTGATCTAAGGTAAACAAATCCTGAAAATGCTTGATCCAAGGTGAACAAGGCCTGAAAATTCCTGATCAAAGGTTAAAAAATCCTGAAGATTCCTGATCCAAAGTAAACAAGTCCCGAAAATTCCTGATCCAACCTGGACAAGCCTTGAAAATTCCTGATCTACGGTAAACAAGCCCCAAAAATTTGTGATCCAAGGTGGAATCCCGAAAATTCCTGATCCAAAGTAAAAAAATCCTCAAAATTCCTGATCTAAGGTGAACAAGTCCTGAAAATTCCTGATCTAAGGTAAATAAGTACTGAAAATTCCTGATCCAAGGTGGAGTCCTGAAAATTCCTGATCCAAAGTAAAAAAATCCCGAAAATTCCCCATCCAAAGTTAAAAAATCCTAAAAATTCCAGATCCAAAGTAAACATATCCTGAAAAATTCCTGATCCAAGGTGAGCAAGTCCTGAAAACTCCTGATCTGAGCTGAACAAGTTCTGAAAACTCCTGATCCAAGGTCAATTTTCGTGTTCCTCAGCTATTTCTGCTCATCTCTGATCATGTTTCGCAGCCTCTCTGGAGGAAAATCCCACAGGAAAGGGATGGCCCTGATCCGCACCCTTCCAGAACCCGAGGAGTGAGTAAATTACGCCAGGTTTGCTCCAAGGGAGAGGAGCGATCAGCAGTGACACCAGACCCTGTGAGCAGCGCACCTGAACTCCTCCCCACCTCACATTGCTTTTTAGGTGCCTTTTTAGGGCCTTTCCCCCCCTAAAATCCAAAGTTTCATCCTCCTCTGAGGTCCATAAAAATCGCATTTCTCAGCACACAGAGGTCCCAGCACCTGGGGTAGAAAGATCTCCAGAATGGGCCATTCTCAGGGCCCTTTTGCCCTTAAAATCCCTTCTTCCATCCTCCTCTGAGGTCCATAAAAATCCTATTTCTTGGCACGCAGCGGTCCCAGCCCCTGGGGCAAAAAGATCTCCAGGATGGGACATTCTCAGGGCCTTTTTCCCCCAAAAAATTGAAAATTGCATCCTCCTCTGAGGTCCATAAAAATCCCATTTCTTGGCACGCAGAGGTCCCAGCACATGGCACAAATATATATCTCCAAGGTGGGCCATTCTCAGGCTCTTTTTCCCCCCAAAAATCCAAAGTTTCATCCTCCTCTGAGGTCCATAAAAATCTCATTTCTCAGCATGCAGAGGTCCCAGCACATGGCACAAAAATATTGCCAGGATGGGCCATTCTCAGGGCCTTTTTCCCCCAAAAATCCAAAATTGCAGCCTCCTCTGAGGTCCATAAAAATCCCATTTCTTGGCACGCAGAGGTCCCAGCCTCTGGGGCAAAAATATCTCCTGGAGAGGCCATTTCAGGGCCTTTTTCCCCCCTAAAATCCCATCTCACATCCTCCTCTGAGGTCCATAAAAATCCCATTTCTCGGCACGCAGAGGTCCCAGCTCCTGGGGCAAAAAGATCTCCAGGATGGGAAATTTCCGAGCAGGGAATGAAGTGAAGAAAGGGAAAAAAAAATGCAGCAGATGAAGGAAAATGCAGTGAGGAGCTTCTCTGAGCAGAATGGGCACCAGAACTTCCCCGAGTGGTGGCTCAGGATCTCCTTCCATCGCACGGAGTTCCTGGAAGGACTTCCTGGCATGGCTGTCATCAATTTTTGGGCAGTTCCCAGCTCATTTGCTGTCCATTTATGGCTCCTGGGACCCCCAAAATCTCCCCAGCCCTGGTCCTGCTGCTTCTGCCCTCCCCTGCCCGTGGGGCGAGGCCACCAAGGCTCAGGAACTCTCGGGGACATCGCGGGAATTCCGTGGAGCTGCCCCTGGAATTCCTGGTCCCTTCCCTTGGTGCTGCTTCCCTACAGCAGCCCTGGATATTTTCACCCTGAACTGCACTGAAATCACCAAAAAAAACCAAAAAACCTTTAAGCAGCGAATCTGCATTTAAAAATCAATTTTGTACCTGTCTCGTTGAGCACGAGATCCTCCAGTGTTTACAAATTTGGCCATAAATCACAACTGAAAATATTATATTTTGTTTCCCCCCCCTTCAAATCCCAGTCTGTCCATCAGATCAAAGAAAAAATTCAGGGTAATGGATATTAAAAGTGTCAACGCCAAGCCTGTACTGTGTGGTTTTACCCTGCAACTCCAACACAGAGGAGAACAAAGTTTAAAACAGATTTCAAGATTTCAAGAAACAGATTTCACCGTAATTAAGAAATCTCTGACAGCCTGAACATGAAAAGCCAAAGGCACGCTCTGCTTTTAATTCATTCCACTCCTTAGCAGCAATACAGATGCTCCAGAGCTGGGAATTGCTGTTCCCTCGCCCGGCACGAGGTGGGAACAATGGGATGTGACGGTGATGGAATGCTGGCATTTCCGGCTGAATTCCGAAATTCCGACCTCCTGTACCACGGCAAACTCAAGGACTGCACTGTTCCCTGTACGGCGATTAATCTTCTCCTCCCCTCAGCCTCTCAGCCACCAAAGGAGGAGGAAAAATCCCTGGGCCTGCCGCGTGTGGAGTAAGGAACTCCGGAGCTGCGTTAATGAGGAGATGCCTCGCGCCTCGGGGGGAAAAATGCCTCAGGATTTGAGATTTCTGGAGATTTTCCTCTGAATGCTCCTCCAGGTCTGGCTAGTTGTGGCATCATGGGCAGTGCAGGTGACAGAGCTCATGGAAAAGTGTGGCTGTCCCCCATTTATAAATGAGTTCTGTCACATTAAAGGGGAAAAGATGCCAAGGGAAGCAAAGGTTCCCCCAGGCCATGTTGGATGGGCTTGGAGCAATCTGGGACCATGGGAGGTGTCCCTGGCCATGGCAGGGGTGGCACTGGATTGGATTTAAGTTCCCTTCTGATCCCTGAGCAGAGCTTAGCTGAAACAGAGGCTGAACAAAGTGAGGAGAATAAAATCAGATTAATTTATGAAAGGCCTTCAGGTGCACTCAGGGCAGACAGAGCTCACTCGAGAGGCTCCACCCAAAATGGACAGCGAGTCACGAGTTCTGCACATTGGAGAAGTTCTGTCCATTCCCAGATCGAGCCTTAATCCTCCAATCACACCTTCAGCTGATGATGGCAACCACCCCAAGCTTGCTCCCCCAATTCACTCTTGGTTCCATATTTTGGGGCTCTGAGGCAGCCAAGTGTCCTTGGATTTTCCAACTGAGAGGAATTGTTTTGTCTCAAACGCTGAGAACAGAGGTTTTCAGCACTTTCTATGGAGCCCAGAGGTCTACACTAAAATCACAGATACACAAAAATATAAAAGCTAAAATCCTAAGGCATCACTTCCAACCCAAACCATTCCAGGATTTTAAACAGATAAATATTTTGGGATAAAACCTGTAACTGTTTAAGGTGCTGTCATTTTCCTGCTGCCAAAAATCCCAGGACTGGAGGAGCCAACCTGCATCAGGAACAAACATTCATGGCTCCTCTTCCCCACAGCCAGAGGATATTCCTTGGGGATTGCTGTCCATCCTGGGAGCAGCAAAGCTTTCTGGCTGAGCCAGTCCCTCCTCTTCCCTCTCTCCTGGTTCTGATCCCCAGCCAGGGCTCAAACCTCACAGAATTCAATCTCCCGCAGCTTCCAAGTGCTCTCCCTTCCCTTTCCCAGCTCATCCCCACTAATTGCTGTGAGTGGACAAAACAAGGAGCGTTTGCCAGGCAAACAATGAGGGAATCTGCGGCGGTGCCAAGGAGAGAGATCTCCATTCCAACCCAAACAGAGACCCGGAGGAGCCAAGGCCCAGCAGCCTGGGATGAGGATCAGTTTGGAGCTGATTCACTGTGCTCCGGTGATGTTATCAGGGAAATAAATCCATCAGAAATCTGCTTGGGGCTGTTCCATCCATTGAAATAAACCCATCGGAAATTTGCACATGCCTATTTGATCCATTGAAATAAACCCATCGGAAATTTGCATGTGGTCATTTGATCCATTGGAATGAATCCATTGGAAATTTTCACGTGGCTATTTGATTCAATGAAATAAATCTATTGGAAATTTGCATGTGTTTATTTGATCTGTTTAAATAAATCCGTTGGAAATTTGCACGTGGCTATTCCATCCATTGAAAAAAACCCATCGGAAATTTGCACGTGGCTATTTGATCCAATGAAATAAATCCAATGGAAATCTGCACGGGGCTGTTCCATCCATTGAAATAAACCCATTGGAAATTTGCACATGCCTATTTGATACATGTTGCTCTGATTTTCTGATATTCGTGGAGATTCGCGGAAGCTCGCAGGGAGGTCAGGCAGGCAGCACCAAGATGGCGAAAAGAGAAACTTTATTTACAAAAACTTCTTTATATATTCATTAATAATCTAATAATTATTGGTCGACAGTTTTTCCACCCCCTATAATGATTGGTTACAACTCTAGAGCATCCAGTACCAAAACAAAGAGATTAGAAAGCACAAGAATGCAACTTATCTCAATTCTCCATGAGAAAGAAGAGAAAGATTTTAAAACAGTGCAACTACAGATACATTGAAATAAATCCATTGGAAATTTACACATGGCTATTTCATCCATTGAAATAAATCCATCGGAAATCTGCACGTGTCTCTGTGATCTATTTAAATAAATCCATCAGAAATTTGCATGTGGTTATTTGATCCATTGGAGTGAATCCATCAGAAATCTGCATGTGCCTATTTAATTCAATGAAATAAATCCATTGGAAAATTGCACGTGTTTACTTGATCTATTTAAATAAATCCATTGGAAATTTGCATGTGCCTGTTTGATCCAATGATATAAATCCATTGAAAATTTGCACGTGGCTATTTCATCCATTGAAATAAACCCATCAGAAATCTGCACGTGTCTATTTGATCTATTTAAATAAATCCATCAGAAATTTGCATTTGGTTATTTGATCCATTGGAATAAATCCATTGGAAATTTGCACGTGGCTATTTGATTCAATGAAATAAATCCATCAGAAATTTGCACGTGGCTATTTTACTTTTTAAATAAATCCATCAGAAATTTGCATTGGGTTATATGATCCATTGGAATAAATCCATTGGAAATTTGCACGTGGCTATTTGATTCAATGAAATAAATCCATTGGAAATTTGCACGTGCCTATTTGATCTATTTAAACAAATCCTTTGGAAATTTGCACGTGTTTGATCTATTTAAATAAATCCATTGGAAATTTGCACATGCCTATTTGATCCAATGAAATGAATCCATTGGAAATCTGCACGTGCCTATTTGATCCATTGGAATGAATCCATTGGAAATTTGCACGTGTTTATTTGATCTGTTTAAATAAATCCATTGGAAATTTGGACGTGGCTATTTGTTCCATTTAAACAAATCCATCAGAAATTTGCACGTGTTTATTTCATCCATTTAAATCAGCAGGGCTCCCAAGGCTTTTATGAAGGAAGCCCAGCTAATGGCAGACGGAAAAAGCTAATTTTATTTGGTGGCTCTGCCTCCACTCGAGTTCACCGCTCAGGCAGACAAATTAAGGAAGATTTTGTGCTTATCCAGGAGCCATTTGTTCGACATCTCCCCGAATCGATGCCTGACACGATGGAGCAGCTTTATTTTTTTGCAGCAGAATTTTATTTGTCACATCGGGCCAGGAGCAGCCGTGAATAATTCACGGCACAGCTCCGTGGAGCTGCCTCGCTCTCTTTCACACAACCTTGCAGTTTCGCGGGGCTCTCGTTAAGGGGAGCTTAAAATAGTTTGTTATCAGCGCTGCTCCGGCTCCTCTGTGATCATCCTGACAAGGGAACAAGACAAACAACCCAGGAACTTCGGGAAGGACACGGACACGGGGGATTCATCCCCACGGGAGGGCTGCTCCGGAGCTCAGAGCCGCAGAGATGGGGAAAAGGGAAAATCAACGCACAGCCGCTCTGCCGACCTTGCTATTGGAGTTATGGAATGCTTTGGGCTGGAAGGGACCTTAAATCCCAACCAATCCCACCTCTGCCATGGAATTATGGAATGCTTTGGGTTGGAAGGGACCCTAAATCCCAACCAATCCCACCCCTGCCATGGAATGTTTGTGTTGGAAGGGACCTTAAATCCCAACCAATCCCACCCCTGCCTTGGAATATTTGGATTGAAGGGACCTTAAACCCCAACTAATCCCACCCCTGCCAACGAATCATGGAATGCTTTGGGTTGGAAGGGACTTTAAATCCCAACCAATCCCACCCCAGCCGTGGAACGTTTGGATTGAAGGGACCTTAAATCTCAACCAATCCCACATCTGCCATGGAACCATGGAATGTTTTGGGTTGGAAGGGACCCTAAATCCCAACCAATCCCACCCCTGCCATGGAATGTTTGTGTTGGAAGGGACCTTAAATCCCAACCAATCCCACCTCTGCCGTGGAATTATGGAATGCTTTGGGTTGGAAGGGACCTTAAATCCCAACCAATCCCACCCCTGCCTTGGAATATTTGGATTGAAGGGACCTTAAATCCCAACCAATCCCACCCCTGCCTTGGAATATTTGGATTGAAGGGACCTTAAATCCCAACCAATCCCACCCGTGCCATGGAATCATGGAATGCTTTGGTTGGAAAGGACCCTAAATCCCAACCAATCCCAACCCTGCCATGGAATCACAGAATGCTTTGGGTTGGAAGGGACCTTAAATCCCAACCAATCCCACCCCTGCCATGGAATGTTTGGATTGAAGGGACCTTAAATCCCAACCAATCCCAGCCCTGCCATGGAATAATGGAATGTTTAGGTTGGAAGGGACCCTAAATCCCAATCAATCCCACCTTTGCCGTGGAATGTTTGTGTTGGAAGGGACCTTAAATCCCAACCAATCCCACGTCTGCCATGGAATCATGGAATGCTTTAGGTTTGAAGGGACCTAAATCCCAACCAATTCCACCCCTGCCGTGGAATGTTTGGATTGAAGGGACCTTAAATTCCGACCCATCCCACCCCTGCCATGGGTAGGGACACTTCGCACCAGCCCAGGTTGCTCCGACCTGGCCTTGGGGTCATTTCTGGTTCCATTTCTGGATTTTCTGCTTCCCCGAGGCTGCTGGCACATAATCACCTGCTCAGGGTTCAGAACAGTCAGGCTCAGGTCAGGGTCCCTGCAAATAATAGGATTGGAGAACGCGGGGGAATATTCTGAGTAGCCAGGCTCGGTGATCTCTGATCACCACAGAAATGCAAAAACCCCAAATAAAAGCCTCGAGCAAGAGAGTGAGTTCAGAAATGGCACCTCCTCCGAGCCCAGCACACTGTGCGTCGTTCTGCAGGGTCAGGACACCTCCCGTCCTCAATCCCAAATCTGTCACGTCCAGTGGAGCTCAGCTCTGACTCACAAGCTCAGGGATGAGGGTGGCACTGTCACCCCAGACCTCTCTGCACTGCAGGGCAGCAATTTGCACACACCCTGAGTCCTCAGGCCTACCGTTGCTTTTTTCAGCCTGGAAATGAAACTCGAGATGATTTTAGTTGAGGAGGAAACATAAAAGTGGTGGATTTTTCTCGGAGCTCCCGGGGCAGCTCTGGAAGAACATCCACAAAAGCCCAGCCCCACAGGGGTCAGTACAGTTTGACAGGTTTTGGGAAATTAGCAGAATTGATCAAAGCACCAATTTGGAGAACAAGTGGTGATGAAATTCCCCCAAGGCCAAGCCTCTTCTCTGGAGCCCCCAACCCTCGGCACTCGCTGTGATTGTTGATGAAAATGTGTTTTGAGGATTTTGTTCCCAGGAAGAACCAAGACAGGAGAGGAGCCTTGTGCCCCTCAGGGCTTGGAGTTTTGGAATGTGTTTGATTTTTCCAGCTGGGGAAAAGGTAGGGAAAAGTACTGGGAAGGTTACAAATAGAGGAAAGGAAAAAGGCAAAAATCCTCCGGCATCACAACAAATCCCATTGTTCACTGTGGGAACAGGAGAAACTTCCAGAGAGACAGAGCTGCTCCTCTCAGCTCACCCCAAACCCTTCGCTCACAGCTCGGTCCCGGGGCTCTCTCCCGCAGGGATCAATCCATGTGGGAATGCTCAGAACACCTCCCTGAGCGGCTCAGGAATGCCCTGACTCCCCCTGGGGCAGCTTTAGGGTTTGAGTCAATGAAACTCTGACAGAGGAGCCATTCCCTGTGCTCCTTCAGTCCTGGCAAGGACCCCGAAAGGAGAGGGGCACAGCTCATTCCAGAGGGAGGGAGCTCCAGGCACAGGGAAACTCGGGGCTGAGGGAGTTGGGAGTTTCCCTGGAGAAGGGAAAGGTCCAGGGAGAACTCAGAGCCTGAAGGAGCTCCAGGAGAGCTGGAGAGGGACTGGGGACAAGGGATGGAGGGACAGGACACAGGGAATGGCTTCCCATGGGAAAGGGGAGATTGAAATGGGATTTTGGGGAGGAGTGAGGGTGGGGAGGGCTGGGATGGAATTCCCAGAGGAGCTGTGGCTGCCCCTGGATCCCTGGGAGTGTCCCAGGCCAGGCTGGAGCACCCTGGGACAGTGGCAGGTGTCCCTGCCATGGCAGGGGTGGCACCAGATGGGATTTAAGCTCTTTTCCAACCCAACCCATTCCAGGATTTATGATTCAAAAAAATCCCATTTTAGATGCAGTAAATAGCAAAGATTGGATGAGGAATTTGAGATTTTTGGGGAACAGAACACGTCAGGAGTGATTTTCTCCCTGCCCTCGGTGCCATCCACGCCACTGCCCTTCTCCTCCTGAGGACTGGGAAAAAATGATCCAAATCAGTGGAGTTCAAACAATGGAAAAGTTTTACAGTTTCTAGAAGGATCAAACCTCCAGGTCCTTGCCAGGGACAGAGCACAGGGTGGGATGGGATCTTGGGAAGGAATTCCTCCCTGGGAGGGTGGGGAGGGACTGGGGTGGAATTCCCAGAGAATCCTGGGAGTGTCCCAGGCCAGGCTGGAGCACCCTGGGACAGTGGGAGGTGTCCCTGCCATGGCAGGGGTGGCACTGGATGGGATTTAAGCTCTTTTCCAACCCCACTATTCCATGATCCTGTTGAATTTCCCTTCTCCAAGGCTGCTGCTGTCCATGTCCAGCTCTGTTTGTCCCTGCTCCTGTCCCTCGTTGGGACAGCCCAGCAAAGCCTCCCTGGATCCCAACCTCTCCCTTCCCTTCCCACAGCTCCAGAATGGAATTCTGATCCAGGACCCGCGGAGGAGCCATTGAGGGGACAATCCCAATGTTCCTGCACGGAATAGGAATTCGATTGTTTTCCTGCAGAAAATCAGAGCCGTGCGGCAGAGCAGAGGTGAAAAGGCAGAGCAGGAGCTGCCAATGCCGCTGGACTCGGAATACGGCGGGAATTCCCAAAAAAGGTGATTTGGACGGATTCTGTAGAAGAATGTGGATCACACCTGTGGATTTGAGTGGATCCCACCTGTGGATTTGGGAGAATCACACCTGTGGATTTTTGTGGACCCACCTGCGGATTTGTGTGGATCACACCTGTGGATTTGGGTCGATAAACTCCTGTGGAATTTTGTGGATCACACCTGTATATTTGGATGGATCACACCTGTGGATTTGGGTGGATCCCACCTGCAGTTTTAGGTGGGTCACACCTGTGGATTTGTATGAATTTTTGTGGATCACACCTGTGGATTTTTGTGGATCCCCCCCTGTGGACTTGGATGGATCCCTCCTGTGGACTTTTGTGGACACACTGGCAGATTTTTGTGGATCACACCTGTAGATTTTTTGTGGATCACTCCTAGATATTTGGATGGATCACACCTGTGGATTTGGGAGAATCACACCTGTGGATTTTTGTGGATCACACCTGCGGATTTGGGAGAATCACATCTGTGGATTTTTGTGGATCACACCTGCGGATTTGGGAGAATCACACCTGTGGATTTTTGTGGATCATACCTGCAGATTTTTGTGAATGTCACCTGCGGATTTGGGAGAATCACACCTGTGGATTTTTGTGGATCACACCTGTGGATTTGTCTGCATGAGGTCAGCAAGGAGGAGAACTTGTTCACATCCTAAAGACACAAACCCTGGCCGACTGAAGAAACCCAAATTCCTTCTCTCCCCATTGTCCTTCATCTCTGCAGGATTTGCAGCCAGATGGGAGTTAGGAGCCAAATCCATATGTTTTCCTTAAAAAAAAAAAAAAACCCACAGAAAACTCCCAGAACTGTTTTTGTGGAATTAATCAGCTGAGGGGGCAAACATTACACATTTGTCATGTGTGTGAGCAGCGTTGCTATAACCAACTCCGAGTTTTTCCATTACCAGCTCTGATGTGACAAATTTCATATTCCCAACTGTGGAAAAAAAACCCCAAAACTTTGGCCTGAATTCATTGGGAATCAAATGGAATAGTGGAGTCAGATTTTGCGGCCCTAACGAATATTTATTGCTGAGCTAAAAATCAATAAGGCAAAAAAAAAAAAAAAAGGGAAAAGACATTCCTGAGCTATGAAAAAATGAAGCTAAACACTCATTCATTCCTAGTATTTTATAGGAATATCAATTAAATTCCAAACACTGGGAATGATTTGCAGGAAGGACAAACGAGCTTGGGTAGAGGATGAATTACAATGGTCAGGAACACCTCGGAGGAAGAGATTTCTGTGGTTTGAAGGCTTTGTAAATAACCAGAGAGTCCTGAGGCAGGGGATGTTAAGGCCACAATTCTGAGCATTTCTGGCAAAGGACAGAAATTTAAAAAAAGAAGAGGTTGGGAACTTTTGTCCCCATCGTAATTGGGATGTTGTGCCCCGAAAGGAATTAGGGATTCCTGGGATTTTGGGAATGATCAGCAAAGCAGCCCTGGGAAAGGCAAACACCACCAATTCATTGATTAAATATGATCTTCATTGATCAGAATCAAATCTTTATGGCAGAAAATTCCTTTTATCTTCACCAGCAGCAATTCCTTCCACTGACCACTAATGAGCTCCGTCCCAGAGAGCAGCTGGGATTTTGGGGAGGAAAACTCAGATTTTCCCCTCCAAACACAGCTCTGGTGGCAGAACTCGTGTGACAAACCCAACACCGGGGAAAGGATGCTCAGAGCAGCTCTGTGCAACCCCTGCTCATCCCAGAAAAGCTTTCCATAAATTAAATGCATTTTTAGGGAATCTGTGATTATATATTATATATATTCTATGCTCTATATTCTATATTCTATATTCTATATTATCTACTATATAATATATTGTATATTGTATACTGTATATTGTATATTATATATAAAATACTATACATTGTATTATTATATATTATTGTCAAATACCATATATTATATAATATATAATTTATAACATAAAATATGAAAATAATACATATAATAGATAAAAACATGTAAATAATATTATATATTATATATTACCTCTTCCCCAGAGACAATATAATATATATAATATATACTATATAATATATACTATATTATATATAACATACAATATACAATATATACTATATATTATATAATATTTATATGCTATATTTTAAATATCTTATTTTATATTTTGAATATCATCTATCATCTATTATAAATTATCTATTATCTATTATCTATTATCTATTATCTAATATATATTGTGGATTATCTATTATCTATTATCTATTATCTACTATATATTATATATTATATATTATGTATTATATATTATTTATTATAAAAATTTCAATCACGGCACAGTCAAAAGGAGCAGAAAGGATTTTAATCTCTCCCCCTGTCGTGCTGGAGCACTTGGTTCTCCTTAAGGAGATTCCAGCCCCAGGTCTGGAGCCATGTGGGACCACCCCCATCAATCCCATTTCCCTCTCCTCTCCCTCCCTGCTCTCCCCTCTGGATCTGTCACATTCCCGAGGGACTCAGAGCCATTCCTCACTGAAATTCCCGGGGATTTCCCAGAATGGGGGATTAGGGCAGTGCAGGCAGCTGGAAACCTCATCCCACTCCTCTCTGCCCCTGCTCCCATTCCCGGGGTGGGAAGAGGGAAAATACCCATGGGAATTCTCCCTGGATATGTTATTTTTGGGGGGAAAATTCCCATGGGAATTCTCCCTGGATATGTTATTTTTGGGGGGAAAATACCCATGGAAATACTCCATGGAGATGTTATTTTTGGGAGGGATGGAAAATACCCATGGGAATATCCATGGAGATGGTGTTTTTGGGGGAAAATACCCATGGAAATACTCCATGGATATGTTATTTTTTGGGGGAAAATACCCATGGGAATTCTCCCTGGATACATTATTTTGGGGGGAAATTACCCATGGAAATCCTCCATGGAGATGCTATTTCTGGGGGGCTGGGAAGAGGGAAAATACCCATGGAGATACTCCATGGACACGTTATTTTGGGGAGGATGGAAAATACCCATGGGAATACTCCATGGACACAATATTTTTGGGGTCCCTAATTTAACCTTTACTTCTGTTTTATATCTTTTTGGAAAAAAACAAGGAATAACGGATTGGATCCCAGGCTGTGAGAAGTCAGAACCGGCTCAGAAAAGGTCTCTGGGCTCCACCCAGGGTTAAAAAGGGAAATATTTCAGGGAGAGAGGAGCCTAAAGTGGATTATCCAGAGGTTCCTTCTGGCTTTTAAAGCACATAAAATGGAATCTGTGAGCCAGCTGATTATCCTGGTGTCCTCAGCCTGAACTCGGGGCCACCGAGGGAACAATCCCACACCACTGGAATATTCAGCAGGGACAAATTCCTGCCCGGGAAGTTCCTCCTTCACCTCAAAATGCTGCAAAAAGGAGAAGGGAATTGCAACTGAAATGCTGAATTTTCAAATGAACTCTTCAGCCCCTGTAAGGAAAAAACTCCTTCAGTTTGCTCAAGGTGGGAATGGGAACACAGGGATGGGACAGAGGCTGAGAAATCCCACACAGGTGAGGGAAAAATGGGAATCCAACAGGGGGGAAAGGTTTCTGATTATTTATTTTGGCCCCTGGCAGACAAATTTCTGATTTATCAAATTTATGATTATTTATTTTGGCCCCTGGCAGACAAATTCTATCCTAAGGGAATGTTGCACGTTCCTGATTTCTGCCTATCCCAGCAAAGGGAAGTCCTGGAGGGGAAATCACTGCTCAGATCCTGATCAGATCCCTCTGAATCAGGATCCAAAATGGATCCTGATTCAGATCCCTCTGAATCAGGGTGCCGAAATACTGAATTTTTGGCAAGTGATCATTAATTTAAAATCCCTTTTCCATAGCCACACGCCCCATCCCAGATGGAATTTCCTCAGCTTGGCAGGTCCTGTAGTAATTATTTAATTCAGAGATCGGCAGGAGTTAAGAACCGGGAAATGGAAAGCCCTCTCGTACCCAAACCCTTAAAAAATCATTAATAAAACCCCAAAATCCATCATGCACAACCCCTGGTGTTCAGTTTTTAGGGAGCTGGAGGTTTTTGTCACTCTTTGCTGTTCCTGAATAAAAAATTCTGGCCGAGGAGCACTCACTGCCCATCCCTGCTCCACCAAAGCGACACCAAATCCCAGGAAAACACCCAGGAAAAGCCACCCCAGGGCCCAAGCACTGCAGAAAAAAGGTGACAACACACTTTATCACCTCTCTGGTGACATCAGACAATGCAGCGGCGATTCCCTGAAATATTCAAATATAAACCCAATATTCCCTGAAATATTCGAATATAAACCCAAGAATTCCAGCACCGAGGGAGGAAGGAAAGGGAGGATAATTCCACCAGGCACAGGCACAGGCGTGCTCAAATTAAAATATAAAGCCCAAGCAGGCTTAGAGAATGTCCTGATTAGCCTTGAAAAATTGTCATGCATTAAACAGACCCCAGAATATATTTCATTTTTTTTTCCAGCCCAGCAGAGGAAGCCACCGACGCTCTGCCATTTGTTCATTTACAGCAAATATTAACACGGGGCCCAATTTTCTGCCTGGCAAAACCGTTTTAATTTTTACCAAGACAAATGTTGGGAAGGGCGAGGAATAATGAAATAATTTTCTCCTCCAAAAGGAGCCTCGCGGTCTCGTCACGGGGTTCCGGTGTTTTGTAAATCATCCAATGATTTTCTGCTGGTTTAAATATTGCCTTTAAATATATTAAAAAATGTACTGGGTGGAGGCACTTCCAGGAGGAGTAAAATTCCTGAATCATCCCAAGATTTCCAGCTTTTGGGAACAGGAAAGGTGGAATTTTCTGCCTGGAAAACTGGAATTTTCTGCCTGGAAAACCGGAACTTTCTGCCTGGAAAACTGGAATTTTCTGTTTGGAAAACTGGAATTTTCTGCCTGGAAAACTGGAATTTTCTGCAGGGCCAAATTCCTGCCTGGGAAGTTCCTCCTCCACTTCAAAACACTGCAAAAAAAGGGAATTTAAATGTGGAATTTTCAAATGAACTCTTCAGCCACAGTGAGGAAAAGCTCCCTCCGTTTGCTCAAGGTGGGAATAGGGACACAGGGTTGGCACAGAGGTTGGTCCAAGCTCTGGAGGAATCCCTGGAAGCTGCTCCAGGATGGGAATGAATGTTCCCCTCCCAGAATTGTCACTTTTGCTAGTGGAATTATGAGGCAGACACAGCTAAAAAGGGTTAAAAGGGTTTAATTTCAGTATTTAATAGGATTTTAGGTGCGCAGTGTAGAAAAAACTCGCGGGGTGCCGAGGATACCTCTGCAGTGTGCAGACGGTTTGGACAGAGCTCTCTGGAGACGATCTCAGAGCATGCAGATTTATCGCGAAAGAGGGTGGGGGGAGGGAGATGTCTTGGATTAGAGACAAATTTCCTAGGTGGAAAGCACTCTGAACAGGTGCCTCCCCCACAGCAAAGGTTTCTGGCACCTCTTCCCCCCACAACAGAATATCTCAGCCTAAAGTGGGAAGAACTGTTTAATTAACAGACCACAGAGTGGAAGGGGAAAGGGAAAAAAGGGTCATTAAACCTGAATAAACAGCTAATGAACTTTAGTGTCCTTTCTCTCAGGTGTAGCTTCCCTTTCCGGGGTCCCTAGAGGGGTTGGGTGGAGTTCCTCCGGTGGCTCCCTGGACGATTCTCGTCCACTGTCCTCCGGGGCTCCTCAGGTTTTCGGATGAGAAAGCAAAGCTGAAGAAAAGGATCCAAAAACGATGGAAAAAAACAATGCCAGGGGGAAAAAAAAGGAAAAAAACCCAAAAAACCCCCCAAGCAGCAGCCACACCAGTAGCACCAGCAACCAGCAGCAGCAACTGACTGAGGGAAAAAAGGTAAAAACAGTGTCCCTTCCTCCTTCTCACTCCCCCGTAGGAGAGCCGGGGAAAAAGTTTCAAACCATCCCGCACTGGCAGAGCTTCTCTCGGCTGCGGGACACAGCTAAAGCTGCAGGACCATATTTCTGCTCAAGTATACAAACGATAGGGAATACAAAATATCATTATGCCACCCCAGGACAGGGGACCGGCCATGAAGCTGCCAGGCACAGCTCCGAGGCAGATCAGGGAGAGGGAGAGGGAAGTACAGAGCGGAAGTTCAGAAGGGTGAATGTGTCCCTTACGATCTCGTAACTCAGGTTCCATGTTGAATATTCTAATTTCTACTAACCAATCTGGGACAAGATACAAATTCTGCATCATTTACATATAGCCTGTGAGAGTCCTTGTATTACCATACGATGTTGCATATTTAACTCTTGAAAACTTTTTTTCGCTTCCTGCTGGGTTGATCTAATCAGCTGGATCTTTGGACCCACCCTGGAGCAGGGTATTGTCCACTCCAGAGTGGCCATTGTGAAATCAAAAGGCTGGTAAGCCTTCCCTCCAGCTATTCACTAATTGGTATTTCAAAACTTGTCTTCATTTCAATCTCCCCTAAGGTTTCAATATTCTCAGCATCTTTGGCCAGGCAATAATTTCCATAAGACTTTCCTATTTCTTCCTCCCTAACACGCAGCTCTGCAAAGGTGGAACACGCCCAGACGCACGCACCGCGGATACAATTTTATGGACCTTGAAAATTAGCATATCTACCTAAAATCTGCCAATAAGAAACTTAACAGATGAAGTAATTGTCCCCTTATTCTAATTACTCCCCTTAAATGAGACTAGAGTCCAGTTAACAAAATATATTCCAGAGAAAAGGCTTCAACCAAGGTTAAAACTTCGAGTTTTTGATGTTCTAGAGCTCTCTGGCCTCCTGCTGAGAATGTTTGGTTTTTCTGCCTTGCAGGACCCCAAAATTAAGCTAAAATATCAAACTGCAAGAATTACAAGAGTGTAGGCTAAGGTACAAAGAGTGTGCAAAGGGTACAGAAAATATAAAAAAATGTATAGATAATACATAAAATAAAATAAAATAAAATAAAATAAAATAAAATAAAATAAAATAAAATAAAATAAAATAAAATAAAATAAAAAAGTGTGTAGAAGGGTATATAAAAAGAAAAGGCAAAAACCAACAGCCATCGGAATCACAAGGTGCCTGCAGAGCCACCCAGGTCTGCCTCGGTCCAGGGCTAGCTCTGTCCTGCTCCACACATCAGGAGCTCTGAAAAAAGGGATGGGAGCCCCAAAAAAAGGGATGGGAGCCCCAAAAAAAGGGATGGGAGCCCTAAAAAACCTGAGCAGGACACCCAGAAACAAACCTGGCCCCTGGCAGAGCGGGGTGGAGAAGGCAGATTTATATGTTGGATTCAAAAAGAAGATGATTCCTGCCAGAAACGAAAAAGTTGTGACCAGAGATTCCTTCAGTATCCATTTAAAAGTTTCTTTTTCTCGCCATAACGGATCTGGAATTCACCTCTGCTCAATGACAGAAAATCAAGTTTTAAAAGCATCAGGAGCTGAGTTTTTAAAGGACTGGGTTGGTTTCGCTTTTTTTTTTATTGGGGGGGGGAGGGAAGAATATGACAAGTTAACAATGGTTGCAAACTATATTAAAATTTTATTGGAAAAAAAGGAGGAATCGTTCACTCTCCCAGGCAGCCAAAGTGTAACCTTCCAAAAGCATCATTATTCTGCTGTTAAAGTGACAAAAAAATAACCCTCTGCCCCCGGAGATAATGCAATTTATTGGTATTTCAGTGCTGAATGCACTTGTCAAATATTTAATCATCCGATTCTTTGCATTTAAAAACTCTGCGGAGGGAACCTGCCACTGGGGAATAGCAACAATCCGCAGGAGTGGGAATATTTCTGGAGGATTCTTGTGGAGGAGAACTGGAGATTATCAGTGGAGAAGTCGATTCTGCTGCTGTTCTGTGCTGAGGGAAACGTCGGGAAGGACTGGGAAATGTGGGAAATGTGGGATCAGCAGGCTCATCCGGGTCTTGATTCACTAAATATGCATTTGGGATGAGATTTGCACACCGGGATTTTGGGAATGACTGGGAAATGTGGGAAATGTGGGAAATGTGGGATCAGCAGGGCTCATCCGGGCCTTGGTTTGCTGAATGCGCATTTGGGATGGGATTTGCACACCGGGATTTTGAGAATAACTGGGAAATGTGGGATCAGCAGGGCTCATCCTGACCTTGGTTTGCTGAATGCACATTTGGGATGAGATTTGCACACCAGGATTTTGGGAATGGGAAATGTGGGATCAGCAGGGCTCAGCCACGCCTTGGTTGCTAAAATGCGCATTTGGGATGAGATTTGCACACCAGGATTTTAGGAATGACTGGGAAATGTGGGAAATGTGGGAAATGTGGGATCAGCAGGGCTCACCTGGGCCTTGGTTTGCTAAATGCATGTTTGGGATGAGATTTGCACACCAGGATTTCGGGAGAGCAGAGATTCCTTTTAACAGGGTGTGGGAGCAGCAGATTCTGGCAGTGCTGCCCCCTGAAAGTCTGCGGGGTTCGAGATTCCAGGAAATCTGTGATCTCTGGTGATGAGGGGGACACAGCGGGAAGCTCCAGAGGCTGGTGGAGCTCCAGAGGGTGGGAAGCTTCAGAGGGTGGTGGAGCTCCAGGGGTTGGTGGAGCTCTAGGGGCTGGTGGAGCTCCAAAGGGTGGTGAAGCTCCAGGGGCTGGTGGAGCTCCAGGGGCTGATGGAGCTCCAGGGGCTGGTGCAGCTCCAGAGGGTGGTGGAGCTCCGAGGGCTGGTAGAGCCCAAAGGGCTGGTGGAGCTCCAGGGGCTGGTGGAGCTCCAGGGGCTGGTGGACCTTCAGGGGCTGGTGAAGTTCCAAAGGATGGTGGAGCTCCAGAGGGTAGTGCAGCTCCAGGAGCTGGTGGAGCTCAAAGGGCTGGTGGAGCTCCAGAGGTTAGTGCAGCTCCAGGAGCTGGTGGAGCTCAAAGGGCTGGTGGAGCTCCAGGGGCTGGTGCAGCTCCAGAGTTTGGTACAGCTCCAGGGGCTGGTGGAGCTCAAAGGGCTGGTGCAGCTCCAGGGGCTGGTGCAGCTCCAGGGGTGTCCCTGATGGGAAGGGTGAGGTGCTGGTGGCTGCGGGGGAAGGGACAGGGCAGGACAGACCCTCAGTCTCACTCGTGGATTTCCCGTGGCTCCCTGAGCACCAAGGCCTGAGCTGACAGAGGGAACAGAACCGAGTTGAACTCGGAATTTAACAGATCTACCACGAGTTCCTGAGCTGACAGAAGGAACAGAACTGGTTTAACTCAGAATTCAACAGATCTACCACGAGTTCCTGAGCTGGCAGAGGGAACAGAACTGGTTGAACTCGGAATTTAATAGATCTACCACGAGTTCCTGAGCCCTGCACCATCCTCGGCTCCTCTTCCCTGCCCAGTGCCTCCAAGGCTTTGTTTTCCTTGCTCCTCCAGCTGCCTCCCCTCGCAGCCTGCCCATTCCCACCCTCCCTCTCGATTTAAATCACACAGAAAATCTCCGTGATAAAAGACCTGCTCGCTCCACAACCATCACCAATCCTGACAAGTGACCTCTCCATCAAACCCCATCCGCCGGCGTAGGGAAGAATTTCAAACCTGTCTGTGTGAGGAGCTCGGGTGTTTTAACCTGCCGAGATTTATGGCCCCGGAGAATATTTAACTGATGAATAAGCTGATTGTTGTTTGGCCTCACTTTGTAGCAGAGCACTTTGAATCAGCAGTGTTTTAGAGAAGCCTTTCTGAGGGTGAAATGTGTTTCCATCCATCATTTCCCAGGAATCCAGCTCAGCACTTCCAGAAAAACCCTGCTCTGCTTCTCCAGATCCATTTCTCCCTGTGCCCATCAGGATCTATGGATGTGATCTGGATGGAGCAGGAGCTGATTCCTTGACCACTGCAGTGATCCAAAAATGAGCTCCATCCCAGAGAACAGCTGGGATTTCGGGAAGGAAAATTTGGATTTTCTCCCCATGCCCATCAGGATCTGTGGATGTGATCTGGATGGAGCAGGAGCTGATTTCTTGACCACTGCAGTGATCCAAAAATGAGCTCCATCCTGAGATTTTGGGGAGGAAAATTCGGATTCTCTCCCCGTGCCCATCCGGATCTGTGGATGTGATCTGGATGGAACAGGAGCTGTTTCCCTGACCACCGCAGTGATCCACAAATGAGCTCCATCCTGGGATTTCGGGGAGGAAAATTCGGATTTTCTCCCGTGCCCATCAGGATTCCCTGGCCACTGCAGTGATCCACAAATGAGCACCATCCCAGAGAACAGCTGGGATTTCAGAGAGGAAAATTCAGATTTTCTCCTGTGCCCATCAGGATCTGTGGATGTGATTGGGATGGAGCAGGAGCTGATTCCTTGACCACTGCAGTGATCCAAAAATGAGCTCCATCCCAGAGAACAGCTGGGATTTCGGGGAGGAAAATTTGGATTTTATCCCATGCCCATCAGGATTCCCTGACCACCACAGTGATCCACAAATGAGCTCCATCCTGGGATTTCGGGGAGGAAAATTTGGATTTTCTCCCAGTGCCCATCAGGATCTGTGGATGTGATTGGGATGGAGCAGCAATTGATTCCTTGACCACCGCAGTGATCCAAAAATGAGCTCCATCCCAGAGAACAGCTGGGATTTCAGGGAGGAAGATTCAGATTTTCTCCCATACCCATCAGGATCTGTGGATGTGATTGGGGTGGAGCAGGAGCTGATTCCTTGACCACCGCAGTGATCCAAAAATGAGCTCAATCCTGGGATTTTGGAGAGGAAAATTCGGATTTTCCCCTGCAAACACAGCTCCGGTGGCAGAATTTGTGTGACAAAACAAACGCTTGGTTAATGATGCCCAGAGCAGCTTTGTGCTCATTCCAGAAAAGCTTTTAATGCATTAAATGAATTTTTAGGGAATCGGTGACGGAGATTGTGCCTGCAGAAGGTTTTTATTTGGATTTGCCAGCGGCAGGAATCTCTGGGTTTGGGATGGAGCACGGATTTGGGGCTGGAGAGCAGGGCTGGCCTCTGGTTGAGGAGGTTTGGGCATAATTCAGCCTCGTCCTCCTTCCTGGGAAAGTCAGGATTTGAAATGCACATAATATACCTTCAGTGCTTGTCTTGTAGACAGGTAGAAATAGAAATATAAAAATACGTAAAAATATCTTGAAAGATATTAAATAAGAATGAAAATTAAAATTAACACAAAAATAAGAATAAAAATAAGAATAAAAATAAAAACAAAACCAAAAAAATTAAAATTAAAATTAAAAATAAAATAAAAATTTAAATCAAAATTAATACAAAAATAAAAATAAAAATAAAAATAAAAAATAATAAAAAAATAAAAATGAAAATTAAAATGAAAAAATATATAAATCCTTGACCCAGAGCAGCAAAATTCCAGACACAAGATGTGAGTCAGGAGGCACAAACCAGACCAGGGAACATATGGGGGACATCCCACCCAGGGCAAGAGCTGTCCCCAAGAAAAGGGAATTTGTCTCCCAAGGAAATTCTGCTGTTTCAAATTAAATTTGAAAATTTAATTTTCTTTCAGCAGAAGACCAAGACAAAACCTGCTACTTCTAGCAAAAGAGCTCTCAACTTGTTTCAGGCCTTTTGGACAAAAGATCTTTAATGTTTGCAGGAACACAGAGCATGGAAACTGAGGAGAGCAGCACATATTCCAATTTTATGTACATAACACCCTAAAATCCCCAAATCCTGTGTAAATCTAGGCAATTTATGCTGATTTATCTGCAGCCTGAGCAGCAGTAAACTACAGATGGAACTTTTCTCCTAAAGGATGTAGAATTCCGGAAGGTATCCGCACTGGTTAATTATAAATTATAAATCATGTTTTTCTCCCTGGAAAATGGCAAAGCGTCTGTGTGACACGGGCAGGGATCTGGAAATCATATAAAGACTGGAAATCATATAAAAATATATTCACCATTTGCTTCACGTGGTCTGAATTCATCTGCAGGATGAGAAAATCAGGACAAGAAAATCAGACTCTCCACCTCATCTCATTCCCTGAATCGTCCAGGCTGGCCTGAGAGGAACCACTGAAGGACCTGAGTGAATTAAACCTCCAGCCAAAGGTGTGAGGGTGAAACCTTTGCTCCAATGCCTCACTGAGAGGGAAAAAACACCAATTAATCCCCCTGAGACTTAATTATCTTTGATTAAATCTGGTTTTGTTGGATTCCAGCAACAGGAGTGTGGTGTTTGTCCAGAGGAGCTGTGGCTGCTCCATCCCTGGAATATCCCAGGCCAGGCTGGAGCACCCTGGGACAGGGAAGGTGTCCCTGCCATGGCAGGGCTGGGGCTGGGTGGGATTTGAGGTCCTTCCAACCCAAACCATTCCAGGATTCCGTGATTCCTGCTGTGGATGCCTAACGAGGTTACCTAAAACAGAGGCCAGACAAAGTGAGGAGAATAAAATCAGATTAATTTATGAAAGGCCTTCAGGTGCACTCAGGGCACACAGAGCCCACTCGAGAGGCTCCACCCAAAATGGACAGCGAGTCACGAGTTCTGCACATTGGAGAAGTTCTGTCCATTCCCAGATCGAGCCTTAATCCTCCAATCACACCTTCAGCTGATGATGGCAACCACCCCAAGCTTGCTCCCCCAATTCACTCTTGGTTCCATATTTTGGGGCTCTGAGGCAGCCAAGTGTCCTTGGATTTTCCAACGGAGAGGAATTGTTTTGTCTAAAACGCTGAGAACAGAGGATTTTAGCACTTTATATGGAGTCCAGAGTTACACACCAAAGCTACAGACACACAAAAATACAGAATCTAAAATCCTAAGGCATCAGCATCACCATTTCCAGCAGCAAGAACAGTGAAATTCCAGAGAGAGGGACCCCTGTAGCTGCACTGTTTTAAAATCTTTCTCTTCTTTCTCATGGAAAATAGAGATAAGTTGCATTCTTGTGCTTTCTAATCTCTTTGTTTTGGTACTGGATGCTCTAGAGTTGTAACCAATCTTTACAGGATGTGGAAAAACTGTTGACCAATGATTATTAGATCATTAATGAATATATAAAGAAGTTTTTGTAAATAAAGTTCCTTTTCTCTCCATCTTTTGTGCCTGACCTCCCTGCGAGCTTCTGCGAATCTCCACGAATATCAGAAAATCAGAGCAGCAGACCCCAACAACCCCAGCGCTCCCAACTTTCCACCCAGCAGCTCCTGGCAGTCACACGGTGAGAAATTCCCTGCAATCAGATCCGTGTGATCCCCAGCTGGGCCGACTCACACATCCCTGAGAGGCACATGAGCCCCCAAATCCATTCCTCGGAGCACAAGGATTGACTCATCCTGCCCACTCCCACACCTCGGCTCCTCTTTCAAAACAATCTGATCTTTTCTGTTCGTTTAATAAGTTAAACTTCCGTGGAAAGTGTCCCTGTCCGTGGAGTGGGGTGGAACAAGATGCGTTTAAAGGTTTCTCCCAACCCAAATTGTTCTGGAATTATAAATTCTAGATTTCATTTTCTGTTCGTTTTTCTGTTCGTGTAATAAATTAAACTTCGGTGGAAGTCCCTGCCCGTGGAATGGGGTGGATCAAGATGGGTTTTAAAGTTTCTCCCAACCCAAATTGTTCTGGAATTCTAAATTCTAGAGTTTGTTTTCTGTTCATTTTTCTGTTCATGTAATAAGTTAAACTTCGGTTTAAAGTGTCCCTGCCCATGGAATGGTGTGGAACAAGATGGGTTTTAAGGTTTCTCCCAACCCAAATTGTTCTGGAATTCTAAATTCTAGAGTTCGTTTTCTGTTCATTTTCTGTTCGTTTAATAAGTTAAACTTCGGTTTAAAGTGTCCCTGCCCGTGGAATGGGGTGGAACAAGATGAGTTTTAAGCTTTCTCCCAACCCAAATTGTTCCATGATTCTAAATTCTAGAGTTTGTTTTCTGTTCGTTTTTCTGTTCGTTTAATATGTTAAACTTCGGTGGAAAGTGTCCCTGCCCATGGAGTGGGGTGGAACGAGATGGGTTTTAAGGTTTTTCCCAACCCAAATTGTTCTGGAATTCTAAATTCTAGAGTACCTCAGAGAAAACGGAGCTCCTCCTTTCCAAATTCAGCACGCGTGGATTGTCACGTGCAATTTATTTCCTTAAAAAAATCGAAGATTAAAGAGCCACAAGTGGAACAAAAAGGGACAGAAGAGGAATAAGGAAAAGCAAGGATTGTTGTCTCCATATAGAAAATGTGCCAGGCAGTAAAATGGTGATATTAATATTAAAATTAATGTGAAACGAACCTGAGTCACTTTGCTCTGAGGAGTGCAGAGCTCCTGAGCAGGAGCAGAGTGTGGGGGAGGCAGCAGAGGAATGAAAAGTGACAATGAAGGCACCGAGAAATCCGAGCTGTCAGAGAGTGGCACTGAAGGGGAGAATCACACGTGTCCTGTCTGCATTTACATTTCCTGTCCATATTTACATTTCCTGTCCATATTTACATTTCCTGTCTGTATTTACATTTCCTGTCCATATTTACATGTCCTGTCCGTATTTATATTTCCTGTCCATATTTACGTTTCCTGACCATATTTACATTTCCTGTACGTGTTTACATTTCCTGTCCATGTTTACATTTCCTGTCTGTATTTACATTTCCTGTCCATATTTACATTTCCTGTCCATATTTATATTTCCTGACCATATTTACATTTCCTGTACGTGTTTACATTTCCTGTCCATGTTTACATTTCCTGTCTGTATTTACATTTCCTGTCCATATTTACATTTCCTGTCCATATTTACATTTCCTGTCTGTATTTACATTTCCTGTCCATATTTACATTTCCTGTCCATATTTATATTTCCTGACCATATTTACATTTCCTGTCCATGTTTACATTTCCTGTCTGTATTTGCATTTCCTGTCCGTATTTACATTTCCTGTCCATATTTACATTTCCTGTCTGTATTTACATTTCCTGTCCATATTTATATTTCCTGACTATATTTACATTTCCTGTCCATATTTACATTTCCTGTCTGTGTTTACATTTCCTGTCCATATTTACATTTCCTGTCTGTATTTACATTTCCTGTCCATATTTATGTGTTCTGTCTGTATTTACATTTCCTGTAAATGTACAGGAAATGACTTACCTGGCAAATCCCAAAAAGCCATTTTCGACCTGATCCCATTAAAATGCACCTCGAAAATCCCAAAAGCCATTCCCAGCCTGATCCCATTCAAACACACCTGGCAAATCCCAAAAGCCATTCCCAGCCTGATCCCATTAAAATGCACCTCGAAAATCCCAAAAGCCATTCCCAGCCTGATGCCACTCAAACTCAGCTGGAAAATTCTAAAAAGCCATTCCCAGCCTGATCCCATTTAAACACACCTGGCAAATCCCAAAAGCCATTCCCAGCCTGATCCCATTAAAATGCACCTCGAAAAGCCCAAAAAGCCATTCCCAGCCTGATTCTGGCGTGCCCTTTGTGCCGGGGGCACCGATGGGAAATGCAGGACCAGCAGCACGTGGGGCTAATGAACTTCAGCCTCGTTTGCCTTGTCCAGCACATCCCAACCTCCCTCGGAACAGAATTTCTTGTGAACAGCTCTGAAGGAAATGTTTCTGATCAAATCCACGGCTCAGGCATTGCATTCCTTGGAATCACAGAGCTGTGGGATAGTTTGGGTTGGGAGGGACCTCAAATCACATCAGGGCCACCCCAGGGACACCTCCCACTGTCCCAGGATGCTCCAGCCTGGCCTGGGACACTCCAGGGATTCTCTGGGAATTCCATCCCAGCCCCTCCCCACCCTCAAAAAGAAGAATTCCTTCCCAAGATCCCATCCCACCCTGTGCTCTGTCACTCTGAAGGACCTGGAGGTTTGATCCTTCTAGAAACTGTAAAACTTTCCCATTATTTGAACTCCACTGATTTGGATCATTTTTTCCCAGTGCTCAGGAGGAGAAGGGCAGTGGTGTGGATGGCACCGAGGGCAGGGAGAAAATCACTCCTGACGTGTTCTGTTCCCCAAAAATCTCAAATTCCTCATCCAATCTTTGCTATTTACTGCAGCTAAAATGGGATTTTTTAGAACCATAAATCCTAGGATGGGGTGGGGTGGGAGGGACCTTAAATCCTACTCAGTGTCACCCCTGCCATGGCAGGGACACCTGCCACTGTCCCAGGGTGCTCCAGCCTGGCCTGGGACACTCCCAGGGATCCAGGGATTCTCTGGGAATTCCATCCCAGCCCCTCCCCACCCTCCCAGGGAGGAATTCCTTCTCAAGATGACATCAAATCTCACTCTCTGTCCCTTTGAAGCCATTCCCTGTGTCCTGCCCCTCCATCCCTTGTCCCCAGTCCCTCTCCAGCTCTCCCTTTAGGCCCTTCGAGCTCTCCCTGGAATTTCTCTTCTCCAGGCTCCCACCAGCTCTCCCAGCCTGTCTTTGGCACAGAGATTATGAGGAATTCCCAAGAAGTTAAAACAGAACCAGAAACAAAAATTTCCAATTTCTCCGCCTCAATTATCACCATCAATTTGTTCATCAGCGAACTTATTTGGCTCAAGGAGAACGATACTTTAAAAAATCGGAAAAATCAGAGCTATTCAGCCCAAAAAACCCTTGGACACGGCTGAGAACTGCAGGTCCATCGGGTGGGTGGTTTCCCAGAGGGATTGATCACCAGCAAAGCTGGAATTTGGGATTTATTGCTGGAAAAAGGAAAAACATGGAATTCCAAAGGCATCCGGGAAGCAGAGAGGAGGAGCAAAGGATTAATTCCTGCCCGGGACTTCCGTCTCTCCTGCAACTTCCAACTGCAAACTTTGCCCGCAGCACATCAAAACCATCCCAAAATTCCCTTGGCTTCGGAGCTTAACGGCAGGTTTTGGAATAAATGACCTTTTCCAATAAGATTTGGGAACTTCATGCATAAGCTGGGTATTTATAGAAGCCTTTCCAACCTCTGGAAGCGTTTGAAGGAGTCGTTTCCAAAGTTTTTATTCCACATTAAAGCCCAATCTCATTCCAGGTTTTTCCGGGGATTTGTTCAGTCCGACTCAGCAAATCCCGAGTTTGCAGGGGGAGGCGGGAGAAAACAAATTCAAACTGCCAAATCCCATCCATGGGAGGGCCGAAATCCCAACTGAGCCCTCGGAGAGCTTGTCAGGAAAATTAATTACCCCTTGATTTAAGGATTCATTCCTGTCCCCACGGACAAAGACACTTTTTAACCATTAAAATCTGATTTTGGCCGACAAGTGCTATGAACTCCTCACACAGCCAGAGGCAAAATAAAACAGATTTAAAATAGACATCCCCAGTGCTTTACTCCTCCTGGGATTTAATTTGGGTTGGAGCCAAATTCCCCTCGCCCCAAACCCTTCGAAGTTTGCCCAGAACTCCTTCGAGTCCTGATTTTGTTGCCTCAGAACAGTGAGTTATAACCTGAGTTTTGTGGGACGTCAGGACGCTTTAAAAATTAACAAAAATATTCAGATTATATGAGAAATGCTGATTTGGCCTCAGAATGCACTCTGGTTTAGGGAGATGTTGTCGGCCCTGAAAATTAAAATATAAAACAGAAGAAAATCAGGATTTGCTTCCTTCCATTCTATTCCCTCACGTCCAGGGAATTCCCCAGGAAAAAGGAATTTTCTCCTCCAGTGAGGAGAAGGTTGAACAGGCAGGAGATGGAGCAGAATTCCCAAAATTAATCCAGGCAGGAGATGGAGCAGAATTCCCAAAATTAATCCAGGCAGGAGATGAAGCAGAATTCCCAAAATTAATCAGGTTTTCAAGGGGAGAAAGAATCCATTTTGGATCTCTTTTTGGAACGGAATATTTTTGACCCCTCCAGTGGGGAGAGTCAGCCTGAACAAACCTGGAGCCACGCGCTCCGGGAGGGAGAAAATAAACACGAACGGCACAAAAGTCACACCAAATCCTCGGGGATGCGCGAGGGAGAATAAAGAGAATTGTTCAGCCATCGGCCCCCACTCGGACATGTGATAGCAACTGGAAAAACCGGGAAGTGCCTGGAGGAGAAGCTCTAAAAATCAGGATTTGGCAAAAATGGATCAGGTGGACAAACCGAGCACTGGAATTTTCCAAACTCTTCCCAGTTTGAGATCAGAAATTATGGAAAACTCACAAAAATATATTTTTTTTCCTACCTCTTCTCCATCGAAACCCAGCAGTGTGGGTTGAGGAAAAATGGGGGAAAAATAGGGGAAAAATGAGGGGGAAAGGGTGTGGTCACACCTGGGAGGGTGGGGTTGATCCTGGGGGGCCTGAGGAAAAAAAATGGGGAAAAACAGGGGGAAAATGGGGAAAAACAGGGAAAAAATGAGGGAAAATGAGGGGAAAGGGGAGTGGTCACACCTGGGGGGAGAGGTCACACCTAGGGGTGGAGCTAAGAAAAAAAATGGGGAAAAATGGGGGGAAAATGGGGAAAAACGGGGAAAAAATGAGGGAAAATGAGGGGAAAAGGGCATGGTCACACCTGGGAGGGTCGAGTTGAACCTGGGGGGCCTAAGGAAAAAAAATGGGGAAAAATGGGGATGAAATGAGGGAAAATGAGGGGGAAAGGGGAGTGGTCACACCTGGGGGAGGGGTCACACCTAGGGGTGGAGCTAAGGAAGAAAAATGGGGAAAAAAGGGGGGAAAATGAGGAAAAACAGGGAAAAAATGAGGGAAAATGAAGGGAAAAGGGCATGGTCACACCTGGGAGGGTCGAGTTGAACCTGGGGGGCCTAAGGAAAAAAAATGGGGAAAAATGGGGGGAAAATGGGGAAAAATGAGGGAAAATGAGGGGAAAGGGGAGTGGTCAAACCTGGGGGGGAGGAGTCACACCTAGGGGTGGAGCTAAGGAAGAAAAATGGGGAAAAAAGGGGGGAAAAAGGGAAAATGAGGGGGAAAAGGGCGTGGTCACACCTGGGAGGGCGGGGTCACACCTAGGGGGGTTTAAGGGCAGAAAAATGGGGAAAACTGAGAAAAAATAGGGGAAAAAAGGGAAAAAATGGGGGAAAACTGATAAAAAATGGGGGAAAGGAGCCCAATACTTCTCTCGCTCTCTACAGATCTTTCAAACAACCAAGAAAACAGCAAAAATCACCATTCCTGCTTTTCCTGCTCCAGCCTGGCTCCCAGGACTGGTAGTTCACTGCCATCTTGAAATTTCAGAATGGGATTGGAATATCCCCGATTTGGGTTGGAAAATCCCCGATTTGGGTTGGAAAATTCCCGATTTGGGTTGGAAAATCCCCAATTTGGTTTGGAAAATCCCTGATTTGGGTTGGAAAATTCCCGATTTGGGTTGGAAAATCCCTGATTTGGGTTGGAAAATCCCTGACTTGTGTTGGAAAATTCCCAATTTGGGTTGGAAAATCCCTGATTTGGGTTGGAAAATCCCCAATTTGGGTTGGAAAATTCCCGATTTGGGTTGGAAAATCCCCGATTTGGGTCAGAAAATTCTTGATTTGGATTGGAAAATTCCCGATTTGGGTTGGAAAATTCTCGATTTGGGTTGGAAAATCCCCGATTTGGGCTGGAAAATCCCTGATTTGGGTCGGAAAATTCCCGATTTGTGTTGGAAAATTCCTGATTTGGGTTGGAAAATCCCTGATTTGGGTGGGAAAATTCCTGATTTGGGTTGGAAAATTCCCAATTTGGGTTGGAAAATCCCTGATTTGGGTTGGAAAATCCCCGATTTGGGTTGGAAAATCCCTGATTTGGGTTGGAAAATCCCCGATTTGGGTTGGAAAATCCCCGATTTGGGTTGGAAAATTCCTGATTTGGGTTGGAAAATTCCCGATTTGGGTTGGAAAATTCCCAATTTGGGTTGGAAAATCCCCGATTTGGGTTGGAAAAGAGCTTCAAGGTGACCCAGTGCCACCCCTGCCATGGGCAGGGACAATTTCTGCTCCAACGTGGCCTTGGGAACTTCCAGGGATTCCCTGAGAGTTAAAACACAACCAGAAACAAAAATTTCCAATATCTCCATCTCACTTTTCACACAATTCTTTTCATCGGTGAACTCGTTTGGCTCAAGGGGAATGACACATTAAAAAAAAAAATCCCAGAAAAATCAGAACTATTTGGTAAAAAACCCTGGATTATTTTAGGGCACTTTTAGGCACTTCTCAGCTTCTCTGGGCAACCTCTGCCACAACCTTTGAAATCTCTCGAACTCAACATGGTGAAAATCATGAAGAGATTACTTTATCTGGATATTCAAAAATTATTAAAATTTATTATTATTATTACTGAAATTATTATTAAAATTATTAAAATTATTATTCAAATTATTATTGAAATGATTCAATTTGTTATTAAAATTATTATTGAAATTATTCAATTTATTATTAAAATCATTACTATTTAAAAGCCAAACCAAGTCCCTCAGCAGAGTCTCACAGGACATAAAATAAAATCTCACAGGAGGTAAAAATAAAAATAAAAATAAAAATAAAAATAAAAATTAAAATTAAAATTAAAATAAAATAAAAATTAAAATGAAAAAAAAAAAGTCCCAAAATGTCATGGGATCACTGAGGGTGGAAAAGACAACCACGAATATCCAACATTGCTGAGCCAGAGGAGTTTCAGACTCGGAATTCTGCCCCTCCAGGATATTTTTCCTGCCTGCACCAATCCCTCCTGGAGCTGAGTGACAAGTGCAGGACAAAATTCCCTTTCCCTCCCTCATCTCCGCGCGGAGTTTGAGGAGATTTATTCTCGCGATCGCTGCCCCTCCTCGCACGATTAACGCCGCTTTCCACCCCGTTAAAAAACGAGGCCATAAAAGTGCCTTCGCCAGGATGAGTCGGTCTCCAGTTGTGCGAAAAAGTGAGCGAAACTCAGCTAATTTTATTAGCGAGATTGATTTCTCGTCAGCGGATTAGCGGCGAAGTGCGGCCGAGTTGGGTTTATCCTGCCAGCCCAGCAGGAGAAAAATGGGGAGGAGTGGAGTCAGGCTGATGCTTTAGGATTTTAGCTTCTGGATTTTTTTGTGGTTGTGGTTTTAGTGTATAACTCTGGACTCCATATAAAGTGCTAAAAACCTCTGTTCTGAGCATTTTTAGACAAAAAAATTCCTCTCAGTTGGAAAATCCAAGGACACTTGGCTGCCTCAGAGCCCCAAAATATGGAACCAAGAGTGAATTGGGGGAGCAAGCTTGGCGTAATTTTCTTCATTAATGGAATGTGTAATTGCAAATTCATACAAAGTATGAAAAACCCGAGACCCAAAAGCAGGAAGAATAAATAAATTACAATGAAATAATTAACAATGAATTCACATCCTTGTTCCCACTCCTAAGTAAATTTTTCCTGTGTTTTACCTGAGTAAGGAGTGATGAAAATTAAACATTCTCATCGCCCTCACCTCCAAATTAAAGCAGTAATGGGCTGGTAAATAAAAATAAACAACACAGGAAAGTACACAAAAAAAAAAATCACAAAAAAGAAACAACAGCAAAAAAAAGGAACACAGAAGAGAAACAACACAAAAAAGAAGATAAAACAAAAATAAACAACACAGAAAAGAACAACAAAAAAAAACCCACACATAAGAAACAACTGTTGACTTCATCACCCGAAGCTGTAATTGGAGGATTAACCCCAGATATGCAAATGGACAGAACTTTAAAAGTATGAAAAACTGTGACCTTATAAAAATCTTATAAAGTATGAAAAACCTGTGCCCTGCTGTCCATTTTGGGTGCAGCCCCTGGGTGGGCTGTGCCTGCCCTGAATGCACCTGAAGGCCTTCAATAAATTTATTTACTTTTTATTCTCTGAACTTCGTCCAACCTCTGTTTTAGAGGCCCATCCAGGCATCAAATCTGCTAAAAAAAGGGAGAAAAATAAACCAAAAGGGAGGTTTGGGCTGGAGAGGAGGGGTCAGAAAGAAGGGGACAGAAAAGGGGGGAGCGACATTTGGGGGTCACCAAGCGTGGCCTGAAGAACAGCCAGAAAATCCCACAGCATCCAAGCAGAGTGAAAAACCGAGAAGAAATCTGCAAATACTGAAAAGAAATCATGGAATCGTGGAATGGTTTGGGTTGGAAAGGATCTAAAATCCCGTCCAGTGCCATGGCAGGGACACCTCCCAATGTCCCAAGTGCTCCAGCCTGGCCTGGGACACTCCCAGGGATCCAGGGGCAAAACCTTTCCAGGGAAGAACTGAGGCTGATTTTAAAAAATCCAGAGCCCAGCCCTGGCCATGGTGGGTGGTGGAGCTTCCTGGAGCTCCTTTCCGCCCTCACAAAAGCTGCGAATTTTACGAAATTCTGCCTCTGTTTTATTTCCCTGACACTTTTTCACTTCAGACACGCTCCTGATTTCCTCCCCTCTCCCCCCAGACTTCCTCGGACCATCAGCACAGGCAATTTCCAGGTTCCCAAAATGCAACTCTGGGATCCCTGGGCCTCTGCGGGAGCTCTGCAGCAGAGCCTGGAATGAATCGCGGAAATGAAACCAAATGCAATCCAGAGCAGAGCAGAGCCATCCATCACTCCCAGGGCCACGGGCACGGCCTGAGTGTGCTGCCTGCATCCTGAGGAGGAGCTTTGCCCTCCGGGAATTTTCTCGTGGGATGGGCAGGGACCACAAAATGTGCAGGGACTCTGGAATGTGCAGGGACCCCAAATGTGCAATGACCCCAAAATGTGCAGGGACCCCAAAATGTGCAGGGACTCCAGAATGTGCAGGGACTCTGGAATGTGCAGGGACTCCAAAATGTGCAGCCACCCTGGAATGTGCGGGGACCTCAAAATGTACAGGGACCCAAAATATGCAGGGACCCAAAATGTGCGGGGACCCCGGAACATGCAGGGACCCTGGAATGTGCAGGGACCTCAAAATGTGGAGGGAGCCCAAAATGTGCAGGGACACCAAAATGTGCAGGGACCCCACAATGTGCAGGGACCCTGGAATGTGCAGGGACTCTGGAATGTGCAGGGACTCTGGAATCTGCAGGGACCCCAAAATGTGCAGGGATCCCAGAATATACAGGGACCCAAAATGTGCAGGGACTCCGGAATGTGCAGGGACCCAAAATGTGCAGGGACTCTGGAATGTGCAGGGACCCAAAATGTGCAGGGACTCTGGAATGTGCAGGGACCCAAAATGTGCAGGGACTCTGGAATCTGCAGGGACCCCAAAATGTGCAGGGACTCTGGAATGTGCAGGGACCCAAAATGTGCAGGGACTCTGGAATCTGCAGGGACCCCAAAATGTGCAGGGACTCTGGAATGTGCAGGGACCCCAAATGTGCAGGGACCCCAAAATGTGCAGGGACTCCAAAATGTGCAGGGACTCTGGAATGTGCAGGGACCCCAGAATGGGCAGGGACCCCAAAATGTGCAGGGACTCCAGAATGTGCAGGGACTCTGGAATGTGCAGGGACTCCAAAATGTGCAGCCACCCTGGAATGTGCGGGGACCTCAAAATGTACAGGGACCCAAAATATGCAGGGACCCAAAATGTGCAGGGACCCCGGAACATGCAGGGACCCTGGAATGTGCAGGGACCCCAAAATGTGGAGGGAGCCCAAAATGTGCAGGGACACCAAAATGTGCAGGGACCCCACAATGTGCAGGGACCCCAAAATGCACAGGGACCCTGGAATGTGCAGGGACTCTGGAATCTGCAGGGACCCCAAAATGTGCAGAGACCCCAGAATCCGCAGGGACCCCAAAATGTGCAGTCATCGCTGCCTCAACACCCACAGATGGATCAGGCAGGTATTGGGGGTTATTTATGAAGAAACATGAGCAATTTTGCATTATTTAGCAAATATTTAAAATGATTGAGGCACCTTTTGGTCACGCCCCAACACAAATGAATAAAGAGATTTTTCCAAGAGAATGATTCAACTTCAGAGGAGAAGAACCACACGGATTTGGGAGAGCAGCACAACGAACAGCTCCAAATGCCATTTCCGAGTTGGGTTTTGCCGGTTTTTTATGCAGACAGAGTCGGTTTTTGTTTTTTTTCTGCAGACGGCGTGTTGAAAAGGGGTTTGAAAGAGCAATCAGGGTTATTTTGCAAATTGCCCTGGAAAATCTGCGAGCACATGGGGAGAAGGCATAAAAGAGCCTGTAAATTTAACGGGGAGAAACAAACACAATTATCCAAGGCAGAGCAATTCCAGTGGCACAATACAGGATGGGAACTTCATCACTGCAAGGCCGGAGAAATTGGATAATGAACAGCCCCTGGAATTGTTCCTTCCAGCTGCCAATTTATCATTTTGGGAGCAGGGAAGGATTCTCTGTCTCTGTCCCCAGCCAGGCTCTGCTTGTTCCCTGTTCTGGCCCGTGATGGACATCCAAAAATCAGCACAAAGGCCAAAAAAAGAGTTTTTTTTCTGTCACCTGGGGTTTGTCACCTGAAGGTCTCGAATACAGAAGGTTTCCCAGTACAGAGGTTTGGGCTCGAACTGGGAAGCAGAGCTGGTGGGGAGAGAAGGGTTTGGTCTCATCGATGTCAAACCCAAATATCAACACCAACTGATGGAATGTGGGTTAAATTAACTCAAATAACATCCTCACACCAGGAAATTATTCTTATTCTTAGAATTCTTCTTATTCTTATTTGTATTCTTACTCTTATTCTTATTCTTATTCTTATTCTTATTCTTTGAATTATTCTTTGAATTTTTATTATTCTTTGAATTATTCTTTGAATTATTCTTTGAATTATTCTTATTCTTTGAATTATTCTTACTCTCATTCTTATTCTTATTTGTATTTTTACTCTTTTTCCTATTCTCATTTGAATTATTCTTATTCTTATTCTTATTCTTATTCTTATTCTTATTCTTATTCTTATTCGTATTCTTATTCCTATTCCTATTCCTATTCCTATTCCTATTCCTATTCCTATTCCTATTCCTTCTGTTCTCTTCTTATTTTACAAGTAAATAAAGACGAAGGTGTGAAATAATTTGATCAAGGAAAATCCACGCTGGGAATTCAACTGCTGGCTGCTGTGTGCCCTTTTTTCCCTTCTGCCCACAGGAATACTGAGAATATTCAAATCCTGGCGGGATTCAGACACCAAAAATACTCAGATTATCCAAATCCTGTTGGTTTTCAGACACCAGGAATACTCAGATTATCCAAATCCTGGCGGGATTCAGACACCAGGAATGCTCAGGTTATCTAAATCCTGATGGGATTCAGACAAAATACTCAGATTATCCAAATCCTGGCATTTTCCAGACACCAAAAATACTCAGATTATCCAAATCCTCTTGGTTTTCAGACACCAAAAATACTCAGATTATCCAAATCCTGGAGGTTTTCAGACACCAGGAATGCTCAGATTATCCAAATCCTGGCAGGATTCAGACACCAAAAATACTCAGATTATCCAAATCCTCTTGGTTTTCAGACACCAAAAATGCTCAGATTATCCAAATCCTGGAGGTTTTCAGACACTAGGAATACTCAGATTATCCAAATCCTGGCGGGATTCAGACACCAAAAATACTCACATAATCCAAATCCTGGAGGTTTTCAGACACCAGGAATGTTCACATTATCCAAATCCTGTCGGGATTCAGACACCAAAAATACTCAGATTATCCAAATCCTCCTGGTTTTCAGACACCAAAAATGCTCAGATTATCCAAATCCTGGAGGTTTTCAGACACTAGGAATACTCAGATTATCCAAATCCTGGCGGGATTCAGACACCAAAAATACTCACATAATCCAAATCCTCTTGGTTTTCAGACACCAGGAATGTTCACATTATCCAAATCCTGTCGGGATTCAGACACCAAAAATACTCAGATTATCCAAATTCTGGCAGGATTCAGATACCAGGAACGCTCAGATTATCCAAATCCTGTTGGTTTTCAGACACCAAAAATACTCAGATTATCCAAATCCTGGCAGGATTCAGATACCAGGAATGCTCAGATTATCCAAATCTTCTTGGTTTTCAGACACCAAAAATACTCAGATTATCCAAATCCTCTTGGTTTTCAGACACCAAAAATACTCAGATAATCCAAATCCTGGAGGTTTTCAGACACCAGGAATGCTCAGATTATCCAAATCCTGGCGGGATTCAGACACCAAAAATACTCAGATTATCCAAATCCTGTCAGTTTTCAGACACCAAAAATGCTCAGATTATCCAAATCCTGCAGGACTCAGACCCCAGGAATATTCAGATTATCCAAATCCTGGCGGTTCTGGTGATTTTCCAGCTCTGATTGTTCGGGTCACCCCATTATTGACACCTCAGAAGGAGATTGGAAAACACACGCAGCAAACCCAAACAGCACAAACTCTGAACAATCCCAAATATCTGAACTCCAACCACAGATCAGGAAAATGCTCCACTCCTCTTCAATCTCTTTTCAATTCCTCTTAAAGGTGAGAAAGCCACATAATGGCTCTGACTTTAAAATCTGCATAAATAACCTGAATAATTGATGAGTTTTGCACTCATCTGGGCTGAATATGAATTATTCTTTATTAAAAAAAAAAAAAAAACCAACAAAAAAACAGAATAAAGTTGAGAAAATGAAGTAAGAACACTTTTTGGGGATGAGAAACAGAATTGTCACATAAATGTGGAATGGTTGGGGTTGGAAGGGACCTTAAATGCCATCCAGTGTCACCTCTCCCATGGCAGGGACAGCTCCCACTGTCCCAGTTTGCTCCAGCCTGGCCTGGGACACTCCCAGGGATTCTCTGGGAATTCCATCCCAGCCCTCCCCACCCTCATTCCTTCCCCAATCCCATTTCAATCTCCCCTTTCCCATGGGAAGCCATTCCCTGTGTCCTGTCCCTCCATCCCTTGTCCCCAGTCCCCCTCAGCTCTCCTGGAGCTCTTCAGGCTCTGGCAGGAGCTCTGAGCTCTCCCTGGAGCTTTCCCTTCTCCAGGGGAACATTCCCAGCTCTCCCAGCCCGGCTCAGCCCCAGTCAGCTGCTCCCAGCTGGTTCTCACTGGTTCTAACTGGTCTGAAATAAACACCCAGACTGGTTCAGTTGCGTGAATTCCTACTTGAGAAGGAGCCCAGACTTCAGAAAAAGGCAGAGTGAGATACAAATGTTGACTCTGATTTGTCTCATCTGTGCAAGCCTTTAATTCTTCTAAAAAATGTGTTTTTCTATATCCAGCACACCCCAAATCTGCACCTCCATCCCCAAAAACAGTGAAAAAGCAGCCCAGGAGCTGGAATTTCCTGCAGCTGTGCAGGGAGAGTGTTTTGTCATCCCTTTCAGCCAAACACAACCCAGATCTGTTTGATGAGGTAAACCTTCAAAAACAAAACCCCACCAGTCCAACCTGATATTTTCATTTAATATAAATACTGAATGAATTCGTAAAACGGAATTATTCCATCTCAACAGCACCAAATATCAGGATATTCTCAGAACGAAGTGGGAACCCTTGGAGGAGACGTTTTGAGTTACGAAGTTGCTCTGCCAGTAAAGAAATATTTCCGTGAAATGCTTGAAGTTTTCATGAAATCGCACATTTCGACAGAAAACTGTTCCCCAGAATGTGTGCTCATTCTCACTCTGAGGAGCTGGGAAAAGTGGGGTTTTGTCCCCAAAGTGCTCTTAGAGGGCAAACAGTGAGGAAAAGCAGCTCGGAAAGGGAAGCAGAGCTGAAGATGGACTGAAAAAAACAGGAAAAAATAAACTTTAAGTGCTGGCAAGGACATTGAAACCATGTGGGCCTTTGCTTTCACTCAATCCAGGCCATGTTTGCACCTTAGCCTGGAAAATCCGAGATTGGGGAGAGCAGAAACCTGTGGGGTTTGGTCCTTCCCGCGCCCCTCTCCCTCCAGACGTGAACAAACTCCTTAATTGCCTGCAAACCCAATTAACAAACTCGTTAATTGCCTGCAAACCCAATTAATAAACCTGGGAGGGAAAGGGTTTTGTGGCATTCACAAAGGGGCAAAACCCCAGAGCTGCAGCCAAGGCAGAGGGAAGGCTTCCCTTCCTGAGGGATGTTCACACTCCCAGAGAATTCCAGAATGGCAGAGAATTCCGGAATGGCAGAGAATTCTGGAATGCCAGAGAATTCCAGAATGCCAGAGAATTCCAGAATGGCAGAGAATTCTGGAATGGCAGAGAATTCCGGAATGACAGAGAATTCCGGAATGGCAGAGGATTCCAGGGTGCCAGAGAATTCCAGAATGGCAGAGAATTCCGGAATGACAGAGAATTCCAGAATGCCAGAGAATTCCGGAATGGCAGAGAATTCCGGAATGGCAGAGAATTCCGGAATGACAGAGAATTCCAGAATGACAGAGGATTCCAGGGTGCCAGAGAATTCTGGAATGGCAGAGAATTCCAAGGTGCCAGAGAATTCTGGAATGGCAGAGAATTCTGGAATGACAAAGAATTCTGGAATGACGGAGAATTTCAGGGTGTCAGAAAATTCCAGGGTGCCAGAGAATTCCAGAATGTCAGGCAATTCCAGGAGAATGCCAGAGAATTCCAGAATGCCAGGCAATTCCAGGAGAATGCCAGGCAATCCCAGAATGCCAGGCAATTCCAGGGTGCCAGAGAATTCTGGAATGACAGAGAATTCCAGAATGCCAGAGAATTCCAGAACGCCAGACAATTCCAGGGTGTGAGAGAATTCCAGAATGCCAGGCAATTCCAGGGTGCTAGAAAATTCCAAGATAATTCCAGGCAATTCCAGGAGAATGCCAGGCAATTCCAGGGTGCCAGGCAATTCCAGAATGCCAGGCAATTCCAGAATGCCAGGCAATTCCAGGAGAATGCCACCCATTCCTACTGCTGCCACCACGAATCCTCCAAGTCCCAACTCCACCTCCTGAGGAGCACCAAGGACCCAACTCCAGCCGCGAGGAGCCTCCAAACCTGAGGAACATCCCTCAGGAAAAGAGCTGCGAATCCCTGGATCACCCACAACCGCGAATATTTAGCCCAGGGATGAGGAATGAATTCTCAGCCAACCACGAGTGCTGAGAACCCTTCAATCCAAACCCTCACACATTTTATTTTTTTTCCCCACACTTTTTCCATCGGACCATTTCCCCCTCTCCCCCCAGCCCCCGGCAGAGATTTTACTGTTGCAGGATGTCATCGGGGCCGTTTCGGATCTGTCAGAAATAATCTCCTCATCTCCCGGCGAGGAGATGAGCTCCTGCTCACACTGCCAAGATGTGCTGAGGAGCCTGGGCTGAAATTCCCCCATCACGGATCCCGTCAGGGCCGGCCCCGCGATTTTCCTAACGACAGCTGCTGTCAACCGAGGAGGGAAAATGCTTCTGTTCTGCTGGGAACGCTGACAGGAGGTGCGGAAAAGGCCTGAGCGCTGGAGGGGAAAAAAAAGAGGGGAAAAAAAGGCTGGGAGGGGAAAAAAAGAGGGAAAAAAACCCGCGAATGGGAGGGAAAGTGTGGTAAATTCTCCTTAGAAAGGCTCAGCGCGAGGAGGGATTTTCAGTCTCTGTCCTGGGGTGGTGTAAATGATATTTTGTGTTCTCTATCGTTTGTATACTTGAGCAGAAATATGGTCCTGGAGCTTTAGCTGTGTCCTGCAGCCGAGAGGAGCTCTGCCAGCGCGGGATGTTTGGAACTCTTCCCCTGGGGCTGTTCTAAGGGACACATTCGCCCCTTCTGAACTTCTGCTCTGTACTTCCCTCTCCCTCTCCCTGATCTGCCTCGGAGCTGCGCCTGGCGGCTTCGTGGCCAGCCCCCTGTCCTGGGGTGGCATAATGATATTTTGTATTCCCTATCGTTTGTATACTTGAGCAGAAATATGGTCCTGTAGCTTTAGCTGTGTCCCGCAGCTGAGAAAAGCTCTGCCAGTGGAGGATGGTTTGAAACTTTTTCCCCGGCTCTCCTACGGGGGAGTGAGAAGGAGGAAGGGACACTGTTTTTACTTTTTTTTCCCTCAGTCAGTTGCTGCTGCTGGTTGCTGGTGCTACTGGTGTGGCTGCTGTTTGGGTTTTCTTTTTTTCCTTTTTTTTCCCCCTGGCATTGTTTTTTCCATTGTTTTTGGACCTTTATCCTCAACTTTGCTTTCTCATCTGAGAACCTGAGGAGGACAACAGACAAGAATCGTCCAGGGAGCCACCGGAGGAACTCCACCCAACCCCTCCGGGACCCCGGAAAGGGAAGCTATGCCTGAGGAAAAGGACACTAAAGTTCACCAACTTTATTTTATTTTATTCGTTTATTATGTTTATTCAGGTTTAATGACCTTTTTTCCCTTTCCCTTCCACTGTGTGGTCTGTTAATTAAACAGTTCTTTTCCCACTTTCAGCCGAGATATTCTGTTGGTGTGGGGGAAGGGGTGCCGGAAGTCTTTGCTGTGGGGTAGGTGTTTTATTCAGAACACTTCCCACCTAGGAAATTTTTCTCTAATTTTTCTCTAATTTTTCTCTAATTTTTCCTCTAATTTTTCTCTTTTTCTCTAATTTTTCTCTTTGCTGTGGGGGAGGTGTTTTATTCAGAACACTTTCCACCTAGGAAATTTTTCTCTAATCCGAGACGAGGGGAAATGGTTCTGTTCTGCTGGGAACGCTGACAGGAAGTGTGGAAAAAGGCCTGAATGTTGGAGGGGAAAAAAAGAGGGAAAAAAACCGCGAATGGGAGGGACGGTGTGGTAAATTCGCCTTAGAAAGGCTCAGCGCGAGGAGGGATTTTAATAAATAAATAATAAAATAAAACTTCGTGCAGAATCATAATTTTAAGGGTTATATTTAAACTTATTTGTGTGCACCAAAACGCCTTTGTTTATATGAGGCCAACCAAATAATCCTAAAAATCCAAGCAGAAAATAAAACTTCCTGCAGAACCTTAATTTTAAGGGTTATATTTAAACTTCTTTGTGTGCACCAAAATGCATTTGTTTATATGAGGCCAACCAAATAATCCTGAAAATCCAAGCAGAAAATAAAACTTCCTGCAGAACCTTAATTTTAAGGGTCATATTTAAACTTATTTGTGTGCACCAGAATGCCTTTGTTTATATGAGGCCAACCAAATAATCCTAAAAATCCAAGCAGAAAATAAAACTTCCTGCAGGACCACAATTTTAAGGGTTAAATTTATTTGTGTGCACCAAAATGCATTTGTTTATATGAGGCCGACTAAATAATCCTAAAAATCCAAACAGAAAATCAAACTTCCCGCAGGAAGTTTTAAAATTAAAATTTCATCCAGGTCTGTTAATGAACCTCCAAAGCAGGGTTTGTGCTCAGAGCGCCTGAAGTGTGGGGAGAAAAAAAAATAAAATAGGGACAGTCTGGACAAATTCCTTGGATCCAGGAGGGTTTTGGAAACATTCTGGATGGAATCAGTGGAATTCCCAGGAATTGGATGGAATTTCTGGGATGGAATTAGCCCTCAGTGGGTGAGGATCTCAAACAAGTCCAGCAGGAGCTCCAACAGGTTTTCTGCTGAGAGAGCTTAGGTTGAACACAGCTCTGCTGCTGAGAAGGGAAAAAAAACCCAGGAAAAACAAAAAAATAGATAATGACAATTCAAAATTCGTCACCTCAAACACAGCTCTGCCATTGAGGAGAAAAGAAAACCGAGGAAAAAACAAAATAAAAGATAATGACAATTCAAAATTCAGCACCTCAAACACACCTCTGACACTGAGAAAAGGACAAAAAAAACCCAGGAAAAACAAAAAAAATAGATTTTGACAATTCAAAATTCGTCACCTCAAACACAGCTCTGCCGCTGAGAAGAGGAGGGAAAAAACCCAGGAAAAAACAAAAAAAAAGATAACGAAAATTCAAAATTCAGCACCTCAAACACAGCTCTGCCGCTGAGAAGAGGGGAAAATAACCAGGAAAAAACAAAAAAAAAAAGATAACGACAATTCCAAACCCATCACCTCCTAAGGAGCAGATTAAATGCGTTATGAGCAGGAAACTTTTCCCAGCTGCCGAAGGAGACTCCGATGGAGCAGCCGAGGTTCCAGACTCGCGTTTGCTGCGCAGAACTGCCCTAAAACCAGACCCCAACGAGCCCCGCGATCCCAAATCTGGAGCGATTTTTATCTCCCAAACACTTCTCCAGCTGTTGCAGTTGTAATTAACACCAGAACAGCTTTTTGCCTTTCTCGTTTCTGCTTCCAGGGGAAGAAATTTGATGATTTGAGAAACGGAGAAAGGGAAAATTCGCTGGACGATGAAGAGCAAACCCCTGCGAGTTATTCCCAGCTTAGAGCCTTGTCAGTGGCTTTAAATCCCATTCAGGTGATTAGTCAGTCCCACTGGCAGAAAGATTAAGAGATTGATCTTTGAGGAGGATTAGAATAAGATTTTTAGTAATTTTCAATCATTTTTAAATAGTTTTTCTAAGCACGGTGCACACTTTAAGTGGGAAGTTTCCCCTCCTGGACTTGGCTGTCATAATTGTTGGAAAATACAGCAGTTTAAAAATTTTGTATAACTTTAGTCAAAGGATTTGTTTGTCTGTACCCCGGGATAAAGGAATTTTAAGTTTCTTTCCAGGGCATTGTTCTGCCAGGTGAGGTCTGATGAACTCAACACATCAACAGACTCGAGCAGCCAAAAGATACCAAAAAAGATAAAAAACATCAATGGAGCACTGACGGAACATCGGTGGCCATCTCCAAATATCCACCCCAGAGCACCTCTGACACAGCTGGAGACATCTCGCCCGCAAAGGACTGAGGAGAAAATTGAAAAATGAAGATCTAATTAACATTGGAGGGGAGGGGATTCGGATCCAATGGAAACTGAACACTGGGGGTTGCTCAGCTCTGGACCAATGAACTTTGGAACAATGCATCTCTGTGGGTTTGACTGTATAAAATTTGGGGGAAAATCCTGTAAAATCTGTGTGTCACAGAATGATTCTCTCTGCAGAGCTGGGCTGTGTGTGGATGAGATGATTTCTGTGGCACACCCTGGCCAGAACAACATCCTGGCCAGAAAATAAAGCAATGCCTTGACTCTCCAACATTAAAAATGTTGTTGGAGGCTTTTTGTTTTTCCCACAGTTTGGTGACATTAGGAACAATTCCAAACCTTTTTTTCCTCTCCCAACCTCCTCAGCCATGGACAAATCTACGCTCAGAGCACTCAGAAAATATCTGAGACAAGCACAGCTCCGTGGATGTGGTGTTGTTGGGGAAAATGAGGAGGAGGTGATCTTTTGGGAGCAGCCACTTCTCCACCCCTGACCCACAAATCTCAATTTCGGGAGCTCTGTGGTGTAAAGAGTGCAAAAAAAAAAAAAAAAAGGGTGATATTTGTGTTTGGTCCATAAAAATCCTGAATTTCCTGGGGGATGTTCCCATCAGCAGGGTGGGTGCAGCCAGGGTAAAGCCAGGCCTGCAGGAGCTCCAGGAAAACACAATTCCTAGTAATTATTTTGCATTCTTACCAATTATTTTACATACTTAATAATTATTTTACATCCCTTCTAATTATTTTACATTCCTACGAATTATTTTACAACACTATGCATTATTTTACACCCCTACGAATTATTTCACATCCCTAGGAATCATTTTACATCCCTTTTAATTGTTTTACATTCCTACTAATTATTTTACATTTTTATTTATTTCTACTAATTATTTTTCATCATTATTTTGCACCATTTTACATGATTATTTACATTATTTTGCATCATTTTTGCCCAGAGAAGTTGGATCTAAACCTGGATTTTTCCCAGAGAAGCTCCTGGATCCCTGGGAGTGCCCAAGGCCAGCTTGGAGCACCCTGGGACAGCGGAAATTGTCCCTGCCATGAGAATAGATCATCTTTAAAATCCTTTCCAACCCAAACCATTCTGAGATTCTGTGATTTTACCTCAGGAAAAGCAATTTGGGGTGGGAAAAACCCAATAAAAACCCTCTGTACCTGTCAGGAGTTCAGTGGAACCTCTGGGAGCTGAAAATCTCCTGAGGAGGAAAATGCTTTTAATTGCCCCAGACACAGATTCGGCTCCTCCCCTCCATCCCTGGGGATTTATAACTTTCCAGGGAGCTCAGCCTGTCCCCAGTCCTGTTTTTTGTTGGATTTTCCAGCATTTCTTCACCAGGAAGTGATGGAGAAGATCCCATGGCAGGTGAGCCCCACCTCACCTGACCTCCCTCCCTTGGCTTTAATCCCTCGCCATCTCCTTTATGAATTTAAACACCACAATCAAACCTTTGGGGTTTCACTCTCCGTAATTTCGGTATTTCCCAACAAATCACTTCATTTCCCTGCGATCTGAAGTGTTTTCAGCACCACATTATTTGTATTTCCACCCAACCAGAAGCACAGAGCAAAGAGTTTTTTATTTTCCTGCGGCACCCACCGCCTGCCGCGGGGAAATTCCGAGCCCCGAAAGCCCCGAATGGATGAAACACCACTTTCTGAAGCACCCACTGTGATTAAAAAAGAAAAAATCTCATTTATTTCCCACCCAGGGACCTCTAGAGAGAGATAGGAAAGGCCTCAGCCTGAAGGGAGCCCTTGTCCCACCCACACGGAATGGAAACATCACAAAGGAATTTTTCCGTTTGATTCCATCGAAAAGATCCTTTAACTTTGTTGCAGCATCTGCATGGAGCCTTTGACTTCTGGCTCAGCATTTCCCAGCCCTGCATTTTGTAATTTTTTTCTTAATTCTGCGCTTTCAGGAGCCGAGAGGAATTCCCCTTTTGTTCTCCCCGAGTCTGTGTTTTCTTTTCTTTCAGTTCGCTGAGTTGTGGAAAGAGAAGAAAAAAAATAGGAGGGAAGGACCAGAATGGGAATTTTGAGTTCCCTCCCTGCCCATTTCCTGAGAAGGATCGGAATTGAGAATTTTGAGTTCCCTCCCTGCCCATTCCCTGAGAGTCACGTGAGGCAACAATTTAATTTAGAGCAAGGCTGACAAAAAAAACATTCAAACCTCTGAGAATTGTCAACTCCAGGCAGAGGAGATCGACTGAGCGGGATTTGGGAAATCCCATATTCAATATCTGCTCCAGGATGCCTTGGCATCTTCTGGAGGTGTGGAGAGCTTTTAATTAAAGCTGATTTAACTCCGAGGTCCCAGATGTGGAAGGCAATAGATCAAGGCAGAAATTGTTAATTAAAGGCCACCCCGTCCTGAAAAGCTTTCAGCGATTTGCCCTCAGAAGGGGAAAACGAACAAAAAGTTGCGAGAAGACATTTTTGTGAAGATTTCCTGGAAATTCCAATCAGGAATTCTCCCACATTTTCCCTTTTAATACACACAGAACCCAAAGCCTGCTACACTAAAGGACAACCCAAGGCTGTGGGGTTTTTGTGGGATTTTATTTTTTTTTTGTTTGTTTGTTTTTTTGGGTTTGTTTGTTTGTTTGTTTTATTTCTTTAAGCACAATGTCCCATCTCCTTCCCCAAGAGTTTCTGCTTCTTTTTTCAGACAGCTTAAAAGCACATTCCCAAAATGCATTTACGATGTGTCTGCACCCTGGAAAGCCTTGTTAGCATCCTCCTTTATTTGGGGAGAACAAAGCAATTCTGATTTCAGCAGCGACCTCAATGAAGAGAGAAAAAGAAATGTTTTTGCAGTCAGGGGGAGAAAACCTCCAAGGGCTTGACAGCTGAGAGGGAGAATGCAGGAGCAGAGAAATGGAAATAATTAAAGGGGGAGCACTGGAGGGCAAAAGTGCTGTGAGGAAATGGAGTGGATGCCTCAGTGTGGGGCAAAAAATCATCGAAAAATCAGCCAGGCTCAGCTCAGGGCTCCAGGAGGGGATGGGATAGCAAAGAGAAATAAATTCCGAGTGGATCTCTCAGTCTGGGTCAAAAATCATCCAGGCCTGGCTCTGGGAATGAGGATGGAATGAGGAAAGAGGAATAAATTCTGAGTGGATCTCTAAATCTGGGTAAAAACCCATCCAGGCCTGGCTCAGGTCTCAGGGAATGAGGAAAGAATGAGCAAAGAGAAATAAATTCAGGGAGGGCATGGAATGAGAAGAGAGAAATAAATTCTGAGTGGATCTCTCCGTGTGGGTCAAAAATCATCCAGGCCCAGCTCAGGGCTCCAGGAGGGGATGGGATAGCAAAGAGAAATAAATTCCGAGTGGATCTCTCATCTGAGTCAAAAATCATCCAGACCCAGCTCAGTAATCAGGGAATGAGGATGGAATGAGGAAAGAGAAATAAATTCAGGAAGGGGATGGAATGAGAAGAGAGAAATAACTTTGGAGTAGATCTCTCAGTCTGGGCCAAAAACTCATCCAGGCTTCGTTCAGGAATCAGGGAATGAGGATGGAATGAGGAAAGAGAAATAAATTCCAAGTGGAACTCTCAGTCTGGGTCAAAAATTATCCAGGCCTGGTTCAGGGTTCAGGGAATGAGGAAAGAGTTATAAATTCCAAGAGGATCTCTCAGTCTGGGTCAAAAACTCATCCAGACCTGGCTCGGGGCTCTGAGAGGGGATGGAATGATCCAGGAGAAATAAATTCCGAGTGGAAGAGTCCTTCTGTCCTATTTTTTAGCACTCCAAAGGAAATACTGATTGTCCTTGGACCAAACCTGTGAAACTGCCAAGGAATGAGCTGGAAAAGAGGATAAACTCTTGGGAGACTGGGAATGTTCGAGGAACTCTGACCTCAGCACCCCAAAGTCAAACAGAATTCGGAGTTCCACCTTCCCAACCCCAGAGCAGCAGTGCCTCCATGGATCAGGGACCACCAGATCCCTCCTGGGCTGGGACAGCTCCTCCAGACCAGGTTGATGTTTAAAACGCTGAACCTTCGCGGTGGAAAATCACAGAGCCTTTGGGACATCACCAGAGCCACGGCACTAATTAAAATTTGTAAAAGGAAGGGGAAAAGAGGAATTCGTAAAAGAAAGAGGAAAAATGACAAGGATTAAACTTCCCAGCTGCTGCTAGCATTTAACAGAAGTTTCTGACGGCCAAAACCGATTTTTTAAAGGACAGCCTGGAGTAAGCTGAAGTGACAGCAGTGGGAATGAACTGCTGCTCGATGGGAAGTGACAGTGAGAACACCCAAGGGTTGCTGCTTTACTCACTTACTGTGATTAACAATGTTGTCCACAAAGATTGAAACTTAATTAACATTTCCAAATTGTGCTTTGACATTTTTAGCTCTGCCTGTAAAAGCACTTGTGCAGCTGTGTGGTTACGGCGGAGCTTTAACTCTTTGAACCCCTGAGCCACGGGAGAGTGATTGTGTTTGACTTCTGCTGGTGCCTGAACAGACTCACCTAAAACACAGAGAGAGAGGAGAATAAAATCAGATTAATTTCTGAAAGGCCTTCAGGTGCACTCAGGGCACACAGAGCTCACTCGAGAGGCTCCACCCAAAATGGACAGCGAGTCACGAGTTCTGCACATTGGAGAAGTTCTGTCCATTCCCAGATCGAGCCTTAATCCTCCAATCACACCTTCAGCTGATGATGGCAACCACCCCAAGCTTGCTCCCCCAGTTCACTCTTGGTTCATATTTTGGGGCTCTGAGGCAGCCAAGTGTCCTTGGATTTTCCAGTGGAGAGGAATTGTTTTGTCTAAGTGCTCAGAACAGAGGTTTTTAGCACTTTATGTGGAGCCCAGAGCCACACAATGAAACTACAGATACACAAAAAATAGAAACTAAAATCCTAAGGCATCACTGATAACAAAACCCCCGAAATCCAGATGTTCCCAGCGCTTAAAGAACTACCACGAGCTCCTGCAGGGGTTCAGTGCTGGGATCAGAGCCCTCCTCCTCCTCCAATAGGATTAAATCCCTCCCAAAATGTTCCATTAACTTTGGTAAAAGGGTTTGGCTTCAATGGGATCTCGGAGCAGGGGATTACAGCAAGCTTGACCCTGGCGAGCTGATAACACACCTTGCTTTGGAGGAAAAAATAAGAAATTCAGGCTTCTGCAAGAAGCTGATTTAACCCTGAGGTCCCAGATGTGAAAGGCAATGGATCAAGGCATAAATTGATTATTAAGGGCCCCCTGTCCTCACAGCTTTCAACAATTTGCCCTGAGAAGGGGAAAATGAACTTAAAAAAGTTGCAAGGAGATGTTCTTGTAAGGAATTTCCTTTCTGTTCGCTGCTCCCACTGAACTTCCAAAGCAAGCTTAAAGTAGGAGTACCAAAAAATGGAATGGCTCAGAATTATTTCCTTTTCTCATGAAAGGGCAGGGCCTGCAGGAGGAAACTCCGAATTCTGTTTGACTTTGGGGTGCTGAAGTCAGAGCTCCTCGAACATTCCCAATCTCCCGAGGGTTTGCCCTTTTTTCCAGGTGATCCCTTGGCAGTTTCACAGGTTTGATGCGAGGGCAATCAGTATTTCCCTTTGAGTACTAAAAAATGGGACGGAAAAACTCGTGAAAAGAAGGAAATGTAATTTTTTGAAGAAATATAATTTCTGTCAGTTGAAGACAGAATCATGATCCTGTTAAATCAGTAAGGAAGAAATAAAATTCCTCTGTAATATATGTGGAAAAATGGGGAAAGAAGGATGTTGGGGAGGATGAAATAGGAAGGCCTTATAAATATGATTACCTGGCAAAAGATGCTGAGAATATGGAAACTATAAGCGAGATTGAAATGAGGACAAGCTTTGAGATACCAAACCCCAGTGACTGAACAACTGGAAAACAATGGCATGGCCACTGAAGGTAATCCCCTTTTGATTAAACAATTCCCCTTTGGATTAAACAATCCCCTCTGCTTGCAGACAGGTCCAAGGGTCAGAGTAGACCCTACCTGTAGTTGCACTGTTTTAAAATCTTTCTCTTCTTTCTCATGGAGAACAGAGATAAGTTGCATTCTTGTGCTTTCTAATCTCTGTGTTTTGGTACTGGACGCTCTAGAGTTGTAACCAATCGTTACAGTGGGTGGAAAAACTATCGACCAATAATTATTAGATCATTAATGAATATATTAAGAAGTTTTTGTAAATAAAGTTTCTCTTTTCGCCATCTTGTGTGCTGAGTGCCTGACCTCCCTGCGAGCTTCCGCGAATCTCCACGAATATCAGAAAATCAGAGCAACACCTACCAACTTGGCAGGGGGTCCAAAAAGCAGTTTTTAGAGTTTAAAATCTAACGCTGTGTGGTAATGCAATGACTCTCCTAGGCTATATGTAAATGTTGTAGGATTTGTAGCTTGTTCTAGATTGGTTAGTGAAAATTAGAATATTCAGCACAGAAGATGATTTATTGTATTGTAAATGGCAACCACAGCATTCTATCCTATTCTATTCTATCCTATTCTATTCTATTCTATTCTATTCTATTCTATTCTATTCTATTCTATTCTATTCTATTCTATTCTATATTCTGCACTTCTCTCTCTCTCTCTCACCTCTCTGCCCTGCTCTGAGCTGTGTCTGGCAGCTCCTGGCAGCTCCCCTACCCCCACGCCTTTCACAATAAACCTCATGCTCTAAGACCAAACTCCAGAGATCTCTCGTCTCTGTCCCGACCGTCCGAAACAAAACCGTCAAACACCACAGAAGGAAACTTTTTTCTGAGTTCTGGTCGGAAATTCCCCATCCCTCGAAGCCTCTCCCACGCGCCGGAGAACACAGCTCACCTTTAGAGTGGGAACACAATGGATTTAATAAAATCTGCTCTTCTGGGCACAGGAATTTAAATATCTGGAGTTATATAAACACTGCAGCAGGGCAATGTGGGCCTGCCCGGCCAAGCCAGGCTCCAGTAAACAAATCTCCCTCGCTCCACAGAATATTTAACAGCTTCATTTGGAAAGCAGAGCTGCTTCGCCTTCCCCACGTGCCCCAGGTGTCAGGACACAATCACATCTCAATCCATTCAAATCAACCCGAAACCAGAGCCTCCTCCAGAAAAACACAACGCAATTAGGATGGAAATGGTCAGCTCAATATTGGCCCCGCTAATGAGAACTGCCTCGCTGAAATGAGGATATTCATTGAATTAAAAAAGCCCATTATGGATCCCATTCAAAGCGCTGCTCACTGAACTCTTTCACATCAATCCCATTTGTGTTTGGGGCACGAGGTTGATTCGTTCTGCAGAACAAAGTCTCGGGGAACAAAAACCACTTGGCCCCTCGTGAAAGGGTTTTGCGGGAGATAAATGCAGATCTGGATGGAAATGAGCACTAATGGTTATTTTCTAAAATACCTGCAGGAGTAGGAGGGATGGAGTAATTCCCAACCCGGAGTACAGCTCAACTCCACGCGCAGCACTCGCTGAATCACCACGAGTTTCACTCCGATGGTTTGAAAAGCATCAAAACCACCCCGGGGGAGGGAGAAACCTGCAGGGGGGAGCTGCAAACTGCTCCAGCAGCCCCTGCCCGGCAGGAAATCCACAGGGGAAAAATACATTTCTCACGGAGAAATCACAGAAAATTCAGCGGGGCAGAATTAAAGATGGGTACAACAGGAAATGACATTTTCCAGCAGTTGCATGCACGGATTTTGGCCTCCGCTGAACAAATAGGAGCTGAAGCTGAAAGATGCTGAAGAAAGGGAAGAGCTGCCGTGTGAAAACTTGAGGGGAAAAAGCACTGCAGGTTTTTCAGAGTGACTTAAAAAGCTTGTAATCAGCCAGATGCACAACTCCTGCTTTGACAAGGCACCGCGGGGATAAGCAGTTGGATTTTTATCCCCTTTACCTCAGAGGCTTAAATACCACAGAGGGGAAAAAAAAATAAAAAATAAAAAACCACCTTGGATATGCAGAATCGCTGCTTGGACAGAAAAATTCCGAAAGGTAACCCCGAGCGCAGGGAGAGCTGAAAAATATTTGCGTGTTCAGCTCAACCCCATGCCTGAGCTGCCCCAGCTGTGAGGAATTTGCTGCGACTTGGGAAATGATTTGGAATCTTTGAGATTAGAGCACAAATCTTTGCTTATCACAGGCCCAGCTCTGTGTATGGAAGGATAAATATCTCAATTTTCTGCCCCCTGTACTGCCAGTTGAGCAGGAGTGGTGAGGCTGGAGGAAAATCTGATTTAGACATCTGATTTCTGCAGATTTTGGGGGGTTTGGGGGCAAATTTTGCCTGTGAAATGTGTGTCTGAATATGCCACCTTTGGATAAGGTCTCAGCAGGAACACAGAATTGGGGTGGGCTACAGGTTAAAGAGGGTCTCAATTCCAGGGCTGAAATACTCAGTTCCAGGGTTGAGGTTCTCAGTTACAGGGCTGAGATAATTCAAGAGCTGAAATGATCAATTCCAGGGCTGAAATATTCAATTCCAGGGCTGAAATCCTCAATTCCAGGGCTGAAAGATTCAGTTCCAGGGCTGAAATATTCAATTCCAGGGCTGAAATATTCAATTCCAGGGTTGAAATCCTCAATTCCAGAGCTGAAGGGCTTAATTTCAGGGCTGAAATAGTTCCAGGGCTGAAATCCTCAATTCCAGGGCTGAAATTCTCAATTCCAGGGCTGAAATATTCAATTCCAGAGCTGAAATCCTCAGTTCCAGGGCTGAGGGGGCTCAATTCCAGAGATGAAATCCTCAATCCCAGGGCTGAAATATTCAATTCCAGGACTGAAATCCTCAGTTCCAGAGCTGAAATCCTCAATTCCAGAGCTGAAATACTCAATTCCAGGGCTGAAATCCTCAATTCCAGGGCTGAAATCCTCAGTTCCAGAGCTGAAATCCTCAATTCCAGAGATGAAATATTCAATTCCAGGGCCGAAATCCTCAATTCCAGGGCTGAAATCTGCAGTTCCAGAGCTGAAATATTCAATTCCAGGGCTGAAATCCTCAGTTCTAGACATGAAGGGTCTCATCTCCAGAGCTGAAATCCTCAATCCTGGGGCCGAAATCCTCAGTTCCAGGGCTGAGCTGCCCTTTTAAACATTTCCCTGCTCTCCAGCCGTGCCAGCCCCAGAATTATTTCCATGATCGCCGATGTTCAGACCCAACATTTCCAGCAGGGGCCTCGTGCCCTGGCCTTTGGCAACGACCTCCGTCCCAAATTCGGGGGCTGGAAATCCCTGGAAATCCCTGGAAATCCCTGGGAATCCCTGGAAATCCCTGGAAATCCCTGGAAATCACTGGAAATCACTGGAAATCACGGGCTGCCCATGTTCCCACCCTTTTGGAATCCCCACAGTTCTGTGACCCACGGACAGGGCGATTCAGAGTGCGAGACCTGCTCGGTTTTTCATGCAGATTTTGGCTCATTTTGCAAAATATCTCTGCTAAAATCAGCCAAAAAATGAGCCAGCAGGGCTGCCCTGGTTTGGTTTTGGCTAATGGCTAATTTTCCTCGAGGTGATGATGTCTCTGGACACTCTCTCCAACCCCCAGGGCTGTGCTGGTCACCCCCAGCCCAGCTCAGGACATCCCTGGGGGACACTGAGGTGGCACCGAGGTGAGTTTGGGTTCTCCTGGACCTTTGGTCATCACTACTGAACACATCTGAAAGAAAAGTTACATTCTGGAAGTAAAAGAAGATGCGGAAAACACAAAATAATGCTATAAAGGGTCTTTTATAGATATTTATATGCCGGGGGAGAAGTGTTTCCCGGCGTTAGAAATGCTGCCAGAGTCCAGACAGGCTCGGTTTCTTCTGGAAATTCATTTTCTGAACTCTCAGCTACGAATATTTTTTAACTGAAACTTGAAAAAATGAAAAGATGGAAATGAAAAACGCTAAAAATGAAAACCTGGCGGCAAAAACGCGATTGTTTTCCTAAAGGGAGCGCGAGCTTCATTTAATCTCGCGCAGCTTTGCCGTCACCGCCGCTGTACACTGAATTTCTCTGCTCTGATGGAATCCGGACAAGCACGAGTGGGCAAATCTCACACTTTTTTATTCCCTGAGCAGCACCAGGTTTTAGTTTTCCTCCGGTGACCAGCGCACAAATGATCGAGAGACGCAAATCTTCCCCTCACTTGTGCAAAAACATGGCGGAAAAGAGAAATATTTTATATTAGAGCCACCCGAACATCGCTGCTCTGTCAGGAAGGGAATGAAGAGGCACCAAAGTCTCTTACCAGAATAGGCAGAGACAAAAAGAGTTATTTTTAAGCCGTTTGAAGATTGGGTTGGAAGAAACCTTAAACCCAAAATCCTGGAATGGTTTGGGTTGGAAGGGACATTAAACCCAAAATCCTGGAATGGTTTTTGTGGGAAGGGATTTAACACCCAAAATCCTGGAATGGTTTGGGTTAGAGGGCACCTTAAACCCAAAATCCTGGAATGGTTTGCATTGGAAGGGACATTAAACCCAAAATCCTGGAATGGTTTGGGATGGAAGAAACCTTAAACCCAAAATCCTGGAACTGTTCGCATTGGAAGGAACCTTAAACCCAAAATCCTGGAATGGTTTGGGTGGAAAGAGCCCCTAAACCCAAAATCCTGGAGTGGGTTGCATTGAAAGGGACTCTAAACCCAAAATCCTGGAACGGTTTGGTTAAGAAACCTTAAACCCAAAATCCTGGAATGGTATGGGTGGGAAGGGACTCTAAACCCAAAATCCTGGAATGGTTTGGGTTGGAGGGAATCTTAAACCCACCCAGTCCCTCTCCCTGCCATGGGATACCACCCCAGGCTGTCCCAAAGGCGTGGAACTCGAAATTCCCATCCCAGCCAAACCATTCCCTCGATTTTCTGATTCCCAAATTCCCCTCCTGCCGCTGGGAAACGCTGGTTTTTCCTGCTGGGAGCAGCTCCCCAGCAGTGGCAATTATCCTGCAGGATCTGTCACCTTAATCAACCCCGGAACAGGAGAATTTATTCTCAATGCAACATTAATTCCAGGCAGGCTGGAGTGAAACCTTTTTAGCGGCTTCACGCGGAAAAGAGGGGGAGAAAATGCAGATATCCCACTAAACACCAGTAGTTAAGGATAAAAGGGAAAATAAAAGGGAAAATAAAAGGGAAAATAAAAGGGAAAATAGCAGCTTGCATGGGATGGGACTCATCCCACCTGGAGGGGAATAATCACAGATTGCAGTCAGGAAAAATATAAAAAAGAAAACCCAACAGGGCTTGTCTAATCCATGGAATTAAATCCATATCCTAAAAATGACAACTTGTACCCCCCGGGGTCAGCTCTGGGATATAAACCCACGAAATAACTGAGGCGGGTGGGATTTAAAGCCCTGAGGCTCCTTTGGAGCCACGTGGAACTCAAATAAAAGTTTCAGTAGCAGGACTGGTTGAGATTTTTTAATTTTTTATTTTTTTGAAGATAAACCTATTCTATTTTGACACTTTCACCAGGGTGTGTTTTCAGCTCAGGAACATCAGAACGGTTTTTTGGGGATGGATTCTTTTTGGCTTTGCCTTTTGGGTTTCTTTGGAGGCTGAGCTGTCGAAAGTTCACAACAAGCGCTGTGCAAACAATCAGCAAATCCACGAGCAGCGCATTGGAAACTCGGATTTATTCACTGCCACCCTCATAAAACACTTTCTCTCCTTTTACCCACGGATCAAACAATGCAGGATTTGTTACTTTATTTCTGACTCTCCCTTCAAACATTCTTTACACTCCCAGGTAGCTTTTCAAGCAATTCAAGGAGTTTGCACTGCTTGGGGTTTCACTCCACGACCTCTCCTCTAACCCGAGGTTTGTACTTCCTAAAATTCTCCTGATTTTGGTGATATTTGAAGAGATTCGCTGAGACTTCCCTCCCTCGCTGAGCTCTGCTGGCAAATTCATTCCTGCTGCTCCACCAGAGATTTTGGCTTCCCTTTCCAAATGCGAAAATCCGAGTGCATGCGTTTGGGAAAAGCCAGGATGGGAATTTATTCACACTGCAAACAATCTGACCACCGCTTGTCACCGGAATGGAAATGCTGATGGAAAACACTCCATCGTTTCCCAAAGATTTATTTGGATTTTTTTTCCCAGAGTGCTTTCCCTGTGAGTTCAGCACCTTGCAGCCATTTGTAGTTAGCGAGAGGCCTGGGTGAGGCTCTGGCCTGTGTCTCTGCACACACAGAAATCCAAGGATTTCTGTGGGATTGGACGGGAAATGTGGAGGAGGAGGAGGACAGGACACCCCCAGGATGCCTGAGACAGATTTACCTACAACAGAGGCCAGACAAAGTGAGGAGAATAAAATCAGATTAATTTCTGAAAGGCCTTCAGGTGCACTCAAGGCACACAGAGCTCACTCGAGAGGCTCCACCCAAAATGGACAGCGAGTCACGAGTTCTGCACATTGGAGAAGTTCTGTCCATTCCCAGATCGAGCCTTAATCCTCCAATCACACCTTCAGCTGATGATGGCAACCACCCCAAGCTTGCTCTCCCAATTCACTCTTGGTTCCATATTTTGGGGCTCTGAGGCAGCCAAGTGTCCTTGGATTTTGCAACGGAGAGGAATTGTTTTGTCTCAAATGCTGAGAACAGAGGTTTTTAGCACATTATATGGAGTCCAGAGCTACAGACTGAAACTACAGACACACGAAAAATATCGAAACTAAAATCCTAAGGGCCGTGCTGCAGTCCCAGGTGGCAAAGGCAGGAATTGGTGCTCGGCCGCTGGGCACTGTCACATGCACAGGGAGGGCTTGGAGCTGCCACAGGGCAGCAGGAGATGAATATTGAGGAGAAATTCCTCCATGGGAGGGTGGAGAGAGGCTGGGATGGAATTCCCAGAGAATCCCTGGGAGTGTCCCAGGCCAGGCTGGAGCACCCTGGGACAGTGGGAGGTGTCCGTGCCATGGCAGGGGTGGCACTGATAGGCTTTCAGGTCCTTCCCACCCAACCCATTCCATGATTTTGTGATTCCATGACTTTATGATTCTGTTATTTTATGATTCCACAGTCACCCAGAAGTCCCAGGGCTGCCCCCATCGTCTGCAGAGCCAAACACAGTATTTTTCCCTTCTTTTCACAGCTCTCATCCCCAGGGGAGCCCACACCAGACCCAGCTGCTCCACACCAATCCAACATCCACTCCATGTGGAATTTGAAGAAGAAACTCTGCTCATTCCAAGGTAAACATGGGAAGCTCTGCATCAGCGAGCCAAGAGCATGTGGTTTGGGCATTCCCTCCATCAGGCAAGTCCTTTAAAAAAAACCCCATTTTTTTCTTTACTCTTTAACTTTTTTTCTCCTTTCCCACAGACCCTCTGCACTGCCTTCGCTGGGACACCACAGAGGAGCGCGAACAACTTTTAATTAATTAACAATTCATTCCCATCCGCCATCTTTGCATCACCTCCCTCTCCCCCCATGGCACGCCCTGGATGGAAATCCAGCTGTGGGTCACTCACAGAATTAAATCAGACATGATATTTTCACTTTTTGGCCCCTAAATCTGTCGGTACCGAGCGACCTTGGCTGCTGTAGCTTGGAAAATCTCCCAGCACAGCCCAGGCTTGGCTCCCTCTGGAATAAGAGGGAGGAAGTTTTGATCCGGGGGGTGAGATGGGATCAGCCGTGCCCTGGGAGGTGACACTTTGACCCCAGGGGACAGCCAGAGGGATTTGGAGCTGGCAGGGAGGTGGATCCAGGCCTTTCCAGGAGCAGATCTGCTCCCTGTTCTCCGCCTGCCGCACAAAGGGCTCAAAGAACAGTGTAATTATCGCTCGTGAATCAGCCGCGCTTCGTTGGTGAAAATATCAGAGGCTGACGGGAGCAGCTCCTGTCTGTGTCACTGCTGCAATTCCAGCGGCTTTGGAGTTGGAGAGAAAAAAAAATTACAGATTTTCCTTCCCCTTCCTCTGGACCTTGTCTGAAATGTCCCTGTCTGAAATGTCCCAGCCTTTAAATCCTGCAATGTTTTGCCCTGATGGAAGAAAATTCCTTTATTCTGTCACTTCCCTGGATTTTTCCCATTGTTTATTCCCCTTTATTCTGTAACATTCCCAGATTTTTCCTATTGTTTATTCCCCTTTAGTCTGTAACTTCCCTGGATTTTTCCCATTGTTTATTCCCCTTTATTCTGTAACATTCCCAGATTTTTCCCATTGTTTATTCCCCTTTATTTTGTAACTTTCCCAGGTTTTTCCCATTGTTTATTCCTCTTCATTCTGCAACTTTCCTGGATTTTTCCCATTGTTTATTCCCCCTTTTTCTGTAACTCCCCTGGATTTTGCACATTGTTTATTCCCATTTATTTTGTAACTTTCCCGGATTTTGCCCATTGTTTATTCCCCTTTATTCTATAACTTTCCTGGATTTTTCCCGTTGTTTATTCCCCTTTATTCTGTAACTTTCCCTTTTATTCTGTAACTTTCCCAGATTTTGCCCACTGTTTATTCCCTTTTACTCTGTAATTTTCATGGATTTTTCCCATTGTTTATTCCCCTTTATTCTGCAACTTTCCTGGATTTTTCCCATTTTTTTCCACCAGCTGAGTGACTGCCAAACAGCAGGGATGAGCACAGAACTGACTCGAGCGCTGCCCCTCCAAACTGGGCCCAGAGAAACCCAAACCCAAGGAAAATCCAAAAAACAATCGAGGGAAACAATTCCGCCCCTCCCGCTCGGATGAAAGCGAACTCCGCTCCCTGACATAAAGAACATTATGCAAGATTCGCATCAGAATTTCAATAAGAGCTGCCACGCAGAATTCAGAGTTCTCTGTGCTAATGCTGCTTCTTAATTTGTCATTTCTGAGCTCGATTTTTCTCCCCCTCACCCCCAGCTCCTGGGGCTTAGTGCCAGCAGTGAGCGTTTCATCACTGAGGTAATGACGTGTTTGTTATCAACAGAAATTAATCCCCAACCAAATCAGGAGTTGGTGAAGAGTTAAACCAAATTCTGAAGCTCCTGGGAAAAACTTGCACCATTTTTTTCTGAGTTTTCCCAAAAATCAGGAGTCACTGAAGATTTAAACCAAAAATTAATTCCCAACCAAAATCAGGAGTTGGTGAAGAGTTAAACCAAAATTCCCCAGCTCCTGGGAAAAACTCACACAATTTTTTCTGATCTTTCCCAAAAATCAGTAGTCATTGAAGAGTTTAATCAAGAATCTTCAGCTCCTGCCAAAAAACAGACACCATTTTTTTCTGATCTTTCCCAAAAATCATGAACCAGGGAAAAGTTAAACCAAAAATTTTCAGGTCCTGGGAACAACACACAGTTTTTTCCTGAGCTTTCCCAAAAATCAGGAGTCACTGAAGATTTAAACCAAAAATTAATCCCCAACCAAAATCAGGAGTTGGTGAAGAGTTAAACTAAAAATCTCCAGCTCCTGGGAAAAACAGACGCCTTTTTTTCCTGATCTTTCCCAAAAATGAAATGGGGAAGAGTTAAACCAAAATTCCCCAGGGAAGAGTTAAACCAAAATTCCACAGCTCCTGGGAACAACTCACGCCATTTTTTCCTGAGCTTTCCCAAAATTCATAAATCACTGAAGAGTTAAACCAAAATTCCCCAACTCCTGGGAACAGCTCACCCCATTTTTTCTGATCTTTCCCAAAAATCATGAACCAGAGAAGAGTTAAACCAAAAATTTCCAGGTCCTGGGAACAATACACATTTTTTTTTCTGAGCTTTCCCAATAATCAGGAGTCACTGAAGATTTAAACCAAAACTTAATTCCCAACCAAAATCAGGAGTTGGTGAAGAGTTAAACCAAAAATCTCCAGCTCCTGGGAAAAACAGATGCCATCTTTTTCCTGATCTTTCCCAAAAATCATAAATCATTGAAGAGGTAAACCAAAAATCTCCAGCTCCTGCCAAAAATTCGCACCATTTTTCCTGTGCTTTCCCAAAAATCATGAACCAGGGTAGAGTTAAACCAAAATTCCCAAGCTCCTGGGAACAACTCACACTATTTTTTCCTGATCCTTCCCAAAAATAAAGCACGAGGCAGGACTGAAACAGAACCGAGCCTAGGCCTAAATAAATCAACTTTTTCAGAAGCTCCAGACCAGGCCCAGGAGCACAGCTGTCCATAAATCCATCCCTGACCACACAAAAGGTGGAGTTGGAACTCAACATTTTGTGATGCTCCAGAAGAGAAATGTTTTTCTCTCCCGACACCAACAGATTCCACCCTCAGCCCTGATCCTGCCAATAAACAGCTCATTAGCAGCCTCATCCTTATGGCTCGGTAATTATTTTTTTTTAAAAGTATGGGGGGAGGAATGGAGAAAACCTGAGGGATCTGTGGATCTGATGGGGATTAAAGAAAATTATTTTTTCCTCCTGTTTGTCCTTCCCGCTCCAAGCTCGGCGTCGTTCGAGGCTCGGGGAAAGGGAAAACTTGAGAAATAAATTGTGATCTTTTGGCTGAGATGGATTCCTTTGGGAAAGAAAATCTCTGCGGGTTCTGCGTTGAAACCGAAGCCATGAAAAATCGGGTGTGAGGCAGGGAATTTGAGTTCGGATCAGTGAGAAAATTGTATCCCCGAGTTTTGTAATACCTTGAAACTTTAAAATCCCTGACTCGGTTCTGTTGAGACAATTCCAGAGCAAAAAACACCTGGGAAAGAAAATCTCTGGGGGTTCTGTGTTGAAACTGAGGCCATCAAAAATGGGGTGTGAGGAAAAGAATTTGCACTTGAATCTGAGAAAATTGTACCCCAAAATTCTGTAATCCCTTTAAAATCCCTGACTCAGTTCTGCTGAGATGACTCCAGAGTGAAAAACATTTGGGAAAGAAAATCTTTAGGGGTTCTGCATTGAAATCAAAGCCATCATAAATGGGGTGTGAGGAAAGGAATTTGTGTTTAAATCAGTGAGAAAATTGTACCCCCAAATTTTGTAATACCTTGAAACTTTAAAATCCCTGACTCAGTTCTGTTGAGACAATTCCAGAGCAAAAAACACTTGGGAAAGAAAATCTCTGGGGGTTCTGTGTTGAAACCAAAGCCATCATAAATGGGGTGTGAGGAAAAGAATTTGCACTTGAATCTGAGAAAATTGTACCCCAAAATTCTGCAATCCCTCGAAACTTTAAAGTCCTTGAGTCCGTTCTGCTGAGACAATTCCAGAGCAAAAAACACTTGGGAAAGAAAATCTTTAGGGGTTCTGCATTGAAATCAAAGCCATCATAAATGGGGTGTGAGGAAAGGAATTTGTGTTTAAATCAGTGAGAAAATTGTACCCCCAAATTTTGTAAACCCTCGAAACTTTAAAATCCCTGAGTCAGTTCTGCTGAGACAACTCCAGAGCGAAAAACACTTGGGAAGGAAAATCTCTGGGAGTTCTGCATTGAAACCGAGGCCATCAAAAATGGTGTGTGAGGAAAAGAATTTGAGTTTGAATCACTGAGAAAATTGTACCCCCAAATTCTGTAATCCTTCAAAACTTTAAAATCCCTGACTCAGTTCTCCTGAGATGACTCCAGAGTGAAAAACACTTGGAAAGATTTTCAACAGATTCCAAACATTTCATCCAATAATTCCGAACATTTCAGGGGATTCCTTTCCATCAACTAAATTTTACCATTTGGGTTTTTTTTTGACCATTTATCCATTTGCTTCCATAGGAACAAAACTGCTGGAACAGCAAAGAAGTTTTTTTTTTTTCCTTTTCTTTTTTTTTTTTTTCTGGAAATTTCAGCCCAAATATCCAGAATCCCCAAAGTTTTTGGCATGAGCTGCTCTTCACTCCTGATGGATCAGATTATTCAGGATTCCTCCTCCTGGGAGAACATGGAGCTGATCCTGAGGAGTTATTGTCATTTTTTGTGTCGCTGTCCAACCCAAACATTTGTTCACTGGGAAGGGAAATACTCAATTTCTACCAAAAAATTAATCTTTAAAAAAAAAATTGAATAGAAATTGAAATAATGCACTCTAAAACTGAGCTGATCCTGATGAGTTATTGCTGTTTTCTGTGTCATTGTCCAACCCAAACATTTGTTCACAGGGAAAGGAAATACTCAATTTCTACCAAAAAATTAATCTTTTAAAAAAATTTGAATAGAAATTGAAATAATATACTCTAAAACTGAGCTGATCCTGATGAGTTATTGCTGTTTTCTGTGTCATTGTCCAACCCAAACATTTGTTCACGGGGAAGGGAAATACTCTATTTCTACCAAAAAATTGATTTTTAAAAAAAATTTTGAGTAGAAATTGGAATAATGTGCTCTAAAACTGAGCCTCAGTGCCATTGCTGAATGAGGTCTCCCAATCCATGACCTCCCCCGGGGCTTCTGGGTTGACTGCAATTGAGGCCAGCACAGGAAATGAGGGGAAAAATTCCAAAAAACCATCAAAAACTCCACAAAAATCCTACTTCGGGTGTGCTGGCTGCTCCTCCAGCTAAATAATGAAACTCCTGAGGGTTTCCAAGGATGAAATTCGTTCCTGTGTCTCCTTGGGGACAGGGACAGCCCAGGGTGGGTTCAGGGACAAGCAGAGTGATGTCCTTGGGAATGGGACTGGAATGTCTCCTCAGTTTGGGGATTTCTCTCCAGCTGGGTTGACTTAAAATCGAGGCTGGCACAAGAAATGGGGGAAAAAATTTCAAAAAAAACACCAAAAACCCCTCAAAAAATCCTATCTTGGGTGTGCTCACTGCCCCTCCAGCTAAATGATGAAACTCCTGAGGGATTCCAAGGATGGAATTCGTTCCTGTGTCACCTTGGGGACAGGAACAGCCCAGGGTGGGTTCAGGGACAAGCAGAGTGATGTCCTGGGGAATGGGACTGGAATGACTCTTGAGTTTTGGGATTTATCTCCACCTGGGTTGACTAGAATTGAGGCTGGAATTGACACAGGAATGAATTTCATCCTTGGAAACCCTCAGGAATGTCATGATTTAGCTCCAGGAGCACCCAGAGCTGAATTTCTGGCTCCTTTTTTTGGTGGTTTATGGTGGTTTTTAGATTTTTTCCCTCACTCCCTGTGTCACCTTGGGGACAGGGACCTCATCGGGGACAGCCAGGGTGGGTTCAGGGACAAGCAGAGTGACATTGTCCTTGGGAATGGGACTGGAATGACTTTTCAGTTTGGGGATTTCTCTCCAGCTGGGTTGACTAAAATTGAGGCTGGAGCAAGAAGCGAAGGAAAAGATTTTAAAACCACCAAAAACCATGAAAAAGGTGCCAAAAATTCAGCTTTGGGTGCTCCTCCGGCTAAATAACGAAATTCCTGAGGGTTTCCAAGGATGAAATTCTTTCCTGTGTCACCTTGGGGACAGGAACAGCCCAGGGTGGGTTCAGGGACAAGCAGAGTGATGTCCTGGGGAATGGGACCGGAATGACTCTTGAGTTTTGGGATTTATCTCCACCTGGGTTGACTTAAAATCGAGGCTGGCACATGAAATGGGGGAAAAAATTTCAAAAAACCACCAAAAACCCCTCAAAAAATCCTATCTTGGGTGTACTCACTGCCCCTCCAGCTAAATAATGAAACTCCTGAGGGATTCCAAGGATGGAATTTGTTCCTGTGTCACCTTGGGGACAGGGACAGCCCAGGGTGGGTTCAGGGACAAGCAGAGTGATGTCCTGGGGAATGAGACTGGAATGTCTCCTCAGTTTTGGGATTTCTCTCCAGCTGGGTTGACTAAAATTGAGGCTGGAATTGACAAGAAGCAATTTCATCCTTGGAAACTCTCAGGAATTCTATTCTTTAGCTGGAGGAGCACCCAAAGCTGAATTTCTGGCATCTTTTTTGGTGGTTTATGGTGGTTTTTAGATTTTTTCCCCTCACTTCCTGTGTCACCTTGGGGACAGGGACCTCATCAGGGACAGCCCAGGGTGGGTTCAGGGACAAGCAGAGTGACATTGTCCTTGGGAATGGGACTGGAATGACTTTTCAGTTTGGGGATTTCTCTCCAGCTGGGTTGACTAAAATTGAGGCTGGAGCAAGAAGCGAGGGAAAAGATTTTAAAACCACCAAAAACCACGAAAAAGGTGCCAAAAATTCAGCTTTGGGTGCTCCTCCAGCTAAATAACGAAATTCCTGAGGGTTTCCAAGGATGAAATTCGTTCCTGTGTCACTTTGGGGACAGGGACAGCCAGGGTGGGTTCAGGGACACGCAGAGTGATGTCCTTGGGAATGGGACCGGAATGAGTCTTGAGTTTTGGGATTTCTCTCCACCTGGGTTGACCAAAATTGAGGCTGGAATTGACAAGAAGCAATTTCATCCTTGGAAACTCTCAGGAATTCTATTCTTTAGCTGGAGGAGCACCCAAAGCTGAATTTCTGGCAGCTTTTTTGGTGGTTTATGGTGGTTTTTAGATTTTTTCCCCTCACTTCCTGTGTCACCTTGGGGACAGGAACAGCCCAGGGTGGGTTCAGGGACAAGCAGAGTGACATTGTCCTTGGGAATGGGACTGGAATGTCTCCTCAGTTTGGGGATTTCTCTCCAGCTGGGTTGACTAGAACTGAGGCTGGCACAAGAAATGGGGGAAAAAATTTAAAAACCACCATAAACCACTAAAAAAGGTGCCAAAAATTCAGCTTTGGGTGCTCCTCCGGCTAAATAATGAAACTCCTGAGGGTTTCCAAGGATGAAATTCATTCCTGTGTCACCTTGGGGACAGGAACAGCCCAGGGTGGGTTCAGGGACAAACAAAGTGACACTGTCCTTGGGAACAGGACCGGAATGACTCCTCAATTTTGGGATTTCTCCCTGGGTTTGTGCACGGCTCCCCTGAGCTCCTCCATTGCAATCCCTGTTGCTAAATCGGGAGGAAAATGCCTTTTCCTGAGCTGCAGCTATGGCAACGAGCGGCTCGGCATCGAGCTGGGTTGCAGGGGGTGACATCCAAAGGATTTGGGGTTTTTTGTGAACTTGGGAAAGAATTTGTTGGAAAATCCGGGACAATCAGACTGTCCCCGTGTTTATTCTGTATGGATGTGTTTCATATTCTGTGGTGCTGTCTGCTGAAAACTCAATTATTTTTTTTTTCAGCTTTGTTTTCTCGGAGCTGCTTTTTTCATTGAAAAAATTAAAAAAACAAGAAGGAAAGAATCCAAACAACTGACTCAGCCCAAACTCCCAAGTCTGAACTTTTGCTCAGCGAGATTTCTGAAAATCCAGAAAATTCTGAAAATCGTGAAATTGTGATTTCACGATTTGGCCCTAAAGTTTCCAGCTCTTCCCGAAACGAGACACCTGATTCCACAACATTCCGAATCTGGGGATATCTAGAACCATTTCTGACAATTTTTTGGACACCTTTGTGCCACAAGTGCTGCTGCTCCTGAATTGGAGCAAAGAAATGGATGAAGATTTAGGCCTTCAGCCTGTGCCTTTGATAAATATAACCCCAAAATGGCTCTTTTGGGGGGAAATATTTGAAATATTCAACTGCTGGCACCGATGTTTCAATCAACAACATCCTCAGTATCACAATCTCAGGGTGTTGCCACCTGAATTTATCACTTTTTGGGGAAAACAGTCATTTTTGTGCTACCTTAAGAGACAAATTTAAGCAATCCACCAATTACGAGTGGGAGTTTTTTTGGCCGAGGAGCGACATTTGACGTCCGTGGCTAAAATCAAATCAATCCACACCTCAATTTTCCTTTATGAAACAGGAAAAGTGGGATTTTATTGACAGCATCCAGTCGGAACCTGAATCCCCGCGTGCGTCTCCTGCAGGTCCGGGCAGCCAGAAAATCATTGAGGAACCATTGCATATAAATGACCAAATAATGGACTCGGAATCGTTGGATTTCCTTTGATTTACTCCCAAAAAATGCAATTTTCCCTCCTGGTGTCCAGGCCTCGCCTCTCCCTCACCCCGAGCTCGCTCTGAGTTGTTGCCTCAGCGTCGTTATCAAAGGAGCAGCTCGTCCCAATTAATTAGAAAACAGCGCAATTGATGTTTTTGTAATTCGCAGAATTCCCCACCCGAGCCTTGAAATCAATTATGGAAAAACATCAGGCTCCTCTGTCTGCCTTTGGAGCCATTTCAAGATCCACTGTTTTATCCTCATTTGTTCCAGGGTTTTAATTGCCCCACGGCTTTGATGAAGCTCTTGAGCACGAAGGCTCTGTCTTCTCTTTCCGGGGGATTCCACCCCTTGCCCTCACTCTTTTTTTTATTTTTTATTGCAGCTGGGTTTGTTATTTCTGAAATATCTTCTGTAATTTCCCTCCAAAAAAACCCTTTTCCCCTTTTATTCTCAGATTTCAGTGCTGTCTTTAGGTTTTTTCACAAAGTCCTCACTCGGAGTTGGAAGCACAAACAAATCAGGAGATGCTCAACTGCTGAGCCCCAGGTTGTGCAATTTGTGGCAAGGATTCCTCATTCCTCACACGAAATCCTCATAATTATTGAAAATTTCCACGAAATCATCACTTCTCTGGAATCAGGAGGTGTCTGGAATTAATTCAGCCTTAAATGCAAAACGCCCAAAGTGCTCCGAGCCCTCATTCCACCTGCATGTCAGGAAAAAGGATCCAGAACTCTGGAATCTCCCGGGAAAGTTTTGATCTCTCATTTTCTGCCCCGTGCTGGACAAAAATTACATTTTTATTCCATAGCTGACCTGGAAACCAGGAGCCAAAACTTTGGAATCTCCCAGGAAAGTTTTGGTCTCTCATTTTCTGCTCAGTGCTGGACAAAAATTACATTTTTATGCCATAGCTGAGCTGAAAACCAGGATCCAAAACTCTGGGATCACCTGGGAAAGTTTTGGTCTCTCATTTTCTTCTTAGTACTGGCCAAAAATTGCATTTTTATGCCTTAGCTGAGCTGAAAACCAGGATCCAAAACTCCGGGAACACCTGGGAAAGTTTTGGTCTCTCATTTTCTGCCTAGTACTGGATAAAAATTACATTTTTATGCCATAACTGAGCTGAAAACCAGGAACCAAGACTTTGGAATCTCCCAGGAAAGTTTTGGTCTCTAATTTTCTGCTCAGTGCTGGACAAAAATTACATTTTTATGCCTTAGCTGAGCTGGAAACCAGGATCCAAAACTCTCAGATCTCCCAGGAAAGTTTTGGTCTCTAATTTTCTGCCCCGTGCTGGATGAAAATTGCATTTTTATGTCATAGGGTTTTAAAAGCAGCCCACCCTAATGCTGTAACATTCCCAAATGTTGCTGAATGTCCTTGATTTTGGAAATTTTCACCGTTTCCATGGCGAGATGAAGGGAGGAGCATCCGCCGGGGATTGGGCAGGAACGAGTCCTGTGTTCCACTGCTAACAGTAAATTCTGCACTGTTAACTGCAAATTCTGAAATTGTAACTGTAAATTCTGAGCTGTTAACTGTAAATTCTGAGCTGTTAACTGCAAATTCTGAAATTTTAACTATGAATTCTGAAATTGAAACTATAAATTCTGAGCTGTTAACTGTAAATTCTGAGCTGTTAATGGTAAATTCTGAGCTGTTAATGGTAAATTCTGAGCTGTTAACTATAAATTCTGAACTGCTAACTGCAAATTCTGAAATTGTAGCTATGAATTCTGAACTGTTAACTGTAAATTCTGAGCTGTTAACTGTAAGTTCTGAAATATTAACTATGAATTCTGAAATTGTAACTATAAATTCTCAGCTGTTAACTGTAAATCCTGAGCTGTTAACTGCAAATTCTGAGCTGTTAACTGTAAATTCTGAAATTTTAACCATAAATTCTGAGCTGTTAACTGCAAATTCCGAGCTGTTAACTGTAAATTCTGAATTTTTAACTGTGGATTCCGAACGTTTAACTGTAAATTCTGAATTCTGCCATCCCCAAGCAGAGCCATTCCCAACTTTTCCCTTCAATCCCTAACGACTCCACATCAGCTCCGTCCATCTCCCCGATCCCATCCGCGCTCCGTTTCCATCCCTCTGCTGGAAAATTGCGGATTAGGGCAGTGAGTGGTACAAGCAGTGTCCTTTTCTGGCAGAAAATACAGCCCAGACGAACCTCCTGAACCCTCACGGGTCCCTCGGGGTTTCTCCACTTGCCCTGAGAAACATTTCCTTTCGCCCGGACGAGTCCCCGGAATCCCAAAAGGATCCTGACTCCAGCGGCTGCTCGACCTCGCCCCGCCAGGTGTTTGGGGATGAACTTCAAACCAAACCCCGGGGGATGTTTGTGGAACAAACTCTCTCTGTGGCCAGAATTCTCCACTCCAAACTGTGGCTTTAGATTCCCCGAGGATTGCAGGAGGTGGCAGAGAATTCAGGCAGACAAACCCAAGATGGCGAAAGGAGAACTTTATTTACAAGAAAACTCTTTTATATCTATTAATATTCTAGCAACTATTGGTCAGCAAAGAATCCACTTCCTTAAACTATTGGTCACAGTCAAATAACACCTAATACCAAATACAGAGATTAAGAAAGTAAAAGAATGCAGCTTATCTCTATTCTCCCTGAGAAAGAACAGAAAGAGTTCTAAAACAGTGCAACTACACCAAACCGACTAAATCCGTCAGATTTCGGAGGGGTGGCTGAATTTCACTGAGGTGTTGGAAAATACAGCAGTTAAAAATTTTTGTATAAATTTAGTCAAAGGCTTTGTTTCTCTTTACCCCAGGGAAAAGGAATTTGAAGTTTCTTTCCAGGGCATTGTTCTGCCAGGTGAGGTCTGATGAGCTCAGCACAGGACAGAGTGGAGCAGCCCAAAGATCCCCAGAGAGATCAAGGCCATCCACGGAACACTGACGGAACATCGGTGGCCATCTCCAAACATCCACCCCAGAGCACCTCTGACACAGCTGGAGACATCTCGCCCGCAAAGGACTGAGGAGAAAATTGAAAAATGAAGATCTAATTAACATCGGAGGGGAGGGGATTCGGATCCAATGGGAAACTGAACACTGAAGGTTGCTCAGCTCTGGACCAATGAACTTTGGAACAATGCATCTCTGTGGGTTTGACTGTATAAAATTTGGGGAAAATCCTGTAAAATCTGTGTGTGATGGAATGATTCTCTCTGCAGAGCCGGGCTGTGTGTGGATGAGATGATTTCTGTGGCACACCCTGGCCAGAACACCATCCTGGCCAGAAAATAAAGCAATGCCTTGACTCTCTAACATTAAAAATGTTGTTGGAGGATTTTTGTTTTTCCCACAGTTTTGGTGACAGAGGGAAAGAGGAAGGAGGGAAGGGCAGGGTCTGTCAGGTCTGCAGGGGGGAAAGGTGAGGTTAGAGCCCCAAATGGGACTCGTGTGGGGCTGACAGAGCTGCAGTTTGGGATGTTTGACTTCCTTAAAAATTAGGATTATTTAACTTCCCTAAAATCCAGTCCTGGTGCTGGCTGCTGCTGGGAATAAATTCCAGCCACGGGGATAGGGGCAGGTTTAAAGTCATCATCACAAAGTCCTTTTTCCATTCAGCCATTTGGGCCTATTCTTTTTTTTTCCCCTTTCTTTTCCCTTTCACTGCACATCAGCTGACGGCATTGACTCATCCTCCCGCAAAAATAAACATTCTTGGATGTCGAAGGAATATTTGAAATCAATTCTTGACTCACTGCAGGTCCTTGGGCTCGTTTGGCTCCTTCCTGAACTCTCATTAGGCACGAAATTTTCCCATAAACAAAACAAATCCTTGCGACCCTGCAAGGTCCTGGAGAGGGATTTTCCTTTTGGAACGGTCAAAGTGCTCAGCAAGAAAAGCAAATTTGGGTTATTTTGTTAAGATTTCACACAGCAACTTCCCAAAAAAAGCAGGGAGAGATTGAAGGGCAGAAAAAGGGAATGGAATGAGAGGAAATTTGTGTGTGAAATGTAAATCCTGAGTTCCTCCTCAACCCCTACACCTGTTTGGAGACCCGGAATGACCTGGCTGGGATGTCCAGATTTTTGGGAAATTGGGATAAATACAGCAAGGCAGGCAAAAAATGAGTGGCAGGCTCAGGAAAAGCTCCTTGAGCACGAGATCCTAAATCCTCCATCTATTTATGCCATCGGAAAAGAGCGAGCAGCTTATCCTGTGTGCAGAACTCCTGAGGAAGCAAATAGTGCTAAAGAGGGTTTTAAAACCCAAATTTGCAAAAATTTAAAAATATCCAAAGGAACGAGAGCCAGGCACGAAATTCCAGAGCGGCACAGAGGAGGAGTCGGCATTAATTTGGGTTTTTAGACAGAGATTTTCTGTGCTGGCCACCAGGGCAGGCGAGGCACCTTTGTTTTCTGGGTGCCCCAATCAAGCCTGAACGGCTTAATTATTAAATTAATTAATTGGACACGAGGGAGGGAAACTCACCCCCCCACTCCAAGCAAGTTTTCCCAACCCAGCAGGTGTTTTAAAACTTTTAATGGCTGTCTGTCCGCCGGAGCCTGATGGAAATGACACCGCAACCACCCCAGGGAGAGGGGAAATTATTTCATCTCTCATTTGTGGAACGAACGGAGGCCCAGGAGGAGTTTTCGCTGCCAGAACCCATCAGCCCCACCTGAGCACGCAGCGTTGGCTCCAAACTGCGCTCGAGGAGGATTTTTAGCCCGGCCTGGCCTCATTAAGCTCCTGGAGCTGGGGGGAAAAGCAAACCTGACGGGAATTTTGTAGGGGGAAAAGCTAGGAAATAACGGCAAATAATTTGGGTGAGGGGTGAAGCAGGAGAGTTAAAAGGAGCCTCACATGGAAATGAGTTGGGAATGGGGAAAAGCGGAATTTGGTTCAGGAATGGGCAACGTAAAAATATTCTTTTGGTCCACTCCAGGAAGGCTTGAGGTGTGCTTGTGACAGAGGGGTTTGTAGGTAATTCACCTGAGAGGACAGAGCTAATTCTATGTATTAGTTCATTTTCTTTAATTTTTTTTTTAACTTTTACAGATTTTTATAAATTATCATAAAAACATTCCCTCCTGCAGAAGCTTCACTGGTTCGCCGAGTCCCAACCATTCCAAGGAAAGAGGAACTCCTCAAAAATTCCCAGAGCTTTTCTCTCCTTGTTATTAACATCCCCCGATCCACTTCGAGCAGGATCACGTTCCAACCATCCCATTAATATTCCCAGAGACTCGGGCTGTAATTTTAGCTCCTCTTTCTCACTCTGCCTCGTTTTGCCCTGTGAGTCAACGCGGGAGGACGGCTGGCAATCAGCGCCTGCAATTATCCCTCTCCCCGGGCTGGGATTGTTATCCGTGCCTTCCTAATAGAACTGCAAATGGAAGGATCCTTTTCCCTGGAATTTACTGTTCTGCTCCATAGAATTGCAAATAGAAGGATCCTTTTCCCTGGAATTTACCGTTCTGTCCATAGAACTGCAAAAATTCCCTGGAATTTACCATTCTGCTCCATAGAACTGCAAAAATTCCCTGGAATTTACCATTCTGCTCCATTGAACTGCAAAGGGAAGGATCCTTTTCCCTGGAATTTACTATTCTGCCCCATAGAACAGCAAAAATTCCCTGGAATTTACTGTTCTTCTCCATAGAAGTGTAAATGGAAGGATCCTTTTCCCTGGAATTTACTGTTGTGTCCATAGAACTGCAAACATTCCCTGGAATTTACTGTTCTGTCCATAGAACTGCAAATGGAAGGATCCTTTTCCCTGGAATTTACCGTTCTGTCCATAGAACTGCAAACATTCCCTGGAATTTACTGTTCTGTCCATAGAACTGCAAATGGAAGGATCCTTTTCCCTGGAATTCACTGTTCTGCCCATAAAGATGAGAATTGGAATGATCCTTTTCCCTGGAATTTAGTGTTCTGTCCATAGAACTGCTAATGGGAAGGATCCTATTCCCTGGAATTTACTGTTGTGTCCATAGAACTGCAAACATTCCCTGGAATTCACTGTTCTGTCCATAGAGCTGCAAACGGGAAGGATCTTCTTCTCTGGAATTTACTGTTCTTCTCCATAGAACTGCAAATGGAAGGATCCTATTCCCTGGAATTTACTGTTCTGTCCATAGAACTGCAAACATTATGGATCCTTTTCCCTGGAATTTACTGTTCTGCTCCATAGAACTGCAAATGGAAGGATCCTTTTCCCTGGAATTTACTGTTCTGCTCCATAGAACTGCAAACGGGAAGGATTCTTTTCCCTGGAATTTACTGTTCTGTTCATAGAACTGCAAAAATTCCCTGAATTTACCGTTCTGTCCATAGAACTGCAAATGGAAGGATCCTTTTCCCTGGAATTTACTATTCTGCCCCATAGAAGTGCAAAAATTCCCTGGAATTTACTGTTCTTCTCCATAGAACTGCAAATGGAAGGATCCTTTTCCCTGGAATTTACTGTTGTGTCCATAGAACTGCAAACATTCCCTGGAATTTACTGTTCTGTCCATAGAGCTGCAAACGGGAAGGATCCTCTTCTCTGGAATTTAGTGTTCTGCTCCATAAAACTGAAAATGGAAGGATCCTATTCCCTGGAATTTACTGTTCTGTCCATAGAATTGCAAATGGGAAGGATTCTTTTCCCTGGAATTTACCGTTCTGTCCATAGAACTGCAAACATTATGGATCCTTTTCCCTGGAATTTTCTGTTCTGCCCATAGAACTGTAAATGGAAGGATCCTTTTCTCTGGAATTTACCGTTCTGTCCATAGAACTGCAAAAATTCCCTGGAATTTACCATTCTGCTCCCTAGAACTGCTAATGGGAAGGATCCTTTTCCCTGGAATTTTCTCTTCTGTCCATAGAACTGCAAACGGGAAGGATCCTCTTCTCTGGAATTTACTGTTCTGTCCATAGAGCTGCAAAAATTCCCTGGAATTTACCATTCTGCTCCCTAGAACTGCTAATGGGAAGGATCCTATTCCCTGGAATTTTCTGTTCTGCTCCGCGACTCCGGCACTGAGCAGAGGGCAAAGAGGACAATTTGGATTTCAGCTCCGTCCGGAAGGAATAAATATGGGAACAAAGTCCAAAAAGCCACATGGGAACGGTGATCGAGGGTGATCGGATGGGTCAGGAGGATGGAAACGGGGCACAGGGCTTTCCTCGTTTGGGGAATTCTGGGAATCGCGGGATCGCGGAGTGGTTTGGGTTGGAAGGGATGGGAAAAATCAGTGCCACCCCTGCCATGGCAGGGACACCTCCCACTGTCCCAGGGTGCTCCAGCCTGGCCTGGGACACTCCCAGGGATTCTCTGGGAATTCCATCCCAGCCCCTCCCCACCCCAAAAGGAAGAATTCCTTCCCAAGATCCCATTTAACCTGCTCATGGAATCCTGGAATGGTTTGGGTTGGAAGGGACCTCAAAGTCCATCCAGTGCCACCACAGGCAGGGACACCTTCCATGGAGGAGGTGGGCCCAGCATGGCCTTGGGAGCTTCCAAGGGCATCCCATATTTGTTCCCAAAATCCTATCTAAACCAGGACATGGAGTCATGGAATGGTTTGGGTTGGAAGGGAGCTTTAAACCCAAAATCCTGGAATGATTTTTGTGGGAAGGGTCCTTAAACCCGAAATCTTGGAATGGTTTGGGTTGGAAATGACCTTAAACCCAAAATCCTGGAATGGTCTGGGTTGGAGAGTACCTTAAATGCAAAATCCTGGAATGATTTGGATTGGAGGGGACCTTAAACCCAAAATCCTGGAATGGTTTGGGTTGGAAATGACCTTAAACCCAAAATCCTGGAATGGCTTGGGTTGGAGGGAACGTCAAACCCAAAATTAAGCCGAACGAGAGCATCGTGGTGGTACCTGAGCTCGTGGGGGAAAAGTTCTCTCCCGGATCTGATGGACTTTGTTTCCTCTTCCAAACCTTTAATAATCCACATGATTCCTCTTCCCAAAAACCCCTGCTCCTTCCTGTGTTTCTTTAAATCTCAGCACATCCAATCCAAAAGCAAAACGCTTTTCATTCCCAGCAAAACTCCCAGCAGAGGAAAAATAATTTCCTTTTTCCCCCACCTCCCTTCATTTTCGCACCGACATTCTGCATGCTAAACTCCTTTGAAAATCCAGGGCGGAATTATGAGATTTAAAATACTCAAGTCCCGTTTGCTTTATTTTTTTTTTTTTTGTTACCCAGAAGGTTCTTTTCCCTTTGGAAAATCCGGTGCATAATGACTCAAAATTATCTTCCCTTGCTGCTGTTCGGATCTTTAATGCTCTTCCAACCCTTCCGCCTGCTCCCTGAAAAATTCCATTTATTTCAGATTATTCCCCCCTGAATCTTTCAGTTCCCTCTGTAAAAAAGAGCCGGAATTTCCCAGATTTCCTCGTTATTCCTGAAAGGAATAATTTCATTCTTTCATCCCTTGGTTGTGTCTCAGATCCAGCCCCGGGAGCTGAGCACGAACCTCCTGAATTGGGGCCAAAAGAAACAGAAACGAGACGAATTCCCGCTGGGAATTTCTGCCGTGGCTTGAGCTGAAAAATTTGGATTACAGCCCAAAAATTGTGTCAAACCCAGAGGTGCCTCATTAACATCGGCTTGTAATGAAGAAATTAATGAGCCCCCGTGGAAGGGACACCCGGGGAAGGGGTGGGATCCACGGTCCAATCCCACCCCAAAAAACTCACAAGGAGAATTTAATCCGGAAAATGACTTTGGATCACACAATTCCTCTCTGTAAAGCATTAAAACCTGCAGAATTCACTGGAAATTCAACCAAAAAAAAGATTAAATAAGGAGAGAAACTTATTTATTGTTTAGGGGAGCACCTTCGTGGCTCCAAGAGATGGGGAAGGGATCAAACCGCGGGAAAAGGAGGGTGGGATTTGGGTTTTGGGGTCACTGAGTTTGGAGCTGCTCGGGTTTGGTTTTAAACTGAAATTTTGGTGAATCCACAACTCTCAACACTGCCCGGAAGCCAGAAAAGGCAGGGATTTGTTGGATTTAGGCTGGAGAAAATATGGAACGGAATCGAGAAAGGAAGAAAAGAGAATCTGCATGATGTTAAAATTCCTTCCCCTGGAGCGTGGGCTGGGAATTTCCTCAAGGAGAAGGTGAAGGGCAATCGTGGGAACGTCAGGAAAGAACATTCAAATCTTAAAATAATAAAAGGAAAGCAAAGGAGAGCATTGATTCCTGCTGGGAATGCTGGAATAAGCCAACCCAATAACCCAACCCAATTCTTTGTCTAAAAATGGATTTATTCCATAGAAATAATGGCTTGGCTTGATCAATGATATCAGCAATTAATATCCTCTGATAAGGAATTTCTCGTGGTGTGAACTTTGTTCTGATCTGCGGCTTGAGAGCAAAGACTTCAAAACACAGAATTGCAGTGCCATTTTATGAGCAGGGCGTTCTTGGTTCCACGTCTGAGGACAAGGATAAAATGGATTCCCAGGGTTTGTGGCTTCCATGATTCCAACTCCTCATTTCCAAGGCAAATTTTCCCAAATTTCCCTCTGAGAACGCTCCCTGCAAATCTGTTAAAATCTGATTTAGCTGCTCCTGGCAGAGCCCAGAAATTCCCATTCCCTGCCTGGATTTCCTGCCTCGAGCAGGCACTAAATTCTGGAATATTCCCACCGGCACATCTGCTGGAATTCCTGAGTTTCCTCCCAAAACGAGATGGATTCAGATAAATAAAGACTCTGCTCAGACAAATAACATCCTCTTCGTTGATAATATTATCACAATAAATAATATTTGCACTTATGATGCTTTTTTTTTTTCTGTTTCAGCTGGGCTTCAGGAATTCTTGGAGTTGAGGAATTCCTCCCAACTCTGTTATTCCAAGCTCAGAAATGAACCTGATTTAAGGATTCAGGAATGCCATGGCACATCTGGATTCAAGAATGACATTGCACATCTGGATTGGAGCTGACTCAGAACATCTGGATCCAAGAATAACACGGCACATCTGGATTGGGGGCTGACCCAGCACATCTGGATCCAGGACTGACCCAGCACATGTGGCTAAGGGATGACACAGCACATCTGGCTTTAGGGCTGACTCAGAACATCTGGATTCAAGAACTAAGCCGCAGGTCTGATTAAGGGCTGACTCGACACATCTGGATTCAAGAATAACACGGCACATCTGGATCCAGGACTGACCCAGCTCATCTGGATTCAGGGCTGACCCAGCACATCTGGATTCAGGACTGACCCAGCACATCTGGCTAAGGGATGACACAGCACATCTGGATTACAGACTGACCCAGCACATCTGGATTCAATAATGACATGGCACATCTGGATTCAGGACTGACTCAGCACATCTGGATTCAGGACTGACCCAGCACATCTGGCTAAGGGATGGCACAGCACATCTGGCTTTGGAGCTGGCTCGGCACATCTGGATTCAAGAACGAAACGGCATGTCTGATTGAGGGCTGACTCCACACATCTGGATTCAAGAATAACACGGCACATCTGGATCTAGGACTGACCCAGCTCATCTGGATTCAGGGCTGACCCAGCACATCTGGCTAAGGGATTACACAGCACATCTGGACTAGGGCTGACCCAGCACATCTGGATTAGAGACTGACCCAGCGCATCTGGATTCAAGAATGACCCAGCACATCTGGATTCAAGAATGACACGGCACATCTGGCCTCAGAACGGTCGAGGTAAATACCCTGAAAATCTGTCGATCTGCCCCGAAGCTCAGCCCAGGAGAAATCTCTCTGAAATCTCAGCCGCAGACACCTCTGCTCCCCACATTCCGCCCCATCCCGATTTCCTGGGCACAAAAACCCCCAGAACTCTGGGGTCCATTCCCATTTTCCCTTCCCAGGGAGCATCCCGAGATATCCTGGAGCTTTCCCGCCCTTTCGGCCATTCCCGAGCCTTGCGGGGAACAGGAAATGCCCAATGAGCTCTTCTCCAAACGCCGCCTCGTTAAGAGTTTGTCCTCATTAAAAGGGACAAATTTACCATAAACAATCGCACAGCCCTGAGCAGCAGCAGCAGCTGAGCAGAACATGAAGCATTTACCCCCCGCGTCCTGGGAATGCTGAAAATTGGGAATTCAAACCAAACCCACTCCGTTTAGTTAAATTCCTTTCGAGGCTGGAGGGCATTCCCTGAGAAAATATTCCGGAATGTTCTGGGGATGGGCACGGAGCAGTTGGGATTCCAAGCAATCCCGGAAATTCCCTTTCCCCCCTGGAGGAACTCCCAGCTCCACAGAATTTTGGGATCCATGGATTTATTGCCTCAGGGATAGCACTGGGTTTGCCATTCTATTCAATCTTTCAGGAAAATTCAGATTTTAGAGTCCAGCTCATCCCAATTATGCCAAGGACTCCTAATTCCAACCCTCCCCTTAATTAGAGAATCTCTCCAATTAACACCCTCCCCACTAATGGCCCTTTTCAAACCAGGATTTTCCATTTTCTATTTTTCTCCTCCCAATCATATTTGCAAAATTTGACTATTTTTCATTTGTTCATCTTTATTTTTGTTTTTCTTATTTGGAGTTTTCCCTCCCCTGTTAAAAAAAAAAAAAAAAAAAGGCGAATAATGTGAAAATTTTATGTTTTTAATGAAAAATCCTAATCCCATTTCCCTGCCACTGCCTCAGAGTACATCTCCCTCTCCCAACGCAGTTTTTTCTTCTTAAACTTTTATTTAAGACACAGAAAATGCACCAGGAAAATACATCAGGATTTGGTTGCTTTGTGGGATTTTTTTCCTTCATTTTACAAACCTTTTTTCAATTTCTTTTTTGAGGATTAGGAATGTCAGTGCAGGGTGAAGGGGAAGGGTAAATATAGGAATATATAATATAATATTTATGTTTTTCTTCATTATTTGAGTTTTCTGATTGGCTACAATTCCAAACCCTCCCGAACAGAGACTCTCCAATTGTGTCCAGGATATAATTCCAGGAGTTCTCATTCTCTGGGTGCTTTAAATGTCCAAATAAATACCAAAAAAAAAGAGGATGAAAGAGGAAATTTAACCCCAAAATAATAAAGCCTCTGCAGAGGTGGATTAGCACCACAAGGGAGGCACTCAGGATAATCCAAATTTCCTTGGAAAAATCCATCGAGAGATTAAAAAAAAAAAAAAAATTGAAGGAAAAAAATTAACATGAGAAAAATTTGCAGGACTGAACTGAGCGACTTTAATTAGGAGAGCCTTGAACAAGTTCTGAGCTCTTTTGATTTGTTCTCAGGCACAGCATGACACAAAAAGAACTCAATTTTTCCCTTTTCTTCCCAATTTTTCCTTTAAAATGTTCATTTTCAGATGCTCCAGCTTCAAGCTGGTTCATTTCCAGCTTCCCCTCTCTGGGCATTATCTGATTTCTTTTTTTTTAAATTTTTTTTTCCTGCGGTTGCCATAAAAAAATCTGTGAGTCAGAAAAAATAAAAAAAATGGCTGTTTTTTAGATCAGCCTCCAGAACAAAATAATTATAGCATCTCCTGCTGAGGGATGGGCTCACACAAAAGCCTGGATTAAAAAAATTTAATCCCATTTTTTTCCCCTGGAGCTTCCCAACCGCAGGTGCTGCTGTGGCCTCCTCCAACATTCCCAGAATTCCAGCCCTGCCATGGATTCCCAAGGCCTGGAAGGATTGGTGGCACCAGGGGTATTAAAATTTAAATTTTCCCGGTTTTTTAATTCCCATTTAATGATGGGAAGCAGTGAGAAAAAGAGGGAAAAGTGCTCCCCAGCACCAGAAAAACCTCTGGAATTTTGGACGCTGAGAAATCTGGGAATCAATGAGGAAAAGAGGGAAAACTGCTCCCAGCACCAGGAAAAACCTCTGGAATTTTGGTCCCTGAGTGATTACTTTTGGAATCAATGAGGAAAAGAGAGAAAAATGCTCCCCAGCACCAGGAAAACCTCTGGAATGTGGTCCCTGGGTGATGATCGCTTTGGTTTTCCTCACCAAAGCAGAAAGAAACAGATGGAGGTGAACGATTCATGGAATTATGGAATCTTGGAATGGTTTGGACCAATTATGGAATCTTGCAAGGATCCCAAATCCCATCCAGTGCCACCCTGGGACACCTCCCACTGTCCCAGGGTGCTCCAGCCTGGCCTGGGACACTCCAGGGATCCAGGGATTCTCTGGGAATTCCATCCCAGCCCCTCCCCACTCTCACAGGGAGGAATTCCTTCCCTAAAAAAGGAAGTCTCTCCTAGCACAGGGAGCTCTGCAGCTCCCGGGATCTCCTCCCAGACCACGACCTGGAAGTTGGAGTGTCCCAAATCACAGCCAGAGCTGACGGACACACAGCAGGCCCAGAAATGCCACAAATCCCACACTGCCCTTTCCCAGAGACCCCGTTGGGGCTGCCGGATGGAACAATCCCAATCCCAATTCCAATCTCAATCCCAATCTCAATCCCAACCCCAATCCAAATCCAAATCCCAATCTCAATCCCAACCCCAACCCCAATCCCAATCCCAATCCCAATCCAAATCCCAATCCAAATCCAAATCCAAATCCAAATCCAAATCCCAATCCAAATCCCAATCCAAATCCCAATCCAAATCCAAACCCCAATCCCAATCCCAATCCAAATCCAAATCCAAATCCAAATCCAAATCTCAATCCAAATCCAAATCCCAATCCCAATCCCACAGGCTCTTTCACTCCCATTTCTCCCTGCATGGCACTTTTTAGGAAGGGCAGAGATTCCAAACCTTCCACCTTCATTTTCCATCCCTCATTTCCCTCTCCATCCCAACCTCGAGTTCCCAGCAGGAGCACGAAGATCCCTTGGAGCTTCCCAGAGATCCATTCCCAGGGACCATTCCCAGAGATCAATTCCCAGAGATCCATTCCCAGAGATCCATTCCCAGGGATCATTCCCAGGGATCCATCCTCACGTCCACCCCGAGCTCCTGCAGAGCTCCAGTTCCTTTTCAAGGCAGAAAAAGAGGATTTCTGGAACTTTAACCTGAGAACATTCCAGCTTTCCTGGCCCCATTCCCACTTGCCAGCACCACATCCATCCTGCACATTCCCTGTCGGAGCTGGGAATTTTCTGGGATCCATTCCCAGAGATCCATTCCCAGGGACCATTCCCATGGACCATTCCCAGGGACCATTCCCAGGAATCCATTCCCAGGGATCCATTCCCAGACACCATTCCCAGAGATCCATTCCCAGGGACCACTCCCAGGGATCCATTCCCAGAGATCCATTCCCAGCGATCCATTCCCAGGGACCATTCCAGGGACCATTCCCAGGGATCCATTCCCAGGGACCATTCCCATGGACCATTCCCAGGGATCCATTCCCAAGGACCTTTCCAAGGACCGTTCCTAGAGATCCATTCCCAGGGCTCCATTCCCAGAGATCCATTCCCAGAAATCCATTCCCAGAGACCATTCCCAAGGACCTTTCCAAGGGATCCATTCCCAGGGATCCATCCTCACATCCACCCCAAGCTCCTGCAGAGCTCCAATTCCTTTTCAATTCTGAAAAAGAGGATTTCTGGAACTTTAACCCCAAAGCATTCCAGCTTTCCCGGCCCCATTCCCACTCGCCAGCACCACATCCATCCTGCACATTCCCTGTCGGAGCTGGGAATTTTCAGCCAGAGGAATAAACCAGGTTTTTGTGCAAGTTTTTATGCATATCTGAATTTTTTTCCTCTCCCCCCCCAGCACCCCTCAGTGAAAAGCCTTCATTCTTCTCCTGGAAGCTCTGCCAAACTTAGGTGCTATTTCTGGTGAGCAATTAGCAAAAGAATCAGTCCCAAAAATACTGCGGTTACCAGGCAGCAGGGCTGGGAAAGGGGAGAAAAAGCAAGGAAAAAAGAGAAAAAAAAAAAAAGGAACAGAGCTGGAGCCCACTGGGATCTGATATTCCTTCGGAGCAGAGCAGGGGTTCACATCCCAGGCTGGGATGGGATTTAATTGGAGAATCCTCGTTAATTGGGGGTTCTTTCCCCTCTGTGCCATGATCCCATCTTGGAGCTGTCCCATTCCTGATCCTGGCAGGTCCAACCTCACAGCTGAGACAGAGGGTGGGGAAATCTCTCTCCTCCTGGAGATCGTTTCTCTGGAGGCTTTAAATGTCCAAATAAATACCAACAGAAGAGGGTGAAGGAGGAAATTTAACCCCAAAATAATAAAATATCTGCAGAGGTAGATCAGCACCATCCAACAGGAGTGTGCTGCTCCCAGAGAGGCACTCAGGATAATCCCAATTTCCTTGGAAAAATCCATCCAGAGATGGAAAAAAACCACTTGAAGGAAAAAAAATTAACATGAGAAAAAGCTGCAGGACTGAATTGTGCCACTCGATGCCACATTAATTAGGGGAGCCTTGGACAAGTTCTGTGGATGTTTGATTTGTTCTCAGGCACAACACGACACAAAAAAACTGTGCTGGATGGGGCTGGGGATTATTTCCTGGCTCTGAGGGGCAAGGACAGCCCATCTCTGTCACTGTCACTGTCACTGTCACTGCCACTGTCACTGTCACTGTCATTGTCTGCAGCATTTCGTGGTGGAAATCATTGTTATATTCCCAAATTTGTGAGAGGGGAGAGGGATTTCTGAGGGAATGGATCACCTGCTCGAGGGCAGGGGATCAGACAGCTCGGATCCCTGAATTCCAGCATCCATCTCATGCCTGAGCAGGGTCACCTGAAACAGAGGCCAAAGTGAGGAGAATAAAATCAGATTAATTTATGAAAGGCCTTCAGGTGCACTCAGGGCACACAGAGCCCACTCGAGAGGCTCCACCCAAAATGGACAGCGAGTCACGAGTTCTGCACATTGGAGAAGTTCTGTCCATTCCCAGATGGAGCCTTAATCCTCCAATCACACCTTCAGCTGATGATGGCAACCACCCCAAGCTTGCTCCCCCAATTCACTCTTGGTTCCATATTTTGGGGCTCTGAGGCAGCCAAGTGTCCTTGGATTTTCCAACGGAGAGGAATTGTTTTGTCTCAAACGCTGAGAACAGAGGTTTTTAGCACTTTATATGGAGCCCAGAGCTGCACACCAAAGCTACAGATACACGAAAAATAGAAGCTAAAAATCCTTAAGGCATCACCATCCTGAGGAGCAGGGATGGCACACGGAGCACACAACTCTGACTGCATCCAGCACTGATTCCAGGGAACCAGAGCTGGCACAAAGCTCTCCCTGCCTTCCCTGGAGAACCAGGAGCTCCTGGAATTCGGAGTGGAGAGAGGGAAGGTGCTGAAATGTGCAGATGTGCCATGGCAGGAGCACCAGAGCGATCCAGCAGTGTTTCTGTTGCTGAGAATTCCCGGCAATTCCTCTGTGTGAGGAGGAATTCCAGAGGTAAATCCCTTCCCAGTGGCACTCCGGCAGTCAGGGATGGAAGTAGAGTCCCGGAGCTGTGCCCCAGAGGATCAGGGATGGCTCTGCCTCCTTCCCTTCCCATCCTTCAACGCCCAAAAAACCTCTGCACTCCTCCCAGCCTTCCCTGACCCAGTTTGCTATTGGAACCAGGAGCAGAGTCTGGCACAGCCTCCCACGATCGCAGCGATCCCTCGGCACTCAGACACCTCGGGAGGAATCGCAGCCTCCTCCAGCCCCTCCGGAGCTGCTCCCGTGCTCAGAGGGGTTGGATTGCGCTCACAGGAATGATGGAAAGGGAGGAGAAATTGATAAATAAAGGATTTAAATCAGATTCTTTGGAGTAAACTCATGCAGGGGCATCAGGTAATTCAGGAGCAATTCCATAGGAAAACCTAAAAACATCATGAATTCACTGGAGATGCATCAGACATGGAGATAATGTGGAGAGAATTCTTGTGGGATCCACTTCTGGCTGCATAATGGGGAAAATTAAAGTGTGGGACATGAACTGTGCCTCAGCCCCTCGGTCTGAGCAGGAAACCAGGCTGGGAAAGGGAAGGGATTGACTTTGGGAATTTTTTTTTGATTTTTTTAAAGGGATTCATTCCTTGAGAATGGGTTCACAGAAAGCCATCAGTGCTGGATTTCAGTCGTGGGGATGGAAATTGTGACACGGAGCAGGGAACGGCAGAGGGAAATTCAGGAAGTTTCCTGTCTGTGTTTTGGACTCTTCTTCACAGGGAGAGAAAATATCAAACCCTTCCCTACAAAGTGCTCTGGGCCTTGCCACCACTGATGATTATTTCAATTATTTTAATTCTTTCCATGAAACGCTTGGAATCTGAAATTGGGAGCTGTGGGGGACAGCCCTGAGGAGTAAGGAATGGCAGTGCTGGGGTTCCACAGGTCTGCAGCAGAACTGGGAATAAAATTGTATCAAAACATCAGGACTGACATCAGGATTGACATCAGGATTGACATCAGGATTGCCACCTGGCCACCGAATCCAAGGAAAACAAGCCAGGGGCAGGAGGTGCTGCCTTTCCAAAGGTGCCTTGGGGCAGCTGGAGCTGCTGGCTCCTTCTGAAAATGAAAATCAGGAGGTGGCTCTGATGCCTTAGGATTTTAGCTTCTGTCTTTTCTGTGTATCTGTAGTTTTAGTGTGTGGCTCGGGACTCCACATAAAATGCTAAAAACCTCTGTTCTCAGCATTTTAGCCAAAACAATTCCTCTCCGTTGGAAAATCCAAGGACATTTGGCTGCCTCCGAGCCCCAAAATATGGAACCAAGAGTGAATTGGGGGAGCAAGCTTGGGGTGGTTGCCATCATCAGCTGAAGGTGTGATTGGAGGATTAAGGCTCCATCTGGGAATGGACAGAACTTCTCCAATGTGCAGAACTCGTGACCCGCTGTCCATTTTGGGTGGAGCCTCTCGAGTAGGCCCTGAATGTAATTAATGAATTAATTTTTTTATTCTCCTCACTTTGTCTGGCCTGTGTTTTAGCCTATTCAGGCATCAGCTCCTCCCTGGCCTGAGGGAAGATCAGATCTGTCTGTGGGATCAGAGCTCGGAATGTCCTGGGATCTCATCCCAAGGATCCCACACAGCTCTGAGGGCCCAGCAAAGGTTCCAGTGCAGATCCTGCTCCTGTCACTGCCTTGTCACTGTCCCCTGCCTCAAATCCTGCTCAGGGTCAGTCCCATCAGCCAGGGGGGAAGGATGGATAACCAGGAAAATGCCAAGCAGGATATTAAATCATCAGTGATTGATTGATTGACATGATATCATCAGTGATTAATTGGTATTAAATCATCAATGATTCATTGACATGAAATCATCAGTGATTGATTGATTGACATGAAATCATCAGTGATTAATTGACATGAAATCATCAGTGATTGATATTAAAATCATCAGTGATTGATATTAAATAATCAGTGATTGACTGATATGAAATCATCAGTGATTAATTGATATTAAATCATCAGTGATTGATTGATTGACATGAAATCATCAGTGATTAATTGACATTGAATCATCAGCGATTGATTGACATGAAATCATCAGTGATTGATTGATATTAAATCATCAGTGATTGATTGACATGAAATCATCAGTGATTAATTGATATTAAATCATCAGTGATTGATTGATTGACATGAAATCATCAGTGATTAATTGACATGAAATCATCAGTGATTGATTGATTGACATGAAATCATCAGTGATTAATTGATATTAAATCATCAGTGATTAATTGATATTAAATCATCAGCGATTGATTGATATGAAATCATCAGTGATTGATTGACATGAAATCATCAGTGATTAATTGGTATTAAATCATCAGTGATTGATTGACATGAAATCATCAGTGATTAATTGATATTAAATCATCAGTGATTGATTGATATTAAATCATCAGTGATTAATTGACATGAAATCATCAGTGATTAATTGGTATTAAATCATCAGTGATTGATTGACATGAAATCATCAGTGATTAATTGATATGAAATCATCAGTGATTAATTGATATTAAATCATCAGTGATTGATTGACATGAAATCATCAGTGATTGATTGATATGAAATCATCAGTGATTAATTGATATTAAATCATCAGTGATTGATTGATATGAAATCATCAGTGATTAATTGATATGAAATCATCAGTGATTGATTGATATGAAATCATCAGTGATTAATTGATATGAAATCATCAGTGATTAAAGCTTAGACAAGGGAATGATGGAGAACCTGAGAACCTACAGGACCTGAGAGGGGGAAAATTCTGATGTGGAATTCATATCCAATGGGATATGATCCAGGAAAAATAATCCTGCACGGAATGGGACAGAGGAGAGTGCACGGGAGGAGGGAACAAAGAATTTCCTTGGATCAGATTTTCCATGATTTTCCTCAGAAAACTTTTATCCCTGAGCAGGGAGCTGATTTCAGCCCATGACTGCATCCAAACAGAGGCTGCAGCAATTCCCGTGGTACCCCAGGGGATGGATAACCAGGAATGTCCTTTGGTGACTCTTGGGGTGCTTCTCCACACCCCAAATCCTGCTGTTCCACCCCAGGGCAGCTTTGTGCCTGAGAATCAAAATTAGGAGTTTTGTATTGAGAGAAATGACACCAAAAAACGCTCCCGGGACAAGCAGAGTGTGCTCTAAACAGAAATGTTTGGGGTTCAACTCTTGGGTTTGCTGTTTGTTGGGAGTGTGAAGTGCTTCCAGCACAGAAATTTGGGAAAAATAAGATTGTCCATCCAAACCTGCCCAAAGTTTTAGGAAAACTGGATCACCTGCTGGAAACTCAGTGTTCTGGGATCTAAATTAATATCAGGAGTGAGATTAATTCTCATTTCCAACAATGTGATTTGTCCTGTCGTTTACCCTGGAGTTTCCCAGCTCGGAATTTATCCGTCATTGGTGGGGTTGGCAAGAGATTAACGCCACATTTAACCACGGATTCCAACTGTGAGGGAGTCAAGAGAGCTCCCAAAGAACTCCATGGGACTCAGAGAAACCCTGGAAATTCCAGAGCCCAAAATTCCCTGTCGAGGCCTCCCAAAGAGACCCCAGCCAGCCCTAAACGCCAGCACCGAACCCCTCCAGATCCTTCTCACATCGCCACGTGGAGGAATTATCCCCAAATCTGGGAGCTCAAGGGAGTTCCCAAAGAACTCCATGGGACTCAAGAGAAACCCTGTGTAGTTGCACTGTTTTAAAATCTTTCTCTTCTTTCTCATGGAGAATAGAGGTAAGTTGCATTCTTGTGCTTTCTAATCTCTGTGTTTTGGTACTGGATGCTCTAGAGTTGTAACCAATCATTATAGGGGGTGAAAAACTGTTGACAAATAATTATTAGATCATTAATGAATATATAAAGAAGTTCTTGTAAATAAAGTTTCTCTTTTCGCCATCTTGTGTGCTGAGTGCCTGACCTCCCTGCGAGCTTCTGCGAATCTCCACAAATATCAGAAAATCAGAGCAACACCCCTGGAAATTCCAGAGCCTGGAATTCCCTGCTGAGGCCTCCCAAAGAGACCCCAGCCAGCTCTAAACTCCAGCACTGAACCCCTCCAGATCCTCCTCACATCTCCATGCAGAGGAATTATCCCCAAATTTGGGAGCTCAAGGGAGTTCCCAAAGAACTCTATTGCACTCAGAGAAACCCTGGAAATTCCAGAGCCCAAAATTCCCTGTTGAGGCCTCCCAAAGTGACCCCAGCCAGCTCTAAACTCCAGGACCAAACCCCTCCAGATCCTCCTCATTTCTCCACGCAGAGGGATTATCCCCAAATTTGGGAGCTCAAGGGAGTTCCCAAAGAACTCTATTGCACTCAGAGAAACCCTGGAAATTCCAGAGCCCAGAATTCCCTGCTGAGACCTCCCAAAGAGATCCCAGCCAGCCCTAAACTCCAGGACTGAACCCCTCCAGATCCTTCTCACATTGCCATGTGGAGGAATCATCCCCAAATTTGGGAGCTCAAAGGAGTTCCCAAAGAACTCCATGGGACTCAAGAGAAACCTGTGTAGTTGCACTGTTTTAAAATCTTTCTCTTCTTTCTCATGGAGAATAGAGATAAGTTGCATTCTTGTGCTTTCTAATCTCTTTGTTTTGGTACTGGCTGCTCTAGAGTTGTAACCAATCGTTATAGGGGGTGGAAAAACTGTTGACAAATAATTATTAGATCATTAATGAATATATTAAGAAGTTTTTGTAAATAAAGTTTCTCTTTTCGCCATCTTGTGTGCTGAGTGCCTGACCTCCCTGCGAGCTTCTGCGAATCTCCACAAATATCAGAAAATCAGAGCAACACCCCTGGACATTCCAGATCCCAGAATTCCCTGCTGAGGCCTCCCAAAGTGATCCCAGCCAGCCCTAAACTCCAGGACCGAACCCCTCCAGATCCTCCTCACATCTCCATGCAGAGGAATCATCCCCAAATTTGGGAGCTCAGTAAAAATGAAAGCCACAAACTCATCCCCAACCCCACGAGGTGCAATCAGCTCAGCCAAGGCCCTGCACGTGGACTGTGGAGATTTTTATTTCTCCAGGAAAAGCAGAGAAGGGTGGGGAGAAGCAGAGCCTGGGATCTGCCAGGCAGAGTAATTTTAGTTGTTTTGCTGGAGAAAGGGGGGGTGGGGGGGATGGGGGCAAAAAATAGAATTAATTTAAAGGCTGATATTTTCGGCTGCGTTGCTGCGCATGGATCCGAGCGCGGCGAGCTCCTCTAAAAATAATCCTGAGCAGGGGAAATGAAAAGAACAAAAAGCAGGGCTGGAGGTGTGCTGGAGTGACTAACGCTCTGCGATACCTGAGGAGTTCGGCGCTTGCCCTCGGAGCACGTTGGGATGTTATTTTTGGGAGCCCAAAACCGGTTTTGCCTTTTCCTCAAAACTCGGCTTTGGTTCTGGTGTTTTACATGATTTTTGTTGCCAGTGTCACGGTGAGTGTGAATTCTTGTTTTATTTCATGACCCAGAGCCCTGCAAACATTTATTTGATGGATAAATTCAACAGCCCTGGATCTGGATGGCCTGGAAGGTTCTGGAATGTGTCCCTGCCCATGGCGGGGTGGGACTGGATGGGTTTTAAAGTCTTTTCCAACCAAAGCCACTCTGGAATTCCATGATTCCACCCTACACCACTCCATTCCAGGAATCCCAGCTGGACGTTTGGAAGGAGTGACATTTAAACCAAGGTCGTGCTGCTCCAAATCACAGCTGAGAACCCAGAGCCAACACAAACCACACCGAAAATGGGTCAGGAACTGGTTTCGGTTAAAATCACCTAAACCAGAAACAGCACAAAACACACCGAAAATGGCTCAGGAACTGGTTTGGGTTAAAGTTACCTAAATCAGACCCAGCACAAAATTCACCTAAAATGGGTTAGGAACTGGTTTGGGTTAAAGTTACCTAAACCAGACCCAGCACAAAATTCACCTAAAATGAGTTAGGAACTGGTTTGGGTTAAAATCACACCTGAGAAACCAGATCCAGCACAAAACACACCGAAAATGGGTCAGGAACTGGTTTGGGTAAAATCACCTAAACCAGAAAGAGCACAAAATTCACCTAAAATGGGTTAGGAACTGGTTTGGGTTAAAATCACCTAAACAAGACCTAGCACAAAATTCACCTAAAATGAGTTAGGAACTGGTTTGGGTTAAAGCTACCTAAACCAGACCCAGCACAAAACACACTGAAAATGGCTCAGGAACTGGTTTGGGTTAAAACCATCTAAACCAGAAACAGCACAAAATTCACGGAAATGGGTTAGGAACTGGTTTGGGTTGAAATCACCTAAACCAGAAACAGCACAAAATTCACCTAAAATGAGTTAGGAACTGGTTTGGGTTAAAATCACATCTGAGAAACCAGACCCAGCACAAAGCACATCGAAATGGGTTAGGAACTGGTTTGGGTTAAAGTCACCTAAACCAGAAACATCACAAAATTCACCTAAAATGGATTAGGAACTGGTTTGCGTTAAAATCACCTAAACCAGAAACAACACAAAATCTATCTAAAATGAGTTAGGAACTGGTTTGGGTAAAATCATCTAAACCAGACCCAGCACAAAACACACTGAAAATGGGTCAGGAACTGGTTTGGGTTAAAATCACCTAAAGCAGAAACAGCACAAAATTCACCTAAAATGGGTTAGGAACTGGTTTGGGTTAAAATCACCTAAATCAGACCCAGCACAAAATTCACCTAAAATGGATTAGGAACTGGTTTGGGTTAAAGTTACCTAAACCAGACCCAGCACAAAACACACCGAAAATGGCTCAGGAACTGGTTTGGGTTAAAACCATCTAAACCAGAAACAGCACAAAATTCACGGAAATGGGTTAGGAACTGGTTTGGGTTGAAATTACGTAAACCAGAAACAGCACAAAATTCACCTAAAATGAGTTAGGAACTGGTTTGGGTTAAAATCACATCTGAGAAACCAGACCCAGCACAAAGCACATCGAAATGGGTTAGGAACTGGTTTGGGTTGAAATCACCTAAACAAGACCTAGCACAAAGCACACCTAAAATGAGTTAGGAACTGGTTTGCGTTAAAATCACCTAAATCAGAAACAGTACAAAAATCACCTAAAATGGGTTAGGAACTGGTTTGGGTTAAAGTTACCTAAACCAGACCCAGCACAAAATTCACCTAAAATGGGTCAGGAACTGGTTTGGGTTGAAATCACCTAAACCAGAAACAGCACAAACACACCTAAAATGGGTTAGGAACTGGTTTGGGTTAAAATCCACGGGTTATTTGTCTTTTCTGAGACATCCTGACCACCCAGACTTCAGCCCTGGTCACTGAGTTGACGTCTTTGAACTTCTGTTTTTGCACCCCCACCAAAAATTGAGATATTTTCACGTAATAACCCTGACTATCCTCATTAACCACACACCTGCCCTTTCAAAGTCCATTATTTTTACCCCTTGCTGCTCTGGATCTCAAAGCCGTGAGCTCCAAAGAATGACTTGATGTTACATAAGACGAAAAAAAAAAACCCCAGACCATGAAAAGCTTTTGTTTCAAATGTTTCCTGTCAGCTCCTCAAGAGCTTCCATTATTCTCCAGGCTTTGAAGTGAAATTTGGGTTTTCTGGGGTGCTTTTCCTGCCCTCCTTGACGAGCAGGGATTTGTCCTTAATCCGGAGCATCCCAAATTTCCTGTCGGCCCAGGAGCTGACGTTCAGTCTGTGTAAGACTCGACACTTTCTCGTTTTTAAAGCAAATCCGAGCGTGCGGAGCCTTTCTGGAGCTGTCTGGACTCCCCACCCCTCCCGTGGTGCTGTGGAAATGATTCAGCATCATTCCCACGTGGAATTCGTGAAATATTCCAGGGGCTTGGTGACAGACCAAAGCCTCATCTTTAATTTATCGCTGACTTTGTGTGCTGGGCTGGAAATGAACAAATTCCCTCATTCCAAATCCATGAGCTCCACTCGCACTGAACAGCTCCTGGTTTTTGGTTTTTTTTTGGGAAGCCACAGCTGCATTTACCCATAGAATTTCCCTCTCCTGCTGCTCCTGTGTCCAATTCCCAGGGAAGGGAAAATGATCAATCCCAGCCCTCCTTGGAGTGACAAATGGCTGCGGCACTGGTGGAACTGGGAACAAACTGGGAAGAAACTAGGAACAAAGTGGGGACAAAGTGGGGACAAAGTGGGGATAAACTGGGGACAAAACTGAGAAAAAACTGGGGACAAGCTGGGAGCAAACCAGGAACAAACTGAGAACAAACTGGGGACAAACTGGAACAAACTGGGAGCAAACCAGGAGCAAACTGGGAACAAACTGGGGACAAACTGAGAACAAACTGGGAATAAAATGGGAACAAACTGGGAACAAACTGGGAACAAATTGGGGACAAACTGGGAGCAAACTGGGGACAAACTGGCAACAAACCGGGAACAAACTGAGAACAAACTGGGGACAAACTGGAAACAAACTGGAAACAAAGTGAGGACAAACTGGGGACAAACTGGGAAAAAACTGGGAACAAACTGGGGACAAACTGGGAGGAAACCGGGAACAAACTGGGAGCAAACCGTGGACAAACTGAGAACAAACTGGGAGCAAACCAGGAACAAACTGGGGACAAACTGGGGACAAACTGAGAACAAACTGGGAACAAACTGGAAACAAACTGGGAGAAAACCAGGAGCAAACTGGGAACAAACTGGGGACAAACTGAGGATAAACTGGGGACAAACCGAGAACAAACTGGGAGCAAACCAGGAACAAGCTGGGGACAAACTGGAAACAAACCGGGAACAAACTGAGAACAAACAGAACAAACCAGGAACAAACTGGGCCATGGAATAAAAAGAATTAAATCCAATAATCAGATTATTTCCCCCCAGGCGCTGCCTCTGTCTGCAGCCAGACACAACTTGGGGCCCTGCCTGAAAAGCTCCAGGTAATTTATTTAAGTAACTTAAGCAGGGAAAGGGAAAAAAAATTAAAAAATCCTCTTTGCTGAAGGGTTTTGAAGAAGTCAAAAAGATTCCTGCAATCCCATTCCCTGCTCATTCCCAGGGAATTATCTCCTCAGCCTCCGAGGAATCAGCACCAATTGCTGGCAGCTCAGGCTGTCCCTGTGCCACCCCACGAGTGGCACCAATTCCTTTGGGGTTTGGGGTTTTTGTCACTCTCAGCTCCCTCGGGCACCTGGGCAGTGCCAGGGAAGCTTTCCTGGAGGACATTCCCTGCAGGAAATTCCCGAGAGGGAATTTGGAGTTCGACGATTTCGGTTTCTCCACAGGAAGGAATGGTTTGTCCATCTCCTGGGCTTTGAAATGCTGCCACGGCAATCCTGCCCATTAAACATCAAATAAATACTGTAATGTATAGAATATATACTAGAATATCTATAATTCCATATCTGTGTTTATTTCATAGAGATATATATATATAATTTCATGTATGTAATTTCCTGCCTATTGAACATCAAATAAATACTGCAATGTATAGAATATATACTAGAATATCTATAATTTCATATCTGTGTTTATTTTATAGAGATATATATATATAATTTCAGGTATGTAATTTCCTGCCTATTAAACATCAAATAAATACTGTAATATATAGAATATATACTAGAATATTGATAATTTCATACCTGTGTTTATTTTATAGAGAGATATATATAATTTCAGGTATATAATTTCCTGCCTATTAAACATCAAATAAATACTGTAATGTATAGAATATATACTGGGATATCTATAATTTCATACCTGTGTTTATTTTATAGAGAGATATATATAATTTCAGGTATATAATTTCCTGCCTATTAAACATCAAATAAATACTGTAATGTATAGGATATATACTAGAATATCTATAATTTCATATCTGTGTTTATTTTATAGGGATATATATAATTTCAGGTATATAATTTCATATCTATATATAATATATATTTATATAAATAAATACATATAAAATATCTATTTATACATATATACGAAATATATATTTATATATAAATATAGATGAAATGTATATTTTTTATATAAATGCATATGAAATATATATACATATTCATATATATTTATATGTGAAAATAGATGAAATATATACAAAATATATATTTATATATAAAATATATATGATACATATATACATATTCATATGTACTATATATCATATGTATTATATAATATATATAACAAATATAAGTATATAAGTATATTTAATATATATAATATAAAATAAAGATGAAGTATATATATTTTTATATATAATATGTATAATACATATGAAATATATAGCATATATATGTGTGCGTGTGTGTGTGTGTATATATATATATATAAAAAGAGATAAAAAATATATGCATTTCTGTATTTTATCTTTCAATCCATTGGCTAAATGCAAATATTTTCTCCAGTGCACCATGCCCTATAAAGCTCCCCCTGCCCTATAAACACAACCAGCCCAGAATCCTCCCCAGGCGTTTTCCCCCTGGATCCTCTGTTGGTGAATTCCAGGTCAGAGCTCCTTGTGAACCCTAAATCCTCTCCATTTCCAGAGGCAAATTTAAAATTCTCCTGATTTTTCTTCTCTCTGCATCCCTTCAAACCCCGGGATGCTTTTATGGGATTTCCTTCAAATCCTCGTTTTGCCGAGGGCTGCATCCCTCCGGATGGAATTTTGGAGCCAAAAAAAGATTCCGAATATCAAACCAAGGCTCTGAGGATGTTTTGTGCAGGGTCAGGAGGAGGTGAGGTCACAAATCCTACAGGGAAATTTCCTGGGAGATTTTCCAGCCTGGTGTGCTTGGCTGGAGCAGCTGCTGATCCCAAATTTCTGAGCTTTCCCTCTCGGCACCTGAGTGGAATCTGAACCTGACTGGAATCACATCGTGCGGCTGAAATCTGCTCCTCCAGAGCCAGGAAAATGAGGAAAAAGGGGAAATTAAGGGGGGAAATTAAGGGAAATTAAGGGAAAATTAAGGGAAATTTAAGGGGAAGATAAGGGGAAACTAAGGGGAAGTAAAGGGGGAAGAGGGGAAAGAAAGGGGAAATAAAGGGGAAATTATGGGAAAATTAAGGGAAATTAAGGGGGGAAATTAAGGGAAACTAAGGGAAATTTAAGGGGAAGTTAAGGGGAAACTAAGGGGAAATAAAGGAGGAAACTAAGGGGAAATAAGGGGGAAATACGGGGAAAAGGGAAAATTAAGGGGGAATTAAGGGGAAAATTATACGGAAAATTCAGGGAAAATTGAAGGAAATTTAAGGGGAAGTCAAGGAGAAGTTAAGGAGGAAAAGGGCAAATAAGGGGAAATAAGAGGGAAATTAAGGGGAAATAAAGGAGAAATTAATGGGAAATAGAGGGGGAATAAAGGCGGAAATAAAGGAGGAAATAAAGAAGGAAATAAAGGAGGAAATAAAGGAGAAAGAAGAGGGAAATAAAGAGGAAATAAAGAAGGAAAAGGGGAAATTTAGGGACATCCAGTGACAGTGGTGCTGGACTATGAATTCCATGAATTTTTTGGCAGCCACGTGTGAGGTGGAGCCAGGGCAGAGCTGCACAACCTCCCCATCCTCCTCCTCCTCCTCCTCCTCCTCCCTGAACTCCTGGAGCCTCTTCCATCTCCTGGAGTTTGGGATCAGGGAATTGCTCCAGCTCCAGGATTTTCCCTTTATTTGTCAGAAATAAATTCGCTGTGATCCAACGGGAGATCAGGGACTCACCAGGAGCACCTGAGAAGGGATAAAAACCTCAGCCCTGAAAGAATATTCTCTTCTCAAATATAACTTATTCACCCTTCAAAAAAATAAAATCTGATATCGGAAAATCCTAACCCAGACACTGCCTCAGGAAAAACTCTTTTCCCCTGGATCATTTTATACCCCAGCACTTGGATTATGCCAGATCCAAAACCAAAATTCCAATTTGGACAAGAGAATTCCTTGCAGTAATTCCATAAACACAAATCCAACAATGTCTACCGCAGAGCATTTCGAGGTGAATGTCTCTCTAAATTGCATTTTCACCCCTGAATTCCATTGGATCTCTAACAGGAAGAAAATGAGATTTTTTTTCTTGATTTTCCTCTGCAGTTGAGCCCAGAAGTGACTTAATTGCAGTGAAAGCTGCCCAGTTGTGCCCTAAATTTGCTTTTTATTTTGGGGTTTCCTGCCTTTTTCCCAGAGCAATTCCCTCTTCACCACCAACTTCGGGCTGGGCCTTGGAATTTACTCATTTGATCCAATTCCACAGAGAATAAATAAAGAAATCCCAATAAAAATTTCTCTCCTCTTTGATTCCCAGAGTCCACAGATGGAATTCCCATGGGGAATCCCTGACCCTCCTGGAACCGATCCTGTCCCACCCACACCAACCCTACTTTTTATTTAAATTCTCTTCGCTGTTACCACAAAAAACCCCAAATTTTATTAATTGAGTTCTAATTAGCCAGAGGTTGATAAACCTCATCTTCCGAAGGTAACACCTGTGGGAGCTTTGGAATTCATTCTGGGAATGACAGAAATCAGATTTACACCTGCTCTGGATTGAAACTCAGCTCATTTCTGCTCTGCCAATTTAATTCAAAAATCAGGGTGACAATGTCGCTGTCAGAGGAAATTGTAGCCTGGGTGAATTTGTTTTTTGTTTTTTTTTGCCCAAATTGCAGAGAATCTGTGCAGTATTTCTGCTCTTCTCAGGTGGGAAGGATAAAAAAGGTTAATTCTGCTTCAAACCCCACCAAATTCTCATTCCATCCCATCAAAAATGTTTCAGGTCTTTCACTGAGGCAGAGAAAATCCTGGGAATGTGGAGGGAGAGTCCTCAAAGGCTCAAAACACGAAACCAAACGGTGGCGATTTCACGTTTGGGGGTTCTGTTGATTGAAATGGCTTTGGGGATTTTAGGGACTGTATTTAAATGCACAAACTCTGAATTTTGGGGTTCATCACTTTTATGGACTGCGTTTAAATGCATAAACTCTGAATTTTGGGGTTCATCACCTTTACGGGCTATATTTAAATGCATAAACTCTGAATTTTGGGGTTATAACTTTTATGGACTATGTTTAAATGCACAAACTCTGAATTTTGGGGTTCATCAAATTTATGGACTCTGTTTAAATACATAAACTGAATTTTGGGGTCATCACCTCTGTGTGCTGTGTTTAAGTGAATAAACTGTGAATTTTGGGGTTATCACTTTTATGGACTGTGTTAAAATGCATAAACTCTGAATTTTGGGGTTATCACATTTATTTAAATGTATAAACTCTGAATTTTGGGTTTATCACCTCTATGGACTGTGTTTAAGTGCATAAACTCTGAATTTTAGGTTCATTCCCTTTATGGGCTGTATTTAAATGCACAAACTCTGAATTTTGGGGTTGTCACTGTTATGGGCTGTATTTAAATGCATAAACTGAATTTTGGGGTTCATCACCTTTATTTAAAGGCACAAACTCTGAATTTTGGGGTTCATCAAATTTATGGATTGTGTTTAAATGCATAAACTCTGAATTTTGGGGTTATAACTTTTATGGACTATGTTTAAATGCACAAACTCTGAATTTTGGGGTTAATCACCTTTATGGACTCTGTTTAAATACATAAACTGAATTTTGGGGTTATCACCTCTGTAGGCTGTGTTTAAGTGCATAAACTCTGAATTTTGGGGTTGTCACTTTTATGGACTGTGTTTAAATGCATAAACTCTGAATTTTGGGGTTCATCACCTTTATGGACTCAGTTTAAGTGCATAAACTCTGAATTTTAGGTTCATTCCCTTTATGGGCTGTATATAAATGCACAAACTCTGAATTTTGGGGTTCATCACCTTTATTTAAATGCACAAACTCTGAATTTTGGGGTTGTCACTGTTATGGGCTGTATTTAAATGCATAAACTGAGTTTTGCGGTTATCACCATTATGGACTGTATTTAAATGCATAAACTCTGACTTTTGGGGTTCATCACCTTTATTTAAATGCACAAACTCTGAATTTTGGGGTTATCCCATTTATTTAAATGCACAAACTCTGAATTTTGGGGTTATCCCATTTATTTAAATGCACAAACTCTGAATTCTGGGGTTATCCCATTTATTTAAATGCACAAACTCTGAATTTTGGGGCTCATCCCCTTCAGTCTCAGCTGGCACAGTTTGCCCACAGGAGCTGTGGATCCCTGGCAGTGCCCAAGGCTGTCCAGGTTGGAGCAGCCTGGGACATTGGGAAGTGTCCCTGCCACGGCCGGGGCAGAATTCGGTGATTTTCAGTCCCTCCCACCCCAAACCATCCTGGAATTCCCTGATTTTCCACACTGTCCATCCCACACTCCCACCCGCAGCTCAGCCTGGCTCTGTTCCCACTCTCCACATCCCAAATCTCTGGATCGGAGAGGATTCCAGAGCCCTCTCCCATCCCCTCCAGCGCTGGGCTCCGTGTAACCTAAATCATTCATCTGCAACACCATGTTCTGCCGAGGCTACAGCCGAGCTTGGAAAGGATTCAAGCCCAAATATTCCCCAGAGGAAATTAATGGAGAACTTGTGTAAAGCCGAGCTCCAGGATTTTATTAGGAATCATCTCCAGTCGGGAAGGGAAATGCTGACTCCGACACTTGTTGCCAATGCACAACGAAGCAGATGGATTTCCTTAAAATGTGTTTTTTAAAATCGGATCCAAGGGTTCTTCCCGGTGAAATGATCGTGAATTTCTAGATTTGATCATCATTTTCTAGATGTTTGGATGAATTGGGATTGTTTGGATGAATTGAGATGGTTTGGGTGAACTGGAATGTTTAGATGATTTCGGATGTTTGGATAAATTGGGATGTTCAGATTATTTGGGATGTTTAGAAGAATTAGGATGGTTTGGATGAACTGGGATAGTTTGGATGAATTGGGATGGTTTGGATTAATTAGGGTGTTCAGATGATTTGGGATGTTTAAATAAATTGGGATGTTCAGACGATTTGGAATGGTTTGGATGAATTGGGATGTTCAGATACTTTGGGATGTTCAGATGATTTGGGATGTTTAGAAGAATTGGGATGGTTTGGATGAACTGGGATGGTTTGGATGAATTGGGATGGTTTGGATTAATTAGGGTGTTCAGATGATTTGGGATGTTTAAATAAATTGGGATGTTCAGATGATTTGGAATGGTTTGGATGAATTTGGATGGTTTGGATGAATTGGGATGTTCAGATGATTAGGGATGTTTAAATAAATTGGGATGGTTTGGATGATTTAGGATGTTTAGAAGAATTGGGATGTTCAGATGATTTGGCATGTTTAAATAAATTGGCATGGTTTGGATGAATTGGGATGTTCAGATGATTTGGGATATTTAGAAGAATTGGGATGGTTTGGATGAATTGGGATGTTCAGATGATTTGGGATGTTCAGATGATTTGGGATGTTTGGATGAATTGGGATGTTTAGAAGAATTGGGATGGTTTGGATAAATTGGGATGTTCAGATGATTTAGGATGTTCAGATGATTTGGAATGTTTAAATAAATTGAGATGGTTTGGATGAATTGGGATGGTTTAGATGATTTAGGATGTTTGGATGAATTGGGATGGTTTGGATGAATTGGGATGATCAGATGATTTGGGATATTTAGAAGAATTTGGATGTTTAGAAGAATTGGGATGTTTTGGGTGAATTGGGATGGTTTGGATGAATTGGGATGTTCAGATGATTTGGGATGTTCAGATGATTTGGGATGTTTAGAAGAATTGGGATGGTTTGGATGAATTGGGAAGGTTTGGATTAATTGGGATGTTCAGATGATTTGGGATGTTTAAATAAATTGGGATGTTCAGATGATTTGGGATGTTTAAATAAATCGGGACGGTTTAGATGAATTTGGGATGTTTAAATAAATTGGGATGGTTTAGATGAATTCGAATGGTTTTCCCCTCAATATCTTCAGAAACAATCATTAGAAGCTACCAAAAATAATGCCCTGATTTTTAAACGCTGTCTTTAATAATCCCAAACTCTACAACCAGGGAACAAATCCAAACTTCATCCCACAAAAATGAGTATTCCAAGGAACATGTGAAAGAAACCAGACTTGATACAAAACTGAGCCTAAATTATTGATTCCGAGTGAAACTCTCTGCAGCATTATGGTTTTTTTCTTCACGGGATTTTATTTTTCATAATTATTCTCTGTACCAGTATTGGAAATATTAAAAATTTCATGAGGTGTAAGCTCTTTAGGCTGCAAACGCTGAGCTCCTTTTTTTTTTTAATAAATAAACATCCTTTCAAATGAAAAAATATTGTATTATTAAATGCAAATGAAAAATGGGATTTTTGGTCCTTTGTTTGGATTTTGTTTGGATTTAACCAGTAATGATCCAGCTGGAAAAATCCTTTTTCCCCTAAAAGAGACACATGTGGGAGCCGCTCCCATATTTCTGCTCAGAGATTGGGCTTCCCATCGATCAGAGAGGCAAAATTCCCAAATACTTTTATTATTTGGAAGTGATTCTCCTTCAGAGCTGCTCTGCCTTCCCTGCTCACGTGGGTTTGGTGAAACCAAATCCATCTTTAGGACAGTTCCAGTTTCACCTCCTGGATGATGATTCCTGCTGGGAACAGAATTCCAGCAGATTTTGGGGTCAGTGGGAACAGAACTCCAGCAGATGTTGGGGCGGTGGGAACCCTGATGATTCCTGCTGAGAACGGAATTCCAGCAGAATTTGGGGCAGTGGGATGCCCCAAATGATTCCTGCTGGGAATGGAATTCCAGGAGATTTTGGGGTCAGTGGGATGCCCCAAATGATTCCTGCTGGGAACAGAATTCCAGCAGAATTTGAGGCAGTGGGATGCCCCAAATGATTCCTGCTGGGAACCAAATTCCAGCAGATTTTGGGGCACACCAATGGTAAAACCAGCACCATCTTCAGGACACTTCCCTTCCAGTTTCACCTCCTACCTGATGATTCCTTCTTGGAACAGAATTCCAGCAGAATTTGGGGCAGTGGGAGCCCTGATGATTCCTTCCGGGAACAGAATTCCAGCAGAATTTGGGGTGGTGGGAACCCTGATGATTCCTGCTGGGAACGGAATTCCAGCAGATTTTGGGGCATTGGGAACCCTGCTCATTCCTGCTGGGAACAGAATTCCAGCAGATTTTGGGGCACACCAAGGGTTAAACCAAACCTGTCTTTAGGACACTTCCAGTTTCACCTCCTGCCTGCTCATTCCTGCTGGGAATGGAATTCCAGCAGATTTTGGGGTGGTGGGAACCCTGATGATTCCTGCTGGGAACAGAATTCCAGCAGATTTTGGGGCTTTGGGAACCCCCCAGCCCAGCCCAGGGTTCCTCCCCAGCGCCGCCACCCTGGGCTGGCATTATGCAAACGAGCTGTGGCTGCGAAGAGTTTTTATTCCGCTTTGCCTGAACATTTGCTGGAATTATGCAAATTCCAGCTCCACGGAGCCACTTCGCTCCCTCTCCTCCTCCCTCCTCCCTGGGCTCGGCTCCGCCGGAGAACAGATTTGAGTGGAACCCCGAGCGGTTAGGGAACAGAACAAACGAAACACAGCGCTTGGGATCACTTCTCCTTCGCAGGACATCGCGGGCGTCGCGCTCCGAGGGCTGCGGGAAATTGCAGCTTCACATCCTGCACTCCCTGGCCTCATTTCCCAGCTCCAAATGGGATGGTGGAGGAATCCTGAGATTCCCAGTGCCAAATGGGATTGAGGAGGAATCCTGGGGTTCCCAACCCCAAGTGGGATTTCAGCAGAATCCTGGGATTCCAGCTCCAAACGGGATTCTGGAGGAATCCTGGGATTCCCAGCTCCAAATGGGGTTGCAGCAGAATCCTGGGGTTCCCAGCTCCAAATGGGATTCTGGAGGAATCCCAGGATTCCCAGCTCCAAATTGGATTCTGGAGGAATCCTGGGGTTCCCAGCTCCAGACAGGATTTTTGAGGAATCCTGGGATTCCCAGCTCCAAACGGATTGCAGAGGAATCCTGGGATTCCCAGCTCCAAATGGGATTGCCGAGGAATCCTGGGATTCCCAGCTCCAAATTGGATTGTAGAGGAATCCCAGGATTCCCAGCTCCAAACGGGATTCTGGAGGAATCCTGGGATTCCAGCTCCAAATGGGATTTTTGAGGAATCCTGAGATTCCCAGCTCCAAATGAGATTATGGAGGAATCCTGGGGTGGGTTCTGGGTTTTTTCACAAGTCCAAAACCCCAGGGCTGTGGCTCTGTGCTCATTCCCGCGGTTTCCAGAGGTTGGGGCACTCAGGATGGAGAAGGGAAGGATCCAGGGAGAGCTGAGAGGCCTGAACGGCTCTAGGAGAGCTGGGGAGGGACTTGGGACAGGGAATGAAGGGACAGGACACAAGGAATGGCTTCCCACTGGGAAAGGGGAGAGTTAAATGCGATTTGGGAAGGAATTTTTCCCTGTGAGGGTGGGGATGGAATTCCCAGAGGAGCTGTGGCTGCCCCTGGATCCCTGGGAGTGTCCCAGGCCAGGCTGGAGCACCCTGGGACAGTGGGAGGTGTCCCTGCCATGGCAGGGGTGGCACCGATGGCATTTAAGGTCCGGCCCAGCCCATTCTGGAATTCTCCGATGATGATTCCGTGCCCTCTGCTGTCGCCCTGACCCCAGAAATCTGGACAGGAGCAGAGCTGGAATTAGGGGCTCTTGTTCCAAAGGCACAGGATCCATGGCTGTGCACGGGAGTGTCATGGAATCATGGAATGGTTTGCGTCGGGAGGGACCTGAGAGATCAGGGGAGGGAAGGGAAGGGAAGGGAAGGGAAGGGAAGGGAAGGGAAGGGAAGGGAAGGGAAGGGAAGGGAAGGGAAGGGAAGGGAAGGGAAGGGAAGGGAAGGGAAGGGAAGGGAAGGGAAGGGAAGGGAAGGGAAGGGAAGGGAAGGGAAGGGAAGGGAAGGGAAGGGAAGGGAAGGGAAGGGAAATTCAGGGAAGTTCAGGGAAGTGAAAAATGCCTTTTCCAGCTGCTCTGGAAAGAGAAGGATCCTCCCTAACCCGGAATTCCAGCTGCAGCAATTCCACCTTTTTCTCAGCGCCTTGGGTTTAATCGGAGCCAGGATTTGGCCTTGATGATCCCAGCGGGTCCCTTCCCACTCCTGATTTCTCTAATTACTTCCCCTTGCTGAACTGGATCTCCCATCCCGTGTTTTATCTCCATCATTAATTAAGGAGGGCTGAAAATCTAAACCTGCGCCGCGCGGTCAAGACTTTTGCGGCGCTTTGATCCGCGTGGAGAATTCCTTTGATCCTGCGGCACCGCGGGACCCCCGTTTTGCACATCTTTTTTACCAGGCTGAACATCAGATCTTGTTCTTCCTGGGAGGCAGAGATCGGAATAGAAACCTGCTCTGCTCAGAGGGGTTTCTCTGGGGGTGAGGAGGGAAATTCTGAGAGCGGATTTAATTTGGGTTTCTAAAGGACCTCGAGACCCTGTGGAAAAAAATAATTCCTTTAAATGGCATTAAATAAATCACTTTTAGGGCAGCCACGCCTCCTCCTGAACACTCAGTGACACACAAGGGGCGGATCGGTGTAAAAAAGCAAATTATACCTGAAGAAGATCCAGGAGCAAAACCCCCGAATTTCCAGTGTTTTGCGACGTTGGATATTCCCAATTAACTGTGATAAATCCTCTCTCACAACCTCTTCCCATTTCCAGAGCCTGCCTGAGTCAGAACATATGGAAAACTCAGCCCATGGAGCTGGAGGAAGGTACTTAACAGATTTTTCTGAAACCTGAGGGTTTCTTTTTCGCCATCACCACTGTGAGCAGGGAAATCTCTCCCTGGAATGATGCTGATGGTGTTCCCAATGCCGTCCCCAGGCTGGAACAGCTTCCCCATTAGCTCAGATTTACAGAGGGGATTTTTCTCCCTCTCTTTTCTTTTTTTTCCCCCTCCAATTTCTCAAAGGGAAAAGGAATTCTGAGCAGTTCTCGGCAGGAATTTACAACTCGTGTTCTTTTAACGGCTCTCCTCCCCCGGGCTCGGGAGAGGAACTGAATCCAGAGCCTGCACTGGCACAAAATGATCTTCCCAACACCTCCTGCCTCTTCCCTCCTGGAATTCCGCTCCACTTCCCTGCCTGGAGAGACCCTGACTTCTGCCGTCTCCACCCACTGAAAATCCTACAATATCGATAAATTGTAACATAAAATAATAAATATGCAAATTATATCTACAGTGGATTAGAAATTCAGAATAAATTCTATTTTTGGGGCCGTTTTGGGTTGATTTGTCTATTCTAAGCACAGAGCACAGAGGGACAAGGAGCCTTTGTGGGTTCTTGGGGTCACCAAGGATTGGGACAACTGAGAGGAAAGTTGGCCACGAATGGCTTAACATTTTCCTCATGGAATTCTGCTCCACTTCCCAGCTTGGAGAGACCCTGCACTGCTGCGGTCTCCACCCACTGAGAATCCTGTGATATCTATAAATTGCAACGTAAAATAATAAATATGTAAATTATATCTACAGTGGATTAGAAATTCAGAATAAATTCTATTTTTGGGGCCATTTTGGGTTGATTTGTCTGTTCTGGAGGGATGAGGAGCCTGTGCAGGTTCTTGGGGTCACCAAGGATTGGGACAACTCAGAGGAAAGTTGGCCATGAATGGCTCTGGCTCTGCCTCTGGGACATCTCTGAGTTCTCTGCCACGTTTGGGGTGCGTTGGGTTCTTTTTTCTCCTTGGCTTGTTTGTTTTTAAAGGCGGTTGATGGAATTAATATAAATAAATTGGTTCAAGCTCAGAATCAAACTGTCGTCAAAAGAACCAAACTTTTATCAAAACAGCACATGGAGAACCCCAAGGTGCAAAGGAAATGGGACTTTAAAAGGGACTTTAAAAGGGATTTAATCCCTCGCAGCCTCCCACCCCCCCCCAAATCTGTACTCCAGAGTTGTGTGTAATTAGCAATCAAAAGAATTAAAGTTTCCGAGGCTGAAATCCTGGAGGATTTTGGCCTCTGCACTCAGCTGAGGTGAAGCTCTGGCTGCAGGAGGAGCAGCAGCTCAGATAATATCTTATTTATTTATTTTATTCATGTTATTCATTGCCCTCAGCCTGGGAGCGCTGGGAAAACAGGATGTTCATCATTATCTTCCCGATAGAACACGAATTTCATGCCTCTTTTAGTCCTGGGTGAAAGACTGCACACAGAGCCAGGGAAAACAAGGGAGGTGGCCTCTCCAGGTGAGTTCGAGTGGCTTTAGGGTGGCCCTGAGGGACAGAGCAGTGACAGGTCAAGTAATTCCAAATTCCGGTCAAGGAGCAGCAGCAAAAGATGGGAGAAGGGAACTTCAGCGTGAAGTTCCTGCTAAAAAAGTCATGGTTGTGTAGCTCCACGTTGTTTTAAAGTCTGAATCAATCACCTCAGCGCAGGTTTTGAACTTGGGGTTTTGGTAAGGATTGAAGAGAAACCTGAATCGAGAGTGAGCGTTAATGACAATTAAAGTGAACCGAAAACTAACTAATTACTGTGCAGGGGAAGCCCTCATCTCCCCCCTGTCCAGAGGACCAGTTCCCCCAATTCTCACTCCAGTAAATTTTGAAGTCCCAGAATCATGGAATCATGGAATTTTTTTGGCTGGAAAGGCCCTAAATCCCATCCAGTGCCACCCAGGGTCACCTCCCACTGTCCCAGGGTGCTCCAGCCTGGCCTGGGACACTGCCAGGGATCCAGGGGCAGCCACAGCTCCTCTGGGAATTCCATCCCAGCCCCTCCCAGGGGAGAATTCCTTCCCAATGTCCCACCTGCTCTCTCTCAGGTTGAAGCCAATCCCTGCCCGGCTCTCTGTTATTAAATTCTCTGCCCTAATTTCCCACAGAGCAAACGAGAGCCAGCCCAGCTCTCAGCAAGACAAACCTCTCTGGTTGTTGTCACACACAAAATTCGACTCTCCCCCACTTAAAACGGAAGCTTTTGTGCTAATTTGTGCTCTGAGCTTGTAAATGTTCATCTTTTTAGTGATGTTTTCCTGATAACAGCAGAATAAAGCAGAATCTGCGATGGAATTGATGGAACGGGAGCTCCAACAGGCACGAGAAGGTGCAGGAATGAGGCTGTGGCTAATAACTCCAGTCGGGAATGAGGAATTGCATCCAGAGCACATTTGGGAGGTAAATGCATCAATTGCTCCTCCAACTCCCCAAATGTTCCTCATTTATCATCGGAGCAGCTCTGGAATTTTGGTGTTGGCACTGCTGGGACTCTCCATGCAAATGAGGATTTATATCCCCAGCCATGGCTGCTCCAGCGCCGTTTTCAGAGCAGATTTCGGGGAAATCAAAGGAACTTCTGTGTTCCTTCCTCTAAGAGAGGCAAACACAGCCGAACCCACCCAACAGGTATTGGCTGCTGCTTCAAAACGAACGAGAATTCGCCCCGAATCCGAGGACAGGCAGGAAATCAATTCCCTTCCTCATCAATTCCCATCATGGAATTCCCTGCTGGACTATTGCTGCTCCTCCGCTCGCTTCAGATGGAATCCTGGCTCCCTTCAAACCCGCAGCAAAACTTCTGGGGCGTCCGATTCTGTCTCCTCCGCGGGAAATGAACCCAGGGAAAGGTTTTGAAGGGAGAGGAGATTCTCCTCTGAATGTTCTGACATGAAAGGAGGGAGGAAGGATGGTGGGGGAGGTAAACAAACTTCTCCAGGAGCAACGGGAACAGTGAAAAGGGAAATCTGAGCCGCAGGGATCCAGGTATGGATCAGCGTGGGCCTAACCTGCTCCTGGTGTTGGGATTATTGGAGGCATCGATCCGTGGAAATCTCTGCCCCAAAAATACAAGGGAAACCAGCCATAAAATCATGAAGCTTGGGAAAAACCTCCCAGGTCACCAAATCCAGGGATGAATCGGCCAAACTCGAGTGCAGGTGTGGCCCAGGCACCCCAAAGAGCTGAGGGAACACCAGGAGAAGTTTTTCTGTCACTGAAATCCCAACAGGAGGGAGCAGCCAGGGCTGAGGTGACACCACCACCCACAAACCCCTTTGGGCTGGAAGGGCCACCCCGGGGTCACCCCAGGATCTGTGAGGGAACATCTGTTCCATCCCAGGCAGGAAATTAACTGGAATTACCCTGATTAATTATCACATCTGGAAATCCTCCAGAATGAACCATCCAACCCACATGGAGCAACAGGTGCACTTGGCCTTTTTCCTGCCCCTCCTTCTCCACAAGAAAAGATAAAATGTAGTTGCACTGTTTTAAAATCTTTCTCTTCTTTCTCATGGAGAATAGAGATAAGTTGCATTCTTGTGCTTTCTAATCTCTGTGTTTTGGTTCTGGATGCTCTAGAGTTGTAACCAATCGTTATAGGGGGTGGAAAAACTGTCGACCAATAATTATTAGATCATTAATGAATATGTAAAGAAGTTTTTGCAAATAAAGTTTCTCTTTTCGCCATCTTGTGTGCTGAGTGCCTGACCTCCCTGCGAGCTTCCGCCAATCTCCACGAACATCAGAAAATCAGAGCAACAATAAAATTCCTTTCCCAGTGGAGTAATAAATTCCTTTTCCAGTGTATTCCAATTCCCAGTAGGCTCTGCCTGCCTCTGGCAAAAATCCTGAAGCGCCAAGAGCTGTTAATGATGATAATAAAATGAAAATGAAAGGACTCCAAAGGCCCAGAAACTCCTCTGAAGATCCTGCCGTGACACCCCGACGGTGCCACCCACCCCCCTCCAATTAAGGCATCCTCGCAAACACTTCTTAAGCCCAAAGGTGTCATCTCATTTGCATATTCATGAGCCTAATGAGGGGATTGAACAGCCAGACTGATGCTGGTGTTTGCATTTCCATGGGGAGGGGAGGAAGCTTTCCCTGAGCTCCCAACCTGGGGGATTTTGGCTGGCACAGAACGAGGCCAACCAAAATTGTCCTGGCCACCCTCGGAGCTCTCGGGTCAACTCCCAAATTCCACTGATGCCTGATGATTTTTGCCTTTTCTTTTTATATACTCTTTTATAAATTTTTTTATCCTTTTTATATTTTCTGCACCTTTTATACACTCTTTGTACCTTAAACCTGTAATTCTTGTCGTTTGGTATTTTAGCTCAGTTTTGGGGTCCTGCAAGGCAGAAAGACCAAACATTCTCAGCAGGAGGCCAGAGAGCTCTAGACTATCTCAAAACTCACGGTTCAACCTCGGTTGAAGGCTTTTTCTCTGGAGCATATTTTGTAAACTGAGCTCTGGCCTCGTTTAAGAAGAAATAATTAGAAGAGAGACACAATTACTTCATTTATTAGATTTCTTATTGGGGGATTTTTAGTAAATATGCTAATTTGCGAAGTCCATAAAATTGTATCCACGTTGTAGGAAAAATGTGCATCTCAACGTATTCCATCTGCAAAGAGCTGTGCACCTAAAATCCTATTAAAATACCAAAGTAAAACCCTTTTACCCCCTTGTATCTGTATCATATTTCTACCAACCAAAAAGCATCCCCTCCGAGCATCCCGGTGATGAGAAATTCTAAATTTGATCTACAAACAAATTCCAGGGAATTGGAGCATCTCTGATTTTCCAGCAATCCCATGGCATGAAAGAGCCTGAGGGAGGCGAAAACCCCAGAGGACAATTTAGGGGAGAAAGAGGCAAAAACCCCACAGGACAATTTAAGGGAGAAAGAGGCAAAAACCCCACAGGACAATTTAGGGCAGGAAGTTTTAGGTTAATTGGAAGAAGCGAGACATGACCCAGTCTGGATTTCTCCCCAGCTGGACTTACTTTTCAATGGAAAAATAAAATATGAAATGGAAACAGCGGTGATTTTGAGCTGTTAGAAAATGAGGTAGAAAAGGCAGGAAAATGTGCAGCCTCCAACCTCAATCCCAACCCCTCGGCACCTCCCGGACAGAACTCAGAATTTTTGTTTTCCCAAGCGCTCAGTGCGATATTTGCAAACCTGTCCTTAAGAAAGGAAACCTGGGCTGAGCCAACACAGCAAATAAAGGAATCCTAACCCCGGACCTTCCACAAAGGATTGCAAAACCCTTAATTTGTGATGGCAGCGAGTCCACGAGCTGGGATCAGTTCCAGCTCTCTCCGCTGAGCTCCCCCGTTTAATTAATGACCTCCAGAGCTGCTGAAGCCAACACAGCCCTGGTGAATTTTCACCAGCTGAGGTCTTTAGGGCAGGTGAAGAGAGCCAAACACATCCCACGAGAGGTTAAACACCCCCAGGGGAGAGAGGAAATGTGTTTTTCCCAGCGGGCGGGGGCTGTGCAGTCCTTTTCCTCAAAAGGATGGGAATTTCTGGATTCGGGGGTTGTGTTCTCTCACCTCTGCTGGGTTGTGAGCCAGGTGGAAAAGCTGGATCCAAACCTGGGAATGTCAGGATCACCTCACCGGGGGAAAGAATTCCACATTTTGAGAAATGGGTAGTCAATAGGTATCTCAAGTTAACTATTGAGAGACAGAATATGTGAGCTCTAATTCAAGAAAAACAGAATTCCCCTAATCTTGTCAAGATCAGAGGGACAAGAATGTGTTTGAGGCCAGCACAGAAACCCTGAATCACCCACCAAGGACTGCCCATGCTCCAGAGAGAAAGGTGAAAAGTGCACTGTGATGGAGACTACAGATCTTCATCACAAGAAGACCCCAGAGACCACCAGGACACACAGTGGCACACGTTAATGATATTAATGATTGCTGAGAAATGATTTGTATAACCACTCCCATCCCGGGGAATGTGATGAATATTCATGAGTGTTACCATAATATTGTGAGTTGGCAGTGCCGGGGTGTGTGTGTTTGGAGGAGTGAATCCCCAGCCCCGGCGCCGAATAAAGCAAATCCCCACTGCTCTGACTGTGTCTCTGAAGGTCTCTGGGCCTGCTTGGGGCCAATCAGTTTCCAGGAAAGAATTCCACCTTTTCAGGAAGGAATTTCACCTTTCCAGGAAGGAATTCCTCCTTTTCCAGGAAGGAATTTCACCTTTCCAGGAAGGAATTCCTCCTTTCCAGGAAAGATTTCCTCCTTTCCAGGAAGGAATTCCTGCTTTCCAGGAAAGAATTGAACCTCTCCCGGTGTCTGTGAGGATAAATGACGCACCTGCTCAAAGGAACAGAAAATCCCAGCTCTTCCTGCTGCCCCTTCCTTCACCTTGAAGTTTCTGGGATCCTTCCTTGCCTGACAAAAAATCCCATTTGTTTGGGGACAAGGCCTGAGCTCAGTTCTGTGCTCCACCCCAAAACTGCTGCAACTTTGGGCCAAAAAATCGCTTTTTTATGCCTTTGATCCCAGCAAATCCAACCAGGACTTGGATCCTGAACCACCACTCTGATCCATCCCTTGTTTGTCCTGTGCTTAAGTTCATCACAGCCTCACAAACAAACCAACAAATAAACAACACACACACTCAAAAAAAGCACAAAAGAGGTGAAATTTACTCCAAAACCATTTCATCCAAACAGATGTGGATCACTGAGCGAGATCATCCCTTTGTGCCACTCCCACAGTGAGAATTCCTCTGTTCCCGAGTAATTTATGAGCTCAATAATCAAAACAAGGCAGGGGAAGGAAATAAGGAGAGAGAAATGAGTTTTGTCACTGCTCAAGGAATGTTTTCAATGTAAGGCTTAAACAATTCGAAGAGAACCGGACTCAAAAAAATCCCCAAACCCAGGAATGAGAGACACCCCAAATTTCAGCTATTTAGAGGCATTAACTTAATATTTCAGTTATTACAAGATGGGGGGAAGAAAGCCTGGCTATGAAATTCTTCTTTTCTGCATTTAATTCAGGGCACTGCCACGAACTTTCTTCAAAAGCCCAACATTTTCAGGAGCTCTCATTAGTGCCTGTGGCAGGTGTGGATTTTGGGGAATTTCCATATCCACAGAGAGGAATGAACACAATCCCTCTCATCTCCCTGCCAGGGAAACGAGGGAAACGAGGGAAGGGAAACAGGCAGGGAAAGGAGGCAGCATCGATTCCTTGGATTTAGCTTTGTCAGGATCAGCCCTTGGTGATATCCCTGGGATCGTGCTGGGAGTGGGGATCTCCTGGGATCTCCTGAAAGTGGGGGAAAGGAGCCGGGAGTGCCTGAGCCCAGGAGGATATGGGGTAGTTTTTATTGGGATTCATTAGCAGGAACTTGGGGTTGATGGCTCCAAAACCACCAAGAAGAAAATTCAGAGATTTGCTCCAAAACCACCGTGAAGAAAATTCAGAGATTTTCTCCAAAACCACCACAAACAAATTCACAGATTTGCTCCAAAACCTCCATGAAGAAAATTCAGAGATTTGTCCAAAACCACCATGAAGCAAATTTAGATATTTGCTCCAAAACCTCCATGAAGCAAATTCAGAGATTTGCTCCAAAACTACCACAAACAAATTCACAGATTTGCTTCAAAACCACCACAAAGCAAATTTAGAGATTTTCTCCTAAACTACCAAGAAGCAAATTCAGAGATTTGCCCAAAACCACCATGAAGCAAATTTAGAGATTTGTCCAAAACCACCATGAAGGATTCAGAGATTTGCTCCAAAACCTCCACGAAGCAAATTCAGAGATTTTCTCCAAAACCACCATGAAGCAAATTCAGAGATTTGCCCAAAACCACCATGAAGCAAATTCAGAGATCTGCCCAAAACCACCACGAAGCAATTTGAGATTTAGACAGGCCTGGAGAGTCTGTGCCAGACTCGGGCTCAGATCTCCAAGATCCATTCCCTGGGAGATTTGGCAGCAGGTTCGAAACTCTGCTCAGCCCTAAAAATATTTATCAATGGACCAATCGTTTGTTGGGCTTTGGTTGTCAGGGCAACTGGAATTTAGGAACATCATCTTCAGGGGCAGGGAGCCAGGGAATCGGGACTGGGATGAGGGAGAGCCCAAATCCCAAGGCAGGACCATCCCGGAGTCTCCAGGGAATATTCCTGAATAAATCCCAGTCTGCTCCAGGGAATATTCCTGAATAAATCCCACTCTGCTCCAGGGAATATTCCTGAATAAATCCCACTCCTCTCCAGGGAATATTCCTGAATAAATCCCACTCTGCTCCAGGGAATATTCCTGAATAAATCCCACTCTGCTCCAGGGAATATTCCTGAATTAATCCCACTCTGCTCCAGGGAATATTCCTGAATAAATCCCACTCTGCTCCAGGCAATATTCCTGAATAAATCCCACTCTGCTCCAGGCAATATTCCTGAATAAATCCCACTCTGCTCCAGGCAATATTCCTGAATAAATCCCACTCTGCTCCAGGCAATATTCCTGAATAAATCCCACTCTGCTCCAGGGAATATTCCTGAATTAATCCCACTCTGCTCCAGGGAATATTCCTGAATTAATCCCACTCTGCTCCAGGCAATATTCCTGAATAAATCCCACTCTGCTCCAGGGAATATTCCTGAATAAATCCCACTCTGCTCCAGGGAATATTCCTGAATTAATCCCACTCTGCTCCAGGGAATATTCCTGAATAAATCCCACTCTGCTCCAGGCAATATTCCTGAATAAATCCCACTCTGCTCCAGGGAATATTCCTGAATAAATCCCACTCCTCTCCAGGGAATATTCCTGAATGAATCCCACTCCTCTCCAGGGAATATTCCTGAATAAATCCCACTTCCCTCCCCCCAGGACATTCCATTTCCTGCCACGGCTTCTGTGACGTCCCCTCGTGTCCCCAAAGGCCCAGGGGCTGATTTCTCTGGCTCAGCACTTCGGCTTTGTAATCAAATCTTGCTCTTTGGGCCACTGAACAACAATTTTTCCACCAGAGAAATGGGCCAAAATGAGCCCTGGCTCTGAATTATGGGATTAAAACCAAAGAATCATAAAATCACTGAATGGTTTTGGTCGGAAAGGTAAAATAAATAAAACTCATGCAGCTCCAAGCCCTTGCCATGGGCACGGATTGCAGATGTTGTTCCTTGGGCTTGGGGAAGGAAAGTCTCAGGCCCTGAGGCTTCTGCCCCAGCATCACTCACCAGCCCTGATCATTTCATGCACAGAAGCCAATTTGGGGATTAATTAATGCCTTTTTCCCGGGAAATCCCTCGAAGATCAGCCAGCCGGGCCCACCTGGATGGGCTGAACACAGATCCTGCAGTGGGATCAGAACAATTCCCACCTCAGTCCCTTCCTTGGAATTCCTCAGGAAAACCTTCCAATGTTTTTTTTTAAACTGTCCCACTGCAAAAACCACTCAACCTCAACATCCTTTGATTTCCTCAGGAAAACCTTCCAACATTTTTTTTCCAATTTCCCACCACAAAAACCACTCATCCTCAAACCTTCCAACATTTTTTTTTCAACTGTCCCACCACAAAAACCACTCAACCTCAAACCATGAGCACACTTCCTTTGATTTCGTCAGGAAAACCTTCCAGCATTTTCTTTTTTAACTGTCCCAATATGAAAACCTCAACCTCAAACCGCGAGCACCCATCCTTTGATTCCCTCAGGAAAACCTTCCAATTTTTTTTTTCAACTGCCCACTGTGAAAACCTCATCCTCAAACCGTGAGCACCCTTCCTTTGATTTCCTCAGGAAAACCTTCCAACATTTTTTTTTAACTGCCCACCACGAAAACAACTGATCCTCAAACCACGAGCACCCTTCCTTTGATTTCCTCAGGAAAACCATCCAGCTTTTTTTTTTAACTGCCCACCGTGAAAACCTCATCCTCAAACCGCGAGCACCCTTCCTTTGATTCCCTCAGGAAAACCTTCCAACATTTTTTTTTCCCAACTGCCCACCACAAATACCACTGATCCTCAAACCGCGATCACCCGTCCTGGGAAGCCCATTCCAGGCAGGTATTTCTAAATCCCCCACTTTTGACCAAAAAAAGTGCCATTTTGTGAATCCTCCGTGCACACGACACAACCCCCCCGGTTGCCGTGGTTACCTGGAGGATGCTGTGCCCATCCCGGAGCCCTCCCAGACTGCCAGGCTGCTTTTAGCCCATATTTGTATTTTCACCTCCTCTGCTTCAGAAAAGAAGAGCAGAAATGGCAGGGGAAGGAGGGAGGGAAGGAGGAGAGACTTCCCCGCAGCTCTCACCCTCAGCCTTCTGCTCCATCTGCGGCCGACCCGCGAGGTGATGGGGGAATTTTTCGAGGGCGGCTCTGAGCAGCAGAGCAAAATCCGAGCAACTGTTAGCGGGAAGTGTGAATATGGCAGACGGGAGAGGAGTTCCGTCGGGAATGCACTTCCAGGGGTGTTTTCCAGAAGGGAGAGCCTGGTTTCACCCAGAGGAATATTTTTTAGATCTTTCGGCTCCCCCAGAGCGGTGTGGAGAGAGCAGCCTCAGCATGAGGAGTGAAAATAATTGACCAGATGAAAATGATAAATAAAGATAATTTGCTAGTTTTTTCCTCGTGATCTGAGGCTGGCTCAAACTCAAAGAATGGAATTTTGTATCGTAAATCATCGAATCACAGAGGGGTTTGGGTTGGAAGGGACCTCGAAGAGCCTCTGGTTCCAACCCCTGCCGTGGGCAGAGCGGTGTCCACTATGGCCTGGGATTAGCTTTAAAAATAGGTGGAGATATTCGATAAAATATCTGTGCATATTCCATAAAATATCTGTGCATATTCCATAAAATATCTGTGCATATTCCATAAAATAGCTGTACATATTCCATTAAATATCTGCATATATGTTATAAAATATTTGTACAAATTCCATAAAATATCTGTGCATATTCCATAAAATATCTGCATATATTTTATAAAATAGCTGTACAAATTCCATAAAATATCTGAGCATATTCCATAAATTATCTGTATATATTTTATAAAATATCTGTACAAATACCATAAAATATCTGCGCATATTCCGTAAAATATCTGTACAAATTCCACAAAATATCTGTACATAGTCTATAAAGTGTTTGTACATATTCCATAAATTATCTTTACATATCTCTAAAGCCTCACCTAATCAATTTTTAGTTCTTCCTGCCCAATTCTCTTTAAAGCCAGGAAATCTCAGCCTGTGGACATCTCGTGACAATGCCACCCACGGATTTATTTCTCCCAATGAAGAAAATTATTTTTGCCTGATATTTCCTTTTTTTTTTTTTTTGGCTTCCCATCTTTCAGTTTCGCTGTCTCCCCTCATTTCCGAGCAGCGAGACGGAGGAGAAGCTCCAAATAACTCAGCTCGAGATCAGCCATTATTGAGAATTCTTTAATCACGCCTCATCTCAGTCATCTCCTTTCTGAGATTAAACACTTCCAGTCTCCCTCACGCTCCCAAAAATGCTGGGGAATTAAACAGCAAATCTGAATTTGGAGACATTAGCAGGAGGAGCAGTGGCAGAGTGCACTTCCCTCCTGATATAAATATAGATATATAGATATATTTATAGATATCTATAAATACAGATAGATAGATAGATATAAATTATATATATAGATCAGTTTTCATGAAACCTGCATTAAATTCCAATGTAACCACTCAGGAAGGATTTACTTGATTGTGTTTTATTTATTTTTTTATTCCTTCTCCCTGCGTCCATTTCCTTCCCCACCACTTTGCTCCTTCTCCTGATAACAATTTTATGGAATTATTAAGGTCGGAAAAGCTCTCTAAGGGCATCCGAAAATTAATTCACACTTAGGGCAGTGAGGGGTGTAAAAATGCTGTGCTTTGGGGGGCTGGAGATAAATAGAGAGAAATAAAAATATAATTGCCCCAAAATGAATAATAGCCCCAAAATAAATAATAGCCACAAAATAAATAATAGTCACAAAAGAAATAATAGCCCCCAAATAAAAAATAGCCCCAAAATAAAAAGTAGCCCCAAAAGAAATAAGAGTCCCAAAAGAAATAAGAGCCCCAAAATAAAGAGTAGCCCCAAAATAAATAAAAATCCCAAAATAAAGAATAACCCCAAAGTAAATAACAGCCCCAAAATAAATAATAGCCCCAAAATAAATAATAGTTCCAAAATCAAGAATAACACCAAAAGAAATAATAGCCCCAATATAAATAATAGCCCCAAAATAAAGAGTAGCTCCAAAATAAATAATAGTCCCAAAATAAAAAATAGCCCTGAAATAAAGAATAGCCATGACATAAAGAATAGCCCCAAAATAAATAACAGTTCTAAAATAAATAATAACCCCCAAATAGGTAATAGTCCCAAAATAAAGAATAACCCCAAAAGAAATAATAGTTCCAAAATAAAGAATAGCCCCAAAATAAAGAATAATCCCAAGAGAAATAGTAGTCCCAAATAAATAATAGCCCCAAAATAAATAATAGTTCCAAAATAAAGAATAGCCCCAAAATAAAGAATAACCCCAAAATAAATAATAGCCCCAAAATCAATCACAGCCCCAAAGCAGCACTGGGGTTGGAACTCGATGATCTTTAAGGTCCCTCCCAACCCATTCAGGGATTTTGGGATCAAATTTATGGCCCAGAATCCCAAGGACACCTTTCCCTCCCACTGTGCCTGAGGTGGGATCAGCTCCAATATTTTGGAGGAATATTTTGCAAACAGATCCATGACAGGAAAGGGGGTAAAAAAAAAAAAAAAAAAAAAAAAAAAGCAAAACGTGTCGGGTAAATTCTTCTCAATGAATAATTCCTCCAGCTCTGATGGCAATGCATAATTACAGCCCTGACTGCCTATTATGAATTAGTTGGGGGTACTAATTAGTTAATGTTTGTACAGCTCCTGGAAGATGTAATGAGCTCAAGCATTATCATTAACCGAGCGCAGCGTTCGCGTTGAGATTCCTTTTATCATAACCCAGAGCAGGATCGCCTCCACCGAGCGTGGTGATCTCCCGTCAGGGAGGAAAATTCCCAAACCGGGGCCTGGGAGGAGGCAGCAGCAGTTCCTGGATGGTGAGGAGATGGAAAAAAGAAGATTTTTTGCCGTTTTTGTGTCCTGCTCAGAGACTGAGGCAGGGCTGACACACGTGGGGCTCAGCAGATGGAGATTTCCAGGTAAGATCAGTCAGGTTCTTGATTTGACAGAAAATCAGAAGTTTTTCTGAGCTTCGGAGCGTGGCGGAGGATGCTCAGCCCCTCTGAACATCAGGATAATAAATCCTGAAGCCCTGCAGGTGCCTCGTGTCGATATTAATTAATTAATTAGACCAGAAGAGTCAAAAACCACTGGGGACATCCTGACCTTGCCCAAGCCTGATCAACCTAGTGCTTCAATACTGCAGGAAGGAAGAAAAACCACCCCAAAACCTCCCAAAAACTTTTATATTCAAAGCTTCAGTGTCCACTTCTGAGGCTCAGAAATGAGGAGTTCTGAGAACAATTAAGAAGAGCTTTTAATTGAACCCCATCCCCACTCTGCCCAGACAAATGGAACTTGTCCATCAGCACCAGAGGTGAACAAGCTCCGAAGCTTCGCTGCCGTTTTTCCCTTGCCCAAGCCTGACCAACCTAGCACTTCACTACTGTGGGAAAGAAGACAAACCACCCCAAAACCTAAAAAACTTTGATATTCAAAGCTTCAGCGTTTGCTTCTGAGGCTCAAAAAGAAAGAATTCTGAGAACAATTAAGAAGAGCTTTTAATTGAACCCCATCCCCACTCTGCCCAAATGGAACTTGTCCATCAGCACCAGAGGTGAACAAGCTCCGAAGCTTCGCTGCCGTTTTTCCCTTGCCTGAGCCTGACCAACCTAGCACTTCACTACTGTGGGAAAGAAGAAAAAACACCCCAAAACCTAAAAAACTTTGATATTCAAAGCTTCAGCATTTGCTTCTGAGGCTCAGAAATGAGGAATTCTGAGAACAATTAAGAAGAGCTTTTAATTGAACCCCATCCCCACTCTGCCCAAATGGAACTTGTCCATCAACACCAGAGGTGAACAAGCTCCGAAGCCTCGCCGCTATTTTTCCCTCGGCTGGGAATTCTGGTGGAAATTTCCCTCAGGAGGGGATGCTGGTGAAAGTTCTCCCTGTCAGGGCAGCTCGGTCTCATTTGGAAATCAGAATCAGGGCCTTGGAGCTGTCAGCCAGCCCGAAGGACATTAATGCCCCCAAACCCATCGGCGTTTCGGTGGTGAAAGGAAGGAGGATTATTTTTCATGAGGAGATTCATCAAACCCCGTCTCGGGTTGCTTTTAAAACTTCCAACATTTGCATTTTTTAATGGCTCTGGGCCGCAGGTAAATGATCCGTGAAAGAGGATGTCGAGCTCGTCCTTTTTTCTGCAAAATCCCCAGAAAAATCCTTGGGAGGCTCTTCGGCAGAGGACAAAGCCGGGAGCTCCTCCCTCTGGAATTTCTCTGGGAGCATCCGAGGGCTCTGCGTCCCACAGGAGCCTCGGCCTCGCGTGAGGAGCTCTCTGTGCACCCAAGAAATGTTTAATTGTTCTGGTTTTGCTTGGCCCAGCTTTTGTAGTGAGTAGGGTGGGGTACAAAGATGGCTCCTGCGTGAAGATTCTGGAATTTTCCACCATGTCCAGCAGAGCCAATCTCTGATGGCTCTGAAGATGATGGACATGCTGCTGGCCAAACCTGGGCCAATTAGATGTGTTAGTTACACCTCTGTGAAAACATATTTAAGAAGAAATCGAAACAATGTGAGCACGCACTTCTTTTTAGCCAGAGGAGGAGGAGGAGGAGGAGGAGGAGGTAAAAATATGTGAGGGTGTGGTGGTTTTGCTTGGCCCAGTTTTTTCCAGGGGATAGGGTGGGATACAAAGATGGCTCCTGCATGTCCTGAGTGAAGATTCTGGAATTTTCCACCATGTCCAAAAGAGACAATCTCTGATGGCTCTGAAGATGATGGACATGCTGCTGGCCAAGCCTGGGCCAATTAGAGATGTGTTAGTTACGCCTCTGTGAAAACATTTTCAAGAAGAAATCAAAACAATGTGAGCACGCACTTCTTTTTAGCCAGAGGAGGAGGAGGAGGAGGAGGAGGTGGTAAAAATACGTGAGGGTGTGGTGGTTTTGCTTGGCCCAGTTTTTTCCAGGGGATAGGGCGGGGTACAAAGATGGCTCCTGCTCCTGCATGTCCTGAGTGAGGATTCTGGAATTTCTCCACCATGTCCAGCAGAGCCAATCTCTGATGGCTCTGAAGATGATGGACATGCTGCTGGCCAAGCCTGGGCCAATTAGAGATGTTCGTTACACCTCTGTGAAAACATATTTAAGAAGAAATCAAAACAATGTGAGCATGCACTTCTTTTTAGCCAGGGAAGGAGGAGGAGGAAGAGGAAAAAATACGTGAGGGTGTGGTGGTTTTTGCCTGGCCCAGTTTTTGCCAGTAGTGTAGGGTGGGGTACAAAGATGGCTCCTGCATGTCGTGTGTGAAGATTCTGGAATTTTCCACCATGTCCAGCAGAGCCAATCTCTGATGGCTCTGAAGATGATAGACATGCTGCTGGCCAAGCCTGGGCCAATTAGAGATGTTAGTTATGCCTCTGTGAAAACATATTTAAGAAGAAATCAAAACAATGTGAGCATGCACTTCTTTTTAGCCAGAGGAGGAGGAGGAGGAGGAGGAGGAGGAAAAAATATGTGAGGGTGTGGTGGTTTTGCTTGGCCCAGTTTTTTCCAGGGGATAGGGTGGGGTACAAAGATGGCTCCTGCATGTCCTGTGTGAAGATTCTGGAATTTTCCACCATGTCCAAAAGAGACAATCTCTGATGGCTCTGAAGATGATGGACATGCTGCTGGCCAAGCCTGGGCCAATTAGAGCTGTTAGTTACGCCTCCGTGAAAACATTTTCAAGAAGAAATCAAAACAATGTGAGCACGCACTTCTTTTTAGCCAGAGGAGGAGGAGGAGGAAGAGGAAAAAATATGTGAGGGTGTGGTAGTTTTGCCTGGCCCAGTTTTTTCCAGGGGATAGGGTGGGGTACAAAGATGGCTCCTGTGTGTCCTGAGTGAAGATTCTGGAATTTTCCACCATGTCCAAAAGAGACAATCTCTGATGGCTCTGAAGATGATGGACATGCTGCAGGCCAAGCCTGGGCCAATTAGAGATGTTCGTTACACCTCTGTGAAAACATATTTAAGAAGAAATCAAAACAATGTGAGCACGCACTTCTTTTTAGCCAGGGAAGGAGGAGGAGGAAGAGGAAAAAATACGTGAGGGTGTGGTGGTTTTTGCCTGGCCCAGTTTTTTCCAGGGGATAGGGTGGGGTACAAAGATGGCTCTTGCGTGTTCTGTGTAAAGATTCTGGAATTTTCCACCATGTCCAGCAGAGCCAATCTCTGATGGCTCTGAAGATGATGGACATGCTGCTGGCCAAGCCTGGGCCAATTAGAGATGTTAGTTACACCTCTGTGAAAACATATTTAAGAAGAAATCAAAACAATGTGAGCACACACTTCTTTTCAGCCAGAGGAGGAGGAGGAGGAAGAGGAAAAAATATGTGAGGGTGTGGTGGTTTTTGCCTGGCCCAGTTTTTGCCAGTAGTGTAGGGTGGGGTACAAAGATGGCTCCTGCATGTCGTGTGTGAAGATTCTGGAATTTTCCACCATGTCCAGCAGAGCCAATCTCTGATGGCTCTGAAGATGATGGACATGCTGCTGCCCAAGCCTGGGCCAATTAGAGATGTTAGTTATGCCTCTGTGAAAACATATTCAAGAAGAAATCAAAACAATGTGAGCACGCACTTCTTTTAGCCAGAGGAGGAGGAAGAGGAGGAGGAGGAGGTAAAAATATGCGAGGGAAACAACATGGAGGCACCAAGGTCAGTGGAGAAGGTGGGGGAGGAGGTGCTCCAGGCGCCGGAGCTGAAAACCTTCTGCTGACCGTGGTGGGGAGAGGTTTTAGTGATAGAAAATCAGAGTTTTTCAATCAGAACAATTAAATCAGTGAAAACTTAGATATAAAATTTTGGGCTCCATTGCAATATTCCTACGGCACTCACGATACGCAACCAAAACCTCAAGGCAGAAAAGAAGAATTTTGCCTCATTTTTTTTGAGCAATATAGTCAGACTTGAACAAGAAATAGGAATTTGTTGTCTTTTAAAATTTCAGTGTTCTGCATTCAAAAATTAATGAATTCACACAGATATTTGGCCTTCCTCAATTTGTGTGGAGTCTCTTTGGGAATTAAATGGTCAAAATTTCTCCTTTATCCTGGACAATTCCTCTGCCTCTTTTGGATCCATCTGTGGCGTGGATTCCTCAGGAATTTTGCACAGCAATTCCCAGCTCCTCTGCTGCCTCTAACTTTTCCAACTCTCCGCCTTTTCTTCATCCTCTCCTTGAAAATCTCTCCCAACAAATCCATCTCCTCCAATCCACTCCGTGCTCCGATTTTCCTCCCCAAAAGTCCTGGAATTCCCCAATTTTAAGATCCCAATTAAAAAAAAAAAAATCAGGAATCTGTAGAGCATAAATTAATTTACAAATCCGTTCATTTACAAATCCATTCATTCCTGTGATTCCTCCCATCGAGGTGCCCCATTTGAGAGGGCAGCACATGGATTTGCATTCCCTCTTATCCCTGGAAAAAAATTTTGGAGAAAAACCAGAGCTTTCCAGGAGAAAACCATGAGATCAGAGACCCGAACCGAGCCCACCCCAAAAATCCTTTTTATTCCACTAAAAACTTGTTTTTCCTCCCTCTCCGCACACACCTCAGTAATCCCTACCCGAGCCTAGAACACAAAATTAATTAGCTGGTTAATTACTCCTCATTTGAGGAGGGAAATCACTGCGCAGTCCCACACAAACAGATTTCGCTCAGCTCAGCCCACGCCCCCTGAGCCGCAGCTGCTTCCAGAATCCGCCAGGACCAACCCAGAGCTCCTCCAGGGAGGTTTTTCCCATCAGAACTTCACCCTGGACCACCAATCCCACCTGGAAAATGCCCCCCTGGGTGAGGGAATTCCGGAGGAAAAAGGGAATAATGCAAAATAATTCATAAGTAATGCAAAATAAGCTCATAACTAAGGAAAAGAAATTGAGCAGAGGGGGGAGAATCTCTGCTCTTCACCCTGGACCACCAATCCCACCCAGAAAATGCACCCTGGGGGAGGGAATTCCAAAGGAAAGAGGGAATAATGCAAAATAATTCATAAGTAATGCGAAATAAGCTCATAAATAAGGAAAAAATAAATTAAGCAGGGATGGGAGAATCTCTGCTCTTCACCCTGGACCACCAATCCCACCCAGAAAACGCCCCCTGGGTGAGGGAATTCTGGAGGAAAAAGGGAATAATGCAAAATATTCATAAGTAATGCGAAATAAGCTCATAAATAAGGAAAAAATAAATTGAGCAGAGGTGGGAGAATCTCTGCTCTTCCAGAACTGCTGATGGAAAGTTGAGGATGCTCGGCGGATCCCTCCCGGCTGCGGTGAGTTTGCGCCTCGGCCAAATGATGCTCCTGATCCTCATTTGGAGATTTTTTATTTGCAAACTCGGTTAAAATGGAGAAATGTATTGATATGTGAGAAATTCTGGCAGCAGTGATTCAGAGCCTTCAGAATCTGGGATAAAATTGATAAAATTGCTGGGCGGAAAGGAGAAATCCTTCCCTGTCTTTTCCGGGGAAAAGTGGGATTGTGACACGGCGAGTTTCTAAAATAACAAATTTTGGGAGAATTCAGCATCAATATCCGTGAGAGCCTAAATGCAGAGCCAGCTCCAAAGAAAAAAATTCCCTCAGGAAATCCCAACTCCAGCTGGGAATTCCTCAGGAATTCCACACAGCAATCCACAGGTTCTCTGATTTTTCCAACTCTCCACCTTTTTTTCCCTTCTCTCCTTGAAATGCTCTCCCAACAAATCCATCTCCTCCGATCCACTCCATGCTCCGATTTTCCTCCCCAAAAGTCCTGGAATTCCCCAACTTCCACTCCCACAGGAGTTCACCTCCAGACGGAGATGTTTCAATATCTGCAGGAAAACATAGTTTTTCAGCCTGCCCTGGACCCATTTCCTGCAGTGCTTTCGGGTGTTAAATTTAATAAATAAAAGTAATAAAATAATTAATAAATTGTATAATTGATAATTAATTAAATAATTTAATTGATTTAATAAAATTAATAAATCTAATAAATTTCAAAAAGAAAATAAATTTTAAAACAATATTTTAAACATTTAGTTAAAAAGAACTTTTTTAATGTTTACAGGATGTGAAAGTTATGGGTTAAATAAATGTATAGAACACAGAACACTGAGGCTCTCTGGGTGATCCAGCTGATGGAAAGAACTTCCAATTTTTGCAGGAACCAGCACAGAAAGCACAAAATGTCACAAAAATCCCAATATTCCTGTTTTTAAGCACATTGCCTGTCTTTTCCCAAAATTTTTTTTCATTAAGGCCATATATTTCCTATAGAAATAACTGATTTTTAGATTTTTTTTTTAAATTTTTTTTTAACTGATTTTTTTTTTCCCCGGAAGTGGTGCCCTCCAGGCAGGACTCAAGCCCTGAGAGTTGGCCACACAAACATTCCCATGGTTTCATGGAATTCCTGCTCACACTCGGCTGGATCAATAAGCAATTTCCCCCACGTGTGGGACACCCAGGAGCTGTGACAGGAAGCAGACGGTTTATTCCAGCTGCAATCCATTCCGGCATCTTACCCAAAAAAATAATGATAACAGATGGAATAAAAGAAGGAATTTTATATATTGACCAAAAAAACGCTTTTTGATGCATTCCTATTGTAATAAAACACCTGCCAGCAGTCAGAGGAAGTGGGGGGGAGTGGAGAGACAAAACCACCCAGAATTCCACGTGGACAATTCCATGTGGAGAATTCCATGTGGAGAATGCCATGCAGAGAATTCCATGTGGAGAATTCCATGTGGAGAATTCCATGTGGACAATTCCATGCGGAGAATTCCATGCCGAAAATTCCATGCGGAGATTTCCATGCGGAGAATTCCACGTGGAGAACTCCGTGTGGAGAATTCCATGCAGGGAATTCCATGTGAAGAATTCCATGTGGACAATTCCATGTGGACAATTCCATGCAGAGAATTCCACGTGGAGAATTCCATGCGGAGAATTCCATGTGGGGAATTCCATGTGGAGAATTCCATGCGGAGAATTCCATGTGGAGAATTCCATGTGGAGACTTCCACGTGGGGAATTTCATGTGGAGAATTCCATGTGGAGAATTCCATGCGGAGAATTCCACATGGAGAATTCCATGCGGAGAATTCCACATGGAGAATTCCACATGGAGAATTCCATGCGGACAATTCCATGTGGAGACTTTCACGTGGGGAATTTCATGTGGAGAATTCCATGCGGAGAATTCCACATGGAGAATTCCATGTGGAGAATTCCATGCTCATGTTCCCCTGGATAAAATTTGCCTCATTCCAGCTCAGCGCTCTGCAACTGACCCAGCCAGAGGAGAAAGGTGTTTGTTTATTTGTGGGTACAGAGTGAAACAAACCCCACAGGGAAGTCAGAGAGTCCCTGGATCCCTGGGAGTGTCCCAGGCCAGGCTGGAGCACCCTGGGACAGTGGGAGGTGTCCCTGCCATGGCAGGGGTGGCACTGATGGCATTTAAAGTCCCTTCAACCCAAGCCACCCCAGGCCAGAGCGCGGATCCCGAGCCCAGCACAAGGTGACACAAACCAGGCTCTGTCGGTGCTCCGTTCATTGGAGCAGGGACATTCCAAAGTGGGAAGCAACCTCTGGAACTGGGGCTCGGACTCAGCAGAGCCTCCTGCTCCACCCTCCAATAAACACAAATTATTGTTATGGAAAGCAAAAATGGGGGGAAAATGACAACCAAACCTTACGTGAATAAAGTGATTTTTTTGCTGGGAAATTCAAGATCGCCTCGGAAAACACGAGGATGGAAATCTCACTTCAAAGCGCCTTTGGAAAAGATAAAAATGGACAGCAGAAGAGCAACAGCCTCTGTAGGATCCTCCCTGGAAAGAAACCTGGCGAGTTCAAGGCCCTCCCCTGAAGAAATCAGCTGAGGCTCAGAGGTGAGGAAAAGGAAATTAAACAGGGGGGGACGGAGGATAGAAGAGCTTCAGATCAAACATCAAATGGCTGAAGGGGTTGGAATAAATAAAATAAAATAAAAAAGTGAGAACTGCCTACTGGCAGGGAGACAGGTGGCACGGGGAGCTGTGTTTGATATTCCTGCCTGATTCCAAAGCTGGGGATGAAACAGTCCCAAGAAAAGGCTCTTCCAAAGGAAACAAAGCCACCCTCACATCCACAAAATTCACAATCAGCACAGGGAGAGGGGAGGGAGGAAGTGCCCACCTGGAAGAGGGGAAACACAAAGGCAGAATGGGATTTTATAAATGGCAGGCCACGAGCAGGGCCCTCCATGGGATCCCAGTGTGCAAACAGCGATTCAGGGAAGGAAAGCAGAGAGAAAAGAGGATTTTTTTTTTTTCTTATTCCTCTTTTTTTTTGCAGACCTTCCTCTTTTTGGAAGGTCTGCAAAGCCTCTGGAATTCCCAGGACGAGCGATGCTCGTTATCTGGGAGCAGCACATCCTCCCCAGCACCGCCCCTGGAGCTCCTCTGGAGCTCAGCCGCTCCCAGCTGGGGAATTTTGGGACAAATCCTTCACCTGCGTCGTTTCTGCCACGGAGGAAACTCCACAGAGGGTTTGTTCCAAAGATGCCTTAGGAATTTTAGCTTCTGTAATTTTTGTGTATCTGTGATTTTAGTGTAGAACTCTGGGCTCCACATAAAGCGCTAAAAACCTCTGTCCCCAGCGTTTTAGACAAAACAATTCCTCTCAGTTGGAAAAACCAAGGATACTTGGCTGCCTCAGAGCCCCAAAATATGGAACCAAGAGTGAATTGGGGGAGCAAGCTTGGGGTGGTTGCCATCATCAGCTGAAAGTGTGATTGGAGGATTAACCCCAGATATGCAAATGGACAAAACTTACAAAGTATGAAAAACTCATGACCTTAAAAAAAACTTACAAGGTATGAAAAACTCGTGCCCTGCTGTCCATTTTGGATGCAGCCCCTGGGTGAGCTGTGCCTGCCCTGAATGCACCTGAAGGCCTTCAATAAATTTAACTGATTTTATTCTCCGAACTCTGTCCAGCCTCTGGTTTAGGTGAGCCCCTCAAGGCATCAAAGGTAACTCAAACCACATCACTCCTGTGTTTAAAAAGCCTGAAATAACATAAACCATCCAAAATGAGAGCTCTGCACCAGAGCTGCCTCTTTAAACACCAACTCCCAGCCCGGGCCTGGCCCAGAGGTCCCACAATTCCCATTTTTCATCTCAGCATCCAACAGGACCAACTCCAACCCTATTTGTTCCCTGAACGTTTCATTCCGATGCCCCTGGAGGAGGGAAGTGTTTCTGCCGAGTTCTCCCTCTTTTCCGAGGGCTTTATTTGCTTTCTGACTGCAGCTGGTGCCAGGCAGTTTGTAAACAGCTCTCCAGAATTAATAAAAAATTAATACACGCTGTAAGAAGTGATCAGAAATCACATGTGACCTCTTATTTATGTGCTTATCCTGCTTTAAAATTCATCAATGTTTAACCAGGGCTTCTTAAACCACTTACAAAATGTACACACAGCCACTAATTAATTGCTGCTCGAAGTTTGAAACGAGGCCAGGCCCTGCCTTGGCTCACCTGGCCAGCAGGTCAGGAGGAAAAATAACAGCCAGAGGTGGATTGTAAATATAAAAAAAAATTTAAAAAGGTGTATCAAGAAGGTTGTGGGGTTTGTTTGGGGTTTTAAAATGATTGATTTTATTTCCTTTGACGTGAGTTCAGCTGGATGCAGCTAATTTGGGTTCATTAATACCTGAGAATTACTTAAAGCAGTGAACGAGGAATAGTTAAATCACTCAAAGGCTTTTCTTTACTTGAATATTAAAAATCCGACCTGTCCTGCCAAGCCTGGTGAAGGAGGGCATTGACACTTGCTGGGAACGAAGAAAAATCAGTTCCAATTTTTTTTTACCTGACACATTTTCAAAGGGAGCAATATTTTATTTTTCATTTTTGGATATTGGTTTTTCTCCTTAATGCTGTCTAAGACCTGTTAATTAATCTGCTCTTCTAGTGCTAACTAAAAGGTAGACTTCAGGTCAGGGTTTATTTTTATTTTTATTTTTATTTTTATTTTTATTTTTATTTTTATTTTTATTTTTATTTTTATTTTTTTAAATTTTTATTTATTTATTCTATAGTACTGCTCAGTCTCTGAAGGATCCATCCCCAGGCGGGACCAGGAGAAGGAATTTTTTTCCACTGCTGGAAGGAAAGAGACAGAGAGGACTCAGCTCATTCAAACTCCTGAATTTAGCAGCCCTGGCTAAAACTGGTATGGATTTATTTTAAAAAAGCATTTTCTAGTCAGAAATCATCCCCAGGAAACTTCAGGGACGTGGCTGGTTGGGTTTTCCTGGGAACAAACCCCTTCCAGTTTGGAGGTCTGAGTTTTAATGAGGGTGTAAAAACCCCAGGATGTTTCTGGAAAAAAAGAGATTTAAAAAAACCCAAGATATTCACAAAAAATCTGTCTTTTTCTTGGCCTGCAGTCACTGAATAAATCCCCTCACTCCTCTGACATCAGCTCCACCTTCAGCACTTTCTCATCCCAATTTAAAGGGAGAAATAAAACTGCTGCAAATGCTGGACTCGTTAATGATCTTTAATGAACTCCCTGTCACCAGGAATTTGTTAATTCTGCAGGACAGGACAGGCTCGGGATTTTTCACAAACGTCTTCATTTTTTCCTCACTGCCTTGCCAAAATCCTGATTTTACAGAAGCTCTTGAATGTGTTTATTCCAGAATGACCCTGATCCATCCAGAGCCTGCTTTAACTCCATGTGGAGTTAAATAATCATCATTTCATCCCCACTGGAGCAGGGGATGATAAGCAAAATGACAAAATTCCCTACATTTGGGACCTGGGTGGTGAAAAAATCTTTTTTTCAGGCTCTTCCTGGACAGTTGGTATTTAATAATTTGTTAAATCACTCTGATTGCGAAAGCAAACAAAACTTCCAGAATTCCCACCAACCTGAGAGTGTAATAAAATGACATCGAGCTCGGTTTGCAGTGATTTTTGCATCCCCAAGGCTTTTGGTGACTTCCAGCTTAGTGGGAACGTGGATTGCACCACTTTAAATGGAATTTAAGTGGGATTTGGCTTTAAATGGGATTTAACAGTATGGAAAACACCACCATTTTTAGTGTTTTAATGGTATTTAATAGCATGGAAAACACCCAACTCTAACCTTAAACCCCATCCAGTTCCACTCCCACTGAGACATTGATGAGGCTTGGGGCAAAATTCCAGAGAAATACGATTTTTTTTTCCTCCACTTTTTCCTCATCGCTTTCGTGGAGAACTCACTGAGGCAACATTAATTCCACTCCCTCACCTTCTACAGCGAAACAACGGCGTCTAGACCTCGCTCTCGAGAATTAATAGCATAAATTTGGGAGCTAATCATAAATAGGGAGAGGTTAATCAATTCCTCAGATTGCCGAGGCTTTAGACGCACCGGGACTCTTAATATATTCCACAAAGCAACAGCACCGAGGGAAATACCCTCAGATTTTGTTTTCACATCAAAATTTCTCATTGTTCAAAACCGCCAGTGGGTTCCTTCCTCCCGACTCGTGCGATTTGTGTCCCCCCTGCAAAAACCCCAAAATCTGCCCTCGTTTCCCCTCACGAGTGACACCGATGTGGATTTTAACGCCAGCAGTGTGATTTTGAGGCTCTGGGGAAGGGAAATAATAACTCTGGGGGAGGAAACACTGCAAAATTCTCACTGAAATGGGGAATTCCATCCACTCCGGGGCTGAAGCAGCACCTGAGTGGCTCTGAGGGTCTCTGTTGCAGCTGAATATGGGGTAGGGTTTTAAAAGCACTAAACACCCTGTGCTGATGGCTGCCCGAGACAAAGCAGAGCTCTTCAGACAGGCTTTTATGGCAGGAACAAAACAGGCACGGCTGGAGGCTCCAGAAAATCCTTTTCGCTTTCATGCTGCAGCAGCCAAACCCCAGCCCCGCTCTGAGCCCCCACGGAGGCGGCAGAGAAAGGCAGGGCACCCCAGAAAGTGGAGGGGAGGGAGGGACAGCGAGGCAGGAGGGGTTTTCAAAGCTTTAGGGGCTCCTTTCGATGCTGGGTTCTAATGAAAGTCAATGTGGCTTTGCTTCGCTTTCTTCTTTTGAAGTGCAACAGTTCGAGATGGAGAGATTTTTGTCTGCTCACAACAATTTACAGCAGAGTTTACAGCAAATTCCAAATCCTCAGGACTCGTCCTGGATCCTCCTGCTTGCCAAATCCACCAGGAGAAGGGACATCCTCCAGTCTTGGAAAGAAGGATTGAGTTTCCTGTGTAGAAACCTTCTTTGCTTTCTTCTTTTGAAGTGCAACAATTGGAGATGGAGAGATTTTTGCCTGCTCACAACAATTTACAGCAGAGTTTACAGCAACTCCCAAATCCTCAGGGCTCGTCCTGGATCCTCCTGCTTGCCAAATCCACCAGGAGAAGGGACATCCTCCAGTCTTGGAAAGAAGGAGAGCTCCCTGTGCAGGAATTTTGCTTTCCTTTTTAAAAGCACAATAGGTGGAGACATCTTTGCTCCCAGTAAATTACAGCAGAGTTTACAGCAACTCCTGAATCCTCAGGCCTCGTCCTGGATCCTCCAGTGTGCCAAATCCACCAGAAGAGACATCCTCCAGTCTTGGAAAGAAGGGTTGAGTTGCCTGTGCAGGAACTTTCTTTACTTTCCTCTTTTGAAGCACAACAGTTGGAGAGATCTTTGCTCACAGTAAATTACAGCAGAGTTTACAGCAAATCCCGAATCCTCAGACCTCGTCCTGGATCCTCCTACTTGCCAAATTCACAACAAGAAGGGACATCCTCCAGTCTTGGACAGAAGGGTTGAGTTTCCTGTGCAGGAACTTTCTCCTACATGAGTGAACAGCCTCAGGTTGCACCAAGGGAGGGTGAGGTTGGATATCGGGGGAAATTTCTTCCCCAAAAGTGTTGTCAGGCATTGAGGAAGGGCAGCGGCAGAGTCCCCATTTAAAATCGCTGTGGATGTGATCTGTGCTGGCCGTGGCAGTGATCTCGATTTCAGAGGATTTTTCCAACCTAAACAATTCCATTTGATTTTAATTTCCAACCTTTATGGTTCCACAATTCTGCACATCCTCAAATCCTGCAGTGCCCTGGGTTGTGGCAGTCAGCAGGACACATTCCCAGCGCTCCAGAGCTCAGGGAGCTGCGGTTTCCTTGGATAACTGCAAGAGGAAGGAGGATCCAGAGGAGCAGAATGAGCTCCAGCCTGAGGTTCTCCTGCAAATCAGAGCTGCAGCCCCAATTAAAGGGGAGCAGGGCCTGATTAATGCCAGCCCGAGGCATTAATTCCCATTCCCGTCATTCCTGCCTCATTCCCACACACCCGCGACAGAGCTGCTCTGAAGCTGGGGAAGATCAGAGAGATGGGTACCAAGTCTTGGCCAGCCTCAGAATTTGTAGCATTTCCTTTTCCATCCTCAGAGCTGGGATTGGGATTTGTTTCCAGACCGGGCGTGATCCCACCAGGACGTTCTGCCTTTTCCCTGTGACCGCACAGCAAAGCTGGGCCTGCCCCGGGGATTTAAACTGCCTTTGGTGGCTTTGAACTGAAGGGTTGGATATTGGGATATCGGGAAGGAATTCCTCCCTGGGAAGGTGGGGAGCGGCTAGGATGGAATTCCCAGAGAATCCCTGGGAGTGTCCCAGGCCAGGCTGGAGCACCCTGGGACAGTGGGAGGTGTCCCTGCCATGGCAGGGGTGGCACTGGATGGACTTTGAGGTCTCTTTCCAACCCAAACCATTCCATGATTCCAGGAAAACGTTCAGAACTCCGATGTTCAGAACTCCAAGGCTTCTATTTCCACAAAACCTTGGACGAGACAGGATAAATGGCAGTGAAACGATGACTAAAACGTGTCAGCATTTATTCAGAGTGTCCTGCCTCGTGTGTGTACACCGAACCTCTGCCCCGACCTCCCGACCTCCCATCCCGCTGAATTAAAGGGATAATGACAGAACCACTTCTCTCCTTGTCCTGGAATGTGAGAAGTGCCCGGCAATTAAGCAGCCTTTGAGGGTGACACTGCTGATTATTTCAGGACAATCGAGTCCAGGCAGAGAAACGGGGCTGGGGTGGGAAGAGAAGTGTCAGAGGCACAGCTAACAATGGCTGCTTTGCCTGTCGTTCCCACCAATTATTGCGGGAGGGGGAGCAGGAAAACTATTTATAACCTGTCAGTCTCCAGAAACCACAATTATGATGATTTAATTAACACATGGAGAGGCTTTAGGCAATCACATCGTTCTAAATTTAAGAAGCAGCACATTTCAGGCCCAGGATGATTTAGAACATTAACAAATGCTGGTTGAACCCGGGCAGGAATTTGATGGCCTTGTTGGTTCCTTTTAACGCATCCATCATGGCCCGGAGATAATCCAAATGGATGTGGTGGTGAAGGATGAGAGCAGAGAGGAATCAGCAGGGCTTTCAGAGGCCATCACGCAGAAGGAGAAGCTGATTTTTAATGAGGGCTGGCTCTGAAAATGAGCTAAACCACACAGCTCAAGTCTATTTGTCAAAGCCACTCCTCGGTGCGTTGGAAAAATGGCAAATCAAGACATGGAGAGTGAGCCTGAGCTTCCCGTGGAGACCTTGGAGCTTGAGGTTCAACCTTGGGATGAGCTGTTCCATCCCTGGAGCCATCCAAAACCAGGATATTGCCAAAAGTTTCCCAAATCCTGGGCAACCCCTCTGAGGAAATCGCCCTTCAGGGCTCATTGCCTCTTCCTGGGCCCTGTTTTTCCAAGCACAAAATGATTCCTTTGGTGTTTCCATACAGGGGTTGAACCTGGGAGGTGTCAGGTGCCACCCAAACACAAATAATTTACCATCAATTGTTTTTTGATTGGATCAAAACCCAAAGAACATAAAGGAAAATCCCACTTCTTCCTTATTTCACCACAAATTTCTTCCTAATTGGATTAACACCCAAAGAACATAAAGGAAAATCCTACTTCTTCCTTATTTCACCATCAGTTGTTTCATAAATGGATTTACATCCAAGCAACATAAAGGAAAATCCTACTTCTTCCATAATTCACCATCAATTATTTCTTGATTGGATCGACACCCAAGCAACATAAAGAAAAACCCCATTTCTTCCATATTTAACCATCAATTTCTTCCTAATTGGATCGACACCCAAAGAACATAAAGGAAAATCCTACTTCTTCCATATTTCATCATCAGTTGTTTCTTAATAGGATCACCACCCAAGGAACAAGGAGGAAAATCCTACTTCTTCCTTAATTCACCATCATTGTTTCCTGATTGGATCGACACCAAGCAACATAAAGAAAAATCCCATTTCTTCCATATTTCACCACCAATTTCTTCCTAATAGGATTGATACCCAAAGAACATAAAGGAAAATTAAACTTCTTCCTTAATTTACCATCAATTGTTTCTTGATTGGATCGACACCAAGCAACATTAAGAAAAACCCCATATCTTCCATATTTCACCATCAATTTCTTCCTAATTGGATTAACACCCAAGGAAAATAAAGGAAAATCTCACTTCTTCAAATCTCACTTCTTCCATATTTCACTATCAATTGTTTCTTGATTGGATCAACACCTAAGCAACATAAAGAAAAACCCCATATCTTCCATATTTCACCATCAATTTCTTCCTAATTGGATTAACACCCAAGGAACATAAAGAAAAATCCTACTTCTTCCATATTTCATCATCAGTTGTTTCTTAATAGGATCACCACCCAAGGAACAAGGAGGAAAATCCTACTTCTTCCTTAATTCACCATCATTGTTTCCTGATTGGATCGACACCAAGCAACATAAAGAAAAATCCCATTTCTTCCATATTTCACCACCAATTTCTTCCTAATAGGATTGATACCCAAAGAACATAAAGGAAAATTAAACTTCTTCCTTAATTTACCATCAATTGTTTCTTGATTGGATCGACACCAAGCAACATTAAGAAAAACCCCATATCTTCCATATTTCACCATCAATTTCTTCCTAATTGGATTAACACCCAAGGAAAATAAAGGAAAATCTCACTTCTTCAAATCTCACTTCTTCCATATTTCACTATCAATTGTTTCTTGATTGGATCAACACCTAAGCAACATAAAGAAAAACCCCATATCTTCCATATTTCACCATCAATTTCTTCCTAATTGGATTAACACCCAAGGAACATAAAGAAAAATCCTACTTCTTCCATATTTCATCATCAGTTGTTTCTTAATAGGATCACCACCCAAGGAACAAGGAGGAAAATCCTACTTCTTCCTTAATTCACCATCATTGTTTCCTGATTGGATCGACACCAAGCAACATAAAGAAAAATCCCATTTCTTCCATATTTCACCACCAATTTCTTCCTAATAGGATTGATACCCAAAGAACATAAAGGAAAATTAAACTTCTTCCTTAATTTACCATCAATTGTTTCTTGATTGGATCGACACCAAGCAACATTAAGAAAAACCCCATATCTTCCATATTTCACCATCAATTTCTTCCTAATTGGATTAACACCCAAGGAAAATAAAGGAAAATCTCACTTCTTCAAATCTCACTTCTTCCATATTTCACTATCAATTGTTTCTTGATTGGATCAACACCTAAGCAACATAAAGGAAAACCCCTTATCTTCCACATTTCACCACCAATTTCTTCCTAATTGGATTAACACCCAAGGAACATAAAGAAAAACCCCATTTCTTCCATATTTCACCATCAATTTCTTCCTAATTGGATTAACACCCAAGCAACATAAAAGAAAATTCAGCTTCTTCCGTATTTAACCAACAGTTGCTTCCTGACTGGATCAACACCCAAGGAACATAAAGTAAAATCCCACTTCTTCCACACGGGGAAAGAAAATCTTGACCAGAGTTTACACGGGGGAAAAAAATTCACAAAGAACCTCCTGCTTTCGGAGCGGTTCCATCATTCACTGCCTCTCAAAGCTGGAGATGGGGATTGCTTTTGGGGATTGGAGATGGGGAAGTGCTGGATCCAAAGCCACACACCTGTACAATTATCCAAGGTCCCCTCGGATCATGGACAGACAGATCACGTTGGTTTCCCGCGCAGCCTAAACCCACAAATATTATTTTTGTTATTGTGCGTGTCACAGAAAATGGAATAAAATTGTGGCGGTGAAAGAACGGGAACAAAAGGACCCTTCAGAGCAAAGAGATGTTGCTTAAGATCACCAACTGTGTGACGTAGGAGCTAAAAATTAGGAGAATGTTCCTTTTCTGATGGGTTTGAAGAACTTAAAGTGTGGTGGGAAAGAAAGTCCCACAAAGGACAGAAAACAATACAGAGAAGCTCCAGCAGCCTCACAAAACTCTACAAAAAGTAGGAAGTTTCCCACAGATGGAGACACAGCCCTCGACCCCAGAGCTTTTAGGGGCTCTGGTTCATCAGCACCCCCAAACTGCTCCTGCTCCAGCCAATTTTATCCAAATGTATCGAAAGAACCCCAAAATAAATCTGTGCTTGAGCTAAGAAACACAGGGGGGGGTTTTGCTGTTCTCAGAAGGCCAGAAATTTGGGATAATCAGCATTTTCTGGCCTTCCCTGCCTTGTCCTTCTTGGAATTCCCAATGCAGTTCCCATGACTGATCCACCTTCCAGGAAGGGATTCCTATTTCCTCGTAAATTAAAAAGGTAAAGGCCAAACAAATCCTCCAGGCTGAGAAGATCTCTCACCGTTCCCAACAGCCTCTCCTGCCATCCCTTCCCCGTGTCCTACAGCTCCAACAAAGCGGAATTTTGCACTCGGGACAGAGCTGCAAACCCCTCAGGATCGATCCGCTCATCTTTTTGTGGAGGTGAGAGGATCCAGAGGCGATCTGAGCTCATTTGGCTGCGCAGGAGGCAGAGGTGATAAAAGCTGAGCGGTGTCGGAAATGCTTCCCGCCGTGTTCAGGATGGGAATTCCTGCCTGGGAACGACCAAATCCCGACCAAATCCCGGGGGTTGGGAGTGTCACAAACACGAATCACACAGAATTTCTCGCGTCACGGTGTTCACACCACAGATAACAGGACGGAGGGATGCCGAGGGCTGGCAGCTCCTGCTGGGAGAGATGGAGAATTCCAATGGAATTTTCTCCAGGGAGAGCTGGGAGCTGAACTGCACTCCCAAAGGGTTTGAAAACTGGAGGTGTCTTCTCCAAAGGAATGTCCAAGAGCAGAGCAAACCATGAACACAGCCCTGGTTATTCCCAGCCTGCTCCGGGGGCAAAATTCCCAACATTTTTCAGGCAAAATTCCCAACATTTTTCAGGCAAAATTCCCAACATCCAGGCTCGGATCAGCTCCGTCATCCCGGAGCAGTCTCAGGAATATTTCCAGCATCAGGACATTTCCTAATAAAACTGTTTGCCCCTCCCGGTGTGTGTTTTGGGTATTTTGTACGCGTTTTAAAATGAAAACCCACAGATGAACAGACCCATTTGTGGGTTTTAATTTTAAAATCGAAATTTTAAAACTCCTGCCCTTCTTCCATGACTGTTCTCCCCCCTGAGCTTTCGCGATGGACCAAAATCGATTTTTTCTCCTCCTTGAAGTTCTGACAGCACATCACAGGGCGTGAGCAAAGGCAGGGGAAGGGGGAGAGTGAGGAAAAGGGAGATGGAGAGGGAAAAGGGCATCAGCTGCAATTCCAGGAGTGCAGGAATCCCTCACAATATAGAATAGAATAGAATGGGAATAACAAGAGTTCTTCTGTCGCTCCTCTCCTGTGCAAAGCCCTTCAGCGCAGCAGCCTCTCCATCTGAGCACCCTCACTGCACATAAATTACACCGCGAGGTTTCTGGGAAGTGGCAGAACCTGGGGAAGTGAGAAAAAAGGTGGAGGAGGGAGGATGATCCCAGCTGGACATGGTGCCTCAGGCTGGGAATGCACAGTGCAATTCCAGAGCTCCGTTAATGAGCTCTCAGCCTTGGGATGAGACCTAACGGGGTGAATTCAGTGCCTAGAGTCTGCTCAGGGAAGTTCCCGAGCTCAAGGGGAATTTGGGAGAGAAATTTGGGAATCTGGGAGAGGTGGGTTCGATGCTGGATGATGCTTGCCTTTTTTCTTTTATATATTTGTAACCTTCCCAGTACTTTTCCCCACCCTTTTCCCAGCTGGAAAAACCAAACACATTCCAGAGCTCCAAGCCCTGAGGGGCACAAGGCTCCTCTCCTGTCTTGGTTCTTCTTGGGAACCAAGGCTGAGAATGAAACCTTCAAAACACATTTTCATCAACAATCACAGTGAGTGCTGAGGGTGGGGGGCTCCAGAGAAGGGCCTTGACCTGGGGGGGGAATTGCATCACCACTTGTCCTCCTAATTAATGCTTTTGATCAATTCTTCTAATTTCCCAAAATCTATCAAACTGTACTCACCCCTGTGGGGTTGGGCTTTTGTGGATATTCTTCCAGAACTGCCCCAGAGCTTTGAGAAAGATCCATTTTTATATGACCTCCTCGACTAAAATTATCTCGAGTTTCATTTCCAGGCTGAAAAAGGCAACAAGTTCAGCTCCTCCCTTTGCCTCTGAGCATCTGTCTCATCCCAGAGAAAACACTTCCAAGGCCTCAGCAGCAGCTGTACCCCAATCCCAAATTTCTGCTGAGCTCCTCTCCCAGCCAGGCGCCAGAGGAAGGAGCGGCTGAGAGTTTCAGAAGTGCTCCACATCCTCCTGCATTTCCTCTCCACATTTCCAGCCCTCAATTGCTGCAGGAGGCACAGCTGGCTCAGCTCTGCCGGAAACACGGCCAGGCAATTTTGGGAACGTCTTTGGGAAATCTCACACTTCACAAGTGCTGAGCCCAGGGATATTTTGCCCCTGTGCGTTTCTTGCTGCATCACTGGTGCTTCTCCAGCAAAAATTCCCTCATGTTGGGATTGTATTTATGGTGCCAAGGGCAAATAAAGGCTCTGGGTGGTAAAAACTGCCCCCAGAATGTCCAAGGCCAGGTTGGACAGGGCTTGGAGCGGTCTGGGATAGTGGGAGGTGTCCCTGGGTGGCACTGGGTGATCTGAAAGCTTCCTTCCAATCCAAACCATTTTAGGATTTGATGATTCGTAAAATGTTCCCTTTCTGAGCTGTTCCTGCCATGGCCACGGCTCTGAGGAGCAGCACTGTCCCCTTCCCCTGTCCCTGTCCCCTGTCCCTGTCCCCTGTCCCTTCCCCTGTCCCTTCCCCTGTCCCTTCCCCTGTCCCTTCCCCTGTCCTTGCCCTCCCCAGAGCTCAGGACACGTTCCTGGGGCTGATTCACCCTCACTCGACAGCCCAAGATGAATTTAAGCTCCGCAATCACACAGGGGTGGAGGAAGAGAGGCAGAGAAGGAGGCACAGAGCAGAAGGAAGCAGAAAAGTTAATTAACTTTCCTGGTAAATGAACAATGCCCATCCTGCAGAACATCACTGGAAGGATCCCACAGAGCTTGGGCCGTGAGCACAGAGGGTTCATGGAGAGCTTCTGCTCCCCATTCTCTTCACCCCTCACCTCCCATGTCCTTCCCTTTGCAATATCCCAACCTGGAGTCACCTTCCTTCCCATTCCTGATGAGCTCCCACCTCAGCCAGGGAGGCCTCACAAAACCCTCGGCTGATTCCTCACAAAACCCTTGGCTGATTTCTCACAAAGTCCTCGGGCTGGTGGCCAAAGGAAATGCAAGCGCTGCTCTTCAAGGAATGAAAATGCAAAATTCAGGCAGTCCTTGGGTTGTTTCTCCCATGAGGTCACAGCACCCCCTGAGCTCAGGCTGAGCCCCAAAAAAGGAAATTCAACCACTGCTATTCAAAGAATGAAAATGCAAAATTCAGGCAGCCCTTGAGTGATTTCTCCCATGAGGTCACAGCACCTGCTGACCTCAGGCACCCCCCAAAAGGGAATTCAACCACTGCTCTTAAAAAAATGAAAAAGAAGCAAAATTCAGTCAGTCCTTGCGTTGTTTCTCCCATGAGGTCACAGCACCCTGTGGGCTCAGGCTGAGCCTCCCAAAAGGAAATTCAACCACTGATCTTAAAAAAAAATTTTAAAAAAGCAAAATTCAGGCAGTCCTTGAGTGATTTCTCCCATGAGGTCACAGCACCCCCTGAACTCAGGCACCCCCGAAAAGGAAATTCAACCACTGCTCTTAAAAGAATAAAAAAATTGCAAAATTCAGGCAGTCCTTGAGTGATTTGTCCCATGAGGTCACAGCCCCCCCTGAGCTCAGGCTGAGCCCCCAGGGCACCTCTTTTAATGCTGAGTCACAGAAATAGAACCTCACCCCAAACCCTCTCTGGACACGGAAAAACTCTGCTTTTTCCTCTTTGCTTCCTGCTCCAAACAGCACCGCGATGTTGAACAAACAAACAAATAAATAAATAATAAAACCAGCATGTCAATATTTCCCTTCAAACCAGGCTCAGAAGAAGGGCAGCAGTGCCCTGCACGTGTTAAATTCCCTTATCCATGTATTTCTCCCCTTTAATTCCCTTATCCATGTATTTCTCCCCTTTAATTCCCTTATCCGCGTATTCCTCCCCAAAGGCAGGAGGGGAAGGAACAGAATTCCAAGCGGTTCCACGCGATTCCATACGCGTGAGCGCAGGTGAGAAGCAGCCCCGTTCCCAGAGCTGTCCCTGGCTGTGAACAGGTGGCTGTTTATCCACGGGCTCTGGCCAGACGCGGAGAAGGAGAGGTGTAAAAAGCGACCTCGCGGCGCTCGGTTCGCACGGAAAATCTGCTCCCCTGTCTGCCTGTTGTTTGTTTTGTCCCTGCCAGCCTGGAGGAAGGGACAGCAGTGACCTTCCAGGAGACAGAAACATTTTCTTTCTCCCCGCGACACCTTCCCGGCGAGCCGTTCCCGGGTGTTCTGCCAGCGCGATACGCGTGAAATGCAGAATATCATCGCCGGCTTTGTGAAAAATCCCTTTTTGCAGCTTCCAGATCTCCTGCAAATGTACAAATAAACGACAGAGCGAGAGGGAGGGAGATGCACAAAGCGAATCCCAGGCTGGGGGAGCAGCTCTGGGCGGCCAGAGCCAAATTCGGGAGCATCCAGTTATTTTAGCAAGCCCTGCCAAGAGACTCAACAGAAAAGCGCAGGCCAGGTGTCAGTGATTATAATCCCACTGCTGCCAAAGTCGCTCCCATTTCCAGCCAGCCTGCCTTTGGCTGTCTCTGCCCGGCACAGGGAAGGATTTCTGGGCCAGGGACTGGGAAAAGCAACCCCACAAAGCTGCCCCAGGGCAGCTCTCACCTGTGGGGCTCTGCTCGGTGCTCAGATCCTCATGGAAGCTAAAAGGGACCCCATCCCTGGAGCTGCTGTGGAGAACAGGACCTGTGGGAATGCCTCAGAATGGAATTCCAAGGCTGATTCTGCTGTGGAAAATGAGTGGTTTATGGATGAGAGGAGCTGGGTGCTCCCACACCCAAAATGATCCCCGGGAAGGCTCCAGGTGTGCTCACCCGACCTCCAAAAACTCCCATTTTCACCCCAGCACCACCAGCGGTGTCTGATCAGGCACCTCTGCCCTTTCCCAGTTCCACCAGAGCCGATCCGTCACCCTTTTCCCAAAACCGCCCCATTTTCGGACACCCCAGGCACAGGGGGAGGACACGTGAAGGCAGACAGTGCTCTGGAAAATATGGCTAAAAAAGGGAAAATGGATGAACTGCTCAGCAATGAGCCTGCCTGCCCTCCCCCAGGGATCCAGGCACTCCTCTCCCTTCCGAGGGCTTCTTTTTCTGGGAAAAGCCTCGGGCTGAGCCCAGGGAATGAGCCAGGCAGCCCCGGGGGAGGCTGGGCCTGAGCCGCACCACACCTGCACCAAATAACAGCTTTCCACAAGTGTGGGTAAATTAGGAAATAAAGAGAGGTTCCATTTCCTATTTTTTTTTCGCCAGACACAAACCCTTTCCAGTGCTGAAGACTCTACAAGGGCTTTTTTTTTTTTTACCATTTTTAAGTGCTGTACAGTGAATATCTCTCCTTTTACAAGTGGAACCTTGTAGCTATGGAGACGCAGAATGTCAAATCCGAGCTGAAGACAGGATTTCAGTGGGGGCTTTGGGTGGCTGCGTGTGCCTTCAGTGATCTGCTTTCCATCTCCTGAAGTCTTGATTATTCTCCATTATTTATCAGACCCTAATAGTGTGCAAAGAGCCGCCGGATGTTCAATAATCACACAAAACCTGAGTGGCCTGGCAGACGCAACATTGGGGTGTCCTGAACAGACTGATGCACACCCAGGGAAACCCCAAAAGCCTTCCCCGAGTCCTGCAAAGTGCTCATCAGTATGATTTAACCCAAATAAAACCATTCTGGCACTCCTCTGGTGTTTGGTGACGCCCCACAGCCACCTGGGGTTATTTCACCTTGCTGATCTCACAAGATCACACACAATTCAACCTTGTAATGACCTGCCATAACCCAAATTACCCAAATTCCAGCCTCCCAAACACCGTCCCTCTCTTCTGGGATCCGAAACGCGTTAGGGACGATGGTGTCATTACCCAGATGCTCAATTAGGACACTCACATTCATCTGCTTTACCACCACAGAGGAAATTAAACAACATTTTATTCAGGCTAATGAAACTTCAGTGCTGTTAAACCTGAGCGTGGAGGGGACAGAGCCCTGCAGGTCAAATTAATGCTCCTTGAGACAGCCAGGGAAAATTCAAAATAGCTCAAACATCGCTTATTTTATCCTCGTGCCGGTAACAGTGAACAAACCAAACCCCACAGCTTCGTTCTGCATTTCCTGGAGCAAGGACAGGGCTGTGGCAGGTGATTTCTGTTCTGAGGCTGCTCCAGAGAAAGCAACCCCAAACCATTGGAATTTTCTTCCTTCCCCTCAACTCCACGGTCCAAAATCAGCCAGGGGACTTCAGGTGCCGAACATGAAACCTCCCAAAGGCGCCCCACGGTCAGAGAGGGAAAACATCGGGGTTTTACACAAATCCAGATCCCAGAACTGCGGATCCCACTCTGCTCCTCTTCACCACACCTCCCACAGCACCCGGCCGGGCTCGGCATTCCCACAGCCAATCCCAACCCGCTCGGATGGCTGGGAACCAACTCCAAGAGGCACATGGAACACTCTCAGGTAGAACATCCACAACCAGCGCAGCAAAATCCACCAGGCTCCCCTGGCACCGGCATTAAGTAACCAGGACTGCAATGGAGTCGTGCAAATCCTCCTTTTGCCAGCTCTAGAAAAGCATTCCAAGCATTCCAAGCAAACCCATCCCCTGCATTCACGGCAGGAGAGCACCGAAACAATTTGGAATTTCCTCGCAAAGCTGGGCAGCAGAAGAGAAGCGCTGAGAGCTTTTCCTGGTTGCGTTTCCCGTGTTGCTGAGTCAAATCCCGACACGGCCTGAAGATTGTGGAAATCACCTCCAGGAGGGCTGTCTAAGCCTCCGGTGATCACTAAAATGAAATTAAACCCTCCAAGAATCCCCTTCTCCCAGCCCAGATATTTGCAAATGTGCTGTTGGAGCAAGGCTCGCGTTCAGAGGAGCCTCTGTGCTCCTGCTGCTCCAGGAAAACAACTCCAAGATCCTGCTGCAGTCCTGTTGTCCCCTGGTTTGCTCCTGAAGCAGACCAAAAATGCAGGAACTCTTTGGCATTATGATTAAATAGGCCATAAACCCCTCAAGATTTGAGGCGGGGTCTGGAGGAAAGAGGTTTCCGTATTTAGTTTTAAACCAGAAAAGGCTCTTAGGCTCCTCTGTATCTACCAATCCATCAAAAACAGGATTCTCTTGTAGCCACAGCTCATCAAATGGGTGCAAACAGGAGGAGAACAACACTCCAGATGCCTTTATCACAGTTGTTGACTCCAACTTAATCGCTTTTTTAATAAGTCTTAATTATTCAAAATAATCACCATCCCTTCCCTGCCTGTTGTCATTTAACGCGAGAGAACCTTCAACAGAGCGAACCCCAAAGCAGGAAAAAACAACAACAACAACAACAAAAAAAAAGCACCAAAATCCCATTCATCTTTCTAATATTTAGAGATACCTCAAGAGCTTCGAACATTTACCTCTCCTTCCCAGCAGCTGAAATGGTTTTAGGAGGATCATGGTTCATACCTCGCATTCCCTGGAGCCAGAGATGGTGTAGGTGCAGGGCCCAGATCCATTAACGGATACATCCATGGTCTCAGAGTTTGTTGGCTTGTAGTCCACGTAATATTCCTGCAAAGGGGAGTTCATTTGCCTCTCCGACTCCCGCGCCTTTTTCCTGCGCCTCTTCATGAGCGTGTGCTGCTGGAGCTGCTTCATGCTGGCCGGGTAACGCTTCCAGGACACGTAGATGACCAGCAGGATCATGGCCACGGAGAGGAAGAGCGCCACGCTGCCCGCGATGATCTTGTGGAAGGACACGTGCTCGTATTCCGGCTCCACCGCGGGCGTCGGGATGTCTGCGGAAGGGCTGGGCGCGGCCGAGGTTGGCTGGTGGCTCTCCAGTTTGGAAACGGTGGGTTTGGGGATGAACACGGGTCTCTGGGGGGTCCTGGGAGCCTGGTAGGACCTCTCGGTGGCCACCACCGGGATTTCGGAGCAGATATTGTAGGTTTCCACGGCGTCGCTCACCTTCTCGCCCTGGATGTGTTTGGGGCCGGCGCAGATCATGGTGCTCTCCTTATTTCCCTTGAAATTCTTAAGCCAATTAAACAGGGGGCAAATGCTTCGAGTACATTCCCACATATTCCCGGACAGGGTGATGGAGATGAGCGAGATCCACGTGTTGATGGTCTCCTGGGAGATGTTGGTGAGCTTGTTGGAATCCAGGTTCAGCTTCTGCAGGTTGGGCAGGCACTGGAAGGTGCCGGGCTCTACCCCCGCGATGTCGTTGCCCGATAAATCCAAGTTGTGCAAGGAGCTCCAGGTCCACGTCAAGCCCTGGCTGATGGAGCGGATCCTATTCCACTGCAAGTAAATGGAGCGGAGGTTGAAGAGCCGCGGGAAGTGGGCGAAGTTGATCTTAGAAAACTGGTTGTGCTCCAAGTGGAGCTCCGTCAGCTTCAAGAGGCCGGCGAAGGCGTTGCGGGACAAGCTCCGCAGGCGGTTGTAGCCCAGATCCAGGAAGTCGAGGTTGCGGCAGTCCTGGAAAACGCGGATGGGCACCGTTTTCAGCGAGTTGGACCTCAGGTGCAGGATCAGCAGCTTGCGGAGGCCCTTGAACTGCTCCGCCTGCAGCACCTGCAGCTTGTTGTAGGACAGGTCCAGGTTGCGGAGGTTGGGCACGGGGTGGAAGGTCTTGTTGTGCAGGTGGGTGATTTTGTTGGAGCTCAGGATCAGCTCCTTGAGCCGGCGGATCCCCTGGAAGGCGTCCTCGTCCACGGAGCTGATGTAATTATGGTCGAGGTACAGCCAGATGAGCTGGTTGAGCCCGGCGAACTGGTGGGACTTGAGCTTCTGGATGCTGTTGTAGCGCAGGGACAAGCCCTGCGAGCCGCCGGAGATGTTGTGCGGGATGTCGCGGAAGGCGTGCGACTCGCAGTAGACAATCTTGCCATCGCAGCGGCAGTTCTTGGGGCAGGCCCGCTGAGCCCCCGCCAGCCCGGCCAGCAGCGCCACGGGCAGCAGCCCCAGCAGCAGCCTGGAGCCTCCCCCCTGCTTGGCTACGTGGAAACCTGCAAAAAACCAGCCAAAAAGGGAGAATTGGAAAGGCTCGGAGGATGAATTATGGGATTATCGCGTCGCTGGGGGCTCGGGGAAAGCCTGAGCGGGGTGGGGGTTCGGGAGGAAAGCTGTTCTGCTCCTGCCTCGGCGCTTTGTGGTGCAAATCGCCTTGATCGGAGCCCCCCGCTGCCCCCAGGGTCCCTCTGTGGGGCTGGCGATCCCCGGGGAGCACCGGGACCCCGTTCCCTCCCGGCTGAGCTCCTGTGGCCCGGCTCTGCGAGGAGCTGGGATGTCCTGATCGCTGCGTGCCGAGGGCTGAATAATAAACATATTTGTCAAGTCACTGTGCTGGATGCTCCATCGTGCTGGAGAGGAAATGAGCCAGAGCTTGTGCTCGTACGTGCTGCTCAACGTGTTCCTCAAGGAAAGCTGCCGCGAGTCCAGATCCCCCCCCAAAATTACCGCAGGAAGGGAGAAATCCACTTCTGCTGAAGTTGGACCCATCTTTACAAGGTGTATTTATTGTAAAACGAGGCGCTAAGTGAAGGGTTTGCTTTTTGTACGGAGCGATTTGGGTTTAAGAGGACGTTTAAGTAAAACTCGTGGGTTTTATGTATCTAAAATACAGAAATAGATGATAAAACAAAGTTCACCCCCATGGAGAAGTGGACCAGGAGTGCTGGTGTGGGACCCCCATGGCAGATCACGGCAGGACACAGATTCCTGTCAAATGAACCTTAAACCCAGGTTCATTTAAACTTATCCACGCCTGTGAATACCTAAACATTTATTAATTTGGATTAATCCAGCGGAGGATGAAAATACCCTCCCCAACACTTCCAGACAGCAGCAAACCCCGGAAAGTTTAAAGGGGGATATTTCTATCTCAGCTCCCCTCTGCTGATTGATTTTCAGGGCTTGCCTTTGAGATGTCAGGTTTGTCATGCAGCAGCAGCGCAGGATGTGAGGACATATGTAATAATTGAATATATAGAATCCTGAATAATGCTGAGAGGGCGTGGAGGGGGTGTCAGAGCCCCCAGCACCCATCTGCACGCCCGGAATTATTTTAGGGCTGCTGCCTCTGCCCAGAGTTGCAGCCTCGCTGAGGATGAAAATGCAACCTTCCAACAGGAGATATTTCAAGGGCTGCTATCTCCTTGATAAATAATCACTTTATTATTTGTCACACACACACACACACACATACACAAAACCAACCCAGCGCTGCGGCTCTTGAATCCAATTTTAAACCAAGGGGCAATCTGCAAAAATAATTCCTGATCTAGGATGCCCCTGCCTTCCACTTTAACGGGTAGATTTGTAATTTAAATCCTTTTTTTTTTTTTTTTTTTGCTCCGTTCTCTTTGCCAGCAGCAGCCAGCTAGAAATATGTTCTGGCTGTTACAGACTCGGGGGCTGGGGAGGGGGGAAGGAAGGAGGGGAATAAACCCGTCACACTCGGGAAAAAAAAAATTTAAAAAAAAAAAAAACCGACTGGCAAATGACTGCTGGAAATGTAGCAGAGGTACCAGGAGCATCTTTTCAGCCTCTTCAAAACCACCTAAGCAAGAAACAACTCCCCCCCTCCACCATCCCCGCGGCTTCCCACAGCCTGCGAAGTGTTAGCGCAGCCCGGATGGTGCCGGGGGGCTCGGGAGGAGAAGCCGGCAGGGATTTGGGGTGCCGGGATGGATCAGGAGGAGAAGCCGGCAGCGATTTGGGGTGCCGGGGGCATCAGGAGGAGAAGCCGGCAGGGGGAATCAGGAGGAGAAGCCGGCAGCGATTTGGGGTGCCGGGATGGATCAGGAGAAGCCGGCAGGGATTTGGGGTGCCGGGATGGATCAGGAGAAGCCGGCAGGGATTTGGGGTGCCGGGATGGATCAGGAGAAGCCGGCAGGGATTTGGGGTGCCGGGATGGATCAGGAGAAGCCGGCAGGGATTTGGGGTGCCGGGATGGATCAGGAGGAGAAGCCGGCAGGGATTTGGGGTGCCGGGATGGATCAGGAGGAGAAGCCGGCAGGGATTTGGGGTGCCGGGGGGCTCGGGAAGAGAAGCCGGCAGGAGGAATCAGGAGGAGAAGCCGGCAGCGATTTGGGGTGCCAGGCAGACCCCGGTGCGTGTGCAGGTGCGGGGGTGGGGGGCACGGGGGGCTCGCCCCAGCCTCACCCGGGGCAGGAATTCCCCCGCGGCTTCCAGGGCAGGCACTGCGGGAGGAAAGGTTTGTCGGTGTGCCCGGAGGGGGGGACAGGGCTAAAAATACAATGGGAGTACAGTGAGTCACCTGGGCCAGGAATGCGCTGCTGCCGCCGCTGCCGCCCCCCCTCCGCCGGAGAATAATCCAGCTGCAAAATCCACCCCACAGCTGCAGCTGTGCCAGCAAACAAGCCACAAAAGTTCACTCACCCATCCTTTTGTCATCAATAACGTCCTCCTTCGCCTTCCTCCAGCTGTTTGCTCCTCTCTCTTCCTTTTTTTTTTTTTTTATTTTCCTTCCCGCTTTCCCCTCGCCTTTCTCTCTCTCTCTCTCTCTTTTTTTAGAAGCGGCTCCTCTCCTTCAAACCGTCAGCATCTTCGTGTCACAGCCCGGCTGCCCCTCGCCCCGCCGCCATCCAGCGTGCCCGCCACCAACCCCACAAAGTTCCCCGGAGAGAGGACCGGCGAGAATTTTGGGGATGAGGAAGGGAAAGGATAGGGAAGGGGTTGGGGGTGGGGAAGACAGGACGAAGGATGGGGGGGAGTGTGGGGGGGTAGGGAGGGACTCTAAGCTCTGAGAGCCATTGTGGAAGTCATGGGGGAAGCGTTAAGTGGCGATGGGCGAGGAAAAGCCGGAGCGGGCGATGGAGGCGAACCAACTTCTCCGCGAGGAAGGAGCAAAGCTCTGCCGCCGCTCGCATCCCTCATTCTGCTGCCTCTTGCCATGGCCAGGCACGGCGATCCATCCTCATCCTCATCCCCATCCTCATCCTCATCATCCTCCCGCGGCTCTCAGGGCCTCCCGAGCCGTGCCCGGCGCGGCTCAGCAGCTCCGCAGGCTCGCTTTATCCATGCGGCCGCTCGCCTTTAAAGTGTTCCGTGGCTGTGCTGAGAGGCAGATCTCGTCTAATTCCGAGCCTTTCCCGAGCGCGGTGATGCTCGGGCTCCTGGCGGAGCCGGGCTCGGAGTTTGTGCAACACCGAGTGCCCTCCACTGGAGAAAACCCAGCGCGCAGCGGAGGCTGAGCGAGCGAGGCTGTCATGGTTCTGCAGACTCCGCTCCCCTCGGAAAAGAGAATTAAAGACACAGCGTGGCCTTGCCCGCAGCCCTCCCTTCCCCCCGGAGCCGCCCCGGGTGCTGGGGTGGTGGCGGTGCGGGGATTTGGTGGCAGAAAGGGCAAAGAGAGCACCTGCTCCCCTTGGGATTTGGCAGCCCCGGCTCGCTCTGATCCACCTGACCTGTGTGTTTGGCTCGGGCAAATTCTCAGCTGCTCTCCTGTTTTTTCCTGCGCTCCCGGGGGGAAAGGGATTTTTTTTGCAGGTGGAAAGTGAGAGGCTTGGGGCAGGGGCTGTGATCAGATCCATCATCCCCACAAAGGCTCGGTCTGACTGCAGGCACCAACTCTGAATGTAAACACTCGGATGTGTCCTGCTGCGGCCGGGACAGGGTTAATTCCCTGCCTTGCCTCCTGTGTTTTTATTTTTTTTCCCTTTTAAAATCTAAGTGCCTTTTAGTCAGAAAAATCGTGACTTTGATAAACAAGGCGGGACTGAAGCTGCAGAATCGGTGGCACCTTTTCTTCGCCTTCTTTTCTCCCCTCCTGAACTCCTCTCCTGTGGCTCTGCCAGTGCCAGAGCTGGGATCCTGCAGGATCCAGGGTGGGATCCAGGGTGGGATCCTGCAGGATCCAGGGTGGGATCCTGCAGAACCCAGGGTGGGATCCAGGGTGGGATCCATGGTGGGATCCAGGGTGGGATCCTGCAGGATCCAGGGTGGGATCCAGGGTGGGATCCAGGGTGGGATCCTGCAGGATCCAGGGTGGGATCCAAGGGGTGATCCAGGCTGGGATCCTGCAGGATCCAGGGTGGGATCCAAGGGGGGGGATCCTGGGTGGGATCCTGCAGGATCCAGGGTGGGATCCAGGGTGGGATCCAGGGTGGGATCCTGCAGGATCCAGGGTGGGATCTAGGGTGGGACCCAGGGTGGGATCCTGCAGGATCCAGGGTGGGATCCAGGGTGGGATCCAGGGTGGGATCCTGCAGGACCCAGGGTGGGATCCAGGGTGGGATCCTGCAGGATCCAGGGTGGGATCCAGGGTGGGATCCAGGGTGGGATCCTGCAGGACCCAGGGTGGGATCCAGGGTGGGATCCTGCAGGATCCAGGGTGGGATCCAGGGTGGGATCCAGGGTGGAATACTGCAGGACCCAGGGTGGGATCCAGGGTGGGATCCAGGGTGGGATCCTGCAGGATCTAGGGTGGGATCCAAGGGGGGGATCCTGGGTGGGATCCTGCAGGATCCAGGGTGGGACCCAGGGTGGGATCCAGGGTGGGATCCTGCAGGATCCAGGGTGGGATCCAAGGGGGGATCCTGCAGGATCCAGGGTGGGATCCAGGCTGAGATCCTGCAGGATGCAGGGTGGGATCCAGGGTGGGATCCAAGGGGTGATCCAGGCTGGGATCCTGCAGGATCCAGGGTGGGATCCAGGGTGGAATACTGCAAGATCCAGGGTGGGATCCAGGCTGGGATCCAAGGTGGGATCCAGGGTGGGATCCTGCAGGATCCAGGGTGGGACCCAGGGTGGGATCCAGGGTGGGATCCTGCAGGATCCAGGGTGGGATTCAGGGTGGAATACTGCAGGATCCAGGCTGGGATCCAGGCTGGGATCCAAGGTGGGATCCAGCATGGGATCCTGCAGGATCCAGGGTGGGATCCAGGCTGGGATCCAGGCTGTGGCACCTCCTCAGGGTCTCACCTGGGCTGTGTCCAACCCCTGGGTTCATTCCCAAGGTTTTCCAGGTTTCTTCCCAGGGCTGAGTCAATTCCCAGTTCATTCCCAGGTGTCTGAGGGATGTGGAGCAGCTCCTGGAGCTGGATTTGGGATCCTCTTCATCCAGGAGCTGCCGGGAATGGAATCCTCAGGATCCCACAGGGACCCTTTTTGGGTTCCTCAGAGGGCAGCACTTGAGCCTTCCTGGACAGCTTTAACAATTCCTAAAACTTGGATATTGGTGCCATTTCCATCCCTCCCTGTGCCAAACACCCCCATCGGTTATTTGGGGAAAAAAGTGCCAAAATCCCAAATCCACTCCAGGTGCCAAAATGGTGGCAGAGGTTTATAAAGTCACTCACTGCGTGTTGTTTAATTTTGAAATATTTTAAATATTCCCTGCCCAAATCCCACTCCAGGTGCCAAAATGGTGGCAGTGCTCTATAAAGTCACTCACTGAGTGTTTAATTTTTAAATATTTGTTGAATTTTTAAATATTTTAAATATTCCCCGCTGTGGGTCAGGAGCTCAGTGTTCCGCAGCACTCCGGAGCTCTGGAATGGCCCCAGTCTGTACCGAAAATGAAAATTGCACAGATCTCAAGGTCAGATTCCATCTCTTCCATCCCAATTCCTTATTCCTGGCTCTCTGCAATCCATCCCGGATGGAACCAGCCCTGCCCAGCCCCAGGATCCAGCCCTCTGCATGAGGGGGAAAAGATTGGGAGGTCAAGAGTTCAAATCCATCCCGAAAAATAAATAAAAATCCACAAAACAATCTGCAGAAAGCGACTTGTCCTCCCCTATATCTGCATCTGCACCCACACTGCATAAATATTCCCTTCTGACTAAAAACCCTTGTTTGGTTTGCTCTGTTATGACAATTTGTCGCTACCTATAGATCAGATATTCATTTGCATATGAAAAATATCATCATTAATCACTATTTTTATTCTGGATTGGACAGCAGCGCACACAACTCCCTCAAACAAGATTCAGAACTTAATTATCGTAAGTGATGTTGAAAATACCTTTTCCCGTGTCTCGGTTAACCCCGTCTGCATCACAGCCAGGAGGGCTGGAGCAGCAATTCCTGTCGATTATTCCCAAAAAATGTGAAAGCTGAAACGTGCAGTGATTTATTGCACTGATGATTCTCCAGGATGGGTCTGTTTGGAACTCTGCCAGATCTGGGAGCGATCCAGGGATTTCTTTTCCCAGATCCTCGGATCCTGCGAGAGCTGAAGCAGCACTGCCATGAGCTCTTCTCCTTCCCTGAGCCCTCAAATCCCCACATTCTTACCAAAAAAATGGACAGAATTTTGTTTCCCTAAAAAACCTGCGGTGCTCTGATGGAAAATTTCCCAAATTCCAAGGCGGAAAACTCCAGGAGCTGAGCTGAGCTGAGCTGAGCTGAGCTGAGGGAGCTCTCACTCAGCAGCACAAATGCCACCCCCTCCTTTTTTTCTTTTCTTTTTTTTATTTTCCATTTTCTGATGGAACAGAAAACAAAACCGCTGGAACGTTTGCCAGAGGAGGAGAAACGGGGAAGTTTTAATCAGCCTGAATGAGTGACTTTAAAAGCTAAAAACCCCACGGAAAGGAGGAGGCTGCAAAGGCCTTTTTGTGGTTTTGGTTCCATTTCCGCGGAGAAGGGAGAGGTGAAGATCCCTGAGAAATTCTGGAATGTTCTGAGTGCTCGGCTGGTCCTGGGCCAGCTGGAAAAGCTCCGTCCTCCCCGGGCAAGGGTTACCTTCCAGGGAAATGGCTCTGGACAAGGCTAAGGGTTGGATTTTGAGTTGTGATTATTTTATATATCAATATATGTGTGTGTGTGGAAGTATTTATTTATATATGTACCTTATTTATTTATTTATGTCTATATTTCTATATTTATTTATTCATTTTATATTATTTGTATTTTTATTATTTATATATATTTATATATATAATTTATATATTTATATTATCTATTATTCATTTATTTATATTATTATATATAATATATAATATATATAAATATAGTATATTTATTTATAAATTATTTATATTATTTATTATTATTTTATATTTATTTATTATTTATTTATATATTTTTATTATATATTTTTGTATATAAAATATATATATTTGCATTTTTATTTATTTGCTTTATTTATTTTCATTTATTCTTTTTTATATATTTTATATAACTATTTTTATAAAAGATAACATTTTATATTTTTGTATAATTTATTTATTTTCTATTATATATTTCATTTTATGCAGTATGTAAATACTACATATGTGCACAAATAAATATGTATTTTTATATACATTTGTGGTTTTATATATCATGTGATATGTTGCAATACATATATTCATAGTTTATATATATTTATAGATTATGTAAAACTGATGGAAACTGATGGAAAGTGATGGAAATTGGTGGAAAACTGAGGGAAAACTGATGGAAATTGATGGAAAATTGACGGAAAACTGATGGAAATTGATGGAAAATTGATGGACAATTGATAGAACCTGATGGAAACTGATGGAAAATTGATGGAGCCTGATGGAAATTGATGGAAACTGATGGAAAACTGATGGAAACTGATGGAAAATTGATGGAAAATGGATGGGAAAATTGATGGACAATTGATGGAAAACTGATGGACAATTGATAGAACCTGATGGAAACTGATAGAAAATTGATGGAAAACTGATGGAAAATTGATGGAAATTGGGGAAACTGAGGGAAAACTGATAGAAAATTGATGGAAAATGGATGGGAAAATTGATGGACAATTGATGGACAATTGATGGAAAGTTGATGGAAACCGATGGAAACTGATGGAACCTGATGGAAACTGATGGAAAACTGCGGGAAAACTGATGGAAATTGATGGAACCTGATGGAAACCAATGGAAACTGATGGGAATTGATGGAAATTGATGGAAATTGATGGAAAACTGATGGAACCTGATGGAAAATTGATGGAAACTGATGGAAAACTGATGGAAAATTGATGGAAATTGGGGGGAAACTGAGGGAAAACTGATGGAAATTTGATGGAAAATTGACGGAAAATGGATGGGAAAATTGATGGACAATTGACGGAAATTGATGGAAAGTTGATGGAAACCGATGGAAACTGATGGAAACTGATGGAAACTGATGGAAACTAATAGAAAACTGCAGGAAAACTGATGGAAATTGATGGAAAATTGATGAAAATTGATGGAAAACTGATGGGAATTGATGGAATTTGATGGAACCTGATGGAAAACTGAGGGAAACTGATGGAAAACTGAGGGAAACTGATGGAAAACTGGTGGAAATTGATGGAAATTGGTGGAAAACTGAGGGAAAACTGATGGGAATTTATGGAAAACTGAGGGAAAATTGATGAGAACTGACGGAAAACTGATGGAAATTGATGGATATTGATGGAAAATTGATGGAAATTGATGGAAACTGATGGAAACTGATGGAAACCATCCTGATTTTTGCCCACATTCCCTTACAAGGGAAACTTCTCAGGAATGCACTGAAAGTCCCCAGGAAATGTCCCTGCCTCACTTCCCTGCTCACAGAGCTGGGTCAGGGCAGTGTTTGGGAATATCCGCAACTCATCAATGGATTTTAACCCCAAAAAAACCATTTAGATAGGGATAAAACAGCCTTGGGTACGAGACACACAGACCAGGCAATGGGAAGGCCCCAAATCCCACTCCAGGTGCCAAAATAGAGGTAGTGTTTTATAAGATTTATTTCATTTTTTAAAAATTTAAATATTCCCCACTGTGGCCCAAATCCCGGGATTAAACAGCACAAAATCGAGGTGGATTTTCAGGGCGATGAGAACCTGATTCTCCCTCTCCTCCTGAGCCCAGGAGTGCCTCACTCCATTAAAATTCATCTCCAGGGGAAGGATTTGGGGATGGAGTTCATTTATCCGAGCCGTGTTCATCGCTCCCTTTGAATTTGGCCTCATTCTCCAAGGATGAAGCAGATCCAGAGGTTGTTTGGATCTGGTGTGGCTTTGTTCCGAGGGCTGCACATCCCAGACCTTGGGTTTTCCTTTCCCCCTTGTCCCCACCACCGGCAAATGAGGAATAAATGGTAAATGATGGATAAATCAGGAAAAAAAATTTGGAAAAAAATTTTAAAATTAGGAAAAAAAATTAGCGTGTCATGGCTGGAAGAGCTTCATTCATGCCCTGTCTGGGCATGCTCGGTACAGCTCCTGCCATTGAGGCTCCAATGTCCTGGGAATTATTGATGGAAGTGCTCCAATCCCAGTTCTGATCTCCAGCTCTTCACGTGCTCAGTGAGGCCTGAGCAGAACTTACCTAAAAGAGAGGCCAGGCAAAGTGAGGAGAGTAAAATCAGATTAATTTATGAAAGGCCTTCAGGTGCACTCAGGGCAGACAGAGCCCACTCGAGAGGCTCCACCCAAAATGGACAGCGAGTCACGAGTTCTGCACATTGGAGAAGTTCTGTCCATTCCCAGATCGAGCCTTAATCCTCCAATCACACCTTCAGCTGATGATGGCAACCACCCCAAGCTTGCTCCCCCAATTCACTCTTGGTTCCATATTTTGGGGCTCTGAGGCAGCCAAGTGTCCTTGGATTTTCCAACGGAGAGGAATTGTTTTGTCTAAAACGCTGAGAACAGAGGTTTTTAGCACTTTATGTGGAGCCTAGAGCTGCACGCTAAAACTACAGATACACAAAAATACTGAAGCTAAAAATCCTAAGGCATCATCAGTGTTTAATTGCCAACAATTCCCAACCGCTGCCCTGGGCTGCTAGTTCAACCCCAAGGGCAGGGAACCCCTGTTGGTTTTTGGGGTGCTCCTGCTCCGTCGGGGTTTGGTTCTGGGTGCAGGACGTGCCCTCACGGGGTTGTTCCTCTGCCTGCCAGAGACACGGAGAGTTTGGGATTTCCCCCAGGAGACCTGGAACGCGAAGGAAACACCCGGAGCAGCACCAGGAAATCCTGCCCTGGCACTTCTCCTTCTCCCAGCTCTTCCCAGCTGAGTTCGAGCCCCGTCCAGAGCTCCTTTTCCAGAGGCTGAGCATCCTTCACACCCATCAAGGGCACTCGGCGCCTCAGAGCCAAATCAGGCTCTGCTTCCTGCCCGAGGAGCCTCTTGGAGGACGAGGATTGCACTTGAAAATGAGAACTGAACGTGAGTTGGATGGGGGACACACTCAGAGCAGCTCAGAGAAGCTCCTCTTCAGCTCAGGGCCTGCTTAAATCACCCTGGGGTCAGGATTTCCACTCCAGATCCTATTCCTGATCCCTCTCCATGACCAGTGGGGGTTCCTCGCTCTTTCAGGAACAATCCTGGTGTTTCTGGCAGGATGAATTGATTGGACCACATCGTTCCAGGCTGTTCTAATTCCTAGGACTCTTTTAGGATTGAATATAAAAAGGGTCCAATGTGGTTCCTGGTTGTTCTATTTCCTTGGGTTCTTTTAGGATTGAATATAAAAAGGGTCCAATGTAGTTCCAGATTGTTCTATTTCCTACAACTCTTTTAGTATTGAATATCAAAAGGGTCCAATGTGGTTCCAGGTTGCTCTATTTCCTTGGGTTCTTTTAGGATTGAATATCAAAAGGGTCTACAGTGTGGTTCTAGGCTATTCTATTTCCTATGACTCTTTTAGGATTGAGTATCAAAAGGGTCCAATGTGGTTCCAGGCTATTTCCTAGGACTCTTTTGGGATTGAATATTAAAAGGGTCTACAGCGTTGTTCCAGACTGTTCTATTTCCTTGGGTTCTTTTAGGATTGAATATCAAAGGGGTCTACAACATTGTTCCAGACTTTTCTATTTCCTAGAACTCTTTTAGGATTGAATATAAAAAGGGTCCAATGTGGTTCCAGACTGTCTTATTTCCTAGGACTCTTTTAGGATTGAATATCAAAAGGGTCTGCAACACAGTTCCAGGCTGTTCTATTTCCTAGAACTCTTTCAGGATTGAATATAAAAAGGGTCTACGTTGTTCCAGATTGTTCTATTTCCTTGGGTTCTTTTAGGATTGAATATAAAAAGGGTCCAATGTGGTTCCAGTTTGTTCTATTTCCTTGGGTTCTTTTAGGATTGAATATCAAAAGGGTCTACAGTGTAGTTCTAGGCTATTCTATTTCCTATGACTCTTTTAGGATTGAGTATCAAAAGGGTCTACAACATTGTTCCAGACTTTTCTATTTCTTAAGACTCTTTTAGGATTTAATAGCAAAAGGGTCTGCAACACAGTTCCAGGCTGTTCTATTTCCTAGAACTCTTTCAGGATTGAATATAAAAAGGGTCTACGTTGTTCCAGATTGTTCTATTTCCTAAGACTCTTTTAGGATTGAATATCAAAAGGGTCTACAGTGTGGTTCCAGGCTTTTTCCTAGGACTCTTTCAGGATTGAATATCAAAAGGGTCTACAACGTTGTTCCAGATTGTTCTATTTCCTACAACTCTTTTAGGATTGAATATAAAAAGGGTCTGCAATGTGGTTCTAGGCTATTCTATTTCCTATGATTCTTTTAGGATTGAGTATCAAAAGGGTCTGCAGTGTTGTTCCAGACTGTTCTATTTCCTATGACTCTTTTAGGATTGAATATAAAGGGTCTACAATGTGATTCCAGGCTGTTCTATTTCCTTGGGTTCTTTTAGGATTGAATATCAAAAGGGTCTATAGTGTGGTTCCGGGCTATTTCCTAGGACTCTTTTGGGATTGAATATCAAAAGGGTCTACAACGTTGTTCCAGATTGTTCTGTTTCCTACAACTCTTTTAGGATTGAATGTAAAAAAAGTCTACAGTGTGGTTCTAGGCTATTCTATTTCCTATGATTCTTTTAGGATTGAGTATCAAAAGGGTCTACAGTGTAGTTCCAGAGTGTTCTGTTTCCTAGGACTCTTTTAGGATTGAATATCAAAAGGGTTTGCAGAGAGAGGAGAGACTTTGTAGGACAGAGGAGTAAAGAAAGGGAAATTATCTGGAGTTGATATTAAATGCCTAAATAGGAGAAATCCAAACCATATAAAAATATGAGAGAAGAGGAAAACAGGGATAAAGCCATTTAAAAAAAACCAAAAAACCAAACCCCACATTAAATAATAATGTAAATAATGTAAAGAAATAAATAATTATATAATAACAATAATAAAAATTAAATTACTGATAGTATAATAGTAATAATAATAACAATAATGATAATAATAGATATAATACAGCTAATTAAATAATCATAAATGACCTTAGCCAGCAAAGGGAGTGCCAGCGATGCCCATCCCTGCCCTCTCCACGGAGGAAATCCCCATTATCCCAAATTGCTGCCGGATTGTCAGGATAATTCCATCCCCGGGACTCAGCCCTCCCCAAACCACCCAGCCTGGCTGGGACAGAAATGGATTGCAGCCAAAAATTCCTGTCCCCGGTCAGGATCCTGCTGCGTGTGCCCGTTTGGGATAAAATCAGACATTTCCCCTGCCCGAGGGCCTGGCGCCGCTGACCCTGCAGCAGCCGTTCAGCGGAAACCACAGCAGAAGCAAAAATAAAGGTAATTAATTTCATTTTGAGCTCTCAGGGTGCTAAACGAGCTCTGAGGGTGACAATTAATGGAAGTGGCTGCGGATCCTGCCAAGCAGGGAGAACCCCACGTTTCCTTCACCTCAAATTTCCTGATTTCCGTGACAGTGTCAGCGTTTTCCACTGGAAAACCCAAGGCAGGCCAGGCTGGGAGATGGGAAGATTCTGTGATAATTCAGGATGATTCTGGGATAATCATTCAGGATGATTCTGGGATAATTCAGGATGATTCCAGGTTAATAATTTGGGATGATTCCGGGATAATTCAGGATGATTCCAGGATAATAATTAGGGATGATTCCAGGATAATTCCAGATGATTCCAGGATAATTTGAGATGATTCCGGGTTAATAATTTGGGATGATTCCAGGATAATAATTCGGGATGATTCCAGGATAATTCGGGATGATTCCAGGATAATTCAGGATGATTCCGGGATAATAATTTGTTATGATTCCAGGGTAATAATTCATGATGATTCCAGAATAATTTGAAATGATTCCAGGATAATAATTTGGGATGATCCCAGGATAATAATTTGGGATGATTCCGGGATAATAATTCAGGATGATTCCAGGATAATTTGGGATGATTCTGGGATAATAACTCAGGATGATTCTGGGATAATTCTTTGGGATGTTTCCAGGATAATTCATGTTTGCAAGAGCTGACAAAATCAATCGCAATTGTTCAGGTGCCAGGCACATTTAATGGGGGTGAAAAGGTATTTGCTGCACTTTTCCAACACTGGTTTTTTTTAATCCCGGTGATGGGAAGGGACAGAATGACAAATCCCTTAGGAATTGTGCAAGGATTGGACATCTCTCCCGGGGGAATGGAAGGAGCTGCTGCAGGTGAGGCCAAAGTGGGTTTGGATAATTGTTCAAAACCACCAACAAAGCCCCAAAACAACCTGAGAGAGAGAGAGGAATTGATTGGTTCAGGGAGTCAATTGAATTCTCTGTTATAACAGATTAAATACAGAATTACTCAATTAACTGCAGATTAATTATGCCTCTCAGGTAAACACGGTGATCTTTGCTAACACGAGGCACTGACTCCTCAGGGATCCAAATCCCCAAATCCTCCGTTTTTCCACACATCCCAAATTGCCAGGATCCGCAATTCCCAATTCCTACCCCGTGCTGAGGCTTGCACTGATTTTTTCCCAAGAGTTCTGCATTCCCAGGAAGGACTGGAGAAGGAAAAACAAGTCCATCCTTGCTCAAGTTTCAGCCACAGACCAGGCCAATTTGAATTTTTCCTCTCTGCTTGGAACTGGAAATGGGAGAAGAGAACGGCATCAAATTGGGAGCACATCGGGCAAGGAGAGGTGGGAGGATTCAGCCTCAGGAAGGGAAGGATTGGGGAATCTTGTCCGAGGAGCTGCTGGGAAAGGGCAGAGATGCCAAAGCCAGAGCCCCCGAGCTGCCCAGAGGGGATGGGCACACCCCGAAACCTGGAAATGGCTCTGAAATGGAAATAAAAGCGTTTTATTGTGAGGGAGATCAACCAAAGGGGCTGTGGAGGGTTCGCTTTTGGAAAAATTCAGGAGTCAGGAGGACACAGCCCTGGGATCCTGCCCCGGCCTGGATTGGGCACCGGTTGGTACAGTCCCAAATATTCCCTGAGAGGGTTCAAGTGCAGAGTGTTGGGAATAAGCCCCAAACATTCCCCGAGAGGGTTAAATTCCATCTCTGCCATTGAGAATCAGCCCCAAACATTCCCAGAGAGGTTTAAAGTGCAGAATGTCGGGAATCCGCCCCAAACATTCCCTACAGGAGTTAAATTCCAGCTCTGCCATTGGGAATCAGCCCCGAACATTCCATACAAAAATTAAATTCCAGCTCTTCCTTCGGGAATCAGCCCCAAACCTTCCCCGAGAGGTTTAAAGTGCAGAATGTTGGGAATCAGCCCCAAACATTCCCTACAAGAATTAAATTCCAGCTCTTCCTTTGGGAATCAGCCCCAAACATTCTCTGAGAGGGTTAAATTCCAGCTCTGCTGTTGGGAACCAGCCCCAAACATTCCCTATAAGAATTAAATTCCAGCTCTTCCTTTGGGAATCAGCCCTGAACAGTCCCTGAGAGGTTTAAAGTGCAGAATGTAGGGGAATCAGCCCCAAACATTCCCCCAGAGGGTTAAATTCCAGCTCTGCCTTGGGGAATCAGCCCTGAACATTCCCCGAGAGGGTTCAAGTTCAGAGTGTTGGGAATCAGCCCCAAACATTCCCTACAAGAGCTAAATTCCAGCTCTGCCTTTGAGAATCAGCCCCAAACATTGCCTACAAGAATTAAATTCCAGCTCTGCCTTTGGGAATCAGCCCCAAACATTCCCTGAGAAGGTTAAATTCCAGCTCTGCCTTGGGGAATCAGCCCCAAACATTCCCTGAGAGGGTTCAAGTTCAGAGTGTTGAGAATCAGCCCCAAACATTCCCTACAAGAATCAAATTCCAGCTCTGCCGTTGGGAATCAGTCCCGAACATTCCCTGAGAGGGTTAAATTTCAGCTCTTCCTTTGGGAATCAGCCCCGAACATTCCCTGAGAGGTTTAAAGTGCAGAATGTTGGGAATCAGCCCCAAACATTCTCTACAAGAACGAAATTCCAGCTCTGCCATTGGGAATCAGCCCCGAACATTCCCTACAAGAATCAAATTCTAGCTCTGCCATTGGGAATCAGCCCCGAACATTCCCTGAGAGGGTTAAATCCCAGCTCTGCCTTTGGGAATCAGCCCCAAACATTCCCTGAGAGGTTTAAAGTGCAGAATGTTGGGAATCAGCCCCAAACATTCCCTACAGGAGTTAAATTCCAGCTCTGCCGTCGGGAATCAGCCCCGAACATTCCCCGAGAGGGTTCAAGTTCAGAGTGTTGAGAATCAGCCCCAAACATTCCCCGAGAGGGTTAAAATCCAGCTCTTCCTTTAGGAATCAGCCCCAAACATTCCCTACAAGAACTAAATCCCAGCTCTGCCTTTGGAAATCAGCCCCAAACCTTCCCCGAGAGGGTTAAATTCCAGCTCTGCCATTGGGAATCAGCTCTGAACATTCCCTACAAGAATTAAATCCCAACTCTGCAGTTGGGAATCTCCCATCCCACAAACGGCGCGGATAACGAAGGACCCTCGAGGTGCCCGAGGAAGGGGAAGGGATAAAACTTCCCAGGATCGTGTTTTGGGTTAATTATTGATGGGGAACGTGTCCTGGGTTAATTATTGATGGGGATGCTTGATGGGCTCATTACCGGGTCAGCCACGACCTCTGGGCAGCGTCTTCATCTTTCCAGATTAATAAATGATTGTGACACAAACAACTCTGGCAATTACTCCTTCAGCGCCACAAAAATTTCTGTTTTTCAGCCGAGGAGAAAGGTTGGTTTTAACACAAGCAAATGTCCTTTTGAAACAGAATGTATTTATACTCAAGAGGCCAATTATTCATTTTTTAGTCATTTTTTAAAAAATCCTGCTTTGTGCTTTATGAGACCCAGGCAAGTTGTGAGTGGTTATCTTGACCGAGGGTATGCACAAAATGAGGAAAGGGAATTTTAACATGTAAAAAAACTTGTCAGATTGATGGAAAATGTATCAGGCAGCGCCTGTTTTTAATTCTAACTCGATAAATGAAAATATTTTCTTATTTCTCTGCAGAACTCCTGTGTTCTGTGGAAGTTCAGGCTCTCCAAGGGCAGGCGGTTTCCATCTCATTCTTGGAGTTTTTTGTTCAGGCCTTAATTTGGGATGAAATTCTCCTGCAGAGTGAGAAGGATCCAAGATTGTTCTCAGCAACAAATGCCTTGAGGGGGGAAAAAAGCAAGAAAATAGGAAATTATCCATAAATACTGAATTTGATATTGATATACAATTGTGATTGTGAATGCCTTAAAATTCTGACTTACACTAATCTGGGGAAAAAAAATCAGGAAATGATGGATGGAAAACCAGAGTAGGAACATCAGGAGATGTTTCCCAGCAGGAGGAAGTGGCACCAGAGCCCTGTGACATCCCTGGCCCCTGAAAATTCAGATTTATCAGTGAAGTCCTGGAATTTAAGAAAACGAACACAGAATCAGGGTGGGAAACGTCGAACATGGGTCTTTTCCACACGTGGAGCTAAATCCAGAAAAAATCCAGGGAAAAGCTCTTCCACAGAGAACAAAATTTGGTAAGTAAATTGTGTTTTCTCACATTTATAAAAATGTGTGTTTATTCTGTTGAAAAGGCTGCTTTAGCCTGTTATTTAAATGTAATTACAGGCGTCCCAGGGGCTGTAATGAGGAAATATCTCCTGTTCCATGTTTGTTTCCATGAGAGGCTGGATGTGCCCATCACAACTGCCATGGCTGAACCGAAGCCATTCCGAGCCCGTTCCGATCCCATTCTGAGCCCATTCCGATCCCATTCTGATCCCATTCTGATCCCATTCTGAGACCATTCTGATCCCATTCTGATCCCATTCCGATCCCATTCCGATCCCATTCTGAGCCCATTCTGATCCCATTCCGAGCCCGTTCTGATCCCATTCCGATCCCATTCTGAGCCCATTCCAAGCCAATTCCGAGCCCATTCTGATCCCATTCTGATTCCATTCCAATCCCATTCCGATCCCATTTTGATCCCATTCCGATCCCATTCTGACCCCATTCAGATCCCATTCCAATCCCATTCCGATCCCATTCCAATCCCATTCTGATCCCATTCCGAGCCCATTCTGATCCCATTCCAATCCCATTCCAATCCCATTCCGAGCCCATTCTGGTCCCATTCTGACCCCATTCAGATCCCATTCCTATCCCATTCCAATCCCATTCCGATCCCATTCCCGTCCCATTCCCATCCCATTCCTATCCCATTCCGATCCCATTTCGATCCCATTCTGAGCCCATTCCCAGGATCTGGCCAGCTCAGGAGTGGGCCTGGATTAATTAGGTTTGCCGAGAGGCAGAATTAATTAACCTGCACACGATGTGGACACAGCTCCAGGAGAATGAAGAGGTACAAAATTCAGGAGGGGCCTCAGGTGCCCTTTTTGGTTCTAAAAGGCCGAGGATGTCCCCAACCCCCGCGGGTGGGGGACAACAGAAGTGGCCCTGCCGTCATTAATTCCGCGGATAACGGCGGCACTGATCCGGGTGGGAAATGTTAATTCCAGAATTCCAGCCGTTGGAATTCCAGCCTCTCCTCCGCTCTCCCCTCACCTCGCTGCCTGCTCCGCTCGGGGTGAGGCTCGGACACACGAAAGGTTCATTTGCATGCCCGGAGCGGCTGGAGTGGAATTAATGTCGGGCTCATTATCTCCGCTTAGGATGGAGAAGCCCACGGGTTTGCGGTGCATGCTGATGCGAAAAGAGGGAGGAAAAGGCAAAAAAAAGTTGCTCTTTTCACGTGGAAAAGAGTGGAGGAAATCCTGGAAAAGAGAGCGTTAATCTGGAGTCATTCCCTGGAAGTTAATGGCACCTAATGCCATTTATTAGAGAGCACGCAGCCCATGCCACAGCGCTTTTAATTAAAAGGTGGAAGAGAAGCGAAATCATTTATCCAAATCACCCTGCTCAGAGTTAGGGCCCAGGTTTGAAATATCCATTTCCATACGTCCCCAGCCCGGGCATGAGCAATTCCAAGGTTTAAAAATTCAAGAGACTGTTAAAAAAAAGGGATTTATTGGCTGCTGCTGGTTAATGGGGCAGAGGATTCCCCCAGGTCAGCCATGACAAACCTCGGTCCTGCAGCCACACGGAACTAAATCGCTGTCCTGGGGCAGGGCTGCTGATGAGAGCAGGGAGTTTGGACATGCAGAAAGTGCTGGAATATCAGGAAACTTCCCCACAAAATCCGGGAGGGGATTCATTCTGCCCCTCTGCCCTTGTGCTCAGGTGAGGCCTCACCTGCAGAGCTGCCCCGGCCCTGATCCCAGCACGGGGAGGAGCTGGAGCTGCTGGAGAGAGTCCATGGAGGCTCCAGGATGATCCCAGGGATGGAGCAGGGAAGGCTGGGAGAGCTGGGAATGTTCACCTGGAGAGGAGAAGCTTTGGGCTGAGCTCATTGTGACCTTTGGAGGAGACAGGAAAGATGGAGAGAGACTTGGGACAAGGAACGGAGGGACAGAACACAGGGAATGGCCTCAGTGTGCCAGGGGGCAGGGCTGGATGGGATTTGGGAAGGAATGAGGGTGGGGAGGGCTGGGGTGGAATTCCCAGAGGAGTTGTGGCTGCCCCTGGATCCCTGGGAGTGTCCCAGGCCAGGCTGGAGGACCCTGGGACAGTGGGAGGTGTCCCTGCCATGGCAGGGCTGGGATGTGCTTTGAGGTCCCTCCCACCCCAACCCATTCCAGGATCCCATGATTCTAAAAAATCCCATTTTAGCTGCAGTAAATAGCAAAGATTGGATGAGGAATTTGAGATTTTTGGGGAACAGAACACATCAGGAGTGATTTTCTCCCTGCCCTCGGTGCCATCCACGTCACTGCCCTTCTCCTCCTAAGGACTGGGAAAAAATGATCCAAATCAGTGGAGTTCAAATAATGGGAAAGTTTTACAGTTTCTAGAAGGATCAAACCTGCAGGTCCTTCAGAGTGGCAGAGCACAGGGTGGGATGGGATGTTGGGTAGGAATTCCTCCTTGTGAGGGTGGGGAGGGTCTGAGATGGAATTCCCAGAGGATCCCTGGAGCACCCTGGGACAGTGGAGGTGTCCCTGGGGTGGCACTGATGGATTTAAGATCCCTTCCAGCCCAGTCCATCCCGGAATTCTCTGGGGATGGACAGGAAGGCTTTGCCCACGGACCCCCAGGTCAGTCAGTCCCTCCCAGACCCCGATGGATCCAGCCCAATGCCACCTGGGAAACATGGAACAAACTGGGATTTAATCTGGCTCCACCATGAAGGACTGGACCAATTGTTCAGTGATTGATGAGGGGAATGTCAGAGGAATTATTTGCCAAATGATACAGGTCCATCTGCTGCAGAATTCTGCATGTGATGACAGAAAGAAATTAATTCTGTCTCGTTCAGAGATAGAAATATTCCAAATTGTGAAGCTCGGCTCTCCTCATAAACAAGTCCAGCATTGTTATCTCCATGATCCAAACAAAAAAATGGGAGCGTCATGGACGGGGAGTCACAATTCTGAACTTTGGAGAGAGGAGGAGCCAAAATCCACAGCAAGTGCTGCAGGGGTGACCCAAAACTCCCTCCTTCCTCAGAGCCTGGGGATCACAGAGGAACCTTCCCATCCCCAGGGGATTGCCCCCAGAATTCAGCGATGGGAGTGCCCCCAAATCCCCTGGGCTGCAGGCAGAACCTACCTGTTGGGGAGGATGAAATAGGAAAGCTTTATAAATATGATTAGCTGGCAAAAGATGCTGAGAATATGGAAACTATAAGCGAGACTGAAATGAAGACAAGCTTTGAGATACCAAACCCCAGTGACTGAACAACTGGAAAACAATGGTATGGCCACTGAAGGTAATCCTCTTTTTGATTAAACAATTCCCCTTTTGATTAAACAATCCCCTCTGCTTGCAGACAGGTCCAAGGGTCAGAGCAGACCCTACCAACTTGGCAGAGGGTCCAAAAAGCAGTTTTTAGAGTTTAAAATCTAACGCCATATGGTAATGCAACGACTCTCCTAGGCTGTATGTAAATGTTGTAGGATTTGTAGCTTGTTCTAGATTGGTTAGGGAAAATTAGAATATTCAGCACAGAAGATGATTTATTGTATTGTAAACGGCAACCACGGCATTCTATTCTATTCTATTCTATTCTATTCTATTCTATTCTATTCTATTCTATTCTATTCTATTCTATTCTATTCTATATTCTGCACTTCTCTCTCTCTCTCTCACCTCTCTGCCCTGCTCTGAGCTGTGTCTGGCAGCTCCTGGCAGCTCCCCTACACTCACACCTTTCACAATAAACCTCATGCTCTAAGGCCAAACTCCAGAGATCTCTCATCTCCATCCTGACCGCCCGAAACAAACCACACCAGCACCTCAGACGGCAAATCCTACACCTGCCAAATCCAAATCCGGGGGTCCCCACCCTCCCTTCCCTCCTCAGGGCTCAGCTCCTCCTTGGCCACGGATTTTTCATGCAACTCCAGTGGCCTCAATTCCCAATTCCACCGCCGTGTCACATCAAAGGCGCTTGGATTTAATTCCATTCAGATTTCAGGAACATCGGAACTGCAGCATTTCATACTTTTGGCCTCACAATTAACTCTTTGCTCCCCTCCCCACCCAGCCCCAATCTGCTTGGAGAGAATTCCAAGCACACAAACTTTCCCACTACATTTCACACCGCTTTCCCCAAACATATGGATCTTCCCATCCCTCCGTCTACTGGGATTTCTCAAACGAAGAATGTTTTGACATTAGGAAAAAAAAAAAAAAAATCTTGCAACAGGAGGAGCATCCCTGTGGCACAGGGTGCCAATGTACTCTCAATATTGAGAGCGACTCAGAGGTGCCAAGAGGTAAAATATAAACATTTAACCTCTTTTTGGTTTAGCTCGGGAGCGGAAATTTCATCCTGAGCAATGTTTTGCTCTGATTTTCAGTTAAAGCCACGTTTTACCCCAGACATTTCACACAGGGAGGGATCTCCTCATCTCTGCTCAACGCTTGGGCTTTGAGATCTTTACCTTCAGCTTCCCCCAGGCTGTCTCAGCCAAATTTCTCTGCTGTAATTCACATCCCTACACAAATAAAACCCCCCAAAGCAGCAGCTCGACCTATTAGAAGCCAGCTCCGCTCCCTCCCCATTTTTAATTCATCTTTCTCCTTTGACTCCAGAAGACAATCCTTCTTCACTGGCCATGAAAAATTCAGGAGGTGCAGGAAGGGGAGATGGAAAGCAGCGTGGTAAAGAACGATCTGGCAAAGCCAGGGTTTAGGCCAGGATTGAGGATGTCACCGGCAGCGCCACAAGTGCTAAGTCAGGGGAGCATAAATCACTCTGGGGGAAAGATTTCAGGGAATAGATCCTGGGAAAAGCTGGGAATTGCTGAGGTGGGTGCATGGAGAGGGAACAAATCAACCTGAGCAGCCCAGGGCTCTCTGAGCCCTTCGTGGGTGCTCTGGCCGAGGAGGAGAAGGGCTCTAAATCAGCTGGGCCTGCTCAGAAGCTTCAGGCTAAGACTGCTTTGGGTTTTGGCTAAGCCTGTCCCAAAAACTTTGTCAAAAAAATTGGTGGGGCTAATGAACATTAAAAAAAAAAAAAAGAAAAAAAAATATAAATTTGTTTCCAATTACACAGGGACAGCAAGAAGGGTCTGGGTTTGCTCTGAACCTGGACAAAAAATATCAGATGAATTAACATGGTCATTAATATCAGATGAAATCAATCTCATGCACGGGAGATGAACAGAAGAAATCCTCTGATGGAAAACGGGGGAGTCAAGAATTCGCAGATTTGATCACATGGTCTGAAAAGATTTCTACTTTAGCAGGAGTGAAGAGGAGCTCTTAACCCTCACACTGAACATCAGGGTCTGTCCTGCTGCTGGTGCTGGGGCAGTGCTCATGCATTAGGATTTTTAGCTTCGATTTCTTTCGTGTATCTGTAGCTTTGGTGTGCAGCTCTGGGCTCCATATAAAGTGCTAAAATCCTCTGTTCTCAGTGTTTCAGACAAAACAATTCCTCTCCGTTGGAAAATCCAAGGACACTTGGCTGCCTCAGAGCCCCAAAATATGGAACCAAGAGTGAATTGGGGGAGCAAGCTTGGGGTGGTTGCCATCATCAGCTGAAGGTGTGATTGGAGGATTAAGGCTCGATCTGGGAATGGACAGAACTTCTCCAATGTGCAGAACTCGTGACTCGCTGTCCATTTTGGGTGGAGCCTCTCGAGTGAGCTCTGTGTGCCCTGAGTGCACCTGAAGGCCTTTCAGAAATTAATCTGATTTTATTCTCCTCACTTTGTCTGGCTCCTGTTTTGGGTGAGCCTGTTCAGACATCAGTCCCTGCTCAGCACATCCCCACAATGGCCCCACACTCAAACCAGAGCCTGATCAGCGCTGCTAAAAGGAAAATCCACAGCCACGGAGGCCATCAGGAGCTGTCTGCAGGCTCCATCTGCCTCCCAGCTCCTGCCACAAACCCATCTGCTCCTCATCCCTTCCCCAGCCCGGGCTGGGCAGGCTGGACACACAAAAAGGTCAAGTGACATCCTCTGCTCCCTTTGGGTGAGGACAGTCCGTCCTGGAAGGCAAAGATCCCCAGGTGGGGAATATCTCTACCAGGTGTGGGCCAGAAAAGCTTGGATAAATATGATAAAATATTTCTGCACAGCTGGAATTGAGGATTTGGGGTGATTTGGGTGCTGCTGGTGCGCCGAGAGGGATTTGGGTTTGTTTCTCCTGCAGAGCGCAGAAAATGATGAGGAAAGACACGAGGGGAAGAGAGGAAGGAGGTGAGCGAGGGAAGAACGGCTCTGTCTGGTCCTAAAATATTGAATCCGGGAGATGTAGCAGCACTGACAAAATCCTGCTTTTGTCAACTCCGCTCACATCACCCGAGCAGCTCGGGGAGTGATGCCAGCTCCCGAAGTTTTGCTGGCATATGCTGTGGTTCTGCAGGGAGGAGCTGCCAGCACGGCTTTGCAGGAGGAATCAGAAAAGCAGAGATGTCTGTGCCACCCTCAGCTCCTGCCGGGGACAGTCACATATGTTCCCTCCCTGCTCCTTTTCCTGGTGCCTCCAAACGTGGTCCTGGAGTGAGGGAAAGCTGAGGGAAGTTTGGGGTTTCCGTCCGATTTCCGGGTGTAAATGGATTTAGGAACGATGTCCGGAGATTGTGGGGCATGGAGAGGATCTCAGGCATCTCCCAGACTCCATCACTAAATACTTTTCCAGGTGAGTAAAACCTTTTCCAGGTCCTGGAGTGAGGGACAGCTGAAGGAAGTTTGGGGTTTCTGTCCAATTTCCGGGTGTAAATGGATTTCGGAGCAATGCTCAGGGGTTGTGGGGCAGGGAGAGGATCTCAGGCACCTTGCGGCCTCCATCACTAAAGGCTTTTCCAGGTGAGTAACTAAAACCTTTTCAGGTGAGTAACTAAAACCTTTTCCAGGTCCTGGAGTGAGGGAAAGCTGAGGGAACTTTGGGGTTTCTGTTTGATTTCCAAGTGTAAATGGATTTAGCAGTGATGCCCAGGGGTTGTGGGGCAGGGAGAGGATCTCAGGCACCTCCCAGCCTCCATCACTAAAGACTTTTCCAGGTGAGTAACTAAACCTTTTTCAGGTGAGTAACTAAAACCTTTTCCAGGTCCTGGAGTGAGGGATAGCTGAGGGAAGTCTGGGATTTCTGTCCAATTTCCGAGTGTAAATGGATTTAGGAGCAATGTCAGGGGTTTTGGAGCAGGGAGAGGATCTCAGGCACCTTGCGGCCTCCATCACTAAAGACTTTTCCAGGTGAGTAACTAAAACCTTTTTCAGGTGAGTAACTAAAACCTTTTCCAGGTCCTGGAGTGAGGGATAGCTGAAGGAAGTTTGGGGTCTCTGTCCAATTTCTGAGTGCAAATGGATTTAGGAGCGATGCCCGGGGGTTGTGGGGCAGGAAGAGGATCTCAGGCACCTTGCGGCCTCCATCACTAAAGACTTTTCCAGGTGAGTAACTAAAACCTTTTTCAGGTGAGTAACTAAAACCTTTTCCAGATCCTGGAGCGAGGGAAAGTTGAAGGAAGTTTGGGGTCTCTGTCCAATTTCTGGGTCCAAATGGGATTTAGGAGCGATGCCTGGGGGTTTTGGGGCAGGGAGAGGATCTCAGGCATCTCCCAGCCTCCATCACTAAATCCTTTTCCAGGTGAGTAACTCAAACCTTTTCCAGGTGAGTAACTAAACCTTTTCCAGGTGAGTAAGTTGGTGAGGAAATCCAGGTCCTTCCAACAGCCTTGTCCTCAGAGCATGACAGGGACACCGGGGACAGTCCCCTCATTAATGACGTCCCAAATTATTGCCTCTTCCCATCCCCTAACTCTATTGGAATAATTGCATTTTGAAATATATTTAGCAACATATAACCCTCAAAACCTTCCGATATAGGATGGTTGTTCCATTCTCATTGGAACATCCTTTTTTTTTTTTTTTTGTTCCCAGAAATCCTACAAATCTGTAGGGATTTTCCCAGGGAATTCCAGCAGCTGGAGGATCTGGACGTGGCGCTGAGCGTGAGAGGAGCCGCGTGTAAAACAAACCCCACTCGATTTTCCGAGCAGGGCCCAGGGAGCAGACGAGCAGAGCTCTTTGTTTGTGAGCTAATCCTGTTGGTGCTAATAGGATTAGCAGCCAGAACAGATGCACAGAACTCCTGGTGCCTTTCTCCCGGCACAGAGCAGGGAAATGGATCTCTGGAATTCAGCACAGAGCAGGGAAATGGAACTCTGGAATTCAGCACAGAGCAGGGAAATGGATCTCTGGAATTCCTGGTGCCTTTTCCCCCAGCACAGAGCTGTCCCTGTACAGTTCCACGGCAGGGAAATGAATCTCTGGAATTCGGCACAGAGCAAGGAAATGAATCTCTGGAATTCCTGGTGCCTTTTTCCCTGGCACAGAGCAGGGAAATGAATCTCTGGAATTCCTGGTGCTTTTTCCCTGGCACAGAGCTTCTTCCCGTGCAGGGAAATGAATCTCTGGAATTCCTGGTGCCTTTTCCCCAGCACAGAGCTGTTCCCGTGCAGTTCCACGGCAGGGAAATCAATCTCTGGAATTCCTGGTGCCCTTTTCCCTGGCACAGACCTTCTTCCCATGCAGGGAAATGAATCTCTGGAATTCCTGGTGCCTTTTCCCCAGCACAGAGCTGTCCCTGTGCAGTTCCACGGCAGGGAAATGAATCTCTGGAATTTCTGGAGCACAAGAACCCTCATTTTTGCAGTGCCCACCCTGCTGTTGTTAGAAAACACGCCAGTTTAAAAATTTTTGTATAACTTTAATGAGGCTTGGTTTGCCTTTGCCTTGGGGAAAGGAATTTTTAGAAGTTTTTCTCAAGGGATGCAGCCCCACTCTATGGAGATGAGCTTAACATAGCAACAGACTGGGAGGAGCCCAAAATGTACCCAAAAAGATAAAGACCATCAATGGAACATGAATGGAACATCAATGGAACCAATGGAACATCAATGGAACATCAATGGAACATGAATGGAACATCCATGGAACCAATGGAACATCAGTGGAACATCAATAGAACATCAATGGAACATCAACGGAACATCCAAGGAACATCAATGGAACATCCATGGAACATCAATGGAACATCAATGGATCATCAATGGAACATCAATGGAACATCAGTGGAATATCAATTGAACATCAGTGGAACATCAGTGGAACATCAACAGCCATCCATGAACATCTCCCCCAGACCTGCCTCTGGCATGGTTGGACACATTGAGTCCAGAAAAGACTGATAAGAAATCAAGGAGTGAGGACCTAATTAGCATTAGAGATGAAGAAATCTGCATCCAATAAGAAACCAAATACTAAGGGCAACACAACTTTAGACCAATGAACATTGAACCAATGAAGTTCTATGAATCTTTACTGTGTAAAGTTTGGGGGAAATCTTGTAAAATCCACGTGTGATGGAATGATTCTCTCTGCACAGCCGGGCTGTGTGTGGATGAGATGATTTCTGTGGCACACCCTGGCCAGAACACCATCCTGGCCAGAAAATAAAGCAATGCCTTGACTCTCTAACATTAAAAATGCTGTTAGAGGTTTTCTGTTCTCTCCGCAGTTTCGGTGACACTCTCAGCACATTTCCAGCAGGCAGAACCTCAGAGTGGCACAGAGCAGCTGCAGTCATTGTCACACCACAATGACAGAGGCGCAAGGATGAAGTGTTCCCAAGAAATGCTGCTTTTTTTGAGAAAGGAAGCACTTCGGGAAGGTATTTTTGGGCTGTCGTCCTGGAGAGAATAATACCTTTGCTGTTAAAATGATCCCTAGGCTGCTCAAACCTGCAGAGAGTCACATTTCCATTAAGGCAGCTTTGACCACACCACCTCTGGCACTCGGAGCTGCAGCCTGACCCTAAAACCTGCCTGACCCTAAAACCTGCCTGACCCTAAAACCTCCCTGCTCCCTAAAACCTGCCTGACCCTAAAACCTGCCTGATCCTAAAACCTGCCTGATCCTAAAACCTGCCTGACCCTAAAACCTGCCTGCTCCCTAAAACCTGCCTGATCCTAAAACCTGCCTGATCCTAAAACCTGCCTGCTCCCTAAAACCTGCCTGACCCTAAGACCTGCCTGATCCCTAAAACCCACCCGATCCCTAAAACCGCCCTGCTCCCTAAAACCTGCCTGACCCTAAGACCTGCCTGATCCCTAAAACCTCCCTGCTCCCTAAAACCTCCCTGCTCCCTAAGACCTGCCTGATCCCTAAAACCCACCTGATTCCCAAAACCTGCCTGCTCCCTAAAACCCACCTCATCCCTAAAAACTGCCTGATCCTAAAACCTGACTGCTCTTTAAAACCTGTCTGATCCTGGAAACTTGCCTGTTCCCTAAAACCTGTCTGATCCTAAAACCCTCCTGATCCTGAAACCCACCTGATCCCTAAAACCCACCTGATCCTGAAAACCCTCCTGCTTTCTAAAACCTACCCACTCCCTAAAAACCATCTATTCCCTAAAACCCACCTGCTCCCTAAAATCCACCTGCTCCCTTAAACCTACCTGATCCCTAAAACCCACCTTCCCCCAAAAACCTGCCTGATCCCTAAAATCTGCCTGCTCCCTAAAACCCACCTATGCCCTAAAAGCCCCCTGTTCCCAGAGAATGTTCCCACCAGATTTCCCTGCTGAATTTCCAGGAAGCTCAGGTCACCAGGGACAGAAATCCCACATTTCAGAGATCTGCTTTTGCCTCCCCACGGGCAGAGACCTGCCCAGCTCTGCCCTACAGAGCCACACTTCTCCTGCTATCGATTTAATCACCGTTTAATTATCGACACCCTCTGCTGTCTGACTGGGATTTAATCAGGAAATGCAGCAGGACCAAAGTGTTGGAAAATACGCCAGTTTAAAAACTTTTTGTATAACTTTGAACTCTTTATTTTTGTCTCTCCAGTTAGGCTTGACTTGACTTTGCCCTGGGGAAGGGAATTTTCTTTAGTTTCTTGCGGAGGTACAGCATCACTCTGAGGAGATGAGCTCAGCACAGGACAGAGTGGAGCAGCCCAAAGATCCCCAGAGAGATAAAAACCATCAATGGAACATTAATGGAACATCGGTGGCCATCTACAAACATCCACCCTGTTGGAAAATACACCAGTTTAAAAATTTTGTATAACTTCTAACTTTTTATTTTTGTCTCTCTAGTTGGGTTTGACTCGACTTTGCTTTGGGGAAGGGAATTTTCTTTAGTTTCTTTCGGAGGTACAGCATCACTCTGAGGAGATGAGCTCAGCACAGGACAGAGTGGAGCAGCCCAAAGATCCCCAGAGAGATCAAGGCCATCCACGGAACACTGACGGAACATCGGTGGCCATCTCCAAACATCCACCCCAGAGCACCTCTGACACAGCTGGAGACATCTCGCCCGCAAAGGACTGAGGAGAAAATTGAAAAATGAAGATCTAATTAACATCGGAGGGGAGGGGATTCGGATCCAATGGGAACTGAACACTGAGGGTTGCTCAGCTCTGGACCAATGAACTTTGGAACAATGCATCTCTGTAGGTTTGACTGTATAAAATTTGGGGAAAATCCTCCAAAAGCGTGTGTTTTTGTAATACTTTCCTTGGCAGATCCTGGCCAGAAAATAAAGCAATGCCTGATTCTTTATCACTTCAAATATAGAGCCAGAAGGTATTTTTATTCCTCCTGATTTTCGGTGACAAAAGCAGGAACTGATTCAAGGGCTTTGCCACTTTCGTGTCACCAAAACCGTGGCACTGCTGGCACCTGGCACAGGAAGGTGTCCCCGAGCCCAGCCCGGAGCTCCACACGTGTCCCACCACAAAGGTCAGGCCCCAAATCTCCTCCTCCACACCAGAACAAGAACCCAGGGGCCGAAATCCTCAGTCAAGGAGTTTGGAATGGCTTCAGTCCCCAAACCACATTTAAAGACTCCACTTTCCCACCAACAAAGCCGATTTAGCACTCAGAAATATTCCCAAGGGTCCAGGCGGTGCAGGAATTGCCTACACATGAAGGAAATAAGGAAGCAAAGCCCAGCAGTGCCTCAGCTGCTTCAGATCCTGGAGTTCCAGCCGGAAAACTCCAGATAGAAATTCAGGAAAAATAAAAGTTGATCTCTAAAACCACGAAAAGGAAGGAGCATGGAGCTGGAAGAGGAATTTCCTTCGGATAATCCACGTTCTGATATAAAATTCCTCCCAGTTTTGCCACCAGCCAGGGAGAGGGTGCAGGGAGAAGCGTTAATTTGGGTTCTTTCTTTAATTGAATCTCCCATTTCACACCCCAGTGCCTGAGGAGGGCGAGGCAGCCAGACTCGCTGTCAGCGAGTGGAAATTGAGGTCAAGTTATCTCGCAGGGAATTGGAGTTTTCGTAGACAAATCCTGTAAATTGGAATCACAAACCCAAGTCATTATCCCCATTTTCGCTCCAGAAGTAATAAATAATATTTGGTGTTTCCGGCGCGCTCCTCGCTGAGGATGCATTCAATGAATTTTAATTAATTAAACTTTCAGTGGGCAGAGTATTACACACGTTTTATGACTCAAATCAGATTGACCATTGCTAATTACATTAACGAACCTCCCAGAGGACATCTCTGAAATCCAGGGTGCTCAGGACTGTGGCCGTAAATGACAGACCCTGGAGAACCTGGAATTTAAATGCAAATAAAGAGAAAGAAAAGAACAAAAAACCCCAATATTGCCCTTTTTTAGAGATGGAGAGCTGATATGGAATCAATCATGGAATCAATAAGGCTGGAAAAGACCTCCAAGACCATCAAGACCAATCAGATTTAACCCAATTTCACCAAATCCCACTGTGTCAACAAAAAAAGTTGGTTTTCACCAAGTGCCAGATCCGCTCAGTTTTCAACATCTCCAGGATCTGGGACTCCACCTCTGCCCTGTGTTCCAATAGTGAACCACCAATTCCAGTGAGGAAATATTTCCTAAATTCCACCCCGGACCTCCCTTGGTGCAACGTGAGGCCATTTCCCCTCGGCCTAGAGGGGTGAAGACACCAAGGTTCTGGAAAAACGCATCAATGTCCACGTGAAGAGCGGAAATTTGAGTTTCTCGCTCAGCATTTGGGATCGCGACAACTCAGAATCCCAAACGTGCTGATCAAATTCCAAACTCTGAATTCCAAACTCCAAATTCCAAACTCCAAATTCCGAATTCCGAATTCTGAATTCCGAATTCCAAACTCCAAACTCCAAACTCCAAATTCCAAACTCCAAACTCCAAACTCCAAATTCCAAATTCCAAACTCCAAACTCCAAATTCCAAATTCCAAATTCCAAATTCCATCAACACCGCGGGCTGGAAAATGAGACCAGGTATTCCGGGCTTCCTGCAGAAGTTCCTATTTTTCCCGTTTTTCTCACCCAAACGCCAGCTCAGAATCCAGGGGGAAGTTTGGAGGGGCGGCAATGATTCCCCATCTCTCCTGCCTCAGATTCCGGATTTAATTCCTCTTATTCCATATTTTCCAGCACTCTGGAGCTACTCTGAGGGACCCAGCGAGGCCTGACCCATTTCAAACCCACCCAGAGCCCAAAACGAGGAACAGCAAACAAAAAAAGGAGAATTTTCATTTCTGAAGCACAGGCTCAGCCTGGTCATTCCCCTCCTGTGGATCCTTCTTTAAAATTCCAATCATTTTGGTTAAAAGCAGGGGCTTGGCTTCTTCTGCATTGGGATTCTTTGATTCAGAGCTGGGTTTTATTCTCCGGAGGGCTGCCACACGTGTTCATTTTCAAGTCATTAATTTCTGCTAACAGTTCAATCTCGGCGAGATCAAAGGTAGTTTTTCGCTATTTAGGTCAGCCATATTTTTTTTCCCCCAAATGAACCAAATGGAAGTTTATGCGCAGAGCTATTTAAAAATAATAATTAAAAAAAAATACAGAGAAATTAGTGATTTCGTGATGTTTGCGTGCTCCGTGAGGAGAAAAAAAAATGGGTAAAAATATGAAAATATCATTTATTATAAAACTTGTTGGAGGAAGAAAAATCACAACAAGGCACAGTCCAAAAGCAAAATGAGGGGGAATGGATTCCCACTGTCAGAGGGGAGGGTTGGATTGGATTTTGGGATGGAATGAGGGTGGGGAGGGGCTGGGATGGAATTCCCAGGGGAGCTGTGGCTGCCCCTGGATCCCTGGGAGTGTCCCAGGGCAGGCTGGAGCACCCTGGGACAGAGGGAGGTGTCCCTGCCATGGCAGGGGTGACACTGATGGCATTTAAGGTTCCTTCAACCCAAACCATTCCAGGATTCCATGATTCCATGGAAAGCAGACTCTGGGCTGATTAAACCCTACTTGTTTTTGGTTTTTTTCCTCTCCCAATCCCTGTCCCTGGGGTTCTTTCTCCCATTCACAGGAAAGGTTTTGCTTTGCTCAGCTCAAGGGCAATGTTGGAATGAGATAATCGCAGTCAGCTGCTCCAAAATGATCTGTGCTGGTGTTTAGGGCCTAAATTCAGCTGAAACTCACCCCAAAATCTCCTGGGATTCCAGCTGCCAACAGAATCAGATCCCCCAGAGGGTGCTGGGCACGGCCCAGGCTCCCCAGGGAATGGTGACATTCCCAAATCTGCCACAGCTCCAGGAGGGGCTGGACAGCACTCCCAGGGAGGGACAGGGTGGGATTTGGGGTGGGGCTCTGATCCTTGTGGGTCCCTTCCAGCTCAGGATATTCCATGATTTTAGGATTCTGTGAGGTTTTTAAAACAATTCCCTTTCCTTTCCCCCGTGGGTATCCCTGGAAACCTCACCCAGCACAGGGTCAGGTCCTGCCTGGAGCCTCTGGCACTTGGTGGGCTTTGAGGTCCTTCCAACCCTAATTCCATAATTCCATGAAATCCATGGATATCTTTCTACTTCCCTTCTGCCCACCCCAATCACTCCCTCAGCTTCCTCTTTTTGCCCACAGAATTCCCAAATCCAGGCTCTCCCAGGCTCCTTTTCCGTGTTTTCCCATCTCAAGGCCAGTCCTCGTCAATACGCAGTGAACTCGGCTCCGAACCGCAACTTTCCTTTAATATTTCACGAGCAGGAGATTTACAAATTATTCCCATAAAAGTTCCACTGGATAGGCTTTCTGATGTCGTAATGCCGTCAATTTATCATCTTGTAAAATTAATTAAAGGGAGCTCGATGCTATAGACTTTTTAGCGGGGGGGAGAAAAAACCTAATTCGGGCATGTGTTTTCCCAAGGATTTTCCATTCTGTGTCCACATCACCAAAAAAAAAAAAAAAAGGGAATATGAGGGATGGAAGTGGATGAGAGGGATTGGAGTGGGGGATCCTTAGGGTCCCTTCAAAAGCAAATTATTTTGTGTTTTTGTGAAACAGGGAGGGGAGGGAATGGGAATGGGAACGGGAATGGGAATGAATGGGAATGGGAATGGGGATGGGAAATGGGAATGGGGATGGGAATGGGAATGGGAATGGGAATGGGAATGGGAATGGAATGGAATGGGGATGGGAATGGGAATGGGAATGGGAATGGGAATGGGAAAGGGAATGAATGGGAATGGGAATGGGAATGGGAATGGGAATGGGAATGGGAATGGGAATGGGAATGGGAATGGGGATGGGGATGGAATGGGAACGGGAATGGGAATGGAATGGGCATGGGAATGGGAATGGGAATGGGAACGGGAACGGGAATGGGAATGGAATGGGGAATGGGAATGGGAATGGGAATGGGGATGGAATGGGAACAGGAACGGGAACGGGAATGGGAATGGGAATGAATGGGAATGGGGATGGGAATGGGAATGGGAATGGGGATGGGGATGGAATGGGAATGGGAATGGGAATGGGAATGGGAATGGGAATGGGAATGGAATGGAGATGGGAATGGGGATGGGAATGGGAATGGGAATGGAATGGGAATGGGAATGGGAATGGGAATGGGGAGGGGAGGGAATGGGAACGGGAACAGGAACGGGAACAGGAATGGGAATGGGAATGGGAATGGGAACGGAATGGAGATGGGAATGGGATGGGAATGGGAATGGGAATGGGAATGGAATGGGGAATGGGAATGGGAACAGGAATGGGAATGGGAATGGGATGGGAATGGGAATGGGAATGGGAATGGAATGGAGATGGGAATGGGGATGGGAATGGGAATGGGGATGGGGACGGGAAGGGAAGGGAAGGGAAATGTGAAAGGGAAAAGGAAAAGGAAAAGGAAAAGGAAAAGGAAAAGGGAAGGGGAAGGGGAAGGGGAAGGGGAAGGGGAAGGGGAAGGGGAAGGGCACTGTCGACAGACCTGCTCCCAGATATTTCATTACAGCCCATAGGAAAAAATCAGTTTCTTCCCCTACCATCTCTTCCCCCACCATCTATTTGGAATATTTTTTTCCAAACGCTTTCACTGCTTTGGATTATTTTAATTAAAGGCAATTCTCTGGCTGTCATCACAGGAGGGAAATGGCAATGAGAGGTCGCAGCAGTAGAAAAGGGAGATATTATATTCTTTTATTTTTTATATAAACATCAACAGCCCAATGATTGTGCTTAGCGAACGGTGCTGCAGAAATGCTTTTAGGAGTGGAAAAGACTCGAGGCTTAATGAAAATATTTAATCTCCAACCCGAGATGAGAACAGCAAAAGCACTGCTTTAAAGGCAAGGCAAAGTGCTGTAACTGCAGCACGGGGGAGGGGCTGGGATGGAATTCCCAGAGCAGCTGGGGCTGCCCCTGGATCCCTGGAAGTGTCCAGGACGTGGCTTGGAACACCCTGGGATCGTGGCAGGGACTGGAATGAAAAAATCTTTAAGGTCCTTCGAGCCCAGACCATTCCAGGATTCCATGAAACATCCCAGGTTTGGGTTCCAACAGAGTTCAGAAGTTTTCTCCTCATCCTTCTGCCAAGTTCTGCCTCCTCTGCTGGGCGGGGAGGGTTCCAGGAGGGTTCCAGGAGGGCTGGAGGAAATCTGTGCTCGGGAAAGGCAGAGCCAGGAGCAGCGAGGGCTGTTTGTGTTTCCCTATTAAAATCCACACATTAAAAAGGCACAAACACGGAATGAGTGGCCCAAGGCTACAAATCCTGCAGGGAAGCCAGGAGCTGCTGCCAGCTCTCCTGCAGCTCTTCCCGATGCCACAGGGCCCTCTCCTTGCAAAGCCAAATTCAGGAACGAGAAAGAGAAGAGTCTTCCTTCCAGGAGAGCTGCAGGATGGATTTCAAAGTTGTTCTGCTGATGCCTTAGGATTTTAGCTTCTGTATTTTTTGTGTATCTGTAGTGTCAATGTGTGGCTCTGGGCTCCACATAAAGTGCTAAAAATCTCTGTTCTCAGCGTTTTAGACAAAACAATTCCTCTCCATTGGAAAATCCAAGGACACTTGGCTGCCTCAGAGCCCCAAAATATGAACCAAGAGTGAATTGGGGCAGCAAGCTTGGGGTGGTTGCCATCATCAGCTGAAGGTGTGATTGGAGGATTAAGGCTCGATCTGGGAATGGACAGAACTTCTCCAATGTGCAGAACTCGTGACTCGCTGTCCATTTTGGGTGGAGCCTCTCGAGTGGATTCTGTGTGTCCTGAGTGCACCTGAAGGCCTTTCATAAATTAATCTGATTTTATTCTCCTCACTTTAGCCTCTCTTTTAGGCAAGCTCTGCTCAGCGCATCACTGTGGGAAGAACTTCCCATGGCACTCAGCTTGGGTTCCTCTAAAGAGAGAACAGCTCATTTTGGCATCCTGAAAAAATGTTGGTGTGAGTTTATTTTTGGGAAGAGCAAAGGGGAATTCCTTCCAGCAGGAGCTGCTGACAGGGATTTAGGGATTTAGGCTCCTTGGGGTGACAGGAGGTTCCGGGCAGGACCTGATCCCATGCTGGGTGAGGCTTCCAGGGACACCCACGGGGGAAAGGAAAGGGAATTGTTTTAAAAACCTCACAGAATCCTAAAATCATGGAATATCCTGAGCTGGAAGGGACCCACAAGGATCAGAGCCCCACCCCAAATCCCACCCTGTCCCTCCCTGGGAGTGCTGTCCAGCCCCTCCTGGAGCTGTGGCAGATTGGGAATGTCACCATTCCCTGGGGAGCCTGGGCCGTGCCCAGCACCCTCTGGGGGACCTGATTCTGTTGGAAGCTGGAATCCCAGGAGATTTTGGGGTGAGTTTCAGCTAAATTTAGGCCCTAAACACCAGCACAGATCATTTTGGAGCAGCTGACTGCGATTATCACGTTCCAACATTGCCCTTGAGCCAAGCAAAGCAAAACCTTTCCTGTGAATGGGAGAAAGAACCCCAGGGACAGGGATTGGGAGAGAAAAAAAAAACAAAAACAGGTAAAGTTTAATCAGCCCAGAGTCTGTTTTCCATGGAATCATGGAATCCTGGAATGGTTTGGGTTGAAGGGATCCTTAAATCTCATCAGTGTCACCCCTGCCATGGCAGGGACACCTCCCACTGTCCCAGGGTGCTCCAGCCTGGCCTGGGACACTCCCAGGGATCCAGGGGCAGCCGCAGCTCCTCTGGGAATTCCATCCCAGCCCCTCCCCACCCTCATTCCTTCCCAAATCCCATCTAGCCCTGCCCCCTGGCAGTCTGAGGCCATTCCCTGTGTCCTGTCCCTCCATTCCTTGTCCCAAGTCTCTCTGCATCTTTCCTGTCTCCTCGGAAGGTCACAATGAGCTCAGCCCAAAGCTTCTCCTCTCCAGGTGAACATTCCCAGCTCTCCCAGCCTTCCCTGCTCCATCCCTGGGATCATCCTGGAGCCTCCATGGACTCTCTCCAGCAGCTCCAGCTCCTTCGGAGGGAAGAATCCCTCCCCAGCACCCCAAAACCCCACCCAAATGTCCCCTCTTTCCCCTTTGAGAAACCCCACTGCCCTCTCCCCTGCCTGCTCAAGGCACTCCCCATCCCACCCAGCACCCACCCCTTACTGGGAGCACTGGGCAGCTCTGCCTGGAGCTCCTCATTCCCTGCCCTGCCCCAGGCTCAGGACCATGGAAAAGAGAGGGAGAGAAGCCCAGCGAGGCCAAGCTGCTGTGGCTCTTCTTTCCTTTCCTTTCCTTTCCTTTTCCTTTCCTTTCCTTTTCCTTTCCTTTCCTTTCCTTTCCTTTCCTTTCCTTTCCTTTCCTTTCCTTTCCTTTCCTTTCCTTTCCTTTCCTTTCCTTTCCTTTCCTTTCCTTTCCTTTCCTTTCCTCTCCTCTCCTCTCCTCTCCTCTCCTCTCCTCTCCTCTCCTCTCCTCTCCTCTCCTCTCCTCTCCTCTCCTCTCCTCTCCTCTCCTCTCCTCTCCTCTCCTCTCCTCTCCTCTCCTCTCCTCTCCTCTCCTCTCCTCTCCTCTCCTCCGGAGCTCTGCAGCTTTAAGGTTTTTGGCAGCGAGGCAGAGCTGAGGCTGCCGAGCCAAATCCACACAAGCTCCTTTTATTCCCAGGGCCGCTGGCCGAGGGGGGAAGGAGAGCAACTGTGGCAGAAACGTCGTGTGACATGAACACAAAACGAACGCCTGGACTGCAGCTAAATTCCCCAAATTCACGGGATTTCAGCGCGAGGGGAAAGGGTTTGTGTGCCCTGCAGGAGGAGGGAAGGAGATGATGGAGAATTTCCAGGGAATTTTGGTGGGGAATCCAGTCCGGGGTTCACTCCCAGAAATGTGGAGCTGAAGTGGATCCATCCCCAGGGGAATTGGGAGAGCCAGAGGAACAAACGGGGCCAGTCTGCACAGGCACCCGGAATGGGAACAAATCGTGCAAATCCCTGGTTTAGCCCCCAAAAAAGCATTGAGGTTATCTAATTCTGTGAGCGTTACCAGCATTTATGTGCTTAGTGTGGTTAAAAGTTCCAAGTGGGTAAAACACCACGGACAGATCACCAGGGCTAAAACTGATCAATAATTGATGGAATCCAAGGAATTTAAACCATCCCTGGCCCCTCTGCCTTTCCTGTTTTACTGGAATTTGGTTGTGACAGGTCACGTCAGCTCCCCCCGTGGAATTGTTTAGGTTGGAGAAGGCCTTTAAAACCATCACAGATTTTTCACAAACGTGGCAAAAATTCTGGCAAGGCACGATATGAGAATAACTCATCTCACAGCCCAAAAATTCATTGTTTTGTTCTGAGAATCGCCCAAACATAGGGCTCAGGTCACCCTAAAGTGGAGTAAAAAGTCCTGCCCTGACCCCATTTGGGACTTTATAAATGATATTTTATCAAACACAAAAGGATTTAGAAGCAGAAGTGACACCGTTTCAATGGCAGATCAACTTTTCCTCTTGCCTATCTTTCCCCAGCCCCGATTTTAAGATAAAACCTCTCCGAACAGCTGGAGGAGGTATTGACATCGTGTCAGAGAAACGAAAAGCACATTTCTGTAATCTCTGATCATTACACACTTGTCATCTTATTACCAACCCCAATCAATGCCGGGGGATTTTTTTGCTTTTACAGCATAATCTGTGCTGGAGAAGAATTCCTCTGATTGCTTTGTCAATGCCTGGAAATCCTGATATGGAAGCAGACAGGGTTTTCGTGGGAATCAGCTCCCTCTTTCCCCTCTAATATCCATCAGACCCCAGATCTGATATTAAATTCTTCGATCCAGACTCCCTGGCTGGCAAGGATGAGCTCAAGCAGCAGCTCAGGAAGGAAAAAATATTTCTGGGTTTGATATAAAACAAGCAGGAATTTTTCTATGGATTTCGTTCTTCCTATGGATTTCTTCCTATAGATTTTTTCCTATGGATTTCCACGATAATCTGTATTTTCAGCTTTGAGAAATCAGCCCCATCAGTTCTGTGATCTACACGAGTGGAAAAATGTTTTAAGTGCTAAGTGGGAAAAATCCTTGTGCTGCCGTATAAATAAATAAATAAATAAATAAAATCCCTGTGCCGCTTCAGTATAAATCTGGTTCAGACCTTAAACTTGAAGCCTCTCAAATAGATTCCCAAAGTAATTAAAAATCAATTAAAAACAAAAAAACCCCCTCAAAATTCGCAGCCACACCTCTGACACCAAGACCTCCAGAAATACCTGTGGGAGCACACCCGGCCTGTGTGACAAGGGAGAGGAACATAGGAATTCTCAGGGCTGCCACTTTTTGCAAAAATGTGGAGAAAACACACAGAGATACAAAAAAAAAAAAAAAATAGACAATAAATAACACTGCCATTGTACATTGGTTTAAAAGTTTAGGTCTTCCCTCAGGTGATACTTTTCAGTCCATCCTCTTCCTTTAATCCATGGGTTGTCCCACGTGGCAGAGGATCAGGAGCTGCTCTGTTTTGAACTGAAGCCGATTTCATTTTCAATCCCTGACTGAAAAATGAAATTATTTAGCAAAAAATCACCTATTTGGGTTCTACAGGTCAGATCCTGCACTCCAAAAAGGACAGCGAGGAGGGAAAACCTCCAGCTCCCCATCCCGGGAAGGGAAGGCGCACCGGTGACCTTCTCCAACAATTCCCACCGGGGCCGAATCCTTCAGCAGGAAAATCCCCGGGGTGGCCATAAATCCAGCAGTCAGAAAGGATCATCGTTATTGCTGCCTTTTAATGATTTTAATGAGCCGCGGAGATGAAAGGCAGGTTAACGATTCATCTGTACCTGACAGGTTCCATTAAAAGCTCGGAGCATCTCGGGAGCTGAAAGGTCTCGTTTGACACATTTTGGCTGCAGGTCAGAACGTGGCTCTTCTATCTTTTCCACCTGAAATCACGAATTTTCAGGATCTCTGCTCTCCATGGCAAAGGTTTTGGCTCTTCCAACTTTTCCAGCTGAAATCACGGTGAATTTTTGGGATCTCTGCTCTCCATGATGAAGGTTTTGGCTCTTCCATCTTTTCCAGCTGAAATCATGGATTTTCAGGATCTCTGCTCTCCATGATAAAGGAAGATTTTGGCTTTTCCATCTTTTCCAGCTGAAATCACAGTGAATTTTTGGGGTCTCTGCTCTCCATGGCAAAGGTTTTGGTTCTTCCGTCTTTTCCAGCTGAAATCACAACTTCTCAGGATCTCTCCTCTCCATGATGAAGGATTTGGCTTTTCCATCTTTTCCAGCTGAAATCACAGTGAATTTTCAGGATCTCTGCTCTCCATGACAAAGGAAGGTTTTGGCTCTTCCATCTTTTCTACCTGAAATCACAAATTTTCAGGATCTCTGCTCTCCACGATGAAGGTTTTGGCTCTTCCATCTTTTCCAGCTGAAATCACGGTGAATTTTTGGGATCTCTGCTCTATTCCATGATCTTTTCTCCTTTAGCCATTCCAAGTGCAGAAGTTTGCTGGCAAAGCTCTTTGTTAATATTGACTGAGGCAACACAGTCCAGCTCAGGCAGGAAATAGCACGGTGAATTCCAGGAATAGGAGCACGGATACTCCAAGGAGATTCCACCTTGGCAGAAGTTTTTATTTTATTTTCCTTGAGAAAGGGTTGGTCAATAGGTGACTCAAGTTAACTATTGAGAGACAGACTATGTGAATTCTAATTCAAGAAAAAGAGGATTCCATTCATCTTGTCAAGATCAGAGGGACAAGAATCTGTTTGAGGCCAGCACAGAAACCCTGAATCACCCACCAAGGACTGCCCATGCCCCAGAGAGAAAGGTGAAAAGTGCACTGTGATGGAGACTACAGATCTTCATCACGAGCAGACCCCAGAGACCACCAGGACGCACAGTGCATGCGTGGCACACGTTAATGATATTAATGATTGCCGAGAAATGATTTGCATAACCACTCCCATCCCGGGGAATGTGATGAATATTCATGAGTGTTACCATAATATTGTGAGTTGGCAGTGCCGGGTGTGTGTGTTTGGAGGAGTGAATCCCCAGCCCCGGCGCCGAATAAAGCAAATCCCCACTGCTCTGACTGTGTCTCGGAAGGTCTCTGGGCCTGCTTGGGGCCAATCATCCCTCAGACCTCCCCAGCAGTTCCTTTTCCTTCCAGGAGCGCCACCACAGGATTTTTTTTTCCTTTCTGGATTCCTCCTTGTGTTGGAACCGCAGAAGAATTCCGTGAGGGAAATGGGCAGCCAGACGAGGATAATGGCAGGGAATGAGCAGCGTGAAAAAGGATTAGCTGTGCTGAGTTAATGGGATCTCCATCAGGGAATGTGGGCAAACCCCAATCCCTTCCTCCCCTCCCGGGCCAGCTCCATCCAGCCCTACCCTTGGCACCTCCTCAGGATGAACAGCCCCATTTGAGGCTTCTAGGAAATAATGACTGGCGCTAATTACTCTAATGAGGATTCTACTCTGACTTCCCCTCGCTGGATTTCTTTTCTCTACCACATAAAGCCAGGCTGTTGGAGGAGCTGAATTTAATGAGTTTCGTGGTGCCAGTCCAGCTTCTCTTGGAGCAACCTCCATAAGCACTGACCCAATCACACTAATTGGGCCCCTGGTCGCCTCTGTGTGCAGTAAAGCCAAGGACAGGAGGGAGATTAACCCCTGTCCTTTAGTAGAGCGATCCCAGAAGATTTCAGCAGAATTACACTCGCAGAAGGGCTGGGGAGGAAAAAAAACTCACGGAGAGTCCTCACCTCAGGTTGAGGACAAATCAAATATTCGGAGGTTTGATGCATCCCTGCCCAATGCAATTACGGCTCTGCTGAAGGTCGTTCTATCGATCCGAGGCAGGGCAGAACCAGGGAAGATGGCCCTGCTCTGCTCAGACAAAACTTCGAAGGAAAAGCTCCCAAGCAATGGAGGAGACAACCTGAGAAATCTCAAGAAAATAATTTTTTTATTTTTTTAATTGGAGAAGAGAAAGTTTCTGTTGTCTCCAAGAGTGAATTTTCAGCAGAGAGATGGGGTGGGAAAGGGATAAATCGACTTGGCCAAATGGGAATCTGGGGCTGTTGAAGACATTCCCACTTGGCCTGATTTGCTTCCTCACGCCCATCCCAGGTCAGGAATGCTGAGGGAGGGAGGGAGGGAGGCAGCGCAGAGCTTGATAAATGTCCAAATTATCCACGGGGATCCTGGGGGTGTTGGAAAATATAGCAGTTTAAAATTTTGTATAACTTTAGTCAAAGGATTTGTTTGTATTTGCCCCGGGAAAGGGAATTTTAAGTTTCTTTCCAGGGCCTTGTTGTGCCAGGTGAGGTCTGATGAGCTCAGCACAGGACAGAGTGGAGCAGCCCAAAGATCCCCAGAGAGATCAAGGCCATCCACGGAACACTGACGGAACATCGGTGGCCATCTCCAAACATCCACCCCAGAGCACCTCTGACACAGCTGGAGACATCTCGCCCGCAAAGGACTGAGGAGAAAATTGAAAAATGAAGATCTAATTAACATCGGAGGGGAGGGGATTCGGATCCAATGGGAAACTGAACACTGAGGGTTGCTCAGCTCTGGACCAATGAACTTTGAAACAATGCATCTCTGTGGGTTTGACTGTATAAAATTTGGGGGAAAATCCTGTAAAATCTGTGCATCATGGAATGATTCTCTCTGCACCCCTAGGCTGTGTGTGGATGAGATGATTTCTGTGGCACACCCTGGCCAGAACACCATCCTGGCCAGAAAATCAAGCAATGCCTTGACTCTGTAACATTAAAAATGTTGTTGGAGGGTTTTTGTTTTTCCCACAGTTTTGGTGGCAGGGGGAGATCAGGAGCTGACCTTCCCTGGTTTCAGCCACCCACAAATAAACGTCGCGGACAGAAAAGCGAGGACGGCTCCAAGATCAAAAATCACTCCTGCAAATTATTCCAGGCTGGGCTGCCAAGCCCAAAATAGAGCCCTGAGATCAGCAGCCCCTTCTGGAAGTGTCACCCCCACTCCTCATGCACCGAACATGGCAGGGAACCTAAAATCAATAGGACAATGACAGAGAGTCTTTGCAGAAATCCGGAAGAAATCTCCAGAAGAAATCCCGGGAGTTGTTTCATACCACTGTCATTTTTGCTATGATTTTTTTGTTATTTTTTTTTACAGTAGCATTTAGGAAAATAAAAGACAAGGGTGATATTGGAATTTAAGTCCTGTTTTAGGGAATAAAGGCTCTTAGAGGGTTGGAAATTTGGAAAACGTGCAAGAGGAGAGTTACACGAGGGACTGGAGGGATCGTGGAGGATGAACTGATGGCAGACACGTGCGTTTGCATTAATTAACAGTCATTAATTAAGAGTCAGCTGGTGATTGGCTTGGCTCTGGTTTTTTGAACAGCTCAGAAATCGCCAGCAAACAGAGGGACGTGAGCCATGTCCTGCCCTTGTTCCTCGTGTCCTCCTGACATCCACAAAAACACAGAGCAAACAGCACATCCCTGCTGCAAAAACCCCAAAAAACCCGGCAGGAATTCCACAGGGAGATCCTGGAGCTTCCTTTCCCCTGGAATACACAGTGGGTGTGAAATAAGTGCAGCAGAACTTGGGCCAAAGTGTCAACAAAACTGTGGGAAAAACAAAAACCCTCCAACAACATTTTTAATGTTAGAGAGTCAAGGCATTGCTTGATTTTCTGGCCAGGATGTTGTTCTGGCCAGGGTGTGCCACAGAAATCATCTCATCCACACACAGCCCGGCTGTGCAGAGAGAATCATTCCATGACACACAGATTTTACAGGATTTCCCCCAAATTTTATACAGTCAAACCCACAGAGATGCATTGTTCCAAAATTCATTGGTCCAGAGCTGAGCAACCCTCAGTGTTCAGTTTCCATTGGATCCGAATCCCCTCCCCTCCGATGTTAATTAGATCTTCATTTTTCAATTTTCTCCTCAGTCCTTTGCGGGCGAGATGTCTCCAGCTGTGTCAGAGGTGCTCTGGGGTGGATGTTTGGAGATGGCCACCGATGTTCCGTCAGTGTTCCGTGGATGGCCTTGATCTCTCTGGGGATCTTTGGGCTGCTCCACTCTGTCCTGTGCTGAGCTCATCAGACCTCACCTGGCAGAGCAATGCCCTGAAAAGAAATTTAAAATTCCTTTTCCCGGGGTACAGACAAATAAATCCTTTGACTGAAATCATACAAAATTTTTAAACTGCTGTATTTTCCAACAAAAGAGTGGAAAATCCCAATGGATATCGCTCTGATACAAATCCCCCTGAAGTTAAGAAGGATTTTGCAGCAAGAAAAGGAAGGGGAAGTAGGGAATGCCAGGAAGAGCAGAGCAGGGAGTGGGATCCAAAAGCAGAGGTCGGTCAGGGTTGGGATCACCAAGGAAATTCCCTCCTCAAGGGTATTTTTCATTTTTTGGTCAGGCACATTTTGAATTTTCCTTTGAAGAGGCAGATTAAGCTCAGGACGTCTCTATCTATCAAGGAACGGGGGAAAAACCCTTGGATTGTGAACATCCACCTCGTTTTGTGCTGTTTGAAATCTAGCAGTTCTTAATCTCCTTTCAGAAGATTTACTTGGATTTAGATGGCAGAAGGAGAAAAGGGTGCCACGGGCACGGCAAGAGCGGCAAGAAAGGGAAATCCTTAAATTGCCGTCGATGATCAGAGCGAGGGAAGCAAAGGCTGCTGCCCTCGGGGCAGGATTTGTTACAAATCCGTGTTGGGAGCGATTGCATCCTCGAAAATCTTGGGATTGGGAGAGAGAGATGAAGCCTCTCACCCTTTGGGGCAGCGGTTCAAACCCAGGGCAGGGGTGGCTCTCAGCAATCCCGGGGACAGGCTGGGGACAGATTTTCCCTCCTGATCCCAAAAAACCGAGGGATCTGCATGGGGAGCTCTCCCTCCTGTCCTGCACTCCTTGGATATTTGCAGGATGTTCCCTCTGCTGCCTGAAAAAGGACCTGGGATCGCAGCCCTTGCGCTGTTTAATATTTTTATTTTATTATTTATTTTTATTAATACTGCACTGTTTTAATTTTTGTGGTATTTCCAACAGAAAATTAAAAAAAAAAAAAAGAAAAGAAAAAAAAAGAAAAAAAAAATTTGCTCCAGAATCTGACGTAAAATGCTGAACCAAGAGCAAAATAAAACCAGCTTGCTCCAATGGATGGATTTTTCCATCAATTCAATGAATGGTTATGGAAGTTTTTGATGCAAAACTGGTTCAGTTCTGCTCCTTTTCCCTCCCCTGTGTACTTCCTGGAAAATTCTGATCATTCATCAGCATTTCGGACAGGAGCTGTTCCAAAATCCCAGACTCCAACGGGACAGATCACCTCAATTCAGCGGGGAGGCAGAGATAAATTAAGGAGTGGGTTCACAGAGGAGGAAAGAAGAAAAATCTTTGGGATTTTTATCCTTTTGTCCCACCCCCATTCCAGTGCAATTATTTACTGCCACAACTGAGATCCTCAGGAGGCTCCTGCCACTCGCAGAAATCCCACAACCACTTGCGGAAATCCCAGAACCCCTCCCAGAAATCCCAGAACCACTCCCAGAAATCCCAGAACCACTCACAGAAATCCCAGAACCACTCACAGAAATCCCAGAACCACTCCCAGAAATCCCAGAACCACTCCCAGTCCCAGGAGGTGGTGGCTCCTTCCTTCTTCTGCAGGAACTTTTCCTCTGTTTTCACCCTCAGGTTAAGAAAACTTCCCTTAAATCTTCAGGGCTGAATTTTCCTTCATTTCGGAGGAAAACACACCCAAACGCACAAACCTACAGCAGCCAAAAATCTGTGTATAAGGAATTCCATGGGATTCTTCTTAGTGGGAGTCACAAATTGCCAACCCTGAGTGACTCCCAAACTCTTAGATTCCTTTTTTTTTGGCATTTCTGTGCTGGAAAAATTCCTTGCCGGAATGCAATTATTCAGCTGAACAAGTTTTCCCCTTTTTTTTTCCCCCACCCCTTCCCTGCTCTCCTTCGTTCCTGTGTGTTCTGTCGGCAGCAGAAGCGTTTCCAACATCATTTTTCCGGTTTAGGTTACACTTTAAAAAAGGAGGAATTACCAAACATCCTCAAGAACAGCCCCGAGGGAATGTTCTCTGCATGTTCTCATTAGAGCAGGCTTAGAGTTTTATTTTCCTTTTGGCTGGGAATATTTTTCTGGTTCAAAATCACCTGTGCAGAGGATCAAACAGAGCTTGGAACTGTTGGAAAATACACAACTTTAAAAATTTTGTGTAACTTCAGTCAAAGGATTTGTTTGTCTTTACCCCGGGAAAAGGAATTTGAAGTTTCTTTCCAGGGCATTGTTCTGCCAGGTGAGGTCTGATGAGCTCAGCACAGGACAGAGTGGAGCAGCCCAAAGATCCCCAGAGAGATCAAGGCCATCCACGGAACACTGACGGAACATCGGTGGCCATCTCCAAACATCCACCCCAGAGCACCTCTGACACAGCTGGAGACATCTCGCCAGCAAAGGACTGAGGAGAAATTGAAAAATGAAGATCTAATTAACATCGGAGGGGAGGGGATTTGGATCCAATGGAAACTGAACACTGAGGGTTGCTCAGCTCTGGACCAATGAACTTTGAAACAATGCATCTCTGTGGGTTTGACTGTATAAAATTTGGGGGAAAATCCTGTAAAATCTGTGTGTGATGGAATGATTCTCTCTGCAGAGCCAGCTGTGTGTGGATGAGATGATTTCTGTGGCACACCCTGGCCAGAACACCATCCTGGCCAGAAAATAAAGTAATGCCTTGACTCTCTCACATTAAAAATGTTGTTGGAGGGTTTTTGTTTTTCCCACAGTTTTGGTGAGAGAACCACCCAGAGCTTTCTGTTTTCCACAGGCAGAAACAGAAAGACAAAGGAGAGAAGGGAGATGGGGCAAAGAAAGGAGAAAACACACAGAGGAGCCAGGATTAACTGAGATTTATTTAAGCCAAAATCCCCAGAAGAGCCAGAAGATCAGATTTACCCACGGAACACCAGGATTTTCATCCCTCCAGCCACAGGTGGGACGTGAACAACAGTGGCACAACAAAGAACATTTTGCTGCTGTGTGTTTTTGAGAAATCCACCTGCACGGCTGGAATTTCCGAGCAGGAACTTTATAAAGTACAGATTTTCCCTGGCAGCTCTAGGAGATAACAAGCACAGCACACTTTTATCCTGATTTCAGGCACTGAGCTCCTGTGGGGAACCACATGAGGAGCCCGAGGGGATTTAGCCATCCCAGGGCGAGGTGGACAGGTGGGAAATTCACATCCAAATTCTTCAGAAGCATAAAAAACACAGCGTTTGCAGCCTGGGACTGTGCTCTGCTCACCAGGATCTCCTTTATCTGAGGGATCACTTCCTTATCTCTGCTGTCCCTGTGCTGTTTTTCGTGGTGAGAGCAAAAATCAGAGAATTCATGGAATGGATTTTAACCAACAGACCCTCCTTTGCTTCCCACAGGGCAGATCAGGGAGGGAATATCTCAAAAATACCCGAAATTGGAGCATGGCCTGGCCCCGGTAATGTCAGTGCAGGGCAGGTGAGCTCACCCAAGGGACTGGAACGGGGCACAGGAATACTCCTGACCACAAAAATGACAGAAATAAATCAGTTTCTGGCATAAATCCTGGAAAATGGCACAATTTCACAGGGATACAGATGAGGATTGAACACCTGGACACCTCAAATCCTCATCCTGAGACCCCCACTCCCTGTGATGTCAGTGCAGGGCAGGATGAGCTCACCCAAGGCACTGGAAAGAGGCACAGGGATATTCCTGTCCACAGAAAAAACAGAAAAAAATTTCTGGTGTAAATCCTGGAAAATGGCACAATTTCACATGGATAGAGCTGAAGATTCAACTCCTGGACACCCCAAATCCTCAACTTGAGACCCCACTCCCTGTGATGTCAGTGCAGTGCAGGGTGTGCTCACCCAAGGGACTGGAACGGGGCACAGGAATATTCCTGACCACAGAAAAAACAGAAATAAATCAGTTTTTGGTGTAAATCCTGGAAAATGGCACAATTTCACATGGATAGAGATGAGGATTGAAATCCTGGACACCCCAAATCCTCATCCTGAGACCCCACTCCCTGTGATGTCAGTGCAGGCAGGGTGAGCTCCCCCAAGGGCAGGAAAGGGGCACAGGGATATTCCTGACCACAGAAATAACAGAAAGAAATCAGTCCCCGGTGTAAATCCTCAATAATAGCATAATTTCACATGGATAGATTTTGGGACTGCACTCCTGGACACCCCAAATCCTCAACCTCAGTCCCCATTCCCTCTAATGTCAGTGCAGGGCAGGATGAGCTCACCCAAGGCACTGGAAAGAGGCACGGGGACATTCCTGACCACAGAAAAAACAGAAATAAATCAGTTTCTGGTGTAAATCCTGGGAAAACGGCACAATTTTGCATGAATAGAGCTGAGGATTGAACACTGGACACCCCAAATCCTCAACCTGAGACCCCACTCCCTGCAGTGTCACTGCAGGGCAGGGTGTGCTCACCCAAGGGACTGGAATGGGGCACAGGAATATTCCTGACTGCAGAAAAAACAGAAATAAATCAGTTTCCAGTGTAAATCCTGGAAAATGGCACAATTTCACATGGATAGGTTTGGGACTGCACTCCCGGACACCCCAAATCCTCATCCTGAGACCCCACTCCCTGTGATGTCAGTGCAGGGCAGGATGAGCCTCACCCAAGGCACTGGAAAGAGGCACAGGGATATTCCTGTCCACAGAAAAAACAGAAAAAATTTCTGGTTGTAAATCCTGGAAAATGGCACAATTTCACATGAATAGAGCTGAAGATTGAACTCCTGGACACCCCAAATCCTCAGCCTGAGACCCCACTCCCTGTGATGTCAGTGCAGGGCAGGGTGAGCAAGAGACTGGAAAAGTGCACAGAGATATTCCTGACCACAGAAAAAACAGAAATAAATCAGTTTTTGGTGTAAATCCTGGAAAACGGCACAATTTCACATGGACAGAGCCGAGGACTGACCCCAAAATTCTCACCCTGAGACCCCACAGGAGATTTCAGGGCTCCTGTGGGATAATCCCCACCCCAGGCCTGCTCCCTGCCCACACAATCATTTTCTCCCCAAATTGCTCCTAACAGCCTCCGAAACCCCAGCCACCCAAATTTTGCTCCTTTTTTGAGGCCCTGCATCAATTCCCGTGCCATTTCCTAGGACAGAGAGAATTCCTAATGCCAGGCAAGGTTTGTTGAAGGCAGCAGCTCATTTAGGCCCAGCTCCCCTTATCAAACCAGGCCTCTTCATCTGTCCTTTCAAGTTATCCTCAAAAGACTTTATTTCTACACCGCAGATGAAGGCAGAGCCTTTTTAAGTAAGTGCTTTATCCTCTTTGGGAGGCAATTAAAGAGTGCGAGAAATTACCACCTTCTGTTTCTATTCCTGTCAGGCCTGGATAATTGGTTTGTTTTAAGGGAGGCAAAAACCGCGCAGGCATTGCCAAATTCAACATTTCCACAAGCCTGGAGAGGAGCAGCGCTGCCAAAGCAAAGGGAATTTGGGAGAGGTTCCCTGGATTTCCCTGCAGGCAGGTGAAGTCAGCTCTGGGATCAGCTGGATCCTCGGAAAAGCCTGGAATTCCCTCAGAAAAGCCTGGAATTCCATCAAAAAAGTGTGGAATTCTCACAAAAAAGCCTGGAATTCTCTCAGAAAACACCGGAATTCCCTCACCAATGTGGATCTTGCCATCCTCTCCCGTCCTTCCCAACTTTAAAACTTTTCAGGTTTTAGACCACGCTTTAGAAGTTTTAGAGTTTTAGAACACGTCAATATTTACATAACCAGGACCCTGAATTTCCCTGAAGGAAGGTGAACTCTGTCAGCTCTGGGATCAGCTGGATCCTTGGAAAAGTGTGGAATTCTCTCAGAAAGCCTGGAATTCTCTCAGGAAACCTGGAATTCCCTCAGAAAAGTGTGGAATTCCTTCATCAAATTGGCTCCTGCCATCCTCTCCCCGTTCCTTCCTAACTTTTAAAAACTTCTAAAGTTTTAGAGCACTCTCAGGTCAATATTTGCACGACCAGGACCCCTGAATTTCCCTGCAGAAAGGTGAACTCAGCTCTGGGATCCTCAGAAAAGCCTGGAATTCCCTCAGAAAAGCCTGGAATTCCCTCAGAAAAGCCCGGAATCTCTCAGAAAACACCGGAATTCCCCTCACCAATGTGGCTCCTGCCATCCTCTCCCCGTCGTTCCTAACTTTTTAAAACTTTTCAAGTTTTAGAGCATGCTTTAGAAGTTTTAGAACACGTAAATATTTACATAACCAGGACCCCTGAATTTCCCTGCAGGCAGGTGAAGTCACCTCTGGATCAGCTGGATCCTCGGAAAAGTGTGGAATTCCCTCAGAAAAGCCTGGAATTCTGTCAAAAAAGTGTGGAATTCTCGCAAAAACACCTGGAATTCCCTCAGAAAAGCCTGGAATTCCCTCACCAATGTGACTCCTGCCATCCTCTCCCCATCCTTCCCAATTTTTAGAAATATTTAAAATTTTAGAGCACACTTTTAAAGTTTTAGAGTTTTAGAACACGTAAATATTTACATAACCAGGACCCCTGAATTTCCCTGCAGGCAGGTGAACTCTGTCAGCTCTGGGATCAGATGGATCCTCAGAAAAGCCTGGAATTCCCTCAGGAAACACCTGGAATTCCCTCACCAATGTGGCTCCTGCCATCCTCTCCCCGTCCTTCCTAACTTTTAAAAACTTTTCAAGTTTTAGACCACGCTTTAGAAGTTTTAGAGTTTTAGAACACGTAAATATTTGCACAATCAGGACTACTGGATTTCCCTGCAGGAAGATGAATCCAGCTCTGAGATCAGATAGATCCTCAGAAAAGCCTGGAATTTCCTCAGAAAAACCTGGAATTCTCTCAGGAAAACCTGGAATTCCCTCAGAAAAGTGTGGAATTTCTTCATCAAATTGGCTCCTGCCATCCTCTCCCCATCCTTCCTAATTTGTAAAAACTTTTAAAATTTTAGAACACACTCCGGTCAATATTTACACAACCAGGACCCCTGGATTTCCCTGCAGGAAGGTGAACTCGGCTCTGGGATCCTCAGAAAAGCCTGGAATTCCCTCAGAAAAGCCTGGAATTCTCTCAGAAAACACCGGAATTCCCTCACCAATGTGGCTCCTGCCATCCTCTCCCCGTCCTTTCTAACTTTTTAAAACTTTTCAAGTTTTAGACCCCTTTTTAGAAGTTTTAGAGTTTTAGAACACGTAAATATTTACACGATCAGGACCCCTGGATTTCCCTGCAGGAAGGTGAATTCAGCTCTGGGATCAGATGGATCCTCAGAAAAGCCTGGAATTCCCTCAGAAAAGCTTGGAATTCCTTCATCAAATTGGTTCCTGCCATCCTCTCCCTATTCTTTTCTAACTTTTAAAAACTTATAAAATTTTAGAACACACTCAGGTCAATATTTACACCTGATTACAATATTTACACCTAACCTTAACCCTAACCCTAACCCAAATCCTTCCTGGATTTCCCTGCAGGCAGGTGAGCTCTGTCAGCTCTGGGATCGGCTGGATCCTCGGAAAAGTGTGGAATTCTCTCAGAAAAGCCTGGAATTCTCTCAGAAAAGCCTGGAATTCCTTCATCAAATTGGCTCCTGCCATCCTCTCCCTGTTCCTTCCTAACTTTTAAAAACTTTTAAAGTTTTAGAACACACTCAGGTCAATATTTATGCAACCAGGACCCCTGAATTTCCCTGCAGGAAGGTGAACTCTATCAGCTCTGGGATCAGCTGGATCCTCGGAAAAGTGTGGAATTCCCTCAGAAAAGCCTGCAATTCCGTCAAAAAAGTGTGGAATTCTCGCAAAAACACCTGGAATTCCCTCAGAAAAGCATGGAATTCCTCCATCAAATTGGCTCCTGCCATCCTCTCCCCATCCTTCCCAGTTTTTAAAAACTTTTAAAGTTTTAGACCACGCTTTAGAAGTTTTAGAGCTTTAGAACACGTAAATATTTACACGATCAGGACCCCTGGATTTCCCTGCAGGAAGATGAATTCAGCTCTGGGATCAGATGGATCCTCAGAAAAGCCTGGAATTCCCTCAGAAAAACCTGGAATTCTCTCAGGAAAACATGGAATTCCCTCAGAAAAGTGTGGAATTTCTTCATCAAATTGGCTCCTGCCATCCTCTCCCCATCCTTCCTAATTTTTAAAAACTTAAAATTTTAGAACACACTCAGGTCAATATTTACACAACCAGGACCCCTGGATTTCCCTGCAGGAAGGTGAACTCGGCTCTGGGATCCTCAGAAAAGCCTGGAATTCCCTCAGAAAAGCCTGGAATTCCCTCAGAAAAGCCCGGAATCTCTCAGAAAACACCGGAATTCCCTCACCAATGTGGCTCCTGCCATCCTCTCCCCGTCGTTCCTAACTTTTTAAAACTTTTCAAGTTTTAGAGCATGCTTTAGAAGTTTTAGAACACGTAAATATTTACATAACCAGGACCCCTGAATTTCCCTGCAGGCAGGTGAAGTCAGCTCTGGGATCAGCTGGATCCTTGGAAAAGCATGGAATTCTCTCAGAAAAGCCTGGAATTCCATCAAAAAAGTGTGGAATTCTCGCAAAAATGCCTGGAATTCCCTCAGAAAAGCCTGGAATTCCTCCATCAAATTGGCTCCTGCCATCCTCTCCCCATCCTTCCTAACTTTTAAAAACTTTTCAAGTTTTAGAGCATGCTTTGGAAGTTTTAGAGTTTTAGAACATGTAAATATTTACATAACCAGGACCCCTTGAATTTCCCTGCAGGAAGGTGAACTCTGTCAGCTCTGGGATCAGCTGGTTCCTCAGAAAAGCGTGGAATTCCCACAAAAAAGCCTGGAATTCCTTCATCAAATTGGTTCCTGCCATCCTCTCCCCATCCTTCCTAACTTTTAAAACTTTTAAGTTTTAGAGTTTTAGAACACGTCAATATTTACATGACCAGGACCCCTGAATTTCCCTGCAGGAAGGTGAACTCAGCTCTGGGATCAGCTGGATCCTTGGAAAAATGTGGAATTCTCTCAGAAAAACCTGGAATTCCCTCAGAAAAGCCTGGAATTCCCTCACTGTTGCGACTCCTGCCATTCTCTCCCCATCCTTCCTAACTTTTAAAACTTTGAATATTTGAGAGCACTCTCAGGTGAATATTTGCACGATCCAGACCTGGGTGAGCTCTTCCTGCTTTCCCTGCCTCCCCTCGGGGTTGGGAAACGCAAACCGAAGCCCTGCAGATCCCTCTGGATCCCAAAATTACCAATTTTTATGTCCCAAATTCAGCCCCGTCAACTGCAGTTCGCTGAGTTTCAGTGAACGCGCACAGATTAACGTACGCGGATTAAAAGGGAAACGTGCACAGATTAAAATTAGAAATTCCAGGACCCCCCCAGGCTGCAGCAATCGGGAGCCTGACCCACATTAGCTCTCTGAAAATAATAAAACTCTTAATAAATAACAAAACTCTGCTCTTTAACTGCAGCCTGGGAATCAACTTCGGGAAAGACAAATCCATACAATCACTAAAATCGATCAAGGGTGGACAAGGGAATGACAGGAACTTTCTGGATGCATCCCCAGTGCCTCGGCTTGAAAGGTTTGAAATTCAATTACAGAAACTAAAATAATTGACCATAATGTTTTCTATTATCAGATACATACAAATCATCTTCCCTTCCTTTCCCTGCCTCAATAAAACAAATTTCAATTACTTTTTCATGATCAACAAGCTTGACCTTCTATCAAAGTCCTTCGGCAGAGCACAACTTTGGGAGTTGAATCACAGATCAGAGCTAGGACAACACAGCAGAGGATCTGCAGATCCCTTTTTAAAAATTTTTTGGTTTAAAAAACGAGAATCAAGTGCTCAAAATGCAGCTGGAGCAGCCAGGGGGAAAGCTGAGCACGGCACGGGCTGGGGAACACCAAAATCCTGGGAATTAATGGGAATGTGAGAATTCCTCGTGCTCGTTCGGCCTTTGCGTGAGACCGCGAAACTCTGCGGTGTCCGGAAGAAATTCCCGTTTTTGCCATTCCGCTAAAAATTCGTGGATGTTATTCCCCCGTTGGAATTTTCAGCTCACGGAGAGGAAAAACATTCATCAGGTGGCTGAAGGCAAGGTTTAAACATGAGTTTTAAATGGAGTTCATTGCCTTTGGAAGAGGTGCTTGGTGCAGATATTTGAGCTGGTTTTAGGGCTGGTTTTCGGGCTGGTTTTAGGGCTTTCATAATTGATTTTATTTTTAATTTTTAGATGGAATTAAATATCCCCACACCACAAGATCTACCGATGAAATAAACCTGTTGGAAATACCACAATCCCATCTCGGCTGTCTCAGCTACCCCCAAGCTCAGAGATATTTCAAATTTGCATTAAAAATGCATCCTGAGCCTTTTCCTGCTTTAACATGAGGTGATTTCGGCTCTGGTTTTTACATCACCACAAATAAATAAATTTTAAAAATAACAATAATTTTAAAAAAAGGGAATTTTCAGTTGTCACAGGAGCAAAGAAGAATGGAGAAAACAACCCCGGGGTTGCCAAGGTGACTGACACTCGTGGCTGAGGAGATGAACGGCATTGGCTCTGAAATAAAGGGAAAAAGTAGAATTTATTGTCTGGTGGAAGGAAATCTTTTCCTTGTGACTCCCTCTGGTGTGAAATTCCCCAGCTCCAGGCCCTGATTCAGCGTCTGGCTCTGGATTCCTCTGACTGGGAATGCAAATCCGATGGAATTTGATGCCTTTTTTGTGCCAAATGTCACGGGAGGAGAGCGTTGCCCAACAAGATGAGGACATTGTGGCCGTGATGTTTTCTGTAATCAGAATTTTGTTTCTTTTTCCCATTTCCTGCAGCCTCTCCCAGCACCATTCCCAAAATTCCTCTCAAAGCAGGTGACAATCTTGATCTTCACGCTCCTCTTTCCATTCCTCTCTCCTGATGTGTGCTCATTTCTGGAAAAAAAACCTCATTTTTTTTCTTGCCTGTTTAACTCACGTATTAATCTCCATTGAGCTCTCCAAAAACGAATTTCAATCTTCACGGGTGACAAAAAAAAAAAAGAAAAAAAAAAAAAGGAGAATCGTTTTTGATTCACACCCTCCTTGATTTTCATCAATCAACCTTTGCTGCTCAAGTACTGTTTAATCAAAAAAAGAAGAAAAAAAAAAATCCCAGATGGCTCCTGAGATTTATCATCAGAATGGAAAATGCATTTCAGCTCCCACGTGGAGCAGCTCCTGAGACCAACTTAACTCATAAAAAAAATAGAAAAAAAGAAATAAAAAACCCCAACAAACGAAGGAAAAACCCCAAATCTGCCTCCCACGCTTGTGTGTGACAGATTATGGAATATTTATATTGAGCTGGTTGGATTTTTTAGTGACATAAATGTGTCCAAATGCTGCTCCCACTTAAACCTGGACACACATTTTGCTGTAAAAATTCCAGGAAAAATTCCAGTAAAAAATCCAGGCCTTTCCCGAAGGGCTCCTGGAGCACATCCCTTCTCCGGTTCCGTGGGGTTGGGTCGTTAGAAATTATTAAATTATTAGAAATCCGAAGTGGCAGCTTTAATGGTGCCCAGGGAATTTGGGCACTCGGCTGCCATTGAATCTGAATTTCACTGCTTTTTCTGAGATCTTGCTCGAAATTGGGGCTTCAGCAAGGCCTGGGGAGAGTTAAAACACAGCAGGGAACCTGAAAAGAGAATAAATTAATGCACAGAGCATTGTATTGTATTGTATTGTATTGTATTATATTGCATTGTATTGCATTGTATTGTATTGTATTGTATTGTATTGTATTGTATTGTATTCTATTCTATTCTATTCTATTCTATTCTATTCTATTCTATTCTATTATATTATATTATATTACATTATATTGTATTGTATTGTATTCTATTCTATTCTATTCTATTCTATTCTATTCTATTCTATTCTATTCCATTCTATTCTATTCTATTCTATTCTATATTATATTCGCCTTAAATCCATAGTGGAAGTAAGGATTCGGTGTCTCCACACTTAAAAATTTAAAATATTTCAAATTTAAAATCTAAATTAAATGCAAATTAACGTTAACCATCAATTCATGCAAATGAAGCAGAACAGAAATATTTTCCTCCGTGGATTTATGACTTTCTGGGCCCTTCTAGTGAGGGATTTGTGCCCTGATTGTGTCCTTGGTGAAATCTCGTTCCCGTCTGTCCTTACAACAACATCAAAATGTTGGGAATTCCTTATTCCTTATATATATTTTCCATATTCCTTAACCCCCAGAGAAACAAAGGCTGAACATTGAAATAAAGTCATTTTTGAGTCCAAGTCCTGAACCCCGAATGAGGGAATTTAACCCAAAACTCCACATGGGGAAGGGCACAAATTGCTCTGCTCGAGCTTCCTCTGCTTCCCAAAATTTCCGCCCCCTCAAAAAAAACCTGGGAATGTTTTTTTAATTTCTGGACTTTCCATGGAAACATTTTAATAACCATGGGAGGTGATATCTGACTCAGCAATCTGAATGCATTTTATTCACTGAATCTGAATAAAATATTGCAGGTGCCGGCACGGAAAGGTAATAATTCACAGAGTTTTATGCATTCCTTACCGAGCTGCAAAGCTGCTTTTTTTTTTTTAATAAATAATTCCCAAGGACTGACCTCTCAGTCATTTTTTGCCCAGCTGACTCTGAAATAACTCTCTGAAATCTCCTGAAAAATTAGAATTTTTAAGGCTGGGAAGAGAAGAGCTCATGGCAGCTTTCCCCATCCTGCCTCTAACAGGAAAATCCTAATTTTTAAAAAAATCCCCAATTATTGGGAAAACCCCAATTTTCTCCAAACTATTGGAAAGCCCCAATAATTAGGAGAAAATCAGGACAGGGCATGGAGAAAATGGACTTTTGCTGTGGCTGAGTGACTCCAGATAATTAATCGGAAAAAAACCAAATTCTGGGGTTCCTCAACGATTTCAGTCCTGATTCTTTGGGATATTTTTGGTTTGATGCTCTGACCCAGCTCAGGACCTGCACAGCCCTGAGGATTTGGGAATCTCAGGGATGGAAAAAACCCAAATTCTGGGGTTCCTCAACGATTTCAGTCCTCATTTTTTGCAGTATTCCTGGTTTGGTGCTCTGACCCAGGCCAGGACCTGCACAGCCCTGAGGATTTGGGAATCCCAGAGTCACATGGATGGAAAAAACCCCAAATCCCAGGGTTTCCCAATGATTTCCATCCTGATTCTTTGGGGTATTTCTGGTTTGATGCTCTGACCCAGCTCGGGACCTGCACAGCCCGGAAGGTTTGGGTATTTCAGAGCCACAGGGATGAAAAAAACTCCCAAATTCTGGGGTTCCTCAATGACCTCAGTCCTGATTCTTTGGGATATTTTTGGTTTGATGCTCTGACCCAGCTCAGGACCCGCACAGCCCTGAGGATTTGAGAATCTCAGAGCCAATGGGATGGAAAAAACCCCCAAATTCCAGGGTTCCTCAAAGATCTCAGTCCTGATTCTTTGGGCTATTTCTGGTTTGATGCTCTGACCCAACTCAGGACCTGCACAGCCCCCAAGGGTTTGGGAATCTCAGGGATGGAAAAACCCCAAATTCTGGGTTTTCTCAATGATCTCAGACCTGATTCTTCGGGATATTTCTGGTTTGGTGCTCCTACCCAGCTCAGGACCTGCACTGCCCTGAGGGTTTGGGACTCTCAGGGATGGAAAAAACCTCAAATTCCGGGGTTCCTCAATGATCTCAGACCTAATTTTTTGGGATATTTCTGGTTTGGTGCTCCTACCCAGCTCAGGACCTGCACTGCCCTGAGGGTTTGGGAGTCTTAGGGATGGAAAAACCCCAAATTCCAGGGCTCCTCAACAATCTCAGTCTTGATTCTTTGGGGTATTTCTGGTTTGGTGCTGCCCTGAGGGTTTGGGGATGGAAAAAACCCCCAAATTCCAGGGTTTCTCAACGATTTCAGTCCTGGTTTTTTGGGATATTTTTGGTTTGATGCTCTGACCCAGCCCAAGACCTGCACATCCCTGAGGCTTTGGGAATCTCAGGGATGGAAAAACCCCAAATTCCAGGGCTCCTCAACAATCTCAGTCTTGATTCTTTGGGGTATTTCTGGTTTGGTGCTGCCCTGAGGGTTTGGGAATCTCAGAGCCACAGGGATGGAAAAATCCCCAAATTTCAGGGATCCTCACTGATCTGGTGCTTGGATTTGGAGAAAAAGCAGCAGCAGCAGTTCTGTAACTCCCAGGTGATTCCCAGCCCTCCTTTCCCGTGGATAATCCTGAGGAAACCACTCCCCAAAACTGAAAATTCCAACTTCAAGGTAAAATTCCTTGTTCAGAACCGAGGACGGGACAGCTCCAACTCCAGAAATCAGGGCTGGGGCGGCCTTAAAAAAATCCCCGATGGAATCCATGCCCCAAACGAGGCAGAACAGGAGCTTTTAGCTACTCAAAAACCTCGGACGTGGAGGAAATCCAGGGAAATTCTCTTCCCTCTCCCCAGCGAGGCACCCCGGGGCAGCAGCTATTTAAGATTTTTTTTCCCAATAAAAAGTAAAATCCGCATTTTTTGTCTCCTTCACAAAATCCTCCCCCGTTTGCACGTGCCCAGATCAGAGCTCCAAAAAACCCATCTCGTTCAGCCACGTGAAATAAAGAATTCCATTATTTAAAAAAAAAAAAAAAAGGAATGCGGAGGGGAACCGTGACCCCCCTGACCTCGAGGAAGTGTTGAGATTATTGGCGGTGATTAATTTAGAGGGAGAAACGAGGCGCGATAATCACCTTTAAATATGAAAAAGATTTCCTCCAGGAGAAAGAGAATTTATTCTCCGGCACGAGTTGGTGGTGAATTAATGGAGATGGAAATGAGACTCCGGGAAAAAACTTTTAATTGCTCTGAGTGGAATAGGTGAAATGCTGGGGACACAAATCCGTGGGGAATGTCGGGAATATCGCACGGATACCTTGGATTTCAGGACTGGGGGTGCCTGAGGATTTCCCACATCCCAAAAATTGTATTCTCCATGATTTTTGCCCCAAAATCTCCGTGATTTCCACCCAGAGGAATTCCTGGGGTTGTTCTCCATGAGAAATTCCCTTGGGAGTGAGGGAGGTTCTGTCCAAGCCAGGCAGGGAAGGGATTGTTTTTTTAGTTTTCTTTCGTTAGTAAAATAAGTTTATATTGTAATAAATAAAATACAATTTTATTTTACTTACTAAAACAAGTTTATAATTGCAATAAATAATTAAAATTTATAAACTAATTAATTTTATGGTGCCAAGGGGGAATAATTGGGCTGGGGGAGGAACATTCCAGAGGGACTTATCCCGAGCTGGATTCTGCCCCGGCCACACCACCCTCAAAATAACGCAGGAATTGTGGAGATCCTCGGATTTTCCTCTGGTCTGGGGAAGATCCCAATCAATAAAATTTATATTTTCCTGGCTTTGCCTTGGAAATCCTGGAATTCAAAGAAATCCGCTGGATTTTCTTGCACAGAAACCTCGGGAAGTTGCGCCGGTCGGGTGTCCCATTTATTGAGGAGGTGAGGGGGAGGTGTGTTCTGCTAGAAAAGAGAATTTCCAGTTGATCAACTGATCACTTTGTCATAATTTTGTTAATTTGTTTCGGGGAATTGATCTGAATTTTCGGCAGTTTTCGGTACTGATGTGTGTGATGGCTCTGGAAAGTTGGGAATTTCCTCACAGTCAGGCGAAATGCTGTGCCCAGGCATTTGGAATAAATCCTGGATTATCTGGAGGTTTTAATATTTAAAATCAGCTGTATCCATTCTATATAATATTAATAATATTAATTATTAATAATAATCATTAATTGGCAATTATCAATACAACCTATTTAAATGTTCATCAAGGCTTTTATTCATTACGTGAGTGTCCCTCAGTGTCACACTCTGGTTGTGACTCTGGCGTTTATATCCAGGATTAGGGGATGGGCTTGGGGGAGAGAATTATTAAATAATTGTTATTAATTATTAATTATTAATTATTAATTATTAATTATTAATTATTAGTTATGATTAATTATAAATTATTAATTACCAGTACAGCTTATTGAAAAGTTCATCAAGGCCTTTATTCTTGACCTGGGTGTCCCTCAGTGTCACACTCTGGTTGTGGCTCTGGCATTTTTATCCATAATTAGAGGATGGGCTTGGGGGAGAGAATAATTAATTATTGACATTAATTATTAATTGTAATTTTTAATGGTTAGCTATTAATTATTAATAATAATCATTAATTGACAATTATCAATATAGCTTATTGAAAAGTTCATCAAGGCCTTTATTCATGACCTGAGTGTCGCTCAGTGTCACACTCCGGTTGTGACTCTGGCGTTTTTTATCCAGGATTGGGGAATGGGCTTTGGGGAGATAATTACTAAATATTAATTATTTACTATTTATTGTTAATTAGCAATTATTAATTACCAGTACAGCTAATTGCAAGATTCATCAAGGCCTTTATTCATTGCCTGGGTGTCCCTCTGTGTCACAGTCTGGTTGTGACTCTGATATTTTTTATCCAGGATTAGGGGATGCGCTTGGGGGAGAGAATTATTAAATAATAATTATCTATTTTTTAATTATTACTTATGATTAATTATAAATTATTAATTACCAGTGCAGCTTATTGAAAAGTTCATCAAGGCCTTTATTAATGAACTGAGTGTCCCTCAGTATCACAGTCTAGTTGTGACTCTGACGTTTTTTATCCAGAATTAGGGGATGGCCTTGGGAGAGATAATAATTAAATAATAATTATCAATTATTATTAATACTAATCGTGAATTGTTAATTATTTTTATCAATATTAAGTATTTATTATCAATACAGCTTATTGAAAAGTCATCAAGGCCTTTATTCACAACCTGAGTGTCCCTCAGTGTCACACTCTGGTCGTGGCTCTGGTGTTTTTTATCCAGAATTAGGGGATGCGCTTGGGGGAGATAATTATTAAATAATAATTATCTATTATTTAATTATTAATTATGATTAATTATAAATTATTAATTACCAGTGCAGCTTACTGAAAAGTTCGTCAAGACCTTTATTCATGACCTGAGTGTCCCTCAGTGTCACACTCTGGCTGTGGCTCTGGTGTTTTTTATCCAGGACTGGGGAATGGGCTTGGTGGAGAGAATTACTAAATAATAATTATTTATTATTTATTATTAATTATTACTAATTATCAATTATTAATTACCAGTACAGTTTATTGAAAAGTTCATCAAGGCCTTTATTCATGACCTGAGTGTCCCTCAGTGTCACAGTCTGGCTCTGGCTCTGGTGTTTTTTATCCAGGATTAGGGGATGGGCTTTGGGGAGAGAATTATTAAATAATAACTATTTAGTATTAATTTTTAATTGATAATTATTAATTATTATTAATTATCAATTATTAATTGCCAGTACAGCTAATTGCAAGGTTCATCCAGACCTTTATTCACTACCTGAGTGTCCCTCAGTGTCACAGTCTGGTTGTGACTCTGGCATTTGTTATCCAGGATTAGGGGATGGGCTTGGGGGAGAGAATTATTAAATAATAATTATCTATTATTTAATTATTAGTTATGATTAATTATAAATTATTAATTACCAGTGCAGCTTATTGAAAAGTTCATCAGCGCCTTTATTAATGACCTGAGTGTCTCTCAGTGTCACAGTCTGGTTGCGACTCTGGCATTTTTTATCCAGGATTAGGGGATGGCCTTGGGAGAGATAATAATTAAACAATAATTATCAAGTATTATTAACACTAATCGTGAATTGTTAATTATTTATATCAATATTAAGTATTTCTTATCAATACAGCTTATTGAAAAGTTCATCAAGGCCTTTATTCACGACCTTAGTGTCCCTCAGTGTCACAGTCTGGCTGTGGCTCTCGTGTTTTTTATCCAGGACTGGGGAATGGGCTTGGGGGAGAGAATTACTTAATAATGATTATTTATTATTTATTATTAATTATTACTAATCATCAATTATTAATTACCAGTGCAGCTTATTGAAAAGTTCATCAAGGCCTTTATTAATGACCTGAGTGTCCCTCAGTGTCACACTCTGGTTGTGACTCTGGCATTTTTTATCCAGGATTAGGGGATGGGCTTTGGGGAGAGAATTATTAAATAATAACTATTTAGTATTAATTATTAATTGATAATTATTAATTATTATTAATTATCAATTATTAATTGCCAGTACAACTAATTACAAGATTCATCAAGGCCTTTATTCATGACCTGAGTGTCCCTGAGTGTCACACTCTGGTTGTGACTCTGACATTTTTTATCCAGAATTAGGGAATGGGCTTGTGGGAGATAATTATTAAATAATAACTATCTAGTATTAATTATTGATTGTTATTAATTATCAATTATTAATTACCAGTACAGCTTTTTGAAAAGTTCATCAAGGCCTTTTATTCATGACCTGAGTGTCCCTCAGTGTCACACTCTGGTTGTGGCTCTGGTATTTTTTATCCAGAATTAAGGGATGAACTTGGGGGACACAATCACTAATTATTGATTACTAATTATCAACTATTAATTTTTTTAGGGTTTGGCACAAAGAGCAGCTCCAATGATTTTTATTCCAGTCCCCATTATTTTTTTCCCAGTGGGGGAACACCCCAGGCTCAGTTTGTTGCCGTTCCCTCCTAGTTTTACATTTATTTTCTGCCTCCTCCGTCGCTCGATTTGCTCCTTCAATTTATTTTAAAATTCCATAGCAACGCGGATTTGCGCGGAACTCTCCCTCCTCCCGCGATTCGAGTGTAAACAGTCGTTAAAACAAAAGTTTTCACCCACAATTAGCTGACGAGAAAACAGCTCAAACTCTATTTTTTTCCCAGTCGCTTTTCCGCTATTAAAAGGAGTATTTTCTGATTCCCTTTTTATAGGTTTTGATTATTTATAAGCAATTTTCCGAGGCGAAAAGATGTTTTTTCTCCCAAGAATTGAACTCAGAATATTTTTGCCGTGGGTGCCTGGGGAAACGTGGAGATTCCTGAGCTCCCGCGTGGAGAACCGTGTGCAAAAATGTGCAAAAATGTGCAAAAATGTGCAAAAATGTGCAAAAATGCGCAAAAATCCTTGGATTTGGGGCGAAAATCCTTTGGAATGTGTCAAAATCCTGGGATTTGTAATCCAGGAATACAGGGATGGGAACACACAGGAAATCCTAAATCCAGGCTGGCCTGGAAATTCCGCTGGGATTGGAGCTGACCTAAAACAAATCATTTTAAATCCAACTGGGCTGTCCCAGGCAAGGCCTGGCTGGGGGACTCGCTCTGGAAATGAAATGAAATAAAATGAAATAAAACAGAAGAAAGTAAAGTAAAATAAAATAATTAAAATAAAATAAAATAAAATAAAATAAAGTAAAATAAATGATTAAAATAAAAATTAATAAAATAAAATAAATCAATAAAATGAAATAAAATAAAACAAAGTATTAAAATAAAATGAAATAAAATATAATAAAAAGAAGTAAAATAATAGAAAATAAAATATTAAAATTAAAAAAAAATAAAAATAAAGTAAAAATAAATAAAACAAAACAAAACAAAACAAAACAAAACAAAGCAAAACAAAATAAAATAAAATAAAATAAAATAAAATAAAATAAAATAAAATAAAATAAAATAAAATAAAATAAAATAAAATAAAATAAAATAAAATAAAATAGAATCATAACCACAGCCTGCACTGGTGTGTAACACCTGACTGGAAAAGGCACCAAATCACCTTTGATATGGAGAAATCGGTCAATACTGATAATCATGACTCAGGAAATATTGATAAGCATGGCTCAGTCAATATTGATAAGCATGGCTCAGTCAATACTGATAATCATGACTCAGGAAATATTGATAAGCATGGCTCAGTCACTATTGATAGACATGACTCAGTCAATATTTAAGCGTGACTTAGTCAATATCGATAATCATGACTCCATCAATACTGATAAGCATGACTCAGTCAATATTGATAAGCATGACTCAGGAAATATTGATAAGCATGACTCAGTCACTATTGATAATCCTGCCTCAGTCATTATTGATAACCATGCCTCAGTCACTATTGATAACCATGCCTCAGTCATTATTGATAACCATGCCTCAGTCACTATTGATAATCCTGCCTCAGTCACTATTGATAACCATGCCTCAGTCATTATTGATAACCATGCCTCAGTCATTATTGATAACCATGCCTCAGTCATTATTGATAACCATGCCTCAGTCACTATTGATAACCATGCCTCAGTCATTATTGATAACCATGCCTCAGTCACTATTGATAACCATGCCTCAGTCATTATTGATAACCATGCCTCAGTCACTATTGATAATCCTGCCTCAGTCATTATTGATAACCATGCCTCAGTCACTATTGATAACCATGCCTCAGTCACTATTGATAACCATGCCTCAGTCATTATTGATAACCATGCCTCAGTCACTATTGATAACCATGCCTCAGTCATTATTGATAACCATGCCTCAGTCATTATTGATAACCATGCCTCAGTCATTATTGATAACCATGCCTCAGTCACTATTGATAACCATGCCTCAGTCATTATTGATAACCATGCCTCAGTCACTATTGATAACCATGCCTCAGTCATTATTGATAACCATGCCTCAGTCACTATTGATAATCCTGCCTCAGTCATTATTGATAACCATGCCTCAGTCACTATTGATAACCATGCCTCAGTCATTATTGATAACCATGCCTCAGTCACTATTGATAACCATGCCTCAGTCATTATTGATAACCATGCCTCAGTCATTATTGATAACCATGCCTCAGTCACTATTGATAATCCTGCCTCAGTCATTATTGATAACCATGCCTCAGTCACTATTGATAACCATGCCTCAGTCATTATTGATAACCATGCCTCAGCCACTATTGATAACCATGCCTCAGTCACTATTGATAACCATGCCTCAGTCACTATTGATAATCCTGCCTCAGTCATTATTGATAACCATGCCTCAGCCACTATTGATAGCCATGCCTCAGTCACTATTGATAACCATGCCTCAGTCACTATTGATAACCATGCCTCAGCCACTATTGATAACCATGCCTCAGTCACTATTGATAACCATGCCTCAGTCACTATTGATAACCGTGCCTCAGTCACTATTGATAACCATGCCTCAGTCACTATTGATAACCATGCCTCAGTCATTATTGATAACCATGCCTCAGTCACTATTGATAATCATGCCTCAGTCACTATTGATAATCCTGCCTCAGTCATTATTGATAACCATGCCTCAATCATTATTGATAATCATGCCTCAATCATTATTGATAACCATGCCTCAGTCACTATTGATAATCATGCCTCAGTCACTATTGATAACCATGCCTCAGTCACTATTGATAACCATGCCTCAGTCACTATTGATAACCATGCCTCAGTCACTATTGATAGCCATGCCTCAGTCACTATTGATAACCATGCCTCAGTCATTATTGATAACCATGCCTCAGTCATTATTGATAATCATGCCTCAATCATTATTGATAACCATGCCTCAGTCACTATTGATCAGCCCAGCTCTGCTGGAATCAATCCATTTCCCCCCAGCTCCAGCTGACCAAGGCAAGGCTGAGCTGAGCTTTGCTGAGCTGAGCTTTGCTGAGCTGAGCTTTGCTGGGCTGAGCTGAGCTTTGCTGAGCTGAGCTTTGCTGAGCTGAGCTTTACTGGACTGAGTTTTACTGAGCTGAGCTTTGCTGAGCTGAGCTTTGCTGGGTTGGGCTGAGCTTTGCTGGGCTGAGCTTTACTGGGATGAGTTTTACTGAGCTGAGCTTTGCAGGGCTGAGCTTTGCAGGGCTGAGCTTTGCTGGGCTGAGCTTTGCTGGGTTGGGCTCCCATCAAACCCCAAACAAACCCCACGAGTGCTCAGTTCCATCCCTGCCGCAGCCCCCGTGCCCTGGGCTGTAATTCCCACATTTTCAATGTGGGCAGTTCAATGTATGGAATGTTTAATGCACATCTCCCTCCATCTCCGGGCGGTTCAATGTATGGAATGTTTAATGCACATCTCCATCTCCAGGCGGTTCAATGTATGGAATGTTTAAGGCACATCTCCATCTCTGGGCGGTTCAATGTATGGAATGTTTAAGGCACATCTCCACCTCCGGGCGGTTCAATGTATGGAATGTTTAATGCACATCTCCATCTCCGGGCAGTTCAATGTATGGAATGTTTAAGGCACATCTCCATCTCCGGGCGGTTCAATGTATGGAATGTTTAAGGCACATCTCCATCTCCGGGTGGTTCAATGTATGGAATGTTTAAGGCACATCTCCATCTCCAGGCGGTTCAATGCATGCAATGTTTAAGGCACATCTCCATCTCTGGGCGGTTCAATGTATGGAATGTTTAATGCACATCTCCATTTCCGGGCAGTTCAATGTATGGAATGTTTAAGGCACATCTCCATCCCTCTCCAGGCGTTCATTCCCATTGGGGAGATGGATGGAAATCGTTCCCGAGCTGCTGCTGACAGCCTCAGGCTCCTAAAGAAATATCAGAGAGAAAGAACTCCAGAAATTGAAATAAATGTCTGAGTCCAGAGATAAATCAGTGGCTGACCCCAGAAATGAAAATAAATATCCAACTCCAGGTATATAAGGAAATTTGTGACTCCAGAAATAGAAATAAATATCTGACTCCAGGTATATAAATCAATATCCAACTCTAGATATATAATTCAATATCTGACTCCAGGTATATAAATAAATATCTTATTCCAGATACATAAATAAATATCTGACTCCAGAAATAAAAATAAATGTCCAACTCTAGGTATTTAAGGAAATACGTGACTCCAGAAATATAAATAAATATCTGACTCCAGGTATATAAATAAATATCCAACTCCAGATATATAAATCAATATCTGACCCCAGAAATAAAAATAAATACCCAAGTCCAGAAATAGAAATAAATATCCAACTCCAGGCATATAAGGAAATATGTGACTCCAGAAATACAAATAAATATCTGACTCCAGGTATATAAATAAATATCTTATTCCAGATACATAAATAAATATCTGCCTCCAGAAATAGAAATAAATATCCAACTCCAGATAAATAAATATATATGTATCTCTAGTAATGAAATATCCAACTGCAGAAATATAAATAAATATCCAAATCTAGATATATAAATCAATACCCAACTCCAGGTATATAAATCAATATCTGACTCCAGAAATATAAATCAATATCTGACTCCAGAAATATAAATAAATATCTTATTCCAGATACAGAAATCAACACCTGACTCCAGAAATATAAATAAATATCCATCTCCAGAAATATAACTAAATGTGTAACTCGTGACTTTAAACAAATATGACACCAGAAATATAAATACATATCTAACTCCAGAAATAGAAATCAATATCAAACTACAGGAATATAAATAATTGTTTCACTCCAGAAATATAAATAAATATCTGACTCCAGAAATAGAAATGAATATTTCACTCCAGAAATATAAATAAATACCTGACCCCAGAAATATTAATGAATATTTCACTCCAGAAATATAAATATCTGACTCCAGAACTCCTCCCACTGTCGTGACCTTCACATTAAACATTTTCCTTTCCTTTTTTCCTTTCTTTCTCTTTCCCTCTCTCTTCTTTTCCTTTTTCCTTTTCCAGGTGGAATTTCAGGGCTCTCGAGGAGCTCTACACCACAGCCTCATCCAGCCCTATATTTATATTTATATGTATATTTATATGTATATTATTCATATTTATATTTATATTTATATTTATATTTATATTTATATTTATATTTATATTTGTATTTGTATTTGTATTTTATATGTTTATAGTTTTATATATATTTATAAATTTATATATTTATATTTGTATTTATATTTATTTGAATTTGAATTTGAATTTTATTTATTGGTATTGATATTGATATGGATATTGGTATTTATTTTTATTTTTATTTTTATATTTTTGTATTTTATATATTTTTATATATATTTTTATATTACATATATTTATATATTTTTATATTTATGTTTATATTTGTATTTATATTTATATCTAATCTTAATTTTAATTTTATATATTGATATCGATATTGATATTGATATTTGTATTTATATTTATTTTTGTTTTTATATATTTTTATAATTATATATTTATATAATTATATATTTATATATTTATATATTTATATATGTATATATTTATATGTTTATATATCTTTATATTTATATTTAATTTTAGTTTTAATTTTAATTTTATTTATTGGTATTGGTATTGGTATTGGTATTGACATTGATATTGGTGTTGATATTGATATTGATATTTCTTTATGAAACTCCCTTGAAATTTGATGAATTTTGGGAATTTCTGCGCCATTCCCATGGATCTGTTGGGATTTCTCTGTTGTTTCCCACTCCCCCCAGGTGAGGTCCCTGACACCCACAGGGTTTTTATTCTTTTGGGGGAAGGAATTTGGAGTTTTCCCCTCCACCTTTCTTTCCCCTAATTAACATCCACAATTCATTATAATAAATGAGGAATTTCTCACAGAGCACTCCCTCCTCCCGGCAGGCAAAAATCTCCTTTTTTTCCCCTCCCTGCTAATCCTCAGTTTAAAAAAAATCTTGGAATATTTCAATTTTTTTCCCCAGAGCAGACTGAACCCACGAACAAAGAGTGAAATCAGAATTTCCAACCCCAACATTTGCTGATCCAGGCCCTTCCCTCCTTTTCCCACTGCCCAATCCCAGCGCTAATTTAATCAATTAATTAATCAGTTTCCCACATCTGCCGAATTTATCATAAGCTCCTTTTTTTCTGCTAAATCCCTAAAAAAACCTTCAAATCGCGGCATTACATTAATCGGAAATAAAGCTTATTTAAGCCCAAATATTCCTGATTTCAATCCTAATGAGCTCTGGATTGGCAGAATGGGAGCAGGAGTCGGAATTAGCTCTTTAAAAGGATTTTTTTTTCTCTTTTTTAACCACCGGAATCCCTCAGAAATGCCTCGAATCAAATCCTAAACTCAACTATCACTCTGCAGGTTTATGTTCTAAATTTATTTTGTTTTTAAGCACTTCTTGAGCTTTGTTTTGGTTTTCCCACGCGAGGTTTGGTGGTCCCTGATGGAGGAATTCTGAGCGCTAAAAGCTGTTTTTTAAAGCATTTAAAATTTATTATTTTTAAATTTGTTTATTAATTATTTCTATTTAATATAATGCACTGTACTATAATATAATATAATACACTGTACTGTAATATAATATAATATAATATAATATAATATAATATAATATAATAATATATTATTATATTATTATATAGAATAGAATAGAATAGAATAGAATAGAATAGAATAGAATAGAATAGATCTTTATTGATAATGTATTTATTAATTTAAAATTAATAAAAGCATTTAAAATTAAGCTACTGAAATTAAATTAATAAAAACTAAATAATGATGACATTCAAACGATCCCTCTGGATCCCTTTTTCCCATCTCCTCATCCTCTGGATCCCTTTCATGTCCTTCCATTCCAGAGATGAAATTCAAATGATCCTAAAATCAAAACAGGATTTTTGTGTTGATTCCTCTGCTGCTCTCACTGCCTCAATCCAACTTTCCCTAATTCATCTTTCTGTTTCAGCTTTTCCTAAATTCCCTTCCCATGTTTTTTTCCTGTCTCAGATTCGGCCCCGTCACAAAATAGATCGGCCCACCTAAATGGATTTATGCTCTAATGACACTTGAAATTAAAATCAAATCAAATCAAATCAAATCAAATCAAATAAAATAGAATAGAATAGAATAGAATAGAATAGAATAGAATAAATAAAATAAATAAAATAAATAAAATAAATAAAATAAATAAAAATAAAATAAAATAAAATAAAATAAAATAAAATAAAATAAAATAAAATAAAATAAAATAAAACTCAGTCTCTCTCTGCTTTAATCCCCATTCTTCCCTTGCTGTTAATTTCCCATATTTGGGAAAAAAACCCCAAACCCCCAATTTTGAACACATTGTGGGGAGGAAAGTTTCTATTTCATATTTTATTAATATATTTCAAATTCACGGGAATTACACTGCTGAGGGTGGGTGAGCAAAATGTTCTATTGAGAGTTGTATTTATGGAAAAACAAATTAAAATTTCTATTTCGAATTCACAGGAATTACACTGCTCAGGGTGGGTGAGAGATTTGCATAAATACAAACTGAGATTTGTATTTATGGAAAAACAAAGTAAAAGTTTCTATTTCGTGGCTTTATTAAAATATTTAGAATTCGGGAATTACAGCACTCAGGGCAAGTGAGAGATTTGTATAAATACAAAGAGATTTGTATTTGTGGAAAAACGAAAGTTTCTATTTTGTGGCTTTATTAATATATATTGAATAAATGGGAATTACGCCACCCAGGGTGGGTGAGAAATTTGTATAAATACAAACTGAGATTTGTATTTATGGAAAAACAAAGTAAAACTTTCTATTTTGTGCTTTATTAATATATTTCAAATTCAAGGGAATTACACTGCTGAGGGTGGGTGAGCAAAATGTTCTGCTGAGATTTATATTTATGGAAAACCAAAATATTGGGGTGACTGTTGAATGTTCAGTTTCCTGGTGGTGAACGATTTCTTTCCCAAGGAGGTGTCGGGATGGCTTTGAGACCTTCCCACAAAATATCCGATCCCAAAACATCCCTAAGAACCCAAATCCCCTGCGGGAAGTGTTGGATTTCAGATAAAACTCCATCTGAAAAGAAGAAATATTAGAAAGAATTTGCCTCGGAATTCCAGGGGTGGAATGAACCGACGAGGGGAAAAATTCTTGATCTTGAAATAACAGCGAGTATTCAAAATCGCTTTTAAAAAAATCCTTCATTTACAAATTCCAAAGCGAAGGAAAAATTTTAAAAAACCTTTCATTTACAAATTCCAAAGTGAAGGGAAAATTTGCTATTTTGTTCTGGAAAATCTGTTCCAGGGAAAATTTAAATACAATGATTTAAAAAAAAAAAAAAAAGGAGGAAAATCTCTTTTAAAATTATAATTAACACCAAATGCTGTGTGAGGGATCATCTCCTTTTCGCTTCCGGCTGCTCCCTCAATCGCACATTTCACGTCCCTCGGAATTTCAGGGGAAAATTTTCCAACGGCACAAGGAAGGCTCAGTTTGAGCTCCTCCAGGGGACAAACCAGACCTCGTTTGGAGAGAAGGAAAAACTCCTCACGGTGGAAATCCTTCATCCTCTTTGTGGAAAAAGCAGGAGATGGAGTGGGGGAAAATCTCCGTTGTTGATCCATGATTTGCTGAAAGCTTCAATGCAAATTCAAAGAGCGCGGATGGGGATGGAACATCTCTAAACTCCCAAAAAATTATCTGATATTGATATAAAATCAATATCCGGGCCGGGATCCAAGCCTTGCCTTAATGCAGAGTGATTTTGGGAGGCTTAAAAATACCCACGATCCTCCGGTGATTGGCGGCCCTGCTGGGGAAGCTGCCAAAGCCAAATCGATTTCATTTTAATTTTTCTTTTTCCCCACCCCTTTTGAAGGACTCCTCATAATTGAAGGTGGAAATGAAAGCTCAGAAGAGCAGAGGTTTCCTGTCAATCCTCAGCAAAAATTTTTTAGCGTCTTGTTTATTTCGGTTCACCCCAAACTCCAGAAAATACTGGAATTTGTGATCGCCCTGAGTAACCAAGGGGAGAACAGAGCAAAATACAAAATTCCCAAATGCATTCCCTAATCTGCAAAGTCTCTCATCTATTTTTAGTGAAAACAGCAAAAATTTTCTATCAATCTTCAGAAGAATGTTTTTTCCCCTCTTGTGTTTTTTAGGCTCACCCCAAACTCCAGAAAATACTGGAATTTGTGATTGCCCTGAGTAGCCAAGGGGAACACAGAGCAAAATTTGAAATTCCCAAATGCATTCCCTGATCTGCAAAAGTCTCTCACCCATTTTTAATGAAAAAGGTGAAAATTTCCCATCAACCGTCACTGAAAATTTTCCCCTCTTGTTATTTTTTTAGGCTCACCCCGAACTCCAGAAAATACTGGAATTTGTGATCGTCCTGAGCAGCCAAGGGGAGAACAGAGCAAAATACAAAATTCCCAAATGCTTTCCCTGATCTCCAAGGTCTCTTCCACATTTTTAATGGAAATGATGACAATTTCCTATCAATCCTCAGCAAAATTTTTTTCCCCTCTTGTGTTTTTTAGGCTCACCCCAAACTCCAGAAAATACTGGAATTTGTGATTGCTCTGAGCAGTGAAGGGGAACACAGAAAAAAATACAAAATTCTCAAATGCATTCCCTGATCTGAAAATGCCTTTCACCCATTTTAATGACAATTTCCCATCAATCCCCAGCTAAATTTTCTTCCCCTCTTGTATTTTTTTGGCTAACCCCAAACTCCAGAAAATACTGGAATTTGTGATCGCCCTGAGCAGCCAAGGGGAGAACAGAGCAAAATACAAAATTCCCAAATGCATTCCCTGATCTGCAAACATCTCTCACCCATTTTTAATGAAAACGGCAAAAATTTTCTATCAATCCTCAGCAAAATTCTTTCCCCTCTTGTGTTTTTTAAGCTCACCCCAAACTCCAGAAAATACTGGAATTTGTGATAGCCCTGAGTAGCCAAGGGGAGAACAGAGCAAAATTTGAGATTTTCAAATGAATTCCCTGATCTGAAAATGCCTCTTCCCCATTTTTAATGAAAACGGTGAAAATTTCCCATCAATCCTCAGTGAAAATTTTCCCCTCTCTTGTTTTTTTTTAGGCTCACCCCAAACTCCAGAAAATACTGGAATTTTTACTAGACCTGAGTGGCCAAGGGGAACACAGAAAAAACCCCAAAATTCCCAAATGCATTCCCTGATCTGCAAACGCCTCTTCCTCATTTTTAATGAAAACGGTGAAAATTTCCCATCAACCCTCAGTGAAAATTTTCCCCTCTCTTGTTTTTTTAAGCTCACCCCAAACTTCTTGCAGAAGTTCCTTTAAGGGGCACTTTGTTGTGTTTTATCCCTAAAATAAAACCAAATTAGAGACGAACCTCTCCCGACTCCCGCCCGTTTCTCATCTCCCGTGAATGTCATGGAATCGCCTGCGGAATTGTCCTTCAAAAGCTGTTCCATCACAGCTGAAATCCCCAAATTGACCTTTTCTGTCCCAGCCCGATCCTCGGATGGGATTTCCATTTCCAGCCGTGTCAGAAGGGATTTGCGTCCCCGGCAAAGGGCAAAGCGCTGGGGGTTGGAAATAATGCCGGGGAAAAAAAATTAACTGAGTTCGAAACTCAAAAAAATCCTCTGCATTACATTAAGCAAGTAATTTTTCCCATTTGAACTTTTTTTTTTTACATTGGACAAGGAATTTTTACGATTTGAAATTGGGGTTTTTTTACATCAAACAAGGAATTTCTCCTACTTTAATTTTTTTTTTTTTTTTTTACATTAAACAAGGAATTTTTCCCATTCAAAAAAATCCTCTGGAAATGGTTCAGTTTCTTTATATTGATCAGTCCTGTTGTGGATCAGAGTTGAAATGGGAGAGTTTGAATTTCCATAGATTTTGGGTTGAAATAACATTGGGGAAAAAAATCAGCTGAGTTCGAAACTCAGTAAAATCCTCAGGAAATGGTTCAGTTTCTTTATATTGATCAGTCCTGTTGTGGATGAGAATTGAAATGGGAGAGTTTGAATTTCTGTAGATTTTGGGCTGGAAAAAACAGCATTAAGGTGATCTGAGGGACTTCCCCTTCCCTTCCCTTCCCTTCCCTTCCCTTCCCTTCCCTTCCCTTCCCTTCCCTTCCCTTCCCTTCCCTTCCCTTCCCTTCCCTTCCCTTCCCTTCCCTTCCCTTCCCTTCCCTTCCCTTCCCTTCCCTTCCCTTCCCTTCCCTTCCCTTCCCTTCCCTTCCCTTCCCTTCCCTTCCCTTCCCTTCCCTTCCCTTCCCTTCCCTTCCCTTCCCTTCCCTTCCCTTCCCTTCCCTTCCCTTCCCTTCCCTTCCCTTCCCTTCATTCCCTGAACTTCTGTGAACTTCCCTAAACTTCCCTAAAATTCCCTTCCCTGAACTTCCCAAAACTTCTCTAAACTTCACCAAACTTCCCTGAACTTCCCTTCCCTAACCTTCCCTGAACTTCCCTGAACTTCCCTGAACTTCCCAAACCTTCCCTTCTCTGAACTTCTCTAAACTTTCTTAAACTTCCCTAAACTTCCCTTCCCTAAACTTTTCTAAACTTCCCTTAATTTCCCTGAACTTCCCTGAACTTCCCTTCCCAGGCTGGGCTAACACATCCTGGGATTTATCCTGGAATTCCCTTCCCGGGCTGGGTTATCACATCCTGACCCATTCTCCCTAAAATTCCACAATCTCCGCGTTGGGGGTCCCAGGCTGTGGTCCAGCTCTGACCTGGTGATCCCGAAATAATTCCAATAAAACCCCAAAGCCACGGCCCGTCCAGTTCCTCTCATTTCACCTTTATTTTTCCAGGTTCTTGGAGGAATTAATGGATAAATTCCCTGCCCTGTGCTGGAGCTTCCTGGAGCAGCCACGGTGTGGAAATGCAAAAATCACGACTGGTCAAGTTTTTCTTGTTTCACCTTTATTTTTGCTGGTTCTTATAGATGGATAAATCTTATAAACGGATAAATTTTATAAATGAATAAATCTTATAAATGGATAAACCTTACAAATGGATAAATCCTGGTGCTGATTCGCCCCTTTGGGATTGACCCCAAAACCTTTTCCCAATGCCATTCCCAAGCCCTAATTAGCGCAGTGCTCCTGTGCTCCCCTCACGTTCCGTCAGCAGAGGTGCTGTTCTAAATGAATTATTCATGTTAATTAAGCGGAATGAGGATAACGAGTTCTGGGGACACGGAGCCGTGCTCAGACATGCCTGGTCCCACTTTATTTTCCTGGAGAAACATTAAATTCGTGTCGCGGAGTTTGGCGCTCGGTGTTTTAATAACGGGAACGGCACAAAAAATGTTCTAAAATGAGCATTAATTGTAACACATAAAATTTCAGCCAAGCGAAGAGCAAATTTTTCTTTTCCTTTGTGCTCCTCCCTCCGACACTTTGGGAAAAATCAGAATTTCCGCCAATGAAAAAAAATCGGAAACGCGGCCTGACCTCATCAGAGCGAGCGAAAGAATTTCACAGAAACACAAAAATGCAGGAAATATCAGAATTGTGCTGAGAACGCAGCCGTGTTGTATATGGAATAGGACTCAGAGCATTTTTATGTACAGGTCAAGAACCCTTTTATAGAGAAATAAGTCCATATTCTCTCACAAGATTTTATATTCCTGCCTGGAAAGATCCTCTGGCTCTGTGGCCTGGGCTAATATTGCAATTTCTTAGGGGGAAAAAAAATAAAATGCAGTGCAATAACACACCCAGGGGAAAAATCTAGAAAAACCTAAAAATTAAAGTAAAGCCATAAAAAAGGCAATAAATTCATTTTCCCCTCCTGCGTTGCAATAGGGTTTTATGGGGAACATTAAAACTGCAACATGAGTTATCCTTGCAGGACTTCTTGAGGGATCTGGGAACTAAAATCCCTCAATTCTTGGGGTGAACCTGCTTTATATCGCCCCTAATTCCATTTATAATCCACTCATTGGAACCTCCGGAGAGATTATTTAGACGTACTCTGGGTGTTTCTGGCAAAAATAAATGGAAATAAAAATATAACGCGGAGCTGGAAAATATACTCCGTGCAAAGTACTGCGTCTCGCTGACAAGTACTTAAAAAAAAAAAAATAGAAAAGGCGAAAAGTAATAAAAATTACTGCTAGAAAAATCGAAGTGTTCCATTCCTGGGTTTTATGGGGGCAATAAAAAATGAAAAAGAAGCTCTAGTTAAGCCGGCCTGATGAAGTGATATACAGCCAGAAAGGCATTCAAGGTTGTGTGGAAACAGATTTAAAATTGATATATATCAAATGCAATAATTCCGGTGCATATTAAATAGAGCCTAGCTGGGATGTTCGTGCAGATTTGGCTCCAGATGACTGGGAATTAAATTTAAAAAAATAAAGGCCCAGTTGGGCAAAATTGGGATGCAAAAAGAGCTGGGATGGGGCAGCTTCACCCCAATAAAATGGGGCAGGTGAGCAACGCTGAAGACTTCGTTTGTTTTATTTGTTGGAGTTTCAGGAAGGACCTGTTTGATTCTGTTTTTACCACAATTTAATGAGGATTTTGTGTTCGTTCAGCACAAGTGGAACATTGACATTCTCTGGGGTGACGTCCGTGGATCATCGACATCCTGACCTCATTCCGGAGGGGTCCAGGTGGAAAAAAAAGCTCCAGGTTTATTCTCTGGAGGAAGTTACTGGGCTGGGATGGAATTCCTAGAGAAACCCCTGGATCCCTGGGAGTGTCCCTGCCATGGCAGGGGTGGGGCTGGATGGGATTTTAGGTCCTTCCCCACCCAAACCATTCCAGGATTCCATATTTCCTCATTGGTGCACTGAGAAAAACGAACTGAGTTTTCATCACTCCCCAGTCTTCATCTCCCTCCTCTTGAGGAGGCCACTGAGCAATGTTGGAAACTTTATTTATTTTATTTGTCAGAGTTTCAGGAAGGACCTGTTTGATTCCATTTATTTCCATAATTTAATGAGGATTTTGTGTTCGTTCAGCGCAAGTGGAACATTGACATTCCCTGGGGTGATATCCACAGATCATTACATCCTGACCTCATTCCAGAGGGGTCCAGGTGGAAAAAAAAGCTCCAGGTTTATTCTCTGGAGGAAGTTACTGGGCTGGGATGGAATTCCCAGAGAAACCCCTGGATCCCTGGGAGTGTCCCTGCCATGGCAGGGGTGGGGCTGGATGGCATTTAAGGTCCTTCCCAACCCAAACCGTTCCAGGATTCCATATTTCCTCATCAGCTCACTGAGAAAAACAAACTGAGCTTTCATCACTCCCCAGTCTTCGTCTCCCTCCTCCAGTGGACGCCACTGAGCAACACTGAAAGCTTTATTTATTCTATTTGTTGGAGTTTCAGGAAGGACCTGTTTGATTCTGTTTTTACCACAATTTTATGAGGATTTTGTGTTTGTTCCACTCAAGTGGAACATCGACATTCCCTGGGGTAACGTCCACAGATCATCGACATCCTGACCTCATTCCAGAGGGGTTCTGGTGTTAAAAAAAGCTTCAGGTTTATTCTCTGGAGGGAGTTACTGGGCTGGGATGGAATTCCCAAAGAAGCCCCTGGATCCCTGGGAAGTGTCTCTGCCATGGAATGGGGTGGCTCTGGATGGGATTGAAGGTCCCTCCCAACCCAAACCATTCCAGGATTCTGCATTTCCTCATCAGCTCACTGAGAAAAATCAAGTGAACTTTTCATCACTCCCCAGTGTTCATCTCCCTCCTCTTGAGGAGGCCACTGAGCAATGCTGGAAACTTAATTTATTTTATTTGTCAGAGTTTCAGGAAGGACCTGTTTGATTCCATTTTTACCATAATTTAATGAGGTTTCTGTGTTCGTTCAGCACAAGTGGAACATCGACATTCCCTGGGGTGATATCCACAGATCATTGACATCCTGACCTCATTCCAGAGGGGTTCAGGTGGGAAAAAAAGCTCCAGGTTTATTCCCTGGATGAAGTTACTGGGCTGGGATGGAATTCCCAGAGGAGCTGTGGCTGCCCCTGGATCCCTGGGAGCGTCCCAGGCCAGGCTGGAGCACCCTGGGACAGTGGGAGTATCCCTGCCATGGAATGGGGTGGCTCCGGATGGGATTTAAGGTCCTTCCCAACCCAAACCATTCCAGGATCCCGTATTTCCTCATCGGTGCACTGAGAAAAATGAGCAGAGCTTTCCGTCACCCCGCCAGGAGTTTTTGGTGCTGTGATTGACAGGAGAACTTTACAGGAGTGATTTTATAACAATTTTTTCCCCCATTTTTCTTCTTCAGTGTTCGCGAATCTCCTGTGATTCCATCGCCGTGCGAGTTAATTTATTATTATTTGATACCTCTAATTTATTATTAAAGCCCAAGCTCCAGAGTTCTTTGAAAAGGAGGTGGAAAAGAGGCCACGCTCCTTCCTCACAACGGAAAAAATAAAAATAAAAATGGGATTTGAATCCCAAACCTCCGAAGACCATAAAACAGATCATTTCCGTGACTCTTAATGCAACCTCGGAAAGATCTGAGCCGTGCAGAGAAATCACCAAACAGCAATTTCAGAATAAATAGAAGGTTTTTAAAAGAGATTGGGCGAACTCCTGGAGGACACATTTGCTCTCGGCATCAGAAATAAAACCTCAATTGTCTCCACGGCTCCTTCACCTCTGGAAGGGCCTGAAATGCTCTTTAGAGGAGATTTTTCACTCATTGTTCTGTGTTTGCCAAAATCTCGGGTTATTTTTCCTTAATTCAAGGATTAGACACTGCCAGGAGTGGGACAAAGATGGAACTTTATTTATTAACTCTCATTAGTTGTGTCCTTAAAACTAAGGGTGTAAGGTCCAAGACAGTTGTTTATTATTATTATTATTATTATTGTTATTATTATTATTATTATTAATTTCTTATTATTGTCATTGTCATTATCATTATTAGTGTTGTTGTTATTATCATTATTATTATTACTCATTATTATTATTGTTATTATTGCTATTATCATCATTAACATTATCATTATTATCATTATCAGTATCATAATTACGATTATTGTCATTATCATTATATAGATAATAATATATAATAATATAATAATAGTAGAATATAATTTGACACCACAGGAAACAAGGGAGGGCCTGAGTTAACAAATGCATCTAAAAAGAATATTGTTTGTGGGGTGAAACAAGAATAACCCAAATAATTTAATTATTCTTGCCCCAGAAATCTGTCATTCCACAGTGTCTGTCTGGGCTGCTGTTTCCTATTTATTTCCTATTTATTTCCTATTTATTTCCTATTTATTTCCTATTTATTTCCTATTTATTTCTGCTATTTATTTCCAATTTATTTCTGCTATTTTTTCCCATTTGTTTCCAAGGTTACTCTTTTATTATAGAAACAGAAGCTTTTCCCCCCTCAATATTATCCTTATTAACAGAATTTTTCGTTATCATTATTCCAAAGCAAGCACGGATTGGAGAATCAGCACTAAAACAAAATTTAGGAAACCTTGGGCTTCAGTTTGGGACCAGGGGAACTCCCCCAAAACCAAACCGAAATGGGAAATACCGACAGGAAAATCCTCCTGGGAGGATCCGAGTTCTTTCCAGCCCCCGAAACTTTAGGATTTTATTTTCTCGAGGCCACGAGACAAAAATGGAACTCAGAACCTGCAGCTGCCAAGGGACAGAACACAAAATATTCACAGGTTTGGGGCTTTTTTTTTTGTGAAGGCAGAAGGGTTTAATTATTCAGAACAAAACAGACCTAAAGGAGCCTGTCAATTAAAGTGACTGATAAAAGTTTATGGTTGCCGTGAAATATTTAACAGGGAATGTTGAATTTTTTATGGGGGAAATATTTGTGCTTGCCAGAGTCTGATGTTAATACACAGAAATTAATACAAACATCAAACCTGGGATTCTGAGCTTTCACTGCAAAGGATTTGTCCTCGACATTTGTCAAAATTAACATTTCTGGGAGCAAAAGTAAAATCTGTGGCACTGCACTCTCGTGGCACGAGGTTTGCTCAGAGCTGTCCTTACCCCGAGGAGCAGCTGCTCATTAAAACCTCTCCCCAAATTAAATTTATATCCAATCCTGACCACGGTTTCTCCACTCCTAAAGACCAGGAAGAGAGGGGAAAATCCACTCCAGGCTTGCCATTCTGTGGTTTTAATTGAATTTGGGTTTATGGGCACTTTTAAAAGTTAAAGGCTTTTAAATAATTATTGCAGCATTGCATTTTTTTTTAATTGGAGGAACGCAAAGTGACAGAAAGTTGCTTTTTACAAAGCAAAGGGGCAGAAAATTCTCCTGTATTCCATTTTTTCCGGAGTTTTCCCATCTTCCCGGGCTGGGATTTGGTCCCTCCTGCACGAGCCTTGTCGAGCTTAATCAGCAACATTAATTCTGCTAATTCCGCTACCCGAAATCCTTGGGTAAATTTATACATCCCTGGGAAAAGGCACTTCCAGGACTGTTAATTAGGGAATAATTGACTTAAGCACCAATGCAAACACTCGAATTATTTCGGTTTGGGTGTTCGCTGTTCCCAACCTGTTTTCCGAGGCAGTAATTGGGATTTCCGTGGCCACAAATGACTCAGTGCAGACAGGTTACAGGGCTGGAAACTCCAAAAAAAATCCATTTTCACCACACTAGGTTCAATTTCCGGCCCCAAAGGATTCTCCAGCACAGGCTGCAGTTTCAATCTGTTAAAACTCAGATTATTGCAGCGCTGCTCCTTCTGACAGAGCTCTGATGGAAAAGGAGCAATTTAAAAATTGCCAATGTTAAGAGAACAATAAGAAGATTTTTTGGGAAGATTTAGCTTTCCTTTTCTTCTCCTCTTGTGTAGCACACAATGTGGTAAAATCAGAGAATTGGTAATTCTGAAGCAAAGGCAAGCAGAAATCATGGCCTGACCCACTCAGCACCATCGCAGTTGGAGCCCCAATTTCCAGCCTGGCAGAGATAAAATAAAACTCTGCAGTTGAAGTAAAAGATAAATAAATGTTAGCACTGCACTCTTGCTGTTATCAACCCAGGCAAAGTCTGGAAGGAAAATATGACCAACATCCCTGGAAATTCAGAGTTTTCTGGGCGGAAAATCAGGTCTGAACTGCTCCAGTTGGGCCTCACTGGAGTTAACAGCAGGGCCCTTCCCTGGGCTTTGCTCACCAAAACCTCCAAATGCCACTGGAACATCAAAATGGTTTGAATCGTGCACAAATAAATCCTGGGATTACAGCCCCGACAGCCTGGTCCTTTGGAAATTACCATGAGAGCTCTTCATTGAAGGCTAATCCATCCCCAGGATCACAAACCATTCCGATTGAAACTGATCCATTCCCAGGATCACAAACAATTCCGATTGAAACTGATCCATTCCCAGGATCACAAACAATTCCAATACAAACTGATCCATGCCCAGGATCACAAACAATTCTGTTTGAAACTGACCCATCCATTCCCAGGATCACAAACCATTCCAATTGAAATAGATCCATTCCCAGGATCACAAACCATTCCCATTCAGGCTGATCTATTCCCAGGATCACAAACCATTCCAATACAAACTGATCCATCCCCAGGATCACAAACAATTCCCAGGATCACAAACAATTCCAATTGAAACTGATCCATTCCCAGGATCCCAAACCATTCCAGCACAGACTGATCCATTCCCAGGACTACACAGAATTCCAGTATAAACTGATGCATTCCCAGGATCACAAACCATTCCAGCACAAACTGATCAATCCATTCCCAGGATCACAAATTGATCCATCCATTCCCAGGATCACAAACCATTCCCAGGATCACAAACCATTCCAGTACAGACTGATCCATCCATTCCCAGTACAACACATGAGACATCTCCCTAATCACATCTGAGTCCCTGTAATCTCCATAACCTCCTGGAATAAACTCAAACTCGGTGATTTCCTGGCAGGAAATGAGCCCTGTTTAGCAGATCAAGGTGCAGCTATTGCTGTCATTATGAAAAACAAATTATTGCTCGTGCCTTTCCCTCCCTGGAGAGTCACTCATGGCTGCAGGGCACGGTGGAACAACAGCATTTCCAGTCATGGATTTAACCAGGGCTGGGAAAGGAAGAGATGGGGTTTGTTTATCCAGGATTGGATGGATCTAGGGGATTTAATCAGGACTGGGAAGGAAAGAAATGTGGCTTATTTATCCAGGATTGGATGGATCTAATGGATTTAATCAGGACTGGGAAGGAAAGAAATGTGGCTTATTTATCCAGGATTGGATGGATCTAATGGATTTAACCAGGGCTGGGATTGTGGGCATTGGACAGGAAAGGTTTGGGAAGGATGACTGAGTAGGGCTTTGATTTCTCCTCACACATTTTTTCTCCGTGATCCAGGGCAGGAAACCTCCCTGGATTGTGGATATGGAAGGTTTGGGAAGGATGGCTGAGCAGGGGTTGGATTTCTGCTCACACCTTTTCTCTCTGTGATCCTGGGCACGGAACCTCCCTCAGTTGTGGGCATTGGATAGGAAAGGTTTGGGAAGGATGATTGAATAGGGGTTGGATTTTTCCTCACAAATTTTTTCTCCATGATCCCGAGCAGAAAATCTTCCTGGATCACGGGTATTGGATATGAATGGTTTGGGACTGTGGGCATTAGATATTGGATTTGAAAGGTTTGGGACAATGGGCATTGGATAGGAAAGGTTTGGGAAGGGTGACTGAATGGGGGTTGGATTTCTCCTTACACATTTTCTCTCTATGATCCCAGGCAGGAAACCTCCCTGGATTGTGGGCATTGGATAGGAAAGGTTTGGGATTGTGGGCATTGGATATTGGGTATGAAAGGTTTGGGATCATGGGCATTGGATAGGAAAGGTTTGGGAAGGATGACTGAGTGGGAGTTGGATTTCTCCTTACACTTTTTTTCTCTGTGATCCTGGGCAGGAAACCTCCCTGGGGATTGGATATGAAAGGTTTGGGATTATGGGCATTGGATATGAAAAGTTTGGGATTGTGGGCATTGGATATAATGCTGTTATTGATTACTGGAAATGCCGTTATTGATTATTGGAAATGCTGCTATTTATTGCTGGAAATGCTTCTATTGATTATTGGAAATGCCATCATGCACATCCCCAGCCCATTCCTTCACTAAATTCTCCCCTCTGCTTCTTTTCCCTTCCCTTCCCCTTTAAATTAAAATTTTGGAGCCCTGGCCCTGCATTCACACAACTCCATCCTGCTCTCCGAGGCTGCCCAAGTGCTTCCCCTGTGCCAGAAAATATTTCTTTTTCTGGAGATTTGTCTTCGTCTCAAAGGAAGATAAAGTTGTTTTCTTTAGCATGTGAGATATGCAACAATCCCGCTCACCTCAGTGAAATAAAAATGCATAATTGCCAGCCTGAAAGCCATAATTTGCATTAATATTGTGATTTTTAAGCTTTGTGCGGTGGTGGCCTCAGCATTTGTGTCTCTTTTCGGTGGGCAGGGAGAAATATCGCAGCTCCCATCCATCCTCGCTGCCCATCCCGAGCAGAAATATCCCTGATTAGATTGGGGAACGGCCTTGGAATCGGTGTTATCAATGAGCCCCATTTCCTGGGTAATGCTATTAATTTATTCATTAAACCGTTATCTAATTATTGAGCAGAAATCTCCATCCTGAGCGCGAGATAGCGGCAGCTCTGCTCCCCACCTCCCCCCTCAGCAGGACTTTTAACTGGCAATATTGGGAAGTGATTTTATTATTGCCATTATTCAATCCAGCCAAGATTCTCCTTTTTTTTTTTTTTTATTTTTATCTTCTTTGTACTCTGTTTACACTTTTTAATGAGGTTTTAATCTTCCCTGACGTGTTTATTCAGGTTATTTATTTTACAAAAGGAAAGGGCCTGAAGTATAACTCAGGAAATCAATGCTTTTTTTTTTTTTTTCCCACCTCAACCTGGATCCGAATCTCTTTCTAATTCTCCTTTTCAAATATTCCTCAGTCTGAGGGGAAGAAAACACAGAAAACACACAGGGGGATGTTTGAGAGAAGGATGGAGATTTTTAGATTAATTCAAGTCAAATTTTTGAGGAGAAGTGGTGAATTCCGCAAATCCCCCTGAGGATAATTGATTGCAAAATATTAACTGCAGCCTTCAGAGATTTTAAATCAAAGTGCACTAAAGGAGTGAGGCAAACCCGGAGCTGCCATTCCCTGGAATTCCAGCGGGGTCTGTGTCCTTTCCCATTTGTTCCTGCGGTGTTTGCCCTCCTTGTTTGGGTTTGGGTTTAAAGGGATCAGCCTGGAAAACCCCACAGAGGGTGAGGGGTTGGATTTGTCTGGGAATTACCTGGGATTGGCCGTGGATTTGGGATCTCTCAGGAATCCTTGATGCCTGAACAAGGCTTGCTAAACCAGAGGCCAGACAAAGGGAGGAGAATAAAATCAGATTAATTTCTGAAAGGCCTTCAGGTGCACTCAGGGCACACAGAGCTCACTCGAGAGGCTCCACCCAAAATGGACAGCGAGTCACGAGTTCTGCACATTGGAGAAGTTCTGTCCATTCCCAGATCGAGCCTTAATCCTCCAATCACACCTTCAGCTGATGATGGCAACCACCCCAAGCTTGCTCCCCCAAGTCACTGTTGGTTCCATATTTTGGGGCTCTGAGGCAGCCAAGTGTCCTTGGATTTTCCAACGGAGAGGAATTGTTTTGTCTGAAATGTTGAGAACAGAGGTTTTTAGCACTTTATATGGAGCCCAGAGCTGCGCACCAAAGCTACAAATACACGAAAAATAGAAGACAAAAATCTTTCAGGCATCAACCTGGGGCTGGAGGTTCTCAGGAAGGGGAGGGAGTTTTGCACCCCTGAGCAGAGAAAATGAGGCTGAGGCGCCTCAGCCTCAAACCGCTGAGGTTTGGAGGGAATTCTGTCCTTGGAGTGGGGCAGAGCAAAGGGACAGTGTGGATTTTCTGGAGGATTCTCCACAAGATGCCCTCAGTCCATTCCCCCTGGATGAATTCTTGCTCCTCTGCCCACACCAACCCCAAGCAGGACCTGGGAGATTCCTCCTCCGGGGCTGGGAATTTGCTGTGATTTGGGGGATTCCATCCGCATCCCAAATCCTGTTCCTGTTCCCTGGATCCATGGGAAGGTTTTTGGGGCTGGAAGAGCCCTCAGTGCTGATCTCAGCGGCGTTTTTAGGAGACATTTCCCAGGTCACTCTTCCTCCCTGGGGAATTTCCCATCCCTGGAGGTGCCCAAGGTAACTCTAACCGTAATCCTAACCCTAATCCTAACCATAACCATAACTCTAACCTCAACCCTAACCATAACCAAAACCCTAACCATAACCCTAATCCTAACCATAACCCTAACCCTAATCATAACCCTGAGGCAGCCTGGGACAGTGGGAGGTGTCCCTGCCCACCTGGATGGGATTTAAGGTTGGATTTGAGGTCTCTTCCAACCCAAACCCTTCCATAATTCTGCGATTCTTTGCGGAGGTGTCCCTGCCCACCTCAGTGGGATTGAAGTTCAGATTTGAGGTCTCTTCTGACCCAAACTCTTCCATAATTCCGTGATTCTTCGCGGAGGTATCCCTGCCCACCTGGGTGGGATTTAAGGTTGGATTTGAGGTCTCTTCCGACCCAAACCGTTCCATAATTCCGCGATTTGTCGCTCCACACTCGCCCCAGCTCCTCTGCATGGAAAATGGGGTGAAAATCAAGGATTTAAATCCTTTCCCTTCCTTTTCTCCTCTGAAGGATTTCTGCATGGAAAATGGGGTGAAAATCAAGGATTTAAATCCTTTCCCTTCCTTTCCTCTGAAGGATTTCTGCATGGAAAATGGGGTGAAAATCAAGGATTTAAATCCTTTCCCTTCCTTTCCTCTGAAGGATTTCTGCCTTTAACCCTCGTCCTGCTGAGAGTCCCACTCCTCCCTTCCGGAGAGAAGTTAATAAAACACTTCCCATTTAATTTTCGGAGCAGCAGAAGTATTTAAAGCCCATTAATGGAGCCAGACTTAATTTACTCTTTTCCTTTTTTATTTTTTCCCCCTGCCTTGCAATGATTTTTCCCCCCCTCCCCGCGCTGGTTCGCCATTATTTTGTGAAGGAACGACTTCATTCCATTTAATTCCAGATTTAATTGTTCCTTATTGGAAATGTCAGCTCTCACAGCTCATTAATGAGGCACTGGTGGGAAAAAAAAAAACCCAAAACCAAGGAAGAAATGGGGATAGGGAGACATAAAATGGCAAGGAATTTAAATTTAAACTGGAGGAGCTTTAGTTAATGCAATATCCATGGATTTTTTTGGAAATCCAAGGTTTTATTTCCAGAGGATGATGCCCTGGATCGGTGGCTTGATGGAACCATCTCGTTTAATTAATAATTACTGCCTTTAATCACTCCTGAGCCTCAGATCCTCGGAGGAAAATAAGAACAAAACCCACTCCCTGTTTTTCCACTTGTAACAACACCAAACCCATTAACCCAGGCCATGAAATCCTACAGGAATTCCTGTAGTAGCCCAAAATTATCTTTTTTTTTTTTTTTTTAATTTACTCCTGGCAATAAATAATGAAAACACATCAATTCTTTCTTAGGCAGGTGGAATGTGACTGAAATAATGAATTGCCTTGATGGTTTTGTCTTTAGTGCTGGCATTTTTAAAGTTTTTCAGAGGCTTTGCAAAGTTTTAAGCCAAAATATTGCTTTTTTTTTTTTTTTTTTAAACAGTGGGACAGTGATGGAAAAAGACAGACTAAGGTTGTGTCAATCCATTAATTAAATTATATTAGGGCTGTTATTTTTAATACTACTACTACTACTACTAATAATAATAATAATAAATTTTAAGGATAATTTCTATATTATCCTATATTGTATATATTACATATAATATATATTGTCCCATATTATAATTTATATTTATGTCCTATAATATAGGATAATTTATATATGATCCTATCATATCACTATACTATTACACTTCTATTACTAATATATTCTATTACAATTTTATTTTAATTATTATTTTTTACCATTTTAATTACTGTATTATCTTACTATTATATTAAAGTTCAAGTCTGATCAAAGTTTGTCACTCCCACCAGTTAATAAAGAAGAAAATTCCCAAGTAATCCATGAAATCTTTACGGCAACCTCAAATCTCAGAGTAAAATCTGATTTATAAATTCGACAGCGCACAATCCATCACTTATGGAACATATCCTGGATTTGGAATATTTCCCCTGGAAAAAGCTTTTTGAGCCCAGTTTGCCTCAATTAGGATTTATAAAACCATGGAATGGCTTTGCCTCTGCGTTCTTGGGCTGCCTTCCGCTACTCCCGCGTGTTTCAACTAAAAGTGTTAAATTTCAGTTTTTAATTGAAATTTTTAATTGAAATTATTTTGACGGTTCGATTTTAAATTTCAGATTTTAGCTGAAATTAAATTTCAATCAAAAGCAAGCAAAAGAAAACAAAAAAAAATTGCATTTTTTTTAATGAGTAAATAATGCACAGAGAATTGTAGAAGAAATAAATAATAGAAATAAACTTTGATATTGTTTGTATCAATATTATTTGATACAAATATTGGTGCGGAGTCTCCAAAAAGACAAAGGTTGAGAGAAAACAGAGCTCAGTTTTGGGATTTATTACTCATCAAAAGAGGCCAAATTGGCTCAGTTCAGCATTATGGGAAAAAGAGGAAGATCTGCTGTGTTTTCCATAAATAAAGACATTAAAAACTGGACTGAACCCATGGAAAATATCCCCACTCAGACGTCTGCAGATGGAGAAGTCTCTTTTAACAGAAAATATTTGATTTTTGAGGTCTCAGCCAGGCTGGACCAGGAGATTTGATGTCACTAATGGACCCCATTCCCAGAGATGCAAATCAGCCATTTCTTCCTTCAAAAAAAGAAAAAAAAACCCAACCCAGAGCAGCCCCAGGAGGCTTTTCCCTCAGTTTTCCGCAAGGAATCCACACTGGGATAATCTCGCCTAAAAGGGGATTGATGGCTTTAAAGCAAGGTTTCAAAACCACTCTCAGATTTTAAGCAAACTACAATATAAATGCAAAATATTTCTATAACAAACACTCGGCTGTGCAAACTGTAATAATCTCCTTTTTTTTTCCCCCTTCAGGAGCAGCAAAGGGGAAATATAAAGCCCACACTTATCCAAGTGAAATTATCCCTTCTTGGAGAGGCTGTGAATGGGAAATTCGAGGCGGTATTTTCTTGGATGGGAGCTCCCCTGCAAGTGTAAATTATTATCATTAAAATAATGAATTCCGAGCTTTGCGGCTCAGTCTGGAATTGAAAAATGCTCCGCGCTCAGAGCGGAACTCGGGGCTGGAATGTAAATTTCCCACAGCGTTTGCTTTTTTTTTTTTTTTCAGATGAATTGTGCCCGTTCTGGTGGGTTTTGGGAGGGAGCAGCCGAATTCCGTCGGAATTCCTGGAAAATTGGGAGGTTGGTCACCATTGGGAAGGGTTCTACATCAGTCCCAGTTCAAACCTGGATCTGACAGAGCTCAGCCCTCGGATTTCCTGCGCCAGGCACAGTTTTGGGGAGATTTCAGGGAATCCTGGAATGGTTTGGGTTGGAAGGACCTCAAAAATCATCCAGTCCCATTCCCTTCACACCTTCCCTGTCCCAGGGTGCTCCAGCCTGGCCTGGGACACTCCCAGGGATCCAGGGGCAGCCACAGCTCCTCTGGGAATTCCATCCCAGCCTCTGGGAATGGAATTCCATTTGGGAATTCCATCCCAGCATCTCCCCACACTCCCAGCCAGGAATTTCTCCCCAATATCCAAAATAATCTTCCTGTGTCAACTTTCATCCGTTCCAAGCGGCAAACCCAGTCCCCTGTCCCTGTAGGATTAATCCTTTAAAACCCATTGATTTAAAAAAAAAAAAATCTAAATTAAGATTGTAATTTGAGGATTTTTTTGAAAGTTCTTTTGGGCACTGAGGACAATTTCTCTGTATTTTTTCCCTATCAGCTTTACCAAATGAATTCATGCAGAAAAAACAGTTTGTTGAGGGCCTCTCCCATCATTTCCCTTGATAATTTTTCCCTTTTGGTGTTTTTTTTTTCAACCCTGAGCTCAGAGTTGGGCTCTCACCCACGGTGTTGGAAAATACACCAGTTTAAAAATTTTGTATAACTTTTAACTTATTATTTTTGTCTCTCTAGTTAGGCTTGACTTGACTTTGCTCTGGGGAAGGGAGTTTTCTTTAGTTTCTTTCGGAGGTACAGCATCACTCTGAGGAGATGAGCTCAGCACAGGACAGAGTGGAGCAGCCCAAAGATCCCCAGAGAGATCAAGGCCATCCACGGAACACTGACGGAACATCGGTGGCCATCTCCAAACATCCACCCCAGAGCACCTCTGACACAGCTGGAGACATCTCGCCCGCAAAGGACTGAGGAGAAAATTGAAAAATGAAGATCTAATTAACATCGGAGGGGAGGGGATTCGGATCCAATGGAAACTGAACACTGAGGGTTGCTCAGCTCTGGACCAATGAACTTTGGAACAATGCATCTCTGTGGGTTTGACTGTATAAAATTTGGGGGAAATCCTGTGAAATCTGCGCATCATGGAATGATTCTCTCTGCACAGCTGGGCTGTGTGTGGATGAGATGATTTCTGTGGCACACCCTGGCCAGAACACCATCCTGGCCAGAAAATAAAGCAATGCCTTGACTCTCTAACATTAAAAATGTTGTTGGAGGGTTTTTGTTTTCCCACAGTTTTGGTGACAGAAACAGTACATCTCTATGGGTTTTGACTGTATAAAATTTGAGGGAAAGTCCTGTAAAAGTTTTTGGAATACTTTCCTTAGCACATCCTGACCAGAAAATAAAGCAATGCCTGATTCTCTATCACTTCAAATACAGTGCTAGAGGTTTTTTATTTGTCCCGATTTTCGGTGACAGCAGCAGGAAGTTTGCCAACCTTGCCCAAGGAATATTCCTCGTTCCCTCTTTGTCTGGGGCTGTATTTCTGCTCCTCGTGGGCCTCAAACCATCCCTCGATCGCTCTGGAAACAACAAAGAAATTAATTAAAAACAAACAAACACAAGTGAGAGGAGTCAGGGCCCTGCACCACCCACACCCAGCTGTAAACTGAATATTCCGTGCAGGAAAAACCTTGGAGATTCTGCCTTGGATCTGCTCCAGAACAACTCAGGGCACTCTTTGCTCAACTTTTCCCCAGCAGCAGAAGCAGAGCTGTTCCAGCATCATTTCCTACATTTTTCAAGGGTCATGTTTCCATGAAATGTTTTGTATTTTTTTAAAATTCCTATTATTATTATTATTACATCATGATTATCATTATCATTGTCATTATAATTATTAATATTATATGTTAAATATCTGTATATGTATATGTATATATATACACAAAAATTTGTATTAAAACTGTTTCAGTATAATTTCAAAGTTAGTTGATTTCAAAGTTATAATTTCAAAAGTTCCTCTTTTAAAACTTCAGTTTTCTGTTTTCTAAGTTTTATTAGTTTATAGCAGCAGCTCTTCTGCCGTTAAAAATAAAATAAAATAATCCTGACTCAATTCCTGAGTGGAATCCAAATATTTCTCTATTCTGGAGACTTCAAGAGAATATCCCTTGACAACCAAAAAAACGCCAGGCAGAGCTAATAGGAAAGCCAAATAAATAAACAGCGCAGGTGAAAGTCATTGTGAGGAGCCTGAACGGTGTTTTTTAGCGATTGGGAAGGAATAAATCAATGGATTGCCAAGCTGCAGATATTCCTGAGAAATTCGGGAGCAGGGAGAGCGAGGTTTTTGTGGGAATGTTGAGCCTGGGCTGCATGGCTTTTGGTGAGCAGAGGCTCCTGGCCACTGATCCCTGAACAGGCAGGAACACCTCCCACTGTCCCAGGGAGCTCCAGCCTGGCCTGGGACACTCCCAGGGATGTTCCACCCAAATCCCCTTTGGAGATAACACCTCCTGTCCTCTGCTTTTTATCCAAACCTTGGCCTTGCCGCAAATGCTGATTCTGTCAGGACAAACCCCAAGTGTGGGAGCAGCAGAGGCTGAAATGAGGAGAACCTGAGGCACCAAACTGAGCCCTTAGCAGGTGGGGTGGGGTTGGTGCCTTGACAGGCTCACCTAAACCAGAGGCCAGACAAAGTGAGGAGAATAAAAATCAGATTAATTTCTGAAAGGCCTTCAGGTGCACTCAGGGCACACAGAGCCCACTCAAGAGGCTCCACCCCAAATGGACAGCGAGTCACGAGTTCTGCACATTGGAGAAGTTCTGTCCATTCCCAGATCGAGCCTTAATCCTCCAATCACACCTTCAGCTGATGATGGCAACCACCCCAAGCTTGCTCCCCCAATTCACTGTTGGTTCATATTTTGGGGCTCTGAGGCAGCCAAGTGTCCTTGGATTTTCCAACGGAGAGGAATTGTTTTGTCTAAAATGCTGAGAACAGAGGTTTTTAGCACTTTATATGGAGCCCAGAGCCACACACCAAAGCTACAGATAAATGAAAAATACAGAAGCTAAACTCCTAAGGCATCACCACAACTGAGGCAATTTCGCTGCTGACGTGGAGCAGATGCTCGGGGTTCGTGTGGGGGTGAGGGAGGGCAGTGCCACCACAGCGATGTGGGAAATTCCTCCGCGTGAAATTCCTCCATGGGAAATTCCTCTGTGGGAAATTTCCTCCGCGTGAAATTCCTCCGTGTGAAATTCCTCCGCATGAAATTCGTCTGTGTGAAATTCCACCACGTGAAATTCCTCCGTGGGAAATTCCACCACATGAAATTCCAACACACTAAATTCCTCTGTGGGAAATTCCTCTGTGTGAAATTCCACCACGTGAAATTCCTCCATGCGAAATTCTGCCACAATCCAAAGTCGGGAGGAACGTCCCATTTGGATTCCCGGCACACGAATTCCATCTGCACGCAACAGCAGAACTGCCTGCGAGGGGAATAAAAGCAGTTATTTCCCTTTCCCTAAATGCTTTTTTTCCTTATCGGCTATAAAACGTTGCAATAATAAAAATAATAATCTCGTGAGGAGGGGATGGAGTGGAGTCCCAGAAGGCGCTTGTCAAGGAGAAAAATAATTGTTAGGCAGGGCTGATTAAACACAATATTTCCCCTGGCTGAGGAGTCATCGCGGAGATGTTCATCCTGGCCTTGACAGGAATGGTTAATTTGCTCAGGAATTCTTTCTTCCCGCCCAGCCTCGCTGATTGTTTATTAACACACAAAAGAAGTGATGACCTTTAAACGCAGCCTTTTGTCCCTGGTGGGCAGAGGGAATGAGCCCCGGCGCAAAAAACGTGCCCCGACTCCTTTTTATTTTTAGGAAATAACCTTTTGAGCAAGGAACTCCTCATCAATAGGGTTTTCACACTCTGCGTTTAATAATCAGGGGATTAAGCAGGAACGTGGTATTTGCTGCTTCGTTTAGGATTCAAAATTTAGCAGAGAATTGAGGTTATTTTCAGTATTAAGTCATAGCTGCATGAATATAAGAGTTTGGGAGATTTAAAGCCATATTTTAAAAGTTCTGAGGTGTCTCATGTCAGGACCAGACATTGACGTGCAAGCTTTTTGAAGGGTGAACCCAACGAAATCACAATTTTTTTTTCTGCCAAATTTTACATCACCGCTGCTCTCAGAATTGTAAACAATTTGTCTTCAGACACTTCTGGAAAGCTGTCCCAAAGTCAGGATCTCTGTAAAACCCTGGATCTCCTGCTCCGGCCATGACCAGGAGCAAACTTTCCCCCAGAAATTCTTGTCTGCCCCTCTCAGCGAAAGTGATGATGTGACTCCATCTCATTTATCCCATCCGAGGAGCAAATGGAGCCGCGGTTCAAGGTATCCGCCAGGGACACAATTTTCAGGAGCTCTCCCAGCCTGGGCAATCTGTTAGCAGGGAGAGTGTGAGTCCATTAAAGCTGCCGAGCCCATTCCTGGGAATGTTATTTAGTGTAAATTTTCATTTGGATGAACAGCAGAGAGCTTGATCTCTCACATCTGTAATTGAATTAGAACCTCTTTGTTTCCCCATTCTCTTTACGGCCGGGCCGCCGATGCATTTTGTGAGCATTCCAAATTACAGCAGCCGAGCCATTACTTGGGAAAAGTGCCACCTAATGCCCTTCTGGAAGTGGATTTTCATTTCATTTCACTTTTTTTTCCTCCTGGAGAAGCGATATTTTGCCTTTCATTGCTTTTATCCACTGTCTCCTATTTAAAGCTGGTTTTTTTTCCCCTCCAAATTTGATTAGATCCCAGAGATTTTTGCATGGCTGATGGTTTGACCCCTACAAGCCCCGAGCCAGAGCTTCAGGATTCATTTGTTTCCCCATTATTTTCCTGGGCAGGAATAGTAATGGGAGATTAGGAAAGGAAAATATAAGAGACTAATTTAACAAGGGATTGAAACACCTGCTTAATTACATCTCTGCTGAGGGCAGCACTGATTCAAGTGCTTAATTGGGTGTTGTTATTTGGAAATATGGAAGAATTCCATGTAAAAGCACCGGAATGTGGAACGCCAGCCCCCATTTATTAAAGCTCAGCATTAAAGCAAAACGCCGCATTTTGAATTTAAGCAGAGGATCCTTGGGCTGGGTAAAGGCGCGCTGAGGAAAATAGGTGAGAACGGAGGATTTTCTGCTTTTAGCAACACCGAGATATTTGTCTGGAGCCTCGTTTTAATATTTAAACGCAATTCGAGTGTTAAAAAGCCTGAATTCTCCTCAGATTCCGAGAAATTGTGTGCGTTGGATGTCCATCCTCCAGGATCCGATGTGCAGAGGACAGATTGGGACCTCCCAGCGGGGAATTTTTCCGTCCTTGTAAAAATGGGGGAAAAACGTGGAATTCAGCCAAAGGTTGGACTTGACCTTGGAGGTCTTTTCCAACCCTGAAGATTCAGCAGAGTTGAAGTCCAAGGAAGGGAATGCAAATGCTAAAATGCACCTACATTTAGCTCCAAATAGTCAAATATCATTCTCTGTCCCAAAAATCCGTGAGTGGAGCTCTCTGCCCTCCATGGACCTCAAAGTCACATCAAAGGGATCTCCGCTCCTGAACTGCCGAGGACTTGGGAAAGATTTCCCTGCGAAATTCCCAAATAAATCCGAACTCAGCAAACCCCAAGCCCACGGAGCCCTGTGGGCTTGCAAGGCCACGGAATTCCACCTCTGGAAATGGAACAGAATGGGCTGGAAATGCTGAAAATTTTTGTTTTTAAATGATGTTCCAACAACGAATGAGTCTCGTTTTTTGAGTGAACCGATCTCGTACATTTTCACACCAATTTGAAACCTCAGTGCCTTTGAAACCAAACCATTCATTTTTTCACCCCCAAATCCGTCTGAGCTGAGTCCAACCAGCAGAAGAGAAATGGAATCTTTGAAACACTCAAAAATGCCTTCTTCGCTCAACTTTGGGTTCCTTTTCCCCAGCAGCAGCAGCAGAGCCATTCTGGCATCATTTCGCACAACGTTTTTCAACAAAAAAAAGCGCAAATCAGTGAAAAAAACCCAGCAGGGAATCCCCGCTCCTAAAGGGAATTCAATAAAATATTAGGATTTTTTTCCCTCATGGGGTAAATATTTTTTCCCCCATGGGGAAAATATCCCAAATGAAATCCATATCATCTGAACCTCCCTTTTCTCCTCCTCTGGGGTGTCACTCCTGGTGGCTCCTGCCAAAATCCACGGCTGGAGGCAGCTGGAAAACGCAGCCAGCTCCGAGTGCTCGGCCAAGAGAGCAACTCCACAGCCAATTCCTGCAGGGCCCAATTATTTCCCACGAAACTGAAGGACAGGGATCGGTTTCCCACTTCAGACACTTCCCAGCCCACTTCATTTTTTCTCCCTCATTTCACAGCGTCGGGAACGGAGAAGGCGAAAAAAAAAAGCGGTTTGCCAAAAAAAAAAAAAAAAAAAAAAAAAGGCATTGCTGAAGTTGAGGGTGTTTAATATTCATGTGGAAAAGTCTGGATATTCATGTAATCATCCTGATTATCCTCAACGTGATGTTGCTAAAAGCTAATCTCTGCTGGGCAGGATTGTTTAAAGTAGCAGCGATGTCTTTGCGAGCCGCAGTAATTCCTGAAAGTCGTAAACATCGGAATTCCCTGGGCTACTCGGGGAGGGAGGGGCGGTGGAATCCGAGATTTTGGGATTTGATGTTCTCGGTGGGAATTAAAAGAAGTGCTAACCGAGGGACTGGGCTGTTGGAGGGGAAAAAAGGAGTTTTATGCAGCAAATTTTGATGCAAAAGAGTTTAATAGAGCAAAAAAGGGACTGAATCGAATGACAAAATCTCCACGGATTTTGGGCCACGGGAAGAGGAGATGGAATCAGGCTGTGGGAATAACTCACCACGGTGGGTTATTACAGCAAAGGTGGACTCCAAAAAAATCCTGGGAATTCTATTGAGTGGAAAAATGCACATTTTTCCGGTGGTCTGTGGTGTGAGAAGCTGGCCAGGACCAAAATTCCAGGTTTAATGTCTTTTAGGGGAACGGGCTCAGGCGGATGTTTGGTTTTGCAGGATCACACTGGGAAAAAAACATGGAAAATGGGCCAATGGCACAAAAAATCAGCCATTTCGAAAGGAATCTGCGATGTTCAGAACTCCAAACCCAGGGCTGGTGAAAATACTTTGGGAAGGGTTAAGAGGAATTGTTCATCCATTGGATCTTCATTCCATATCCAAGTTATCTTAATTAAACAGGAACTCGGGGGCAGCTCCTGCCAAATGCCAGGGGTGGGAAAGCAAAGATTTGCACAGAGCGAGGCCAAAATTACCAGGAAAAAAATAAATATACAGCAGTTCTCCAAGGAGAGAGATGCCGGATCCCAGGCTGGACGCAGGAATTCAGCAAGCAGGGCTCAGAAATTCAGGGAGAACACCTGGAAAAGCTGGGCCCACAGAGCCCCTCCCTCCCTGATCCCTTTTCCGCCCAAATCCAATGGAAGAACATTTTGTTGTCTCATCCAGCTAAAAATTCAAATTTTCTCCTACAGCATGGGAAGTTTAATCCCAAAATTCCAGTATTTTCCATGGAGTGAGTCTCTCCATCATCACGATACCAACTGCTCTGTGAGACAGGAGCAAAGCAAATCCTCCAAACCCCTCGCACAGATCTTTAATATTGTTCCCTAAATAGCCCAGATTTTTGCTCAATAACCCAAGAAAACACAGACATTCCTTCCTATCTGTTTTTTTCCGAGGGAAATTGCCCCGAGGCCTCTTCATTTCTTCCTCCGTGCAGCAGATTTTTATTGCGATCTGCAGAGGTTGTGGCCGATTTCCCTCTGTCACTCACACACACGAATTTCTCTCGTCTCGCTGCACTCTCCTGGCGGGAGGGAGAGGGATGGAAAAATTGGGATTGTGAAGGTCTGGAGGAGCTGGGTTGGACTGGTGGGGCGTCAGGGGAGGAGAGGGAAATCCTCGGAGCTATTTCAGCTCCTTTTGGGCTCTTCTGCCTTCCCATGCTGGGAAAGGAGGGCACAGCAGCTGAAACGCTGGAGTTTAGGGCTAAAACAGGTGATATAGGGTTCCGTATGGAACTGTGGGATCAGGGAATGGATTGGGTGGGAAGGACCTTAAATCCCACCCAGTGACACCCCAGGGACACCTCCCACTGTCCCAGGGTGCTCCAGCCTGGCCTGGGACACTCCCAGGGATCCAGGGGCAGCCACAGCTCCTCTGGGAATTCCATCCCAGCATCTCCCCACCCTCCCAGCCAGGAATTCCTTCCCAATATACCCTCTGAGCTTTCCCTCCTTTCCACTCCGTGTCCTTGTGAAAAGTCCCTCTCCAGCCTCCCTGTGAGCCCCCACCAGGTCCTGGAAGTCCCTGTGAGACTCCATCAGGTCCTGGAAGTCCCTCTGAGCCCCCATGAGGTCCTGGAAGTCCCTGTGAGTGCCCACCAGGTTCTGGAAGTCCCTGTGAGCTCCCATGAGGTCCTGGAAGTCCATGTGAGACCCCATGAGGTCCTGGAAGTCCCTGTGAGCTCCCGTGAGGTCCTGGAAGTCCATATGAGCTCACATCAGGTCCTGGAAGTCCCTGTGAGCTCCCATGAGGTCCTGGAAGTCCATGTGAGACCCCATGAGGTCCTGGAAGTCCCTGTGAGCTCCCGTGAGGTCCTGAAAGTCCCTGTGAGCACCCATGAGGTCCTGGAAGTCCATCCCACCTTTCCTCAGCTCCACTGGAGGCACTGGCAGATTGTCCAGGCCGTGCCTTCATTTCTCTTGTCATTTTTCCGGCCAAAACCTCTGCAAAGGAACAGCCCCACCACGGATAAATGCAGAGGGGAAGAGGTGAAATCCCTGCAGAAGGAAAAAGTCCCTCCTGGACCGATGTCCCCATGGGAACGGCACCAAATTCACCCCAAAACCGCCCAAAATGTCCTCTGTTGACTCAGGTCATCCCGGAGCCAACTCGCGGATGATGACAATGAAAAGCCTGGACTGGAAAAAGCAGCTCAGCGCTGCAGGTGGCTGGTGGCTGCCGTGGGGCCACGGGAGACAGCTCGAATGGCAGTGGAAATGACGGAGGAGCCGCGGAGAGGCCTCGGCTGTCACTTCCCACCAGCTGCACGCCCTGCCCGCGGCTCCGCGCTCACCCTGTCCTTGTTGATCGCTTGATTCATGTTAATTCCTCCCTCCCCAGCGCAGCCTTGCAGGGCCTCATCTGTTCTTATTAATATTAATTAGCCCCGGCGCTTCCATCCGCGGAGCTCGCGGCTCTTTACAAACATTAATTAAGCTTCACGACACCCCCCGGGGGGGGGGAGGAAACTTTGGAGATCTCTGGGAAAGGTCACGGAGGGTTTGGTTGGAAGACGAGGCTTTGGGGGGATTCAAGGACTGAGGAGAGGGGACAGGAGCTCGAGTGGCGTTGTCATCACGGATGTCATTCCCAGAGAAGTGACACGGCGCGGCCAGGCCTGGATTCTGAGTGGAAAAGATGGATCAGGGCCAGCAGCAGCTGCTGGAAGTGGTGCCTGATGACTTTTGCCTTTTTCATCTACCCTTTTATGTATTTTACCTACCCTTTTATGTATTTTATCTACCCTTTTATATATTTTTTATATAGCCTTTTTATATTTTCTGTACCCTTTGTACACTCTCTGTACCCTTAACCTACAGGTTTGTAATTTTTGTGTTCTGATATTTTAGCTCAGTCTTGGGGTCCTGCAAGGCAGAAAAACCAAAAATTTGCAGCAGGAGGCCCGAGAGCTCTGTGCTATCTCAAAACTTGAAGTTCAACCTTGGTTGAAACCTTCTCTTTGGAAAGTATTTTGTAGACTGAGCTCCGGCCTCATTTAGGGGAAGGATTCTTGAAATAGAGGAACATGATTTCATTTATTAAGTTTCTTATTGGGGGATTTTAGGTAGATATGCTAATTTGCAAAGTCCATAAAATTGTATCTGCATTACACGGTGTGTGCATCAGGGCGTGTTCCACCTTTGCAGAGCTGTGCACCGAAAATCCTATCTGTAGGATTTTGTCCTGGTTTTTTTTCAGACGGTCAGGACGGAGATGAGAGATCTCTGGAGTTTGGTCTTAGAGCATGAGGTTTATTGTGAAAGGGTGTGGGGGTAGGGGAGCTGCCAGGAGCTGCCAGACACAGCTCAGAGCAGGGCAGAGAGGTGAGAGAGAGAGAGAGAAAAGGAGGATCAAATAATGATAGAATACCGTGGTTGCAGTTTACAATACAATAAATCATCTTCGGTGTTGAATATTCTAATTTTCACTAACCAATCTAGAACAAGCTACAAATCCTACAACATTTACATGCAGCCTAGGAGAGTCATTGCATTACCATATGGCATTAGATTTTAAACTCTAAAAACTGCTTTTTGGACTCTCTGCCAAGTTGGTAGGGTCTGCTCTGACCCTTGGAGCTGTCTGCAAGCAGAGGGGATTGTTTAATCCAAAGGGGGATTGTTTAATCCAAAGGGGATTGTTTAATCAAAAGGGGAATTGTTTAATCGAAAGGGGAATTGTTTAATCAAAAGGGGAATTGTTTAATCCAAAGGGGAATTGTTTAATCCAAAGGGGATTTCCTTCAGTGGCCATACCATTGTTTTCCAGTTGTTCAGTCACTGGGGTTTGGTATCTCAAAGCTTGTCTTCATTTCAATCTTGCTCATAGTTTCCATATTCTCAGCATCTTTTGCCAGGTAATCATATTTATAAGGCTTTCCTTTTACATCTTCCCTAACACCTACTAAACACTGAGGTAAAACCCTTTTATCCCTCTAACCTCATAATTCTAAGAGCAGCCAAAGGCAACAGCAGGACAGGCTCACAAATTTCCGGGAGAAAGGCACAGACATTGGGGACACGAGCGAGGACAAGGATCGGTGCTGGCACGGCTCTGGTAAAGCACAGGCTACATAAATGCCACAGGAGCCACAGTTCCTCAGGATTCAGGAACACGGAATGGTTTCAAACTGAGGATGAGTGGGTTTGGAGTAGATGCCAAGGAAAAAACCCTTCCCTAGGAGGGTGGGGAGGGGCTGGGATGGAATTCCTAGAGAAGCTGTGGCTGCCCCTGAAAAATCTTGTAAAATCTGTGTGTGACAGAATGATTCTCTCTGCACACCTGGACTGTCTGTGGATGAGATGATTTGAAGTTCTATGAATCTTTACTGTGCAAACTTTGGGGAAAATCTTGTAAAATCCACATGTGATGGAATGATTCTCTCTGCAGAGCTGGGCTGTGTGTGGATGAAATGATTTTTGTGGCACACCCTGGCCAGAACAACATCCTGGCCAGAAAATAAAGCAATGCCTTGACTCTCTCACATTAAAAATGTCGTTGGAGAGTTTTTGTTTTTCCCGCAGTTTCAGTGACATCCCCATCACCATTTCGGGGAAGGAGATTCTGCTGGGATGGGAAAAGCTCCAATTTCAGGGCGATGGGCAGGGACAAAAGTGAGGTAAGGGCACTGTGGGTGCCACAGAATCCATTAGGGGAGGGAGGGAACACTGAATGACTGCAAAGAACTTTTAAATATTTCCTTATTCCAGGAAAAACTCTCCGACGTCTCAAATGTGAGACATCACGTGGGCCGGTGAATTAAGAGACAAATCTGGGAAAGATGCAGCAGTGAACTGTAGATCTCTGAGACCAACGTTAGCTGCGAGAATAAAACCCTTGAATGAGATTATTTTTCAATGATTCAGCAGAATGTCCTGAAAATGAGGCTCCATTCCTCCAGTGAAGTCCCTATTTAATCTGTTTGGGAATCCTGCTTTTGACCACCTGGAATTTTTACATCCATGGGATGTTTTCTGAACAGGCTGAGAGCTGGGCATCGCTGCTAAATTTAGGGTGGATTTTGGGACAGGTTCTTCCCCCAGAGGGTGCTGGGCACAGCCCTGAGGCTGCAGAGCTCCAGGAGCATTTAGGATTTTGGGATCTCTGCAGGGCCAGGGGTTGGACTGGATGGGCCCTGGGGGTCACTTTCAGGACATTCCATCATTCCCTGATTCTTCTGTTAAGGACTTTAATAATTTTTATCAGCTTGCAAAAGCTTTTCTTAATATTTAAGATGGAAAGTTTCATCTGGAGGACACAACCCTTGTTCTTTAAGAGCAGAAACAGGAAAGCTGAAGGGCTCTGTGAGCAGCCAGGGTGGGAATCCAACCTATTAACAATCCCTGTAAGGATCCCTGGATTGTTACTCTTTGGAAAAATCACATTTCTTTAAATATCTTGCAAAAATGGTCATGCAGGAGTGGTTTGGTGGTTGGGACAAGAGAGAGTCAGAAAAGCTGAAGAGCTCTGTGAGCAACCGGGATGGGAATCTGACCCTCCCTGGATTGTTACTCCTTGGAAAAATCACATTTCTTTAAATCTACTGCAAAAGTGGTCTTGCAGGAGGGGTTTGGTCTCTCTTCAGTGCCTGAATTAAGGTTTGAGCTCCAGGATTTGGGTACAAGCACAGGAACACCCCAACTGTCCATAAAAAATCCCAAACCAACCCACTCCAAACTCTCCAAAATCCCAACCTGCAGCTCTGAATGAACACAAATGTTCTCTGCCTCAGTCACCAAACACTCCCTGCCAGAGCAGCAGCCCCAGAAATCAAATTTCCTGCAGGATCAGACATTTACAGTGATGAACACGGAGCATTTCCATGGATTTCAAATGGAATCCTGGGCCCAGCCCCAAAACAATTCATTACCAGGAGCCAGGGAAGCACTGCAGAGACAGAAAATGCACAGCACCAGGGCAGAGGCTGAAAATTGGAAACGCCGTCTGTGGGTTTCACTAAAATGATCACTTTGAAGCTGGTTTTTTTGTTTGTTTGGGTTTTTTGTTTGTTTTGGGGGTTTTTTTGTTTGTTTGCTTTTTGGGAGGTTTTTTTTGTTGGTGTTGGGGGGTTTTTTTGTTTGGTTTTTTTTTGGTTTTGGGTTTTTTGGGGTTTTGTTTGGTTTTTTTGGTTGTTGGTTTTTGGGTTTTTTTCATTTGGTTGGTTGGTTTATTTTGTTTGTTTGTTTGGGGTTTTTTTGTTTTGTTTGGGGTTTTTTGTTGTTTTGTTTGCTTTTGTTTGTTTTTTTGTTCTCTTCTGTTTGGTTTTCTGTTCATTTTTGGTTTTTTCATTTTGCGCTTTTTTGGTGAGACTCACTTGTAGAAAAAAAAGAGAAATCAGCCAATATTTAGGAAGGGGATGACACTTTTACCATCAGGAACGGTGATTTTTGACAGCACTTCCCCCCATTTTCCCACCTGCAAACCAACCAGGAATCCTCTTCAGCAATCCTGAATTATTGATCATCAGAAAGAAATCATAATCATCACCAGAAAGAAATCTGACTCAGAGCTCCTAAATCCCTACACAGGATTCACACACAGATTTTCCGCATCCTCCAAAACGCAGAATATCGGAAGCGACGGCGAAAAACCCCAGGAAGTGTTTAGGATCCGTCAGCCAAGGAGCAGAACTGAGCCTAAACCACAGCTTAAGTGAGTTCCCAACCCTTCCTGAAGCTCAGGTTGATTTCTGAGGCGCTAAAATTGAGATTTTTCTCCCCTCCCGTCTACGCTCGGCTGCCAATTTTCTGGAGGTTCCATTTGGGAGGGTGAGAGAGAGCAGGGCCCTGCTTGGCGGCTCTGGGCCTGATTTGGGTTTTTCTCACTTCGACAGACACTCTGGGAGATGAAGGAAAGATTTGAGTTATTTTCTCAACCTCGCGGGGATGGAAATCGTGTATTTTTGTCATCAGGATGATAGCAGCAATCTGCAGACCTGGGCCGGGCCACCGACGTTTACCTGGCAGGTTTTCTGTGGAAAAAAAAAAAAAGAGAAGCCCAGAGCAAAATCCATTTTCCTGAGAGTGTTTCTGTGAAGAGAAAACAGAACCAGGAGCTGAGTGTTGAAACCATCACCAAAAGGAGCAAAAATCAGCTTTGTTGGGGAGCCAAAACAGAGCGTGAGCACAGCCGAGGTGATGGAGTCTTTTAGTGCCATTTTTAAATTTCTTCTCACAAGTTTTGAGGTGATTTGGGGTTTTCAGCCAGACTCTGCAGGTTTTGGGGTTCAGGAACAGGTTTTTTAGGGGACTCTTCTCCATTTCTGAGCTCACATCGAGCACCATTTAACCTTCAGGTTGCACCTCCATTGCCAAGGTGGGATCCTGTCCCTGCCTTTCCCTCCCAGTGGAATTCCAGGAAAGGCCCAGGAAAGCCCCAGGATTTCCAGGAAAGTTCTTGTTGGAAAACACACAACTTTAAAAATTTTGTATAATTTTAGTCAAAGGATTTGTTTGTCTGTACCCCGGGAAAAGGAATTTGAAGTTTCTTTCCAGGGCATTGTTCTGCCAGGTGAGGTCTGATGAGCTCAGCACAGGACAGAGTGGAGCAGCCCAAAGATCCCCAGAGAGATCAAGGCCATCCACGGAACACTGACGGAACATCGGTGGCCATCTCCAAACATCCACCCCAGAGCACCTCTGACACAGCTGGAGACATCTCGCCCGCAAAGGACTGAGGAGAAAATTGAGAAATGAAGATCTAATTCACATCGGAGGGGAGGGGATTCGGATCCAATGGAAACTGAACACTGAGGGTTGCTCAGCTCTGGACCAATGAACTTTGGAACAATGCATCTCTGTGGGTTTGACTGTATAAAATTTGGGGGAAAATCCTGTGAAATTCATGCATCATGGAATGATTCTCTCTGCACAGCCAGGCTGTGTGTGGATGAGATGATTTCTGTGGCACACCCTGGCCAGAACAACATCCTGGCCAGAAAATGAAGCAATGCCTTGACTCTGTAACATTAAAAATGTTGTTGGAGGTCTTTTGTTTTCCCACAGTTTTGACGATACTCTGAGCCTCATTTTCCATCTCTGCCAAGTGGGACATGATACAATCTCCCCCCCAAAATCGATCAAAATCTTTTATGGGCATCCTGTGAAGGAGTGAAGCACCTGAAATAAAGCTGTGAAAGATCTTTAAATTCTCCTCCCCTGGAGCAGAGTCTGTGGTGAGAATGTCATGGAATGGCTTGGGCTGGAAAGACCTTAAAGATCATTGCGTCAATTGGGAATTTGGGAATTTTCATTGTTTCTCTCATTCCTTTTCCCTTCTGCCTCTTCCCATCACTGGAACCGCTCATTCCCAAAGCTCTGCTCAAACCCTCTCCACCTGGGGCAGAAAATTTGCAGTTGTATTCACATTTGGGGCCGAAAGGGAATGAAAAGGAAAAACCTGAAGGGAAGCCCTGATGGGTTTATGATTTTTGATGGAATTCTTGGGTGAGTTTTTTATATTCACATTTGGTGCTGAAAGAGAGTGAAAAGGACAAAAGCAAATTGAAGCCCTGATGGGTTTATGATTTTTGATGGAATTCTTGCATAAATTTCAGTTATATTCACATTTGGGAATGAAAGGCAGTGAAAAGGAGAAACCTGAAGGGAAGCCCTGATGGGTTTATGATTTTTGATGGAATTCTTGGGTGAGTTTCACTTATATTCACATTTGGGAATGAAAGGCAGTGAAAAAAGAACAAAGCCAAAGGGAAGCCCAGGCAGGTTTATGATTTTTGATGGAATTGGGTAAATTTCAGTTGTATTCACATTTGGGGCTGAATGGGAATGAAAAGGACAAAGCCAAGGGAAGCCCTGCAGGGTTTATGATTTTTGATGGAATTCTTGGATGTTTTGGATTCTGTCGCCCTTCTGACCGAGTCCTGATGGCTGAACTGGGATTAATTCCTGGTGAGGATCCTGAGCTGCTTCCCTTCCTTCTCCTCTCCTTCGAGAAAAGCAATGAAGGGTCAGGTGATCAATTTTGCAATTTGCAGTTGCCAAGCAGCTTTGAAGCAATTGAGTGATTTGGGTGCTGCTCATTTCCTGCCCGTGCTGATGGCAGGAGATGAGAGAAGGATATTGGGCCTTAATGATCTATTCATTCCCTTGATCAAACCACGGCAACCGGAATCAAATGAGTTTTTGGGGATTTTTGTTTGTTTGTTTGGGGGTTTTTTTGGGTTTTTTGGTTTGTTTTTTGTTTGTTTCTTTCTTTTTTTGTTTGGATTTTGGGGAGGGGGTGATTGTTTATTTGTTTGGTTTTTGTTTTGGTTTGGGTTTTTTTGTTTGGGGTTTTTCTTTGGTTTTTGGGTTTTTTTGGGGGATGGGTTTTTTTGTTTTTGTTCGGGTTTTTCTTTGTTTTTTGGGTTTTTTTTGTTTTTGGGGGGGTTTTTGGGTTTTTTTGGTTTTGTTTGTTTTGTTTGGATTGGGTTTTTTTATTTTTGGGTGGGTTTTTTTTCCTTTTTGGGGGTGTTTTTTGATTGTTTTTGTTGTTTTTGGTTTTGTTGTTGGGATTTTTTTTGTCTGTTGTTCATTGCCGGGTTTTTTTTGGTTGTTTGTTTTCATTAATGTTAATTTTGGTTGTACAAGAGCCTGTCCTGCATTGTCTTTGCTCTGAACAACAAATTTTGCAAAGCCCCACACAGGTCTGAACCCCCCTCCAGCCAGACCTTCCAGAGATCCGAGAGCCATTAATTAAAATTAATTAAAAGAGTGCCCTTAACGAACCCAAAAGGAGCACGAGCATCACTGAGTGGCTCCTGCTCACTGAAGCCTAATCCTCCTCCAAGGATTAATGCCAACGATGGAATTTAAATTCCCTAAACACCTTATCAGATTGGCATTGACTCCCCACAACTCCACATTGATCACAGCTCCAAAAGCCTCGATCTCATTCCTTTCCTCCCCACATCTCCAATTATTTGGGGAGCAGCTCCAACAGATCATTCCCCTCAGGCTGGGTGCCAGGGAAGGGTCCAGGGTGACCTGAAACAAAGTGAGGAGAATAAAATCAGATTAATTTATTAATTTGTGAAAGGCCTTCAGGTGCACTCAGGGCACACAGAGCCCACTCGAGAGGCTCCACCCAAAATGGACAGCGAGTCACGAGTTCTGCACATTGGAGAAGTTCTGTCCATTCCCAGATGGAGCCTTAATCCTCCAATCACACCTTCAGCTGATGATGGCAACCACCCCAAGCTTGCTGCCCCAATTCACTCTTGGTTCCATATTTTGGGGCTCTGAGGCAGCCAAGTGTCCTTGGATTTTCCAACTGAGATGAATTGTTTTGTTTAAAACGCTGAGAACAGAGGATTTTAGCGCTTTATATGGAGCCCAGAGCTGCACACCAAAGCCACAGACACAGGAAAAACAGAAGCTAAAATCCTAAAGCATCATGGAGAAATCCAGGGAAGAGATTTGGGCTCATCCCCTTCTCCCACTGCCTCCTCCAGCTCTTTACCTGCCAGGATTCAGCATCCTCAGGTTTGGATTTTGGGAAGAAATTCCTCTCTGGGCTGGGATGGAATTCCCAGAGGAGCTGTGGCTGCCCCTGGATCCCTGGGAGTGTCCCAGGCCAGGCTGGAGCACCCTGGGACAGTGGGAGGTGTCCCTGCCCATGACAGGGGTGGCACTGATGGGATTTAAAATCCCTTCCAACCCAACCCATCCCAGGATTCTGCGATTCCATAACTGAATTTGAAGTATCTGCAAAGTGCTGGAAGCTAAAGCTCAATTACGGGCCTGGCACACAATGGAACCAGAACGATCCCGAGTTTTAAGAGCCGCCTGACAGCTCCTTCATGATTTTAAAATAAAACTCTCCTCTTTTCTTCTTTTCTCCGCGGTAAAATCCTCTCAAAGAGCTGACAGCTTCCTTTCCCGAAGTTCCTTTGTGTTCCGCTCTTTGTGCTCACCCCCTTTGTTCCTGCGGGGGCTGCCCGGGGGCTGGGGGGGCTGAACAATCCCATTTTGGAACAGGACAAAACCCAGGAGGCAAAACCAACCTTGGCACTCTTCAAACAGAAGAAGAAGAAATGTTGAACCGTGCCCAGCCCCGAAAAGGTGAAGCTCTGCACAGGCACCGTTCCCAAATCCATCCCTTTTGTTAAAACTCCCTTTTCCTACCCAGGGATTTGCAGATGCTTCCAACACAGGTGTGTACGACCTGTAGTAAACCCTTTGTAGCTCTGTCAGGAAATTTAATCCACAAACACCAGAGGTTTGTGTCCAAAAAGGAGACAGAGGAGTCCTGGAACTTTATTCATGAATAAAGGGAGAGCTCATGGGCATTTCCCATGGAGTCTCTCAGATCGCTGGAGGACGCAGCCTCTTTTTATCCGAATTTCCCTCTCTCTTTCCCCATTGGCTGAGCTACTGAGAGGTACAGACTGCCTGGAACACCTAATGCAGACACAGTCTGCTCTGTGATATCAGACTCTCTGATATTAAAAATGTTGTTGGAGGGTTTTTGGTTCTGTTTTTGTTTTTGTTTTTGTTTTTGTCACAGTTTTGGTGGCGCTGGGGCAGCCCGAGGTGGCCTCGTGGAGGAGAATCAGCAAAGAATATGCAAAAATCCATAATGAACTTCCATTAACAACAGAGAAAAAAGTTCTGTCACAGAGCCTGTTGTGTTCTCTTCCCGATGCAATTCCAAATTCCAGTTTCATTCCTGCCTGGGGCCATTCCAAGCTCCACTCCTTGGAAAGACTGTGGAAAAAAGTGGTTTAAAGCTATTTTTTTTAAAAAAAGTGAAATTATTCTGCCGAGCTGCCCTCCCTCAGTAGGAGTCATAATTTTACACCAAGCAACAAAATGTTCCCCTCTGCCCTTTCAGGGTTTTCAAGTCTTTGTTAGAAGAAAAACATTTCTGCCTTTTCTTACAATGTGTGCCTGACAGGAGGGAAAGAAACCTCAAGGAGGGATGCTAAAAAATCAGAAAATAGGAGCTGAAAAATCAGAAAATGGGAGCTAAAAAATCAGAAAATGGGAGCGTTCCCAGCAGCACTGGGGTTATCCCGAAAAACACCTCAGGCACAACCAGCCTGGAAATTACAGCACAAAATTACAGCACATGATTGAATCCCTGAATGGTTTGCGTTGGAATAAACCTTAAATCTCATCTTGTTCCAAGCCCCTGCCCTGGGCAGGGAAACCTTCACTGGATCAGTTCTCAGAATAATTTAAAAAACAGAAAGTTTCATTATTTCCCTTATTTTTTTTTTTTTTTTAACTTTGGAGCCAGCTGCTGATTTCTGCAATTCTGGATGTATTAACTGAAATTATTGTGGTAAAAATACCAGGCTATCCTCAGTGTGCAGTGCAGGCTGTAAACCCTGCCTTAAATGCATTTATTTAAAATATATTTAAAATACCACAAACCGTGCCAAGGTGTATTTAACGATAAGGAAATGTCCCTGAGGTCAGGAGATTTGAATTTGCCTCCCACAATTAAAATGCCTCTCTGAACCTAAAGACTGCCAGGAAAAAAAAGAAATCCCAACAAAAGCCCTACTGGAGTGACAGGGACTTTTTTCAGAGATAACAATCAACACGGTTCTGTACAAAATTCATTCTATAGGAATGAGGTTTTAAATGGATTAGGAAAAGAAAAGCTTTGCATGGATAACACAGAGATTTTCTTGCTGGGTTCCGTGGCAGATCATCCCAGAGCGGGGATGGATAAGGAATTCCCACTGGAAATCCCTGAGTTCCCCCTGTTTTCCCTTTGGGATCGGAGGAGCTGCACCAGGCTCTGGGCAGCTGCAGATCCCAAACTTCCGTTTGAACACAGTTTGTGTCTGCCCGACAGCTATGGAGGAGATTAATAATTAATAATTAACCTATTAAAGGGCCATTGAGGCAAAGGCAGGAAAGGCCTCCCTTCTCCTTCCTCCTTCCTCCTTCCTCTTCTTCTTCCTCCTCCCATTCCCCTTCCTCCTTCTTGTTCCCATCCTCCTTCTCCTTCTCCTTCTCCTTCTCCTTCTCCTCTCCTTCTCCTTCTCCTTCTCCTTCTCCTTCTCCTTCTCCTTCTCCTTCTCCTTCTCCTTCTCCTTCTCCTTCTTCTCCTTCCTCTTCCCATTCCCCTTCTCCTTCCCTTTTCCCTTTTCCCTTTTCCCTTTCCCCTTTTCCCTTTTCCCTTTTCCTTCCCCCCCTCCTCCTCTTCCTCCTCTTTTCCCCTTCCCTTCCCCTCCTCCTTTAATCAGCCACGATGTCCAAGGCCAGGCTGGCTGGGGCTTGGATCACCCCAGGACAGTGGAACCTGTGGGAATGGATGGGATTTGAGGTCCTGTCCATGGGATTTGAGGTCCTGTCCATGGGATTTAAGGTCCTGTCCATGGGATTTGAGATCCTGTCCATGGGATTTGAGGTCCTGTCCATGGGATTTAAGGTCCTGTTCCTGGGATTTAAGGTCCTGTCCAACTCCAGCCTCTCTGGGATTCTCCGGCTCGGCCTATCAGAGGAGTTTGTTCTGATTTTACCCCAGGAACGCAACATTCCAACATCTCCTGACCTCCTGCATAATGCAGGCGACACGGTTTCGGCTGGTAGCTCCAGCACTGAACTGGGTTTATTTTTTAATAACGCCATATATATTTTATCCAAACTGTCATTCAGGCCCTCCGAGCTGGGAAAACAAAGCCAAACATTACAGAAAAGTTTATGATTCCCTCACTCGGAGGATTTCCACTCCGCTCTCATTATTTCTGGCAGACTCACTGCGGGGAGTTTTGCTCCTTCTCAGTTATAAATATTCCATGCAGATTTTTAATTAGAGCAGCACGGATTTTTTTTTTTTTTTTTCCCTCTCTTTTGGCTGAGACAAAAGAAATTGGATCTTCCCTCTCCCTCCCCATTTGGGCTCCGTTCAGTGCGGACGGACTTCCAGAAACGCACCCAACATCAAATCTCTGCATAAACAAACCAGAGGCTGTTTGACTGAACTCAAACTCTAATTGCTTTCACCAACAGGTGCCTCGGAGTCGGGAAAGCAAAACAAATGTTTGATCTGGCCCTTCCTCTAATTAGCAACAGATGAATTAGCAGCTGAAGGGGAAAGATGCATTTTTTAGCCCATTGTCTGCGTTTGAACTGCTCTTGTGGAATGCTGCGTTCGTTCGACAGGAATTTGCTTATGGAGGAGCCAGAATGAGTTGCAGGGAGCACTGAACCATAAGGAGAAGGAAAAAAAAGGAATTCCAGGGGGAAGGATAGAGCAGAAGGAGGAAACGGCAGAGTTCTGCTTTCTGCCTCCCAGAGCTCCTCCAGAAAACTTTGACTTCTGCTCTTCTCCTTCTGCTTGTGGGTGCCTGATGGAGGATTTTATTGGGATTTTTCCAACAATTCTGTTCAGAATCAGAGTCCCACGCTGGGTTGGGTTGGGTTGAGACCTTAAATCCCAAATCCTTAAATCCCAAATCCTTAAATCTTTAAGGAGGGACCTTAAATCCCACCCAGTGCCTTGGGCAGGGAACCTTCCACTGTCCCAGGATGCTCCAAGTCAGGTCTTGGATTTGTGTAGAGCTCCCCAAAAGTGATTATTTAATGCAAATTGAGTTTATTTATCCAAATATTTATTATGTATTTATATATATTTATAGATTATTTCTATATTTTTATATATTATTTCTATATTATTTCTATATTATTTCTATATTATTTCTATATTATTTCTATGTTATCGATATATTTTTCCATTTTATTCCTCAGGGATCATAGGATAAGGATGGCCAATGAAAGAAATGGCATTCCCATGGATTTTTTGTAGTCAAAATAGCGGAAAACAGGGAAAAACAAAAAAAAAAGGATACGGGGGGAGAGGTGTGTGAGCAGCACACCCCAGACTGACCCCAGAGGTGTCACTGGGCCAGCCCTGTCCCATTCTGAGCTCCTCCCAGCAGCCCAACAACCAATCAGATTCGAGTTTCTACCAGAAATGGAATTAGGGCTTGAGTTTGGTTAATTAGGGGTTGAATTAGGGGAATTAGGGGCTGAATTTGGGGAATTAGGGGCTGAATTAGTGGAATTAGGGGTTGAATTAAGGGAATTAGGGGCTGAATTAATGTCTGGTTTTTTCCAGTTTATTCCTTAGGGATCATAAGAGAAGGACGGCCAATGAAAGCAGTGGGTTTTTGTAGTCTGCAGGCAAACAAAATAGGGGAAAAGGGCAAAAAAGGAAAAAAAAAAAAGGATACTGGGAGAGGTGTCTGAACACCACCCCAGAGGTGTCACTGGGACAGCCCTGTCCCGTTCTGAGCTCCTCCCAGCAGCCCAAAAACCAATCAGATTCGAGTTTCTGCCAGAAATGGAATTAGGGTTTGAATTTGGTAAATCAGGGCTTGAATTAGGGGAATTAGGGGTTGAATTAGGGGAATTAGGGGCTGAATTAGGGGAATTAGGAGCTGAATTTGGGGAATTAGGGGGTGAATTAGGGGCTGAATTAGGGGAATTAAGGGCTGAATTAATGTCTGGGTTTTTCCATTTTATTCCTTAGGGATCACAGGATAAGGATTGCCAATGAAGGCAATGGCATTCCTGTGGGTTTTTGTAGTTTGCAGGCAAACAAAATAGGGGGAAAGGGCAAAAAAGGAAAAAAAAAGGATACTGGGAGAGGTGTCTGAGCTCATTCTGAACTCCCCAGGGGCTGCTCCCACATCCAGCTCCGAATTCCGACTCCCAGCGCTCCAAAATCTGTTTATTCAGCCAGCCTGGCCTGGTGTCTCCTCTTCACTTTAGTTGTTGCCACCGACCTAACGAGAGAGAGAGAAAAAAACAAAAACCAAACAATCAGCACGCTGGAAACTGCAAAAACTCCTCATGTCCTTGTCCTCATCATTTCCTCTCAGCGCTGCGCCTCGGGCGAAGAAATTCGTTTGGCTTTACAAGGAATTCTGCTGTAAGTCGAGTGTTCTGAAGAGCTTCATCGTATTGTTTATCGCGGGGATCGCAGCCCAGGGCTGCCGAGAGCTCCTGGGAGGTTGTTTATTAAAAGGTACAAGTGTTCCTGCGGCCCTGCAGCGCGGCCCTGACACGATCCCTGCGCACGCGGTGCCGGAATAAATAACGGGAGCAGGGAGGTGGCTCTGGGATAAATAACGGGAACAGGGCAGCGGATCTCGGATAAATAATGGGAGCAGGGGAACGAGTCTGGGATAAATAACGGGAACAGGGCAGTGGATCTGGGATAAATAACGGGAACAGGGGAGCGGATCTGGGATAAATAACGGGAACGGGGCAGAGGATCTGGGATAAATAACGGGAACAGGGCAGCAGATCTGGGATAAATAACAGGAACAGGGCAGCGGATCTGGGATAAATAATGGGAGCAGGGGAACGAGTCTGGGATAATTAACGGGAACAGGGTAGTGGATCTGGGATAAATAACGGGAACAGGGGAGCGGATCTGGGATAAATAACGGGAACGGGGCAGAGGATCTGGGATAAATAACGGGAACAGGGCAGCAGATCTGGGATAAATAACAGGAACAGGGCAGCGGATCTGGGATAAATAATGGGAGCAGGGGAACGAGTCTGGGATAAATAACGGGAACAGGGTAGTGGATCTGGGATAAATAACGGGAACAGGGCAGTGGATCTGGGATAAATAACGGGAGCAGGGCAGCGGATCTGGGATAAATAATGGGAACAGGGGAACGAGTCTGGGATAAATAACGGGAGCAGGGGAGCGGATCTGGGATAAATAATGGGAACAGGGCAGCGGATCTGGGATAAATAACGGGAATGGGGCAGCAGATCTGGGATAAATAACGGGAACAGGGCAGTGGATCTGGGATAAATAATGGCAACAGGCAGCAGCTCTGGGATCAATAATGGGAACAGGGGAGCGGCTCCAGAATAAATACCAGGAACAGGGAGGCGGCTCTAGGATCAATACCAGGAACAGAGGAGCAGCTCTAGGATAAATAACAGGAGCAGGGGAGTGGCTCTGGGATAAATAACGGGAACAGGGCAGTGGATCTGGGATCAATAATGGGAACAGGGGAGCAGCTCTAGGATAAATAACGGGAGCAGGGGAGTGATTCTGGGATTGATAATGGGAACAGGGCAGCGGATCTGGGATCAATAATGGGAACAGGGAGGTGGCTCTAGGATAAATAATGGGAACTGGGGAGCGGCTCTGGGATAATTAACGGGAGCAGGGAAGTGGCTCTGGAATCAATAATAGGAACAGGGAGGTGGCTCTAGGATAAATAACAGGAACAAGGGAGCGGCTCTGGGATCATTAATGGGAACAGGGCAGCAGCTCTGGGATCAATAACAGGAACAGGGAGGTGGCTCTAGGATAAATAAATAATGGGAACAGGGGAATGGCTCTGGGATCAATAACGGGAACAGGGGAGTGGCTCTGGGATCAATAACGGGAACAGGGGAGGGGCTCGGGCTCTGTCCTGACCAATGCCTAAATGGGTTTACCTAAACCAGAGGCTGGACAGAGTTCAGAGAATAAAATCAGTTAAATTTATTGAAGGCCTTCAGGTGCATTCAGGGCAATCACAGCTCACCCAGGGGCTGCACCCAAAATGGACAGCAGGGCACGAGTTTTTCATACTTTGTAAGATTTTCTAAAGTCACAAGTTTTTAGTATTTTGTAAGTTTTGTTGATGAACACCCAGGGAATTCCAGCCCCTGCCGGGTCCTTCCCACCCCACCCCTGCCATGAAATGTGGCCCTGCAAATTCCCAAAATCCTGATTGTCTAAGGGATTGGAGCCGTCCAGCTGCTGGATAAATGCTCCTCTTGGATTTTCAAATATTCTTAAATTGTCACCTCATTTTTCTGCCTGGAAATACTGAAGAAATCCAACCTTGTCTCCAATGCATGGCCTGGGTTTACGGCATTTTTAATGCAATATTTCAGGCTGTTTCCCCAATATTAATGGGTTTATGGCATTTTAAACACAATATTTTGTGCTGCTTTCCCAAAATTAATGGGTTTATGGTGTTTTAAACACAATATTTTGTGCTGATTTCCCCAAAGTTATTGGGTTTATGGTGTTCTTAATGTAATATTTGAGGCAGTTTCCCCAAAATCAATGGGTTTATGGCATTTTAAAAGCAATATTTTGAGCTGTTCCCCAAAAATTAATGGGTTTATGGTGTTTTAAATGAAATGTTTCCTGCTGGTTTCCTCAAAAGGAATGGATTTATGGTTTTTTAAAAGCAATATTTCGTGCTGGTTTCCCCAAAATTAATGGGTTTATGGTGTTTAAATGCAATATTTTGTGCTGGTTTCCCCAAAATTCATGAGTTCATAGAGTTTTAAACACAATATTTCTTGCTGGTTTCCCAAAATTAATGGGTTTATGGTGTTTTTAATACAATATTTCTTGCTGGTTTCCCAAAATCAATGGGTTTATGGCATTTTTAGTGCAGTATTTTGGGGGGGTTTCCCCAAAATTAATGGGTTTATGGTGGTTTTTAATGCAGTATTTTGTTTCCCCAAAATGAATGGGTATATGGAGTTTTAAAGGCAATATTTCAGGCAGTTTCCCCAAAATTAATGGGTTTATTGTGTTTTAAATACAATATTTTGGGCTGTTCCCCGAAAATTAATGGGTTCATAGTGTTTTAAACACAATATTTCGTGCTGGTTTCCCAAAATTAATGGGTTTATGGCATTTTTAGTGCAGTATTTTGGGCGGGTTTCCCCAAAATTAATGGGTTTATGGTGTTTTAAATGCAATATTTCATGCTAGTTTCCCAAAATTAATGGGTTTATGGTGTTTTAAAAGCAATATTTCAGGCAGTTTCCCAAAACTGATGTTTTTCACCCTCACCAAAACCAGAACGATCAATGCAAGAGCCACAAGGAACAAAACCCCGGCGATAAATCGGAAAATCCGCGCTGGGGAGAGGCAAAACTGTCAATAGGGAAATCGATTTTCCTTTCAGGTTGGCAACAACCACAACAAATCGCAGAGTTATGAGTGCCCATTGGTCATTTTTTTCTCCTTCTTCTCTCATGGCATCTCCCTCCAAAAATCCTCAGGAATTGGAATTTTCCCTACCTGGAGGGCGCCAGGTAGGGGAAAATCAGGATTTAAACATGTTTTTGAGCTTTGAAAATTTTTAAAAGGAGACTTTTTTGTTCAAAATCGCCGAATATCTGTGGGTTGGTTTTTTTTTTTGCCAGCTTCGGTTAAAAATCTTGAAAAAAAGAGTTATTTTAGAAATAAAGAAGAATTTTCTTTTTTTTTCCCCACCCTACCAGCCAAGTGTGGCGCCTTGGCAGTGAATATGAAATGAAGTTGCTTTATTCAGAATAATTTTTTTTCCTATATTTTCTTTCAGTCCTGTGGGACTCACCCAAGATTGAAAGGATCTGGAACTCCCAAAGATCCCAGGCTGGCATTCCCAGGGATCCCAGGCTGGCATTCCCAAGATCCCAGGCTGGCATTCCCAGGGATCCCAGGCTGGCATTCCTAGGGATCCCAGGCTGCCATTCCCAAAGATCCCAGGCTGGCATTCCCAAAGATCCCAGGCTGGCATTCCCAGGGATCCCAGGCTGGCATTCCCGAGGATCCCAGGCTGCCATTCCCGAGGATCCCTGGCTGGCATTCCTGAGGATCCCAGGCTGGCATTCCCAAAGATCCCAGGCTGGCATTCCCAAAGATCCCAGGCTGGCATTCCCAGGGATCCCAGGCTGGCATTCCTGAGGATCCCAGGCTGGCATTCCCAGGGATCCCAGGGATGTGTGTGTGCAAACTGTGACCTTTCTGTGACCTGGAGAGGAATCCCAAATTCCCAAACTCCCCAAACCCCGCCCAGGCTGGGTCTGGGACTCAGGAATGTTCCTCTGCTGCTCCAGAAGGACAGGAATTCTGCTCCAGAGGGACAGGAATTCTGCTCCAGAGTGACAGGAATTCTGCTCCAGAGTGACAGGAATTCTGCTCCAGAGGGACAGGAATTCTGCTCTGGGGATTCCCCACCTGGACAGGGCTGGACAGCCCCACAGACCTGAGCTGGAAACTCCCACTTGGCTTTTCCTGCTTGGATTTGTCTGGGATAGAACCTAAACCCTGCCTTGGGATGGCCGAGGGCAGCTGGGAGGGGCAGGGACACTCCCGGGGCCGTTCCCAAATCCCACTGAGGGTCAGATCCCAGACTGGGACACTCCCGAGCTGTTCCCAAATCCCACTGAGGATCAGATCCCATCACAGGGCATTCCTGGCGTTATTCCCAAATCCCACTGAGGGTCAGATCCCAGCCCGGGACACTCCTGGAGTTATTCCCAAATCCACTGAGGGTCAGATCCCAGCCCGGGACACTCCTGGAGTTATTCCCAAATCCCACTGGGGGTCCGATTCCAGCATAGGACACTCCTAGAGTTGTTTCCAAATCCCACTGAGGGTCAGATCCCAGCCCAGGACACTCCCAGGGCTGTTCCCAAATCCCAGTTCCAGGGACGGCTCCATCAGCCTTTTCCAGGAAGTTTGGGAGGCATGGGGAAAATCCAGGGGGATGTTCTGGAACCAAATTCCACAGCAGTTTGTTCTTTCCATCCCAGAATGTTCTGATCTCTCTTCTCCCCCAGGAATAACCACACCCTCAGGGCCAGGATGGATGTGTGGATTTTGGGATTTTTTGGGGGATTTTGAGGTCAGGGAGCAGCACCTGCTGCTGGCAAAGCTCCTCCAGACCTCCCGTCCTCAGGGGCAGTTTATTCCTCTGGAATTCCTGAGCCTGGCATTAAACCCTCCCAGAGATACTCATGATGATATTACAAAAAATTAAATTAATTGATGAACAAAGCTTTCCTGCCACTGTTGCCTTTCCACCTTCCATGGCAGAATTTTCAGGGAGTCACCGCCACCCGAATTCCTCCAGCATTCCCTTCATCCTCAGAGCTCTCCCTTTCCACCCAAAAATATATTAAATTTTGGTTTATAGCCTTTTTTTGGCCTTTCAAACACCACAAACAAGGGCTGTAAAGGAAATATGTATATAATATGTATATAATATATATCATCACACCCCCCTTGCAGCAGGGCACAAAAACCAGTGGCTCTTCTGCCGAATGAATCGTTAATTTTTTATTTCGCTCAGAACTTGTCGCTGTCCAAGAAGCCGTGGATAAATCCTCTTCTGTAAACATCTTAAAAATCGACTTTTTTTTTTTTTTTTTTTTTCTTTCCGTGGGTGAGTTTCAACAGCTAAAAGATAAAGTTTCTGTTCTCCGGAAGAAAAAATAGGAGGTAAGGGAAAGCTGGAGTGGCAGCACTGAGATGCTCTGAGATTTTCCAGTTTGATGTTTACACGCCTCAGCTCTTTTGCAACTGCGTGAAGTGGAGGAAAAAAAAATAATTCTTTTTTCCTGGAAAGTTGGAAAAGTGATTTCTGCCCATTCTGGGGTAAAACATCAACATTACATCATCAGCACCATCAGGGGCAGCATCTGAAGGATGCAAATATTGTAGTCAATATTTCAGTTTTTTAGCAGAGTTTTCTGACTCATTCCAACTCATCCAGGCCAGAATTGGAACTGTGTGAAGTGGAGGAAAAGAAATTTTCTTTTTTACTTTGAGAGTAACTTTTATTCCCTTTAAAATTAGAAAAAAAACCTCAGAAAAGGAACTTTGCCCACGATTTCCAAGGAGAATTTCAGCCTTGCCGAAGCTGTGGCAGAACATCACCAGCATGAGGCAACCTCATGGCTGGAAATTCAGATTTATTTATTTATCAGCCGTTGTTTCACGCAAATGTGAAATCATTTGTGTCTGCGCTGTGGGAGCTCTCTGGAGGAATCCCAGCAAATTCACAGCCTGGAAACCTCGGTGGGAAAAGTGATTTCTGCTCATTTTGGGGTAAAACATCAACATCACATTAACAGAACCATCAGGAGCAGCAACTGAAGGATGCAAATATTGGAGTCAACATTTCAGTTTTCTAGTATAGTTTTCTGACTCATTCCAACTCATCCAGGCCAGAATTGGAACAGTGTGAAGTGGAGGAAAAAATTTATTTATTTTACTTTGAGAGTAACTTTTATTCGCTTTAAAAAAAAAAAAAATCCCAGAAAAGGAAATTTGCCCACAATTTCCAGGGAGAACTTCAGCCCTGCCCAAAGCCGTGGCAGAACATCACCAGCACGAGGCAACCTCGTGGCTGGAAATTCAGATTTATTTATTTATCCATTATTTATTTATTTATTTATTTATCAGCCGTTGTTTCACGCAAATGTGAAATCATTCGTGTCTGTGCTGTGGGAGCTCTCTGGAGGAATCCCAGCAAATTCACAGCCTGGAAAACTCAGTGGGAAAAGTGATTTCTGCTCATTTTGGGGTAAAACATCAACAACATTCTATCAACAGCACCATCAGGAGCAGCATCTGAAGGATGCAAATATTGGAGTCAATATTTCAGTTTTTTAGCAGAGTTTTCTGACTCATTCCAACTCATCCAGGCCAGAATTGTGACTGTGTGAAGTGGAGGAAAAGAAATTTTCTTTTTTACTTTGAGAGTAACTTTTATTCCCTTTAAAAAATAAAAAATAAAACCCAAAAATTTAAAAAAAAAGATTTAAAAAATAGCCCAGAAAAGGAACTTTGCCCACGCTTTCCAGGGAGAACAGTTTTTTTATCAGAATTTTCTGACTCATTCCAACTCATCCAGGCCAGAATTCCTTCCCTAGTGAAGGTTTTTTGTATTGATTTTATTCTGAATATTTACCTCAGAACAGATAAAAGGAAATCCCTTTTTTAGGAGAAGAAAATCCGCTCAAATCAGTTATTCGGAACAGTTTTTTTATCAGAATTTTCCAACTCATTCCAGCTCATCCAGGCCAGAATTCCTTCCCTAGTGAAGGTTTTGTGTATTGATTTTATTCTGAATATTTACCTCGGAACAGATAAAGGGAAATCCCTTTTTTAGGAGAAGAAAATCAGCTCAAATCAATGATTCAGAACAGTTTTTTTATCAGAATTTTCCAACTCATTCCAACTCATCCAGGCAAGAATTCCTTCCCTAGTGAAGGTTTTTTGTATTGATTTTATTCTGAATATTTACCTCGGAACAGATAAGGGGAAATCCCTTTCTTAGGAGAAGAAAATCAGCTCATATCAATGATTCAGAACATTTCTCTCCCCTTTTCCTCGCTGCCTTTGCCACCTCAGTGCATTTCTGCTCCAGCCTTTGCTCTTTTCCCCTCCGCGAGACACAATAATTTTAATATCCAATACATATTGGACAGCTCAGGTTGTGTTTTGTATTATTCTGACCTTTTCAGTATTCTGTATTTTGATAATTTTCGGATCTTCTCCCTGCTCGGGGAGGGCTTTGAGCACAACAATTCCGGGGACAGGAAGAGTCAGCAGCAGAACGGATCACGACAAAGGCACCGCCACCGTCCCCAAAACCGCGGCACAGCCAAATATTTGCTTTGGCTTTCGTCAACGCTCCAAGGGGAACGGAAATTCGCGAACAAACCGGGGAAGGACACGGAAAATGATGAGGATTGAGGGTTTGATTAACGAGGAGAGGTTAAAGTGACAAAGGAGGAAGGGCTTGATGAAATAGTTTTGAGTTATTTTTAAATTAATATTGGAATTATTTTGTAATTTGTAAATTGGGCTGTGAAATTGTGTGAGGGGAGGAGAAGGTGTCTGCAGCCCCAGGGAAGGGTGGGCTGGGGGTGAAGGGGACAGGGATTTGGGTGGGGATGGACCAGAAAGGGAAATTAAAAAGGAATAATTTGGGTAAAATGTGAGAGGATTTGCTACTCTGTGAAATTGTTTGTGCTTGGGTGGGGAGAGAGGTTTGGGATCTGCTGGGGGCTCTGGGAGCTGCTGCCCCACAGGCCTGGTTTGGGGACTGAAACACAAATCCTGGTTTAGAGACTGTGTAAATCCTGGTTTTGGGACTGCCCCACAAATCCTGGTTTAGGGACTGCCCAAATCCTGGTTTTAGGGACTGAAACACAAATTCTGGTTTTAGGGACTGAAACACAAATCCTGGTTTAGGGACTGAAACACAAATCCTGGTTTAGGGACTGCCCAAATCCTGGTTTTAGGGACTGAAACACAAATTCTGGTTTTAGGGACTGAAACACAAATCCTGGTTTAGGGACTGAAACACAAATCCTGGTTTAGGGACTGCCCAAATCCTGGTTTTAGGGACTGAAAGACAAATCCTGGTTTAGGGACTGCCCAAATCCTGGTTTTAAGGACTGAAAGACAAATCCTGGTTTAGGGACTGCCCAAATCCTGGTTTAGGGACTGCACAAATCCTGGTTTAGGGACTACCCAAATCCTGGTTTAGGGACTGAAACACAAATCCTGGTTTAGGGACTGCACAAATCCTTCTTTTAGGGACATCCCCAAGAATCCTGGTTTTGGGGATTGCCCCACAAATCCTGGTTTTAGGGACTGCACAAATCCTGTTTTTAGGGACTGTGTAAATCCTGGTTTTAGGGACTGCCTACCCACAGGTGACACTCACAGGTGACACTCACAGATGACCCCACAGATGACCCCACAGGTGATGCCACAGGTGACCCCACAGATGATTCCACAGTTAACCCTACAGGTGACTCCACAGGTGACACCCCACAGGTGACCCAATAGGTGACACCCCATAGGTGACCCCACAGGTGACACTACAGTTAACCCCACAGATGACACCCACAGGTGACACCCCACAGGTGACCCCACAGGCGATCCCATAGGTGACCCCACAGGTGATCCCACAGTTAACCCCACAGGTTGCCCCACAGGTGACAGCTACAGGTGACCGCACAGGTGACCCCACAGGTGACCCCACAGGTGACACCCATAGGTGACCCCACAGGTGACTCCACAGTTAACCCCACAGGTAATCCCACAGGTGACACCCCACAGGTAACACCCCACAGGTGACCCCACAGGTGATCACACAGGTGACACCCCACAGGTGACCCCACAGGTGACACCCCAACCCTGCGGCTCTTCCCTCTCCCCTGACCCCACACCCCACTCATTTTATGAATTATGTTATTCGATATCATAATTATTCAACTAATCACTGAATTATTGAATTAATCAATAGAATTATTCAATGAATATGTATTATATTCAGCTATTTAACCTGAAATTTTCTGCACAGCCTCCAGGGCCATGCCCTCACCGCCTTTCCCCAGAATTTCAGTGTGTGTGTGAGGAAAGGTGCCCGGCACGGAGTTATTTCGGATATTTTCGGATTGTTTCTGTAGGAATCGACCGTGGGTAATTCCTGTTACAAATCCCGGCCCCGTTCCCCGGCAGGACTGGAAAAGGCCACGCTGCTCCTGCAGGATTTGCTGTCTGCCTGGTTTATGTCATGGTGTCACTTCCAATTAAAATGTCACTTTTCCAAGTGTCACGGCCGTGTGTTCTCCCATTCCCCCCCGCCCTGCCTTTGTGGTGATTCTTTAGGATTTACCTGGGAAAAAAAAATCATTTTTAATGAGCCTGGCCGGGAGCTGCGAAGCTTGGTGCCTTCAGGGCTTATTATTATTATTATTATTATTATTATTATTATTATTATTATTATTATTATTATATTGTTATTAGCACTAGATCTATATTTATCTATACTTATATCTATATCTATATCTATCTCTATGTCTATATCTATATCTATATCTCTATATATCTATTAATTATTATTATTGTATCTATATATGTAGATATTTATATTAATATTTATATTTATATTAATATTTATATTTATATTTATTTTTTAATTTCTATTTCTATTTTTAATTGTTATTATTATATCTATATATCTATATTTCTATCTATGTCTATACCTCTTTCTATTTATTATTCTTATATCTATCTATATCTATATTTATTTATTATTATCATTATTATTCATATCTATCTATCTATATTTATATATATCTAATTTATAGTTATATTTATATTCAAATTTATATCTATATCTATATCTATATCTATATCTATATATCTATATATCTATATATCTATATATCTATATATCTATATATCTATATATATATCTATGTATCTATATCTATATATCTATATCTGTATCTATTAATTATTGTATCTATATATGTCGATATTTATATTCATATTTTGCTTTTTATATTCATAAATGTGCTGCGGGAATCCTGAATGTGCTCTGGAAATCCTGAATTTCCTGCCCTGGAAATCCTGAATTTCCTTGGATGTGCTCCAGAAATCCTGAATGTGCTCTGGGAATCCTAAATGTGCTCTGGGAACCCTGAATTTCCTTGGATGTGCTCTGGAAATCCTGGATGTGATTTGGAAATCCTAAATGTGCTCTGGGAATCCTAAATGTGTTCTGCAAATCCTAAATGTGCTGTGGGAATCCTGAATGTGCTCCAGAAATCCTGAATTTCCTGCCCTGGAAATCCTGATTTTCCTGCTCTGGAAATCCTAAATGTGTTCTGGAAATCCTGAATTTCCTGCCCTGGAAATCCTGAATTTCCTGCCCTGGAAATCCTGAATTTCCTAGTCTGGAAATCCTAAATGGGCTCTGGAAATCTTGAATTTCCTGCCCTGGAAATCCTGAATGGGCTCTGGACATCCCAAATGTGCTCCAGAAATCCCGAATTTCCTGCTCTGGAAATCCTAAATGTGCTCTGGGAATCCTGAATTTCCTGCTCTGGGAATCCTGAATTTCCTGCTCTGGAAATCCTGAATTTCCTTGGATGTGCTCCAGAAATCCTGAATGTGCTCTGGAAATCCTAAATGTGCTGTGGAAATCCTGAATGGGCTCTGGGAATCCTGAATTTCCTGCCCTGGAAACCCCGAATGTGCTTTGGGAATCCTGGATTGGATCCCATTTTTCATTCTTAGATCAGGAAATGCAAACAAAAATCCCAAAACTAAACAAAACAAAAAACCAAAAAAACAAAAAAAAACCACCCCCAAACAAACAACAAAAAAACCCCCAAAAACAAACAAACAAAAACCAAAAAAGAACCTACAGAGAGACCAAAAAAATAAAAAATAAAAAAAAGAGAGAAAAAAAACCTCCCTCAAACAAAAATTGCCATAATTTATGGAAATGATTGGATTTCCCCCTGGATATTTGCCCTTCCCTCATTTCATGTTTGGTGTTCCTCTTTCCCTCCCCCTCGTGCTTTCTGCACTTCTCAGGATTTGCTAAAAATAAGTTCCCAATTCAGCCGAGGGTCAAGGACCAGAATTTTTTTTCCCCTTATTTTTCCTTGCTCTCTCTGGAAATAAAAATCCCAGGGCCAAAGCCACTCCTGCTGCCTCCCCCGAGCTCCCTGTGTGAAATAATGAACAAAAAACCTCCAAAAAACTTCTTCCTGGGGAATAAATCTTAATATCGGTAAAAATGTAAACCTCCAGAACAGAAATCCTGCGGTGGGAGGGACCAGAGGGCTCCGACCCGTCCCAAAATTGGGAATTTCGAATGTCCAGGCCCCAAATGGAGGCCAAATCATCTCAGTGTTCCATGGACAGTCCCTGACGCATTCTCAGGAGCGGAATTTGACTGATTTATTCGGATTTTATGATGTTATCATTTCCAGACTCGAAGCAAAAGGCAAATTTAGCATTTAGGTTTTTTTTTGCACTTCCCTTTTGCAGGCTGGAGGTGACAGTGTCACATTTTATGGAGTGCAGCCTCTTCCACGCTGCCTTTGTTGTAATTTATTTTCTTTTGCACATCTTTGCGAGTGTTTATTTTATATTTTTTTCCTCTTTTTAATTTTTTTTCTCCTCCAGCACAAAGCCAATCCGTAAGCTTGTGATGCATTTCCTCGCGCGGCGGCTCACGAGAAAATGCTGTGCCGTAAAAAAGGGAAGAAAATAAATCAAATTTTAAAAAGTGTTGATAAAATTCGGCTTTTTTGTCCAGGACTGGGGGGTTCAACACGACCCAAATTTTAATTTCTCAGAGAGGTGAGCTTTGCCATCATCCCTGCTGCAGTTTTTAAACCCTGGGGTGGTTTTTTGGGAAGGATTGTGCCTCCCAACAGCTAATGCTGCAGCCTGGCCTGGATGGGGTTGTTCCATCGTCTTAGAAATCGTAAATAAAATTAAATTTGTATTTCGTATGTTATTTCCCAAATAACTAAATTATTATTTATTTATTTATTTATTTCCCAAATAACTAAATTATTAGACTGACTAATGTCGGTCTTACAAAGCTTGAGGGAACTTTTGACGCCGGAATGCCGAACTGTTTACGGATCGAGCATCCTGCCCTTTTCACTCTCTGGATTTTATTAAAAAACTCTCATTAATTTATTTAGTTTATTAATTAAAATATTTAATTTAGTTTATTTATTAAAACTCTCTGCTTGTTCATTTTTATAAAATTTTGGAGTGAAATTCCCCCCACTGATCTCCAGGCAGCTCAGGCTCGGCCTCTGGACAAAAGACACATTTTGGATTTCTGGGATTCCATGGGGTTTGTTCTGTGGGCAGTGCTGGGTATTTTCACTTTTCCGTGTCCCCTGTGAGGTTTTTATTCTCTGAGTTTCAATTTTAAGCTCTCTGCCTTTACAATTCATCCCTCATCCCTTTTTCAGGTGATCCAGGCTAATTTAATCAAGCAGCCTCTGGAATAATAGGGAAGTTATGCTAATTTTTGGGGATGTAATTGTCTCTTTTTTCGGCCGGCGAAATAATGTGCTCTTAACTCAGGAGAAACTTGTTCCCTTTTTTTTATGGGCGGTTGGAATTGTTTCTTTAATCCATTAGGAGTTCATCGGGAAGGGATCCCAGGGAATGTGAGCAGAGGGATTTCCTTTTGTGCCCGGCAGGAAAATTCCGTGGGGGAATTTAACAGGAGGAGCCCGGGCCAGCCTAAAATCTGGATTTGGGGGAAGGAAACTCTGGGATCGTGAAATTGTGGAATGGTTTGGGTTGGACACTGAAATTAATGTAATTCCCACCCCGTTCCGTGGGCAGGGACACCTCTGAGCACCCCAGGGTGCTCCAGGCCGTGGGCACTGCCAGGGACTGAGCAGGCACAGCTCTGCTGGGAATTCCGCAGGCGGGCACAGGTAAAAATCCATGGAATGTCCTTGTTGCTGCCGTGGATTCATCCAGAATGGTGTCCTGGGGTACAAAACCAACACGGGCAGTGAAAACACAACACTGAGATCCAGACCCCAAACCCTGAGACCCAAACCCCAAACCCTGAGACCCAAACCCTGAGATCCAAACCCCAAACCCTGAGATCCAGACCCCAACATCTGAGACCCAAACTCCAACACCTCAGATCCAGACCCCAATACCTGAGACCCAAACCCCAACACCCGAGATCCAGACCCCAACACCTGAGATCCAAACCCTAAACCCTGGGATCCAGACCCCAACACCTGAGATTCAAATCCCAACACCTGAGATCCAAACCCCAAAACCTGAGATACAAACCCCAAAATCTGAGATCCAAACCCCAACACCTGCAGAACAGACCCCAACACCTGAGACCCAAACCCCAACCCCTGCAGATCAAACCCCAACTCCCTGGCATGGATTTGAGGCTCCATCCCCGAGCTGAGCATTCCCACTCCTTTCCCAAGTGGAATTCGAGGATTCTCTGCTGCCCTGAGCCCCGAGCTGCGCCTGAGCCCATGGGAACTCCTGGAGGAGCAGAGCACACCCCCAGACCCCCCGAGCAGTCCCCAAAACACAAATCCTCAACTATTTGAGGAGAGGCACCGGGAAAAGCCAGGAAGAGCTCACTCCACGAGGTACAAACAAGAATAAAAGACAAAAAATGCTCATAATTACATTTCACAGTTCACAACTCTCCATATCCACAGCCAGAACAAAACCCCGGAGAGCTCAGGGGTCTGCGATCTGCAGCTGATGGGGTCAGAGGCAATTTCTGCTCACAGCCACTTAGAGCTCATTTCCATCCCAAAGCCATCGGGAGCGACAGGGACAAGCTGCGACATGGAATTAGTGGCGGAGGTGGAAATTAGCTTGGAAATTCTGACGAGAACCCGCCTGGCCCTGCAGCCTTCCTGAGTGGGAAATTCAAGTTTTTCTCTCTGTGCAGCAGAACGAGAGGCTTTCGATGCTCTGGAGATGGGAAGAAATTAAAACTGAAATTAAAACTGAAATTAATACTGAAACTAAAACTGAAATTAAAACTGAAATGAAAACTGAAACTAAAACTGAAATCAAAACTGAAATCAAAACTGAAATGAAAACTGAAACTAAAACTGAAATTAAAACTGAAATCAAAACTAAAATTAAAACTGAAACTAAAACTGAAATTAAAACTGAAATTAAAACTGAAATGAAAACTGAAACTAAAACTGAAACTAAAACTGAAATTAAAACTAAAATTGAAACTGAAATTAATACAAATTCCTGGAAATGGGTGGAGTTCCTCCCCTGAGTGGGGGCACCAATTCCACAGTAATTTCCCGAGGGATGAAGTGAAGGGGTCTGTGCCCATGAGCCTTGTTTTGGTGGCGAATTAAATCAAATTAAATTAAATTCCTGATCAATACTGTTTATTTTGCCAGCTTTAATGCAGGTGCCTCAATATCATGCGCCGGTTTGTGTTATTCTATAATCCACTGGTAGTTCTTTGGTTTTGCTCTGTGTGGTAATTCTGATTAAGATCTTTTTCCTTTATCTCTTTTCTGCTTAATAAAGAATTAATTTTTCCAAACAGATCTGATTTGCCATCACTGGAACTCGCAGGGACAAAGCAATTCCTTAAATCCAAACTGTGCCCAAAACCTGAGGTTAAGGAAGGATTTACCTCTATTTAAACCTCGTTCTGTGAAGGAATTTTAATAGACAAAGGAATTTAAATACGCAAATTAGTCATTTTTGACCCTCAGACACAGCAGAGGAGCTTCTTTAATAAACTCTGGCTGAAGTTTATTCTTCCTGTGAGAGCTGGAAATATAATGTGGAAAATATTACCCGGAAATAGAATATCGATAAAATTACCTGGAAATAAAATGTGGATAAAATTACCTGGAAATACAACTTGGATAACTTTGTCAGAAGGCAATTATTTGGAATTCTAACAACTGAAGATTGGTTTCTGATATGTTTATTTGTTTAATATGTTAGATAGAAAATGTTATCCACCAGCCCCAGGGTGGCCCCAGGAGCAGGACAGTGACTGTCACCCTGTGCGGGGCACTGCTGAGGCCAGGGGGAAAAAAGAAAAAAATAAGAAAGAAAAAGAGAGGGGGAAAAAAAGGAAAGAAAAATATAAAAAAGAAAAAGAGGGAAAAAAAGGAGAGAAAAAGAGGAAAAAAAAAGAAAAAGAGCAGAAAAAGAAGAAAAAGAAAGAAAATGAGGGGAAAAAAAGAAGAAAAAAAGAAAGAAAAAGGGAAAAAAAAGAAAAAGAGAAAGAAAAAGAGGGGGAAAAGCAAAAAGAAAGAAAAAGAGGGGAAAAAAGAAAAAGAGAAGAAAAAGGAGAAAAAAAGAAAGAAAAAGAGGGAAAAAAGAAAAAAGAAAGAAAAAGAGGGGAAAAAAAGAAGAAGAAAAAAGAAAGAAAAAGATGGAAAAAAAGAAGAAGAAAAAAAGAAAGAAAAAGAGTGGGGGAAAAGGAAAAAAAGGAAAAGAGAAAAAGGATACCATCAGCTCATAAATTAAATTACAAAAATACACATTAAATGGAAATATTTGTACATGGACAGGCCTCTCACTGTGACACAAAAGGGAAAAAACCAATTCCTGTCAGCTCTCTGTGCTCCCAGCAGGATGCTGTGCTGCTCTGCTCCCTGCCCCGCGCTAATTACCGCTTAATTAATGGCTCTGTGACCCTCGCGGTGACCCCGACGGAACAGGACAGAGAACAGGAGATCATTACAGAATTAAGGAAAACAACGACACAAATCTGAGGAAATGCAATTTCCCTTTCCTGCCCAGGCCTGGAGGGACGTTCCACATTTCTGCGGAAATATTTTCAGCTTCAGGATCGAGATCTGAAATTTCCCATTCCCAGGAATGGCTTTTCCCATTTTCCAGGGGAGTGGACCTCACGGAAAGGATTTACAGGAGATTTTTGTAAAACTCTGTGAAATTTCCTTTGTAAAACCTGTAAAGCTCTCCACAATCCTCCACCTCAAAGCCATGAGAAATAAATATAAATAAAAATAAAAATAATAGCTGGGGCCCGAGCCAGGAAATGATGCTTAATCCCATCACACTAAAAATGCCAACCAATGCTAATTATTATTTTAAGTTTCTCTCGGAATGAACTTTATTAACGATTCCTTCCTCCGCATGCAAATTTTTACAACTCTCCCACTGTAATTAAATTAGCATTGTTTATGCTTTGGAGTATTTAAAGTCTGAAATTACAGGCAATAACTATAAAATAGAGTGATAATTAATGATAATAACTCATTCCTGCAGAAAGTGGGCTGATGCTTTCGCAGTTACGACACTTTTTATTCCCAACTGCTACTTTATGGTACTTGAAATTACTTCGCCATTCTCCCAAGTGAGTTTTTATCGCCAGGAAAAACTTCTGGGGGTGGAGGGGATGGATTTGGGGTTCACCTTGGGATTGCTCCTGGTCATTCCTGGAGTGGAGCACAGCACAGGATTGGGTTTGGATGCTTTGTCCAGAGCTTGGAGTGAGGATTGATCATGGAATCCTGGAAAATTTTGTGTTGGAAGGACTTTAAATCCCACCCAGTGCCACTCCTGCCGTGGCAGGGACACCTCCCACCATCCCAGTGCTGGAAAATACTGGAAAACACTTTAAAAATTTTGTATAACTTTTAACTTATTATTTTTGTCTCTCTAGTTAGGCTTGACTTGACTTTGCCCTGAGGAAGGGAATTTTCTTTAGTTTCTTTCGGAGGTACAGCATCACTCTGAGGAGATGAGCTCAGCACAGGACAGAGTGGAGCAGCCCAAAGATCCCCAGAGAGATCAAGGCCATCCACGGAACACTGACGGAACATCGGTGGCCATCTCCAAACATCCACCCCAGAGCACCTCTGACACAGCTGGAGACATCTCGCCCGCAAAGGACTGAGGAGAAAATTGAAAAATGAAGATCTAATTCACATCGGAGGGGAGGGGATTCGGATCCAATGGAAACTGAACACTGAGGGTTGCTCAGCTCTGGACCAATGAACTTTGGAACAATGCATCTCTGTGGGTTTGACTATAAAATTTGGGGAAAATCCTCTAAAAGCATTTGTTTTTGGAATACTTTCCTTGGCAGATCCTGGCCAGAAAATAAAGCAATGCCTCATTCTCTATCACTTCCAACATAGTGCCAGAGGGTTTTTTATTTCTGCCAATTTTCAGTGACACCAGGGTGCTCCAAGCCCTGTCCAGCCTGGCCTTGGACACTTCCAGGGATGGAGCAGCCATGGCTTCTCTGGGAATTTTCTGTTTTGTGCTGCTCCTGACCCTCTGTGGTTCCACCCCTGGAGAGCTCTGGGCATTCCCAGCCAAGCCCAGAACTTCCCTGAAGAAAACTTCACTCAACAACAACAACACCACCACCAAAATCGATGGGAAGCGCGAGCCTAAATCCTCCTCGTTGTAAAAGCTGGTGCAGCACCTAAATCTTCCCAATTCTTTGTGTTTCAGCCTGGAACAAAGCTCTAAATCACGGCCGCTCCGCTGGAATTGCTTCTGCTCCTTAAAAAATGGGGCCTCGTGCGCCGCGAGGTCGAGGGTGAGGGATCGGCGGCTGAGGGATGGCTCCAGGGAAAAGCTCTTAACTCTGCAAGGTCCACATTCCCAAAAATCCGAGCGCTCAAGGATTTTTTGGCCCTGGCAGAGGGTGCTCAGAGCAGCTGTGGGTCCCTGGAATGTCCAAGGCCACCCTGGGACAGCAGGAGGTGTCCCTGCCATGGCAGGGGTGGCACTGGTGGTGTTTAAAATCCCTTCCCACCCAAACCGTTCCAGGATTTTAAATGATCCATTTGTATTTTGATCGAAATCGATCTACTTTAAATTCCTACATTCAGAGAGTAAAGAAGTTCCTGAAAAGAAATCTCAGCCCTTGGGGAGTTTTTGCTCCCAGCTCTGTCCCTCTGAATCCAATATGGAATTGCAGAGTCTCTGACAGCCCTCGGTGTGGTTTGTGGGACGTGAGGCCAGACAGGCCCTGCCCTGGAAATGGAGGAATTTCTATCCCAAACCAAGCAGATGGATGAGGGGCAGTCCCCTGATGGAACACGAGGAGAGCCAATCCTGATTTCAGAGCCCAGAGCCAGCGTGGAAGCGCTGGAGGCGCTGGGCTCAGGAACCTGCGCTGCTCCTGCTGCACCAGGAGGATTTAAATCCAATTAAAATCCCCATTTTTTGGCAATGTCCGTGCGCTTCCGGCCTCAGCTCCTGTTCCAGGAATCCTCCCCGAGCTCAGCCAGGTCACTGCCTGTCCCTCCAGCCAATTTCAGGAGCTCTTTGAGATCTCCATTTTTGCCAAAGTAGTTCCTTGGCAGCCACCAGAGCTCCGAGGAGAAATCCCTCCTGCTCAGGGCATAGGTCTTCCCTCTGACACCCCTGAACTTTTTGTGGCTGGACGTGAGCTCCACAGGCTTGGGAGAGAGGAAAAATTCCAACTTTTGTGTTCCGAGGGAGAAGCATTTTAAGCTGCTGCTGCCACCTTTCTTCTCGGCTGGACACACAAAACCTGTTGGTCAGGCTGTTGGAAATTAATCAAAGTTTAAATTTATTTTTTGTATAACTTTAGTCAGGCGTTTTGTTGGCCTTTGCCTGGGGGGAAAGGAATTGAAGTTTCCTTTCCCTGGGGGAAAGGAATTGAAGTTTCCTTTCCCCGGGGGAAAGGAATTGAAGTTTCCTTTTCCCAGGGGGAAAGGAATTGAAATTTCTTTTTCCTGTGGGGGAGAAAAGGAATTGAAATTTCCTTTGCCTGGGGGGGTGGGGTGGGGGAAGGAATTGAAGTTTCCTTTTCCCAGGGGGAAAGGAACTGAAGTTTCCTTTCCCAGGGGGAAAGGAATTGAAGTTTCTTTTGCCTGGGGGAAAGGAATTGAAGTTTCCTTTGCCTGGGGGGAAAGGAATTGAAATTTTTTTTCTGGGGCTGTTCCAGGACTCGAGGCCCGAGGAGCTTCACCTCTCGGCAGCCTGGGAGTGGCACAGAAGATGCACAGGAGACAACGAACATTAATGAACGTTAACGAACGTTAATGAACATTAATGAACATTAACGAACATTAATGAACATTAACGAACATCAACCCCAAACATCTCCCCTGGCATGGTCAGAGACTCCTGGTCTGGGGAAAGAGAGATAAGAGAATAAAGAATGAGAGCCTAATTAACATAATTAAATTGGGATCGATAACCAATAGCAAACCAAATACTAAGAACTGTGTCACTTGGGTCCAATGAACATTGAACCAATGAATTTCTCTGGGTTTTGAAAGGGGAGTAATTAGAATAAGGGGACAATTACTTCATTTATTAAGCTTCTTATTGGGGGATTTTAAGTAGATACGCTAATTTGCAAGGTCCATAGCACTGTTTATGTGTTATAGGGTGTGTGCATCTGGGCGTGTTCCACCTTTGCAGAGTTGTGCACCTAAAATCCTATTAAATACTGAAATTAAACCCTTTTACCCTTTTTAGCTGTGTCTGCCTCACAATCTCACCAGCCGAAGGCAACAACAGGAGAATGGACGGGGCTGCTGCCTCGAGCTGCAGAATCTCCCTGCTTCAGGAGCTGTGAAATGTGGATTTCTGCCCCGCGGGCAGGAGAGAACGTCCCAGGGATGAGATTCCCAGCAGGAATCATTCCTGGGACATTCCTGGGAGCACGGAGGGGTAGGGACAGGGACACAAACAGCACAGTGCCAGCAGGGATGGATGGAGCAAAACATTTCCTGGTGAGGCTTTGTTGGAAAATACACCAGTTTAAAAAATGGTATAACTTTTAACTTTTTATTTTTGTCTCTCTAGTTAGGCTTGACTTAACTTTGCTCTGGGGAAGGGAATTTTCTTTAGTTTCTTTCGGAGGTACAGCATCACTCTGAGGAGATGGGCTCAGCACAGGACAGAGTGGAGCAGCCCAAAGATCCCCAGAGAGATCAAGGCCATCCACGGAACACTGACGGAACATCGGTGGCCATCTCCAAACATCCACCCCAGAGCACCTCTGACACAGCTGGAGACATCTCGCCCGCAAAGGACTGAGGAGAAAATTGAAAAATGAAGATCTAATTAAGATCGGAGAGGAGGGGATTCGGATCCAATGGAAACTGAACACTGAGGGTTGCTCAGCTCTGGACCAATGAACTTTGGAACAATGCATCTCTGTGGGTTTGACTGTATAAAATTTGGGGGGTATCCTGTAAAATCTGTGTGCCATGGAATGATTCTCTCTGCACAGCCAGGCTGTGCATGGATGAGATGATTTCTGTGGCACACCCTGGCCAGAACACCATCCTGGCCAGAAAATAAAGCAATGCCTTGGCTCTCTCACATTAAAAATGTTGTTGGAGGGTTGTTGTTTTTCCCAGTTTTGGTGACAGCTTCTCCTCATCAGCAGGGAGCAATAAATGCGTTTTTGAAATTATTTTTTAACTGCCCAACTAAAAAATTGATGCAGGGCAATGGTGTAACAATATTATTTGTATCTGGTGTCGTTCTGAATGTCCAAAGGGTTGGCAAAGCTCTGAACTGCACATAAATGTTGTTGTACTCCTCAAATCTACAGCACAGCCCCAATGCTGGATGGATTTTTGCCTTTTAGCATTTTCCTCCTCAAACCTCTGAAAACTTCATGCCATTTCCACACAAACGTTACCAACTGGCTGCACAGAAATCAACCTCCGGAGCAGAACAAATCCTGAGGATTTGCTTTGAGTTTTACAGGAATTCATCACTTCTCCATTTCCAGAGACAGAAAGGACATGATCAGACCTCCTCATTTCCCTGCCTCTTTGTCCCACAGAAAAACCAGGAATTGAATCTTCTCGGTCTGGAGAACCATGAACTGAATTCCTTGGCAGTGGAAAGGGACAGAAATAAAAGGCTGGAATGGGAAGATACAAAGAAGCCTGGCCAGAGCTGTGGTTTTTCAGGTTCTTTGTCTCGGAAGAACAAGGTTTGGGCCAAAGTATGAAATCCCAACTGGGCAAGGAACCAGCTTCTAACTCGTTGAGCCTTTGGAAAATGGAATTTTCCAGAGGAAAACCTTACCTAAGGAAGAGCAATCCTTTGAATCACTTGAAAATTTCTCATATCCCACCTTAGGATAATTTTTTTTCCATTCCAGCAGGAGCTCTGAGGGCAGAAATCATTGCTAGGATTGGTTCCTCATCAAGGGCTGGACATTCCCTGGAAAACCCAAGCTGCAGAAATTGTTGCTGGGATTGGTTCCCAAACAAGGGCTGGAGATTCCCTGGAAAATCTGAGTTGTAGAAATCATTGCTGGGATTGGTTCCCAACTGAGGCCTGGAGATTCCCTGGAAAATCCAAGCTGCAGAAATCCTTGCTGGGATTGGTTCCTCACCGAGGGCTGGAGATTCCCTGGAAAATCCGAGTTGTAGAAATCATTGCTGGGATTGGTTCCCAAATGAGGGCTGGAGATTCCCTGGAAAATCCAAGCTGCAGTTCAGTAAAACACAAAGAGCTGTCCCTGATCCAATCCATGCCGGGAGATTTTCCCGGGATGGATGGAGAGGAATTCCCGTGCCAAGGGCACACCAGGAGCACCTGATGGAAGCAGGGATGTGTCCAATCTCCAGAATATCCATCTCGGCTGTTAATTCCAAGGAATTGCAAGGAAAGTTGGGAATAGGTTCCTCTGAAGGGGAAAAAAGGACTGAGGCACAGCAAGCAGGAACTTGGTAGAGCAGGAGTTGGGTGTTGTGTCAAAATTAGCTGAAAAGTTCTGTTTATTGATAACCTGACTGTAAATGAGTTGAAATATTCTGTTTATTGATAAACAGACCAAAGTGAGCTGAAAAGTTCTGCTTATTGATAACCAGACTGAAATGAACGGAAATATTCTGTTTATTCATAACCAGACTGAAACAAATGGAAATATTCTGTTTATTGATAACCAGACTGAAACAAATGGAAATATTCTGTTTATTGATAATCAGACTGAAACAAATGGAAATGTTCTGTTTATTGATAACCAGGGTGGGACTGAGTTGAAATATTCTGTTTATTGATAACTGGACCAAAATGAGTTGAAAAGTTCTGCTTATTGATAGCCAGACTGGAAATGAATTGAAATATTCTATTTATTGATAAGCAGACTGAAACAAATGGAAATGTTCTGTTTATTGATAACCAGACCAAAGTGAGCTGAAAAGTTCTGCTTATTGATAACCTGACTGGAAATGAGTTGAAATATTCTGTTTGTTGATAACCAGATCAAAATGATCTGAAAAGTTCTGCTTATTGATAACCAGACTGAAATGAGCTCAAGTTAAAAAGTAAGGAGCTGAAAAAATCCCAACTGCTTGAGATGTGTGGGTGTGGCACTGAGGGACAAGTTTGGGGGTGGATTTGGCAGTTTGATGGTTGGACTCCACGATCTCAAGGGGTTTTTCCAGCCTAAAAAATTCTGGGATTCTAAAAAGCTGAGCTAAAGAGACTCAGCTTCATTCCTGTGCTCAAGGCTGTGCCGATTCATCCCAAAAACGACGACACCGCCGATCCGACTTTTCCCCTTTGCCGCCAGCAGCCACAGTGATGCCTCCAAGGCTTGGATTCCTCACCAAACCGAGCCTGACACTCTCCGGTGACCTTCAGAGCCTCGGGGAGCTGCTCTGGAGGAGGAGGAGGAGGAGGACAGGACCAGAGATTTAGTGCTGAGCAGCTGCTGCAGACGTGGGCAGGCAATCACAGCCCCGCGAACAGCACTGGGAACATCGATGGAGGGGGCACTGGGCCAGAAAAGCACTTAGGCATGCGCTCAACTCCAGGAGCTCCTTCCTCCCAGGCCTGATCCTGCATGGGTTGTAAGGCCGTGTCCTGGGGTGATGAAATGATAATCCTGTATCATTTGCATGCCTGCCTAAAATGTCCTGTAGCTTTAGCTGTGCTCAGCAGCAGGAGAAGCTCTGCCACCACGGGATGTTTTGAAACTCTCCCCCGCTCGCTGTTCCGGGAGGAAGGGACGTTGCTTAGTCGGGCTGCTGCTGCTGCTGTGACTGCTGCTTTTCTTCCCTCCTCCCCTGGGATTGCTTCTTCATCGTCTTTTTTGGACCCTTTTTCCTCAACTTTTTGTCGGAGAACCCTGGGAGCCCCGGAGGACGGTGGACGGGAAATCCTTGGGGGGGAACCCCCTGAAAGGGGTCGCTACGCCTGAGGACAAGGACACTAAAGTTCATCAACTGTTCATTTGGGTTTGGTGATTCCTTTTCCCCTTTCCCCTTCCCCTGTGCCTGTGGGGCAGGTTGTGCTGAATAAACAGCTTTTTCCACTTTCCTTCCCGAGCCTCTGCTGTTGTGGGGGAGGGGGTGTCAGAGGCCTTTGCTGTGGGGGGAGGTGTTCTGTTCAGAGCGCTTTCCACCCAGGAAAATTGTCTCTAACCCGAGACAGGCTGTTCCGATGGCACTCAGCGGCATTAGGGACCGAGGATGGCATCTGTTAGGGTTGACGAAGCAGTGCGGCAGGGGATTCGGGGGACAGGACGAGCCGGGAACGGGAACGAAGGAGATGGACCCCAAGACTGAATCTTCTCAGGACGGGGTTTATTGGGGTGTGGGGCAAAGCAACGCAGGGATGAGGGTGGAGAGAAGATCGAGGCTCGAAGCCCCGAGCAGCCTCGTGCAGGACTTTAAAAGGGAGCAGGCAATGGGGAGTGGTTAAAAACAGCACCCAATGAGGAAGGGGTAAAGGGGCGGGACAAAGGAGATGGAAAGGGGACACAAACCAATAGGGATTCACGAGGGGAGGAACCAGAACTGGGGATCCAATAAGCAACATGGAAGGGGAGAACTTTCTAGAACCATAACCAAATAAAGGGAATAGGGGCATGTTGGGGACAATGAAATAGGAAAGCCTTATAAATATCATTACCTGGCAAAAGATGCTGAGAATATGGAAACTATAAGCGAGATTGAAATGAAGACAAGCTTTGAGATACCAAACCCCAGTGACTGAACAACTGGAAAACAATGGTGTGGCCACTGAAGGTAATCCCCTTTTGATTAAACAATTCCCCTTTTGATTGAACAATCCCCCTTTTGATTAAACAATTCCCCTTTGGATTAAACAATTCCCCTTTTGATTAAACAATCCCCTCTGCTTGCAGACAGCTCCAAGGGTCAGAGCAGACCCTACCAACTTGGCCGAGGGTCCAAAAAGCAGTTTTTAGAGTTTAAAATCTAATGTCGTATGGTAATGCAATGACTCTCCTAGGCTGTATGCAAATGTTGTAGGATTTGTAGCTTGTTCTAGATTGGTTAGTGAAAATTAGAATATTCAGCACAGAAGATGATTTATTGTATTGTAAGCGGCAACCACAGCATTCCGTATTCTATATTCTGCACTTCTCTCTCTCTCTCACCTCTCTGACCTGCTCTGAGCTGCGTCTGGTGGCTCTCAGCAGGTCTCCTACACTCACACCTTTCACAATAAACTTCATGCTCTAAGACCAAACTCCAGAGATCTCTCGTCTCCGTCCCGACAGTCTGAGGCAAACCACACCAACACCTCAGATGGCAAATCCTACAGGGGCGGGGGAGAGTGCAGGGCCAACCTGGTATTGCGGATTTTCATATTCAAACTAGGGGCCGCAGGGAATCACAGTTTCTCACCCTGACCAGGAGGGATAAGGTTTTTAACCTATTGCCACCAATCACCTCCCGGCCCTGTTCTCCCTGCCGCTGCCCTTCTGGGCTTACTCGTGCTGCTGCAACAGGTTTGGAGACAGAGGGAAAATTCCAGTGAGGAAAAGCTGCCCCAAGGAGCAGGAAGGAGTGGGAATTGTCACAATGCTCTCAGCTTTCCTTCGGAGCGAAGGGAATTGTCAAAACGGTCTCAGCTCTGCCCCCAAATCCCTCATCTCGAGGAGGAGGAATCGATGGGGAGCTCCTGCCTGTGCAGCAGATGGAGGGACTGCAGGAATTACAGGGAAAAAAACCACCTTTAATTGGAATTAGAGCAGTTCAGCAGCCCCTGAACACGATATTAAAAATAATGCCCTGGTTTTGCACGCGCGGAATTTTGCTGGAGGTATCTGAGGGCCCCGAGGAAGTTCTGCCTCATAATTCACGTGGCAGATTCTGGCGTGAGTGCGCCGATGTCTCCCTGTGTCTGCTGAAACGCCTGATCGATGTTTTCTGAGAATTTCAGCATTTGGTAATTTCTTGTAATTTCAGTAATTTCTTGTGGCCGAGGGTTTATTTAGAGGGTCAGCACTAAAAGCAGAGAAAATTAAACAGCACAGAATGGGGATCTGAAAATAAAAAGGTGGTGAGGGGAAAAGTGTTGATTTTGATTTCCTGTTTAGTGGGAACTCAACACCGATTTAACCTCAAAAATTCCAGCCTAACATTTCTAATTCCCCCTCCTATTAACGAATTGTCCATATAAATATTCCCTAATTTTAAGTGTTTTCTCTGACTCAGAGTGTGTGTGGCTCAGTGTGATTTATCCCATGGATCTCTGATTGCCGATTGCTCCTAATTATTTGTTGTCACCACTAATTGCAGCAGCGACGACAAGCCCGAGTCGTGATCCTGCAGCCAAAACAGGCAACGGCAGCAGGTCTGGAATTATTAACAGAAAATAAAAATGTTCTGTGCCGTGAACTCCTTGGGGCAGCTTCACCTCATGCTAACACTCGGGGTTAATTTAGCAGAATTCCAACCCGTGAAATTTGGGCTTTAGCTCAGGATTAGGTCTTGGAAGGCAGGGCTGTGTCCATGGCACAGATAATTCCTCACAAAGTCCCTAAAAACGCTTCTTCCTCCTCCCCATCCCTCCCCCTTTTCAATTTCTTGGACAACAGAGGCTTCCAGGCGGTGATTATTTTTTTCTCTGGAAGAAGATCCAGTTTTGGGAACTCCCTAATTAATGCACCAGGAATTCTTTTTTTCTGGGACCATCTCTACCACCTCAAAATCACGAGGTGAGTTTTGAGTGCAGAAACTCAAATTGATTGAGTTTAATCAAATAAAGGCCTAATTGAGTTCATTTCCAACAGCAGCCGTGGAAACTTTGGGCTGTGGGCACAGGGGATAAAAAACTTTGCAAAGTCACTGTGAAATTATTGCCAAGACTCCTGGTCCTGCCATTCCTCCCAAATTCCAACCTTTCCAAAAAAACTGCTCATGGAACCGAGAGCCTACAGAGCTGAACGGGAAAAGATTGTCAGGATATACATCTAGAACACCAAAATACCCTAAAAACCCAACTGGGGCTCTGCCGTGGCAGGCAATCCCTGGAGGAGATGCAGACGGAGGCTGAGGAGCACAAATTCCTCTCTCCCTGGAGCTCCCAGAGAGTCCCAGACGGAGCATCCGTGTGGGGCCAGCAGGATCCAACGATTTGGTGGCACCACCCAAATCCTGATCGCTCCTGAGCTCTTCATCAACACCCCCTGCCCCCAGCTCCAGGTGATGCCTTAGAATTTTAGCTTCAGTATTTTTGTGTATCTGTAATTTTAGTGTGTAACTCTGGGCTCCATACAAAGTGTTAAAGCTGCTGTTCTCTCATTTTTAGCCAAAACAATTCCTCTCCGTTGGAAAATCCAAGGACACTTGGCTGCCTCAGAGCCCCAAAATACGGAACCAAGAGTGAATTGGGGGAGCAAGCTTGGGGTGGTTGCCATCATCAGCTGAAGGTGTGATTGGAGGATTAAGGCTCGATCTGGGAATGGACAGAACTTCTCCAATGTGCAGAACTTGTGACTCGCTGTCCATTTTGGGTGGAGCCTCTCAAGTGGGCTCTGTGTGCCCTGAATGCACCTGAAGGCCTTTCATAAATTAATAAATTAATCTGCTTTTTAATCTCCTAAATTTATTTAGCTTCTGTTTCACGTAAGCTCCGCTCAGACATCACAGGGAACTCCATCCATGTCCTTGTCAAACCTTCGGGATATAAAATATGGACACACACGGAGGCTTTATTTTCTCCTTGGAGAATTTATGTTCCGTTACATTCCATTACAGGTTGGGTTGGTATTTTTTTTTCCCCACATTTAAATGATGTTGAATCAGTGCTCATTAAACCGAGCCCCTTTTCATTCAGCAAGGTTGTGATCTTTGATCCCCAAATGCCTCTCACTGCCAGCCAAAGCCTTTTATAATGCTGCTAAATTATTACTCTCCTGCCCTGAGTTTTAATTAAATATTTGGAGTCAGCAGGTGTCGAATCACAGCTCCTGTATCAGCTACAATTCCCACATGACATTGTACCTTTCAAAAGCCAAGAGCCAAACAGCCTGAAAAGAAACCAAACTCGTTACTGTGCCCATTTGTGATTGGAAAAATCACTTTTTATTCCATTTTCTGTCCAGAAGGGCCCAACCACTGGAACACATCAACTCCTGATGATGCACTTTTGATTTGTTGATGATATTCTGAAACAAACACTCCTCAATTTGTAAATTTTCCGCAAAACACTTCCCTTCAGCCATCCATTAATCAAAGGAAGTCGTGGCAGTTTTCTTTTTTCGCAGTTTTACACATCCCCAGGGGTTTCAGGCAGAGGAACTGTGCCTGGAATCACAGAAATAAACAGCATTTCTTCTTCCAGCTCTTCAGAAAACCATATGCCATTCCCAGGCTGCTGCAGCGGAGGGAGGGAAAGCGGCGAGAGTCACTTTCAAATATTAAAATCAAACTCGAAAAGCCAATTTCCAGCAGGCAGAGCAAATAGAAGTTTGCTCTTGCCACATGGCTGCGTTCCCGTGCGCTGTTTGTGTGCTGCACTAACTGCAAAACAATTCCACCTTTGCAAGTCGCATCATGGACTAACGATAATTTGCTAATTAAACTCATCAAATTGCCCTACACGGAGAGTTAGGCTAAAGTGGGACAAGCACCCCAAGCTGTCCTTGTCCTCTCTCTGCTCTGCTGCACTTGGAGAGAGGCTCAGCTCATTCCCACAGGACAATCTCCTCTCCCACCTTCTCTGCAAGGGTTTTTCATTACTATTATTATTATTATTATTATTATTTATTGTTTAATTACTATTATTATTGCCATTATTTATATTACATTACATTACATTATATTACATTACATTACGTTATATTACATTACGTTACGTTATGTTATCTTATATTATGATATGATATGACATGATATTATATTATTGTATTTTTATTATTATTGTTTTATTATTATTGTTTTACTACTATTATTATTGCCTTTATTTATATTACATTATGTTATGTTATATTATGTTATATTATTATATAATACTATATTATATTATATTACATTACATTACATTATATTATATTATATTATATCATCTTATATTATATTATATCATCTTATATTATATCATCTTATATCATATCATATCATATCATATATCATATATAATATCATATCATATATCTTATCATATCATATCATATTATTATTTCTCCTACTGGAAAACCACCAAGAACTCAGGAAATATTGGGTGATTCAATATTGGGTGATTCAATATTGGGTGATTCAATATTGGGTGAATTTGGGTCCACTCACGCCATAAATATTTGTTAATTTAATCACCGGCTTTTCAGAGAGCTGTAAGATCAGGGCTCCCATTCCAGCGGAAGTCACCAGTAAGAGCAGCAAACTGGGACATCCCCACGGCTGCTGGGAATCCTTCAGTGCAGTTCTCTTTGCACATTTTTAGGGATGAGACGAAAGAAAAAAAAAAAAGAAAGAAATAGAAAAAGAAAAAAAAAAACAACATTCTCTAAGGTTTTTTACACCCAAGGGAAGGTTTCGAACGCAATGCAGTGATTTGCTGGAATGAAATTAAAGACAAGCTTTAATAAAGTCAGACAGGAACTCATTTCCCACTCCCAGCCTCCTGAGGCACTCACTTTTTGCACTCAACAACAGCCTGGGGTTGTGAGGAAATATTTACAGCCCTCCCTGGGTGGAAAAGAGCATTCCCAGGACAGGAATTGCCTCGTTTAGAGATACAAAGAGCAAACACGGAGAGTGCAGAGCCTGATCTGATTTTCTCTCAGCTGAGCTGATGTGGTTTGGGTTTATTTTCGATCCCAAAAATTCCACTCAACCCTGAGTTTCAACAATTAATTTTTTTTGCTTTTCTAAAGGTTTCTTCCCAGGATGAAATTCCCATTTTGTGATCTCCTATTTTGGACACCTCGTCCTTCCTTCCTCCTGAAAGATTCAATGAAAAATCATCAATGAGCACTACAATTGAGCCCTGTCAGGTGTCAGAGCCACAAGGCAGCTTTTTTCCCTATTTTTCCCCATTTTCCCTATTTTTCCCTTTTTGTCTCTATTTTTCTCTATTTTTACCTCTTTTTCCCTATTTTTCCTTATTTTTCCCTATTTTCCCTATTTTTCCCTATTTTTCCCTGTTCTTCCATATTTTCCAGATTTTTCCCTATTTTTCCTTATTTTTCCCTACTTTTCCATATTTTCCCTGTTTTCCCCTATTTTTCCCTGTTTTCCCTTATTTTCCCCATTTTTCCATATTTTTTCCCTATTCTTCCATATTTTCCCTATTTTTCCCTCTTTTTCCATATTTTCCCCTGTTTTCCCCTATTGTTATCTATTTTTCCCTATTTTCCTTATTTCCCCTATTTTTCCCTATTTTTCTCAATTTTCCCCTATTTTTCTTATTTCCCCTATTTTCTCTATTTTCCCTATTTTTCCCTATTTTCCATATTTTTCCTTATTTTCCCCTATTTTCCCTATTTTTCCCTATTTTCCATATTTTTCCTTATTTTTCCCTATTTTCCATATTTTTCCCTATTTTCCCCTATTTTCCCTATTTTTCCTATTTTCCCCTATATTTCCTATTTTCCCCCATTTTCCCTATTTTTTCCCTATTTTCCCTATTTTCCCTATTTTTCCCTATTTTTTCCCTATTTTTCCCTATTTTCCTTATTTCCCCTATTTTTCCCTATTTTCCCCTATTTCCCCTCAAATCCCTGCACGCCTGAGCTCCTTCCCTCAGCTCTCAGCCGCACTCAGAGAAAGGAACAGACGGAAAACCAAGATTTGACAAAGCCCTTTCGAAAAGACACGAGCGCACTTCAATTACCTCGCGGATTTCGCCGCGCTAATTGTTCCCATTATGTTAATATCGTAATTGCTGCCATTTTCTTACATAATCCTGCTCCTCCTCGCGGGAAAGGAGAGGAAGGAATCTTGAACGTGCCCCGAGAAGTTCTCCAGGCGGAGAACATGAGGTGAAGTTAATTTGGGAGAGCTTTTGCCAGACTCCGACGGAGAAACTCAACCAATTAATTCTTTGTGAAGTTCAGGAAGCTGAGCTTTTAAATTTTTTTTTTTTTTTAATTTAAAGAATTAAACAATACTCCCCCCGCACCCCACGAATGGCCTGTCAAGAATAGACATTCGGAACAGACATTACAATGAATTTTTCTGCGGTGGAATCGCTAATGGATTAATAATTGGGGAGTTGGCTCAAAGGAGAGCGGTGGTTATTTATAGGATTGGTACCGGCAAAGGTTTGGGAAGAAAGTGATGATCTCAGGTAATGATCTCAGGTAATGATCTCTGATTCTCAGGGCTCAGGGACTGAGGTACTCTGCAAATCCTGATGGGAATTGGTCTCTTTTGCCCTTTTCCCTCTCCTCTCCTCTCCTCTCCTCTCCTCTCCTCTCCTCTCCTCTCCTCTCCTCTCCTCTCCTCTCCTCTCCTCTCCTCTCCCTCTCCCTCTCCCTCTCCCTCTCCCTCTCCCTCTCCCTCTCCCCCTCTGTAATTTCACACCAAACTCATCCTTTACACCCCAAAAAAGCCATTCAGGACACGGAAAAAACGAATGAACTAGTATTATGAATGAATATTAAAGAAAATCGTCCCCTCCATTTCACATTCCACATCCATTCCTGCCTGGAGCAGACAGGGCAGGGACACAAATTTGTCACCAATGCAGAGCTGATTTCAGCAGCCTTTGACTGCTCCCCCTCTGTGTTCTCCCTCTGCTTTAACTCAGCACTGCTGGGCCACCCTGGACTTGGAGCAGACACTGAAATTCCTGTCCTTGTCACACCTGAGAGACATTTCCCGGAGGCATTTCTGAGTTCCTTTCCCAGTGGGCACCTGTGTCTTACATATTCCTCCCAGAGCAGCAGCTTTGGGTAGATTTTCACCCTCAAAAATTCCAAAGGAGTGTAGAATTGAAAAACAACCATGAAAACCCAAACAAACAAGACAGAGATGGACTCCGTGTGAGAGTGATTAAATGGGACCTGAATTCCTGATGGGACCTGGGCAGGTTCTCTGCTTGAGGAGGAGCAGCTGACAGCTCGGTGAGTGCAGGAGGAATCTCGGTCACACAGATGCCTCAAAGATGTTTCTTTTAGGTCAGCTGGGAGTTTTTTGATATCTCCATAAGGTCCCTGCCAGCCCAGGAACTCAGCTCCAGCAGGGCAGGCAGAGAGGGTGAAAATAAAAACATTACCTGGAGTAAAGTGATGCCTTAGGATTTTATCTTCTGTATTTTCCGTGTATCTGTAATTTTAGTGTGTAACTCTGGGCTCCACACAGAGCGCTGAGCTGCTGTGCTCTCGTCTTCAGACAAAACAATTCCTCTCTGAGCCCAAAACCCAAGGACACCTCACTGTCTCAGGCCCTGAGATATGAAACAGCAGTGAATTAATTGGGAGAGCAAACTTGGAGTGATTGACTTCATCACCTGAAGCTGTAATTGGAGGATTAACCCTGATATGCAAATGGACAGAACTTATAAAGTATGAAAAATTGTGACCTTATAAAAAACTTTAAAAGTTTGAAAAACTCGTGACCTGCTGTCCATTTTGGGTGTGATGTCTGAGCACGGCTTGCCTTAAACAGAGGCCAGAGAAAGTGAGGAGAATAAAATCAGATTAATTTCTGAAAGGCCTTCAGGTGCACTCAGGGCAAACAGAGCTCACTCGAGAGGCTCCACCCAAAATGGACAGCGAGTCACGAGTTCTGCACATTGGAGAAGTTCTGTCCATTCCCAGATCGAGCCTTAATCCTCCAATCACACCTTCAGCTGATGATGGCAACCACCCCAAGCTTGCTCCCCCAATTCACTCTTGGTTCCATATTTTGGGGCTCTGAGGCAGCCAAGTGTCCTTGGACTTTCCAACAGAGAGCAATTGTTTTGTCTAAAATGCTGAGAACAGAGGATTTTAGCTTTTTATATTGAGTCCAGAGTTATACACTGAAATCACAGAAACATGAAAATATAGAAGCTAAAATCCTAAGGCTTCAGGTGTGGCCCCTGGTGGGCTCTCCCTGCCCTAAATGCACCTGAAGGCCTTCAATACATAAAGCTGTTTTTTATTCTCTGAACTATTCCAGCCTCTGTTTTAGTCAATTCTGATTTTAGGCATCAAAAGCAGCGTCCATCTGACTGAGGGACTCCTTCCTGCTGGCACCATCCCTGCCTCGGGTGCTAATAAACCATAATTCCCAACACCTTGTGAGCTGTGTAAATAATGAGTGACCTCCCATTAAGGGCTGCTCAGTGAATGAGCCTCGCGCAGCTCCCACTGCGGCCCCAGTGATGGAGAGAGGCTGATTCGGGGCTGTTCGGGGGTGATTTACATCAGCCTGGCACCGTAAAGGGGAATTAAGTGAACATAAATGTGATCTATGCCCACTTTAAGAATCCCTTCCTGCCTGGGTGGTGAATAAAGGGAGTTTACAGTAAATAAGGCCGAGAAAAATGACATTCGGTTGTTGTTTGGGCGAGAGAATGAGCTCAGGAATCCTCAGGGGGCGAGGGCTGCGGCAGACGAGTTTCAGCTTGTGGCCTGAGATAGGACAGGATCCTCACAAGGGATGGGGTGGAGTTGCACTGTTTTAAAATCTTTCTCTTCTTTCTCATGGAGAATAGAGAGAAGTTGCATTCTTGTGCTTTCTAATCTCTTTGTTTTGGTACTGGATGCTCTAGAGTTGTAACCAATCGTTATAGGGGGTGGAAAAACTGTCGACCAATAATTATTAGATCATTAATGAATATATAAAGAAGTTTTTGTAAATAAAGTTTCTCTTTTCGCCATCTTGTGTGCTGAGTGCCTGACCTCCCTGCGAGCTTCCGCGAATCTCCACGAATATCAGAAAATCAGAGCAACAATCGGGGCCATGAATTCATCTCTCCTCAGCCAGGGGATGGAAAATCAGCTCCTGGAGCCTCTCTTTGTCAGGGAATGAAGGCTGGGAGTGGCACCCCAGTAGCAGGAAGGATTCTGGCAGCACCAAACCGAATTTCACGGCCTGAAAGTCCCATCTGTGCAACGGCGACAGCGAAGTTCCCCACAGTGGAGGTTAAGAGATAAAAGAAACCAAAAATGCCCCAGTCCTGACTGATTTAAAAATGCCCTGTTCTGACTGATTTAAAAATGCCTCATTCCGACTGATTTGAAAACGCCCTGTTCCTGACTGATTTGAAAACGCCCCGTTGTGACTGATTTAAAAATGCCCCATTCCTGTCTGATTTAAAAATGCCCCGTTCCTCACTGATTTAAAAATGTCCCGTTCTGACTGATTTAAAAATGCCCCGTTCCTGACTGATTTGAAAACGCCCTGTTCCTGTCTGATTTGAAACCGCCCCGTTCTGACTGATTTAAAGAAGAAATTAAAAATGCCCCGTTCTGACTGATTTAAAGAAGAAGAAATTAAAAATGCCCCATTCCTGACTGATTTAAAAATGCCGCACATTCCAAGGTGGTTTGGAGCTAACGGAGACCCAGCAGATGCCAAGCTCTGGCTGTCACACATTCCCAGTCACACCAGGGCATAAACTGGGATTTTTTTTGGATGGAAGGATGGAGCTGGGCTATCCCAGAGCTCCGAACTTGTTTCTGCCAAGGCCACATTCCTGGCTCCCAAATCCACGTCCAGGATGGAAAATAAAGCTGGAGAGAGCAGGTCAGACACGCAGGAAGGACAGGAATTCCCTGCAGGTGACAGAGAGCAGTTTGTCTGTCCCAGCCTCCCTTCGTGCCAGACCTGAGGCTCATTATGTCCACAGAAAGAGAAATGTGGGGGTGAGAGAGGGAAAACAGAGCCTGTGACCAGCACAGGGCAGAGATCCCAGGCTGGAAAACTTCGCTGGAGTGGAAGGAGCTGAGTGCCTGAGCTGTGCCCTGGGCTCTGGATCTGCCAGGGCAGGAATTCCCAAATTCCCCGGCCCGGGAGAGGCACGGGGAGCTCACACTGCTCTTGTCCTAAAATGCTCTGAAATCTTCTTCTTCTTCTCCCATTCCCTCCCCTGACTTCCTTCCCTCCCACACAGATCCCAGAGGCAGATCCAGGAGCTTGACAATCCTGATGCCTTGGGATTTTTATCTTCCGTATTTTTTGTGTGTCTGTAATTTTAGTGTAAAACTCTGGGCTCCGTGCAGGGTGCGGAACTCCTGTTCTCAGCGTTTTAGACAAAACAATTCCTCTCCACTGGAAAATCCAAGGACACTTGGCTGCCTCAGAGCCCCAAAAGATGGAACCAAGAGTGAATTGGGGGAGCAAGCTTGGGGTGGTTGCCATCATCAGCTGAAGGTGTGATTGGAGGATTAAGGCTCGATCTGGGAATGGACAGAACTTCTCCAATGTGCAGAACTCGTGGCTCGCTGTCCATTTTGGGTGGAGCCTCTCGAGTGAGCTCTGTGTGCCCTGAGTGCACCTGAAGGCCTTTCATAAATTAATCTGATTTTTATTCTCCTCACTCTGTCTGGCCTCTCTTTTAAGCACCAACCCCACCCTACCTGCTGAGGGCTTGGTTTGTTGCCTCAGTTTCTCCTCATTTCAGCCTCTGCTGCTCCCACACTTTGGGTTTGTCCTGACAGACTCAGGATTTGTGGCAAAGCCAAGGTTTGGATAAAAACCAGAGGACAGGAGGTGTTTTCTCCAAAGGGGATTTGGGTGGAACATCCCTGGGAGTGTCCCAGGCCAGGCTGGAGCTCCCTGGGACAGTGGGAGGTGTCCCTGGGGTGGCAGGGGTGGCACTGATGTGATTTAAGGTCCCTCCCAACCCAAACCTTTCCGTGATTTTTGTCTTTCAGGTGCGGTGAGATTTTGCTCACCTGAACAACAACCGAGCAGCAATTTTTAAAGTGCATTTTCTCAATATTAAGAAATTAAGTGCCTCAGAGAAAGGATTATTAAATGCAGAGCAGCGATTAAAATGTAAAAATGTGGAGATTTTAATCAAGATAGAGGGGGTGCCTCTCATTCCTGTGTTTTAAGGAGAAAAACCACCTGAATGAGGATGAGCAGAAGGATATTGGGCAGCGCTGAAAGGCAGCAGTGAATAAACTCCAAATTAAAAGCAGGAGAAAGCAAAAAAATCTTTTCTGTTCTGCTCTTCGTGAGGGACCATATTGGAATGGAAGAGTTTTGTGGTTTGAGGGAAGGAAATCATTGTCCACAAGTGAGCGTAGCCCAAACCTCACCAAAAAACCACTGATATCATCAATTATGGTCGAATTTCAGAAAAAACACTGATATCGTCAATTATGGTCAAATTTCAGAAAAAACACTGATATCGTCAATCGTGGTCGAATTTCAGAAAAAACACTGATATCATCAATTTTGGTCGAATTTCAGAAGCTGTTGATGAAGTGACGTCATTGCTTTTCAAAGGAGTGTGTGTCCAGCACTGCAAAATACACCTGGGGTCTAAAAATACACCTGGGGTCCAAAAATACACCTGGGGTCCAAAAATATACCTAGATTCTAAAAATATACCTGGATTAAAAAAAGCCCCCTGGATTACAAAAATACACCTGTGTTCCAAAAATACACCTGGATTCAAAAAATATATATGGATTCTAAAAATACACCTGCATTCCAAAAATACACCTGGATTCTAAAAATATACCTGGATTAAAAAAAAACCCTGGATTCCAAAAATACACCCGGATTCAAAAAATACACATGGATTCCAAAAATACACCTGCATTCCAAAAATCCACCGGATTGTAAAAATACACCAGGATTCCAAAAATACACCTGGATTCCCAAAATACACCTGGATTCTAAAAATACACTTGGATTCCTAAAGTACACATGGATTTCAAAAATATCCCCCAAATTGTGAAAACACACCTGGATTGTAAAAATACACCTGCGTTCCAAAAATACACCTTGATTGTAAAAATACACCCGGGTTCCAAAAACACACCCAGATTGCAAAAATAAACCTGAGCTGTAAAAATACACCTGGATTCTAAAAATACACCCCAATTGTAAAAATACACCCAGGTTCCAAAAATACACATGGATTGTAAAAATACACCAGGATTCCAAATGTACACATTGGTTCCAAAAATACACCTGGATTTAAAAAATACACCTGGTTTGTAAAAATCCACACGGATTCCAAAACCACAGCTGAATTCCAAAAATCCGCCTGTGTTCCCGAAATCCACCCGAATTCCTGAAGCTCCCCTGCATTACTGAAATCCACCTGAATTCCCAAAACTCCCCAGCATTCCCAAAATTGGCCCCAATTCCCAAAGCTCACCTGCATTCCCAAAATCCACCTGAATTCCAAAAATCCATCTTCATTTACCTTCAATTGGCTTTAAATTTGTCTCAAATTTACCTGAAATTTACCTCAAATTCACTTTAAATTTACCTGAAATTTACCTTAAATTTACCTCAAATTTACCTTAATTTTACCTTAAATTTACCTTAAATTAACCTGAAATTTATCTTAATTTTACCTCAAATTTACCTTAAATTTACCTCACATTTACCTCAAATTCACTTTAAATTTACCTGAAATTCACCTGAAATTTACCTCAAATTTACCTTAAATTCACCTCAAATTTACCTTAAATTCACCAAATTATTCTCCTTCATTGCAGCAACTCGATGGCTGTGGAGCAGCTGTCCCACACAGCTCCCCCTGTTAAATTCCACATCCGCTGTTATTTATAAATAAATGCAGGAATTAAGGTTCAGTTTTACGACTTTCGGGGTTGAGAAATTGTCCTGGGGTGGCATAATGATATTTTGTATTCCCTATCGTTTGTATACTTGAGCAGAAATATGGTCCTGGAGCTTTAACTCTGTCCCGCAGCCGAGAGAAGCTCTGCCAGCGCGGGATGGTTTGAAACTTTTTCCCAGGCTCTCCTATGGTGGAGTGAGGAGGAGGAAGGGACACTGTTTTCACTTTTTTTCCCTCAGTCAGTTGCTGCTGCTGGTTGCTGGTGCTACTGGTGTGGCTGCTGCTTGGGTTTTCTTTTTTTTTCCTTTTTGCCCCCTGGGATTGGTTTTTTCCCATCCTTTTTGGACCCTTTACTTCGACTTTGCTTTCTCATCCGAGAACCTGAGGAGCCCCAGAGGACAGTGGACGAGAATCCTCCAGGGAGCCACCGGAGGAACTCCACCCAACCCCTCCGGGGACACCGGAAAGGGAAGCTACACCTGAGGAAAAGAACACTAAAGTTCATTAGCTGTTTATTCAAGTTTAATGACCTTTTTTCCCCTTTCCCCTTCCACTCTGTGCTCTGTTAATTAAACAGTTCTTCCCACTTTAGGCTGAGATATTCTGTTGTTGTGGGGGGAAGGGGTGCCAGAAACCTTTGCTGTGGGGGAGGCACCTGTTCAGAGTGCTTTCCACCTAGGAAATTTGTCTCTAATCCAAGGCAGAATTGCACCTCGGGTGGCTGCAGTCACACCGTGGGTAATTTAAGGAACATCCTGACATTTACCAGGAAAAATCCTGCATTTTATGCAAATTCCGCTGTGAGATTTGGCCCCGGGAATGATTGAGAACTGTTCGCTATTTAATGGCATTGTTTTACATTTAATACCTGAAAGCAAACGCCGCCGATAAAATTTTAAAAAGCCCAAATCAGGAGAATCAACTCCCCCAACCTCTCCTCATAACTGCAAACCGTAAATCAGCGCAGTTAAGAGGTTTTAAGCCATAAAACTGAAAGTCAGGCATTTTGTGCTGCAAATTGATTTCTGGGGAGAGCTCTCACTCCGTTCGGAGCTGCCAGGGGTGGCACGCGGAGTTTTCAGGATCAAACACCGATGGCAGGAACTGATCCGTGGGGGAAAACCTGCAAGAGAATTGGAATTTTGGGGTGGTTTTCCCCTAAGTGCAAAGCAGGTTGATGGCTTAAGGATTTTTAGCGTTTATTTTTTGTTTATCTGTAGTTCTAGTGTGTGGCTCTGAGCTCCATATAAAGTGCTAAAAACTCTGTTCTCAGCGTTTTAAACAAAACAATTCCTCTGAGATGGAAAATCCAAGGACACTTGGCTGCCTCAGAGCCCCAAAAGATGGAACCAAGAGTGAATTGGGGGAGTAAGCTTGGGGTGGTTGCCATCATCAGCTGAAGGTGTGATTGGAGGATTAAGGCTCGATCTGGGAATGGACAGAACTTCTCCAATGTGCAGAACTCGTGACTCGCTGTCCATTTTGGGTGGAACCTCTCGAGTGAGCTCTGTGTGCCCTGAGTGCACCTGAAGGCCTTTCATAAATTAATTTCCCCTTTATTCTCCTCACTTTTTCTTGACCTCTGTTTCAGCTAACCCTGTTCGGGCATCAAGGTAAAATCAAAAGCCTTTTGTGACGAATTGAAGCGAAAGCGCCGCTGCAATCCGTCTCCAGAACTTCAGTCAAATTTTTCTTTTCCATTTGTTTTCAGCATTTATTCCAGCAGGGAATGATGAAGGAAGAGGAGATTTAGTGCCGCGCAGGAGCAGAGCAAGGAGCCCTCGTGCTGCCTGGTGCCAAATAATATCTTTGCCTGATTCTAAACCGCACTAAAAATAAAAGCTCTGCGTTATGCGCTGCATTAGGAGCCCTGGAGAAGATCTCATTTCTGCAGCCTGGATTATCAACTGCCAAGGAAGAACGGCTGCAAAGTGATTTGATGAGGCTCGTTACTGCCTGATGGAATTGATGTTGTCACGCAGCAAACGCAGATCCTTAATACTTGGCTAAAATAGCAGTTGTCATAATGAAATCAAGCTGCCTGCGAGCCAAATAAAACAGAGATGGGAAGGAGATGCGGCTTTAGATAATTTTGGGAGTTCAGAGCGATGCCTGAGCAGGGCTTAACTGAAACTGAGGCAAAAGTGAGTAGAATAAAAATCAGATTAATTTATGTAAGGCCTTCAGGTGCACTCAGGGCACACAGAGCTCACTCGAGAGGCTCCACCCAAAATGGACAGCGAGTCACGAGTTCTGCACATTGGAGAAGTTCTGTCCATTCCCAGATCGAGCCTTAATCCTCCAATCACACCTTCAGCTGATGATGGCAACCACCCCAAGCTTGCTCCCCCAATTCACTCTTGGTTCCATCTTTTGGGGCTCTGAGGCAGCCAAGTGTCCTTGGATTTTCCAACGGAGAGGAATTGTTTTGTCTGAAACGCTGAGAACAGAGGTTTTTAGCACTTTATATGGAGCCAAGAGCTGCACACCAAAGCTACAGATACACAAAAAATAAAAGCTAAAAATCCTCAAGGCATCAGGCGGAGATGGAAAATATGAAGAAGAGCTGAGCTTGGCCACCCTCTCATCACAGAAAAATTGGATTAAACAGTTCCTGGTGTTTGCTGCTCTATTTGGGGTTTTTCCGCAGGGCAGGGCTGGGCCAGGCTTGCCAGGAATGGGCAGGGGTTGGATAATTCCCATTTCCTCAGGGAAAGGCTGTCAGCCACCAGAGGGAATTTTTGGGTTCTCTGGATTGATTAAAGCACAGCCCTCACACAATTGGAGTTAATTTCCTGCCCTGAATCTATTCTGGGTGAGGAATGCACTGCTCAGGCTTTTTCTGAGAAAAAATCTTATGGATTATTCCCAGTGAAGGCACCGCATGTCCTGAACTTCCGCCTGGAATTTCCTCAGAGCCACAATGATCTCAGACACCGAAATTCCCATGAAAATGTCACAATTTCCATGAAATCTTGGCCTGCAGGTACTGAATTTCCATTTCTGGAACTTCTTCAGAGCCACAACAATCTCTCAGACATTGAAATTCCCATGAAAATTTCATCATTTCGATGAAATCTTGTCCTGCAGGTACTGAATTTCCATTTCTGGAATTTCCTCAGAGCCACAGCAATCTCAGACACTGAAATTCCCATGAAAATTTTGTGATTTCCATGAAATCTTGACCCACAGGTACTGAACTTTTATCTGGAATTTCCTCAGAGCCACAATGATCTCAGACATTGAAATTCCCATGAAAATTCCATGATTTCCATGAAATCTTGGCCCTGGAAGAGAATTTCATTACAAGCTTCAGTAGGGACAAGATTTAGCCAAAGTTCATTGTTTTTAATGCAGAATGTGCAGAATTATTAAAGTCCTTTTAGGGTCTTGTTTTCCCTGATGTGGAATTTGGGGGCAAAAGCGTTTTAAATCAAATTCCCAAAGGATTCCCTCAGCATCCTCACCTGCACATGGAGAGTTTTACTCACTCCGTAAAGATGATAAAGCCATCAATGAATAGAGTTAAAGAATTAGAAATAGAGAAATTTGAGGAAATTTCTTTTAAAATAAATACAGAAAAAAAAAATAAAGAAAAAAATTTTAAAGGGGAAAAAAAGAAATAAAGAAAATTGAAGAAATTAAAAATTTCTTTTGGGAAAACTGATCACTAATATTTAGATTCTATCCAGAGCAAATTTTTAATGCCAAACAGCTTATGGTCAAACCCATTAATTCAAAGGAAATTCAGGAAAATTTGGGAAAACTGATCATTAATAGTTAGATTCTATCCAGAGTGGATTTTTAATGCCAAACAGCTTCCAGTCAAACCCATTAATTTAGAGGAAATTTAGGAAAATTTGGGAAAACTTATTATTAATATTTAGAATCAATCCAGACCAGGTTTTAATGCCAAACAGCTTCTGGACAAACATATTAATTCAGAGGAAATTTGGGAAAATTTGGGAAAACTGATCATTAATATTTAGATTCTATCCAGAGCAGGCTTTTAATGCCAAACAGCTTCTGGACAAACACATTAATTCAGACAAAATTTGGGAAAATAGGGAAAACTGATTATTAGTATTTAGATTCTATCCAGAGCAGGTTTTAATGCCAGCTTTTGGTCAAACCCATTAATTCAAGGGAAATTTGGGAAAATTTGGGAGAACTGATAATTGATATTTAGATTCTATCCAGAGCAAATTTTTAATGCCAGACAGCTTCTGGTCAAACCCATGAATTCAGAGGAAATTCAGGAAAATTTGGGAAAACTGATCACTAATATTTTGATTCTATCCAGTGTGGGTTTTTAATGCCAAACAGCTTCTGGACAAACACATTAATTCATAGAAAATTCAGGAAAATTCAGGAAAACTGATCACAAATATTTAGATTCTATCCAGAGTGGGTTTCTCTTTTTCTCTCGGACACAGGACCCTTGTGTCAGCTCCTGAATCCAGTGCGGGACTGAGGTTTCTATTCCGAATTCTGCCATTTCCAATATTTATCTCTGCCAGGAGCTCTCGTGACAGCGATTCTCTCCCAGGCTGCTGAGTTATTTCTTGGGCGGCCTCGGGGAAGGTCACTTTGCCTTCCTTTTCTCCCTCTTTTATTTATTTACTGGATAAACGTTGTGTATAAAATATTATCAAATATTCTTGGCTTCCTCTGAGGAGTTTTTGAGGGAATGAAAATTGGTATTTTCAAGTGAGGTGTTCTCCTGTTGGACATTTCTCTCATTTTTTTTGAGGGGAATTTGGGAAAAAATAAAATGTGAGGATTTTCGTGACTGGAAACGCTGGTTGTAAAAATAAATACAAATGACCCTCTTTTTGTGAAAACACATTTTTTATGAAAAAACACCAAAAAGAGGTGAGGAAAATCAGCCCCAGTGGTAGATGGGGCTCCAGAAAGCTCCAGCAGCTCCTCTGAGGAGTTAAACAAAAAACCAAAGGCGAATTTCTCTGCCTGGAGTAAAACAGGCAAAATTCCCAAAATCCAATGGAGTCACCCACTCCCTGCGCGGCAGGAATTGCAGGGGGAGGAGAAAATCAGAAATTACAGCAGGAGGAGAAAATTGGGAATTACAGAAAGAGGAGAAAATCAGGAATCACAGAATGATGAGGAAATCAGGAAGCACAGGAGGAGGAGAAAATCAGGAATTGCAGAAAGAGGAGAAAATCGGGAATTCCAGAAAGAGGAGAAAATCAGGAATTACAGAAGGAGGACAAAATTGGGAATTCCAGAAAGAGGAGAAAATTGGGAATTACAGAAGGAGGAGAAAATCAGGAATTACAAAAGGTGGAGAAAATTAGGAATTACAGGAGGAGAAGGAAATCAGGAATTACAGAAGGAGGAGAAAATCAAGAATTCCAGAATGAGGAGGGACTCAGGAATTACAAAAGGAGGAGAAAATCAGGAATTACAGAAGGAGGAGAAAATTGGGAATTACAGATGGAAGAGGAAATAAGGAAGCACAGGAGGAGGAACTCAGGAATTACAGAAAGAGGAGGAATTTAGGAATTACAGAAGGAGGAGAAAATTGGGAATTACAGAATTATGAGGAAATCAGGAAGCACAGGAGGAGGAGAAAATCAGGAGTTCCAGAAGGAGGAGAAAATAAGGAAGCACAGGAGGAGGAACTCAGGAATTAGAGAAGAAGAAGAAAACTGGGAATTGCAGAAGGAGGAGGAAATCAGAAATTCCAGAAGGAGGAATTCCAGGAGGAGAAAATCAGGACTTACAGAAGGAGGAGGAACGCATGAATTACAGGAGGAGGAGAAAATCAGGAACTACAGAAGGAGCAAATCAGGAATTACAGGAGAAGGAGGAACTCAGGAATTACAGAAGGAGGAGGATCTGAGGGAGCACAGGAGGAGGAGAAAATTGGGAATTCCAGAAGGAGGAGGAACTCAGGAATTACAGGAGGAGGAGGAAATCGGAAATTCTAGAAGGAGAAATTCCAGGAGGAGAAAAACAGGAATTACAGAAGGAGGAGGAATTTAGGAATTACAGAAGGATGAGAAAATTGGGAATTACAGAAGGAGGAGGAAATCGGAAATCCCAGAAGGAGGAATTCCAGGAGGGGAAAATCAGGAACTACAAGAGGAGGAGGAAATCAGGAATTACAGGAGGAGGAAATCAGGAATTACAGAAAGAGGAGAAAACTGAGAATTCAAGAAGGAGGAGGAACTCAGGAATTACAGGAGGAGGAAATCGGAAATTCTAGAAGGAGGAATTCCAGGAGGAGAAAAACAGGAATTACAGAAGGAGAAAATGAGGAATTACAGAAGGAGGAGGAATTTAGGAATTACAGAAGGATGAGAAAATTGGGAATTACAGAAGGAGGAGGAAATCGGAAATTCCAGAAGGAGGAATTCCAGGAGGAGAAAATCAGGAACTACAAGAGGAGGGGGAAATCAGGAATTACAGGAGGAGGAAATCAGGAATCACAGAAGGAGGAGGAAATCGGAAATTCCAGAAGGAGGAATTCCAGGAAGAGAAAAACAGGAATTACAGAAGGAGGAGGAATTTAGGAATTACAGAAGGAGGAGAAAATTGGGAATTACAGAATGATGAGGAAATCAGGAAGCACAGGAGGAGGAGAAAATTGGGAATTACAAAAGGAGGAGGAACTCAGGAATTACAGGAGGAGAAAATTGGGAATTCCAGAAGGAGGAGAAAATAAGGAAGCACAGAAGGAGGAGGAACTCATGAATTAGAGAAGAAGGAGAAAATTGGGAATTACAGAAGGAGGAGGAAATCAGAAATTCCAGAAGGAGGAATTCCAGGAGGAGAAAATCAGGAACTACAGGAGGAGGAGGAAATCAGGAATTACAGAAAGAGGAGAAAATTGAGAATTACAGAAGGAGGAGGAACTCAGGAATTACAGAAGGAGGAGGAAATCGGAAATTCTAGAAGGAGGAATTCCAGGAGGAGAAAAACAGGAATTACAGAAGGAGAAAATCAGGAATTACAGAAAGAGGAGGAATTTAGGAATTACAGAAGGAGAAGGAACTCAGGAAGCACAGGAGGAGGAGAATATTGGGAATTACAGAAGGAGGAGAAAATCAGGAAGCACAAGATGAGGAAATCAGGAATTACAGGAGGAGGAGGAACTCAGGAAGCACAGGTTTTAGGTCTGTTTCCATTTCCCGTGGCTCTAGGACTGTTTCCATTTCCAGTGGCTTTAGGTTTCTTTCCCTTTCCCATGGCTTTAGCGCTGTTTTCCATCTCACTGAGTGCCCAAATTCCCCCAAAAGTCATTTCCAACAAGGCGAACTCCAATTAGCAGAGCCTGACATGCTGCTGCTAATTAATCGGTGACTGATTATCCATCTTTGGGGGGTCAGGACGAGACTCGGTGCTGATTTAACCAACGAAGCCAGAGTTGCACAGCTCATCTCATGCTAAATTAGCTGCGTGTTAATTGGGCTAAATGACCTAAAATAAGTTATAAATGTTTGACCAGTGCTGCTACACAATGACAAAATGAGAGGTGACTTTGGCACCGTGGGGGCTGGAAATTGAGAGTTGGTGTTCGGGAAAATAAATCCAGGGATGGGACTGGAAATTGGGAACTGATGTTCGGGAAAATAAATGCAGGGATGGGATGGAAATTGGGAATTGGTGTTCAGGAAAATAAATGCAGGGATGGGATGGAAATTGGGAAGGAAAAGAATCAAATCCAGGGATGGGACTGGAAATTGGGAATTGATGTTCGGGAAAATAAATCCAGGGATGGGACTGGAAATTGGGAAGGAAAAGAATCAAATCCAGGGATGGGATGGAAATTGGAAATTGGTGTTCAGGAAAATAACCAAATCCAGGGATGGGATGGAAACTGTTGCTCAGGAAAATAAATAGATCCAGGGATGGGATGGAAATTGGGAATTGGTGTTCGGGAAAATAAATCCAGAGATGGGATGGAAATTGGGAATTGGTGTTCAGGAAAATAAATCCAGGGATGGGATGGAAATTGGGAATTGATGTTCAGGAAAATAAATCCAGGGATGGAACTGGAAATTGGGAATTGATGTTCGGGAAAATAAATCCAGGGATGGAACTGGAAATTGGGAATTGGTGTTCAGGAAAATAAATCCAGGGATGGGGTGGAAATTGGGAAGGAAAAGAATCAAATCCAGGGATAGGCTGGAAATTGGGAATTGATGTTCAGGAAAATAAATCCAGGGATGGGATGGAAATTGGGAATTGATGTTCAGGAAAATAAATCCAGGGATGGGACTGGAAATTGGGAAGGAAAAGAATCAAATCCAGGGACGGGATGGAAATTGGAAATTGGTGTTCAGGAAAATAATCAAATCCAGGGATGGGATGGAAACTGTTGCTCAGGAAAATAAACAGATCCAGGGATGGGATGGAATTGTTGCTCAGGAAAATAAACAGATCCAGGGATGGGATGGAAATTGGGAATTGGTGCCTGGGAAAATAAATCCAGGGATGGGGATGGAAATTGGGAATTGGTGTTCAGGAAATTAATCAAATCCAGGGATGGGATGGAATTGTTGCTCAGGAAAATAAACAGATCCAGGGATGGGATGGAAATTGGGAAGGAAAATAATCAAATCCAGGGATGGGGCTGGAAACTGGGAATTTCTGCTCAGGAAAATGAATAAATCCAGGGATGGAAATTGGGAAGGAAAACAATCAAATCCAGGATGGGGCTGGAAATTGGGAATTGCTGCTTGGGAAAATAAACCCAGGGTTGGGATGGAAATTGGGAATTGTTGCTAAGGAAAATAATCAAATCCAAGGATGGGGCTGGAAATTGGGAATTGCTGCTCAGGAAAATAAATCCAGGGATGGGATGGAAATTAGAAAAGAAAATAAACAAATCCAAGGATGGGGTGGGAATTGCTGCTCAGGAAAATGAACAAATCCAGGGATGGGATGGAAATCGGGAATTGGTACCCAGGAAAATAAATCCAGGGATGGGGTGGAAATCGGGATTTGGTGTTTGGGAAAATGAATAAATCCAGGGATGGGCCTGAAAATTGGGAATTGCTGCTCAGGAAAATAAACCAATCCAGGGATGGAAATTGGGAAGGAAAAGAATCAAATCTAGGGTTGGGACGGAAGTTAGGAATTGGTGTTTGGGAAAATGAGCACATTCAGGGATGGGACTGGAAATTGGGAATTGCTGCTAAGGAAAATGAACTGATCCAGGGATGGAAACTGGGAAGGAAAAGAATCAAATCCAGGGTTGGGATGGAAATTGGGAATTGGTGTTTGGGAAAATGAGCACATTCAGGGATGGGACTGGAAATTGGGAATTGCTACTAAGGAAAATGAACCAATCCAGGGTGGGGATGGCAATTGGGAAGGAAAGGAACCAAATCCAGGTTTGGGATGGAAATTGGGAATTGCTGCTCAGGAAAATAAATCCAGGTATGGAAATTGGGAAGGAAAGGAATCCAATCCAGGGTTGGGATGGAAATTGGGAATTGCTGCTCAAACAAGGCTCGATAATCAAGGCTCTCCTTGACGAGCAGCTCATTAACACCCACACTTTCTGTTCCCCACCCTGACATTTCAAGGAATGAAACCTCTAATCCCTTCCATCATTTTATCAGCAGCACTCAGAGTCGGAAAGGGAAAAAAAAATGATCAGGGGGTTGTGATTTCTGTCTGAAGGGTCTGCTCCAATCCCTGCACCCGGAAAACGAAATATTCCAAGTGTTTGAGGGGATGTGACAGAAGTTTGGCCTCTTCATTTCGAGTTTTTATTAAATCATGATAAATTACCGTGGAAAAAAAATGATCTTTGGAGGAGATGGATTGTCCCAGCAGCCATCAGCACTGGCGCGGAGTGCAATCGAATTAATGCGAGGGATTGTTTGAAATGTTAAATCTGATGTTGAAATGTGAAATTTGGGAGGTTTGGAACTGGTTTTATGTTGAATTTGAAACTGCTTTTATGTGGAATTTGGAATTGGTTTTATGTGGAATTTGGAACTGGTTTCTCATTGAATTCGGAACTGGTTTTATGTTGAATTTGGAACTGGATTTTGTTGAATTCAGAACTGGTTTAATGTTGAATTCAGAATTTGTTTAATGTTGAATTCAGAACTGGTTTTATGTTGAATTCAGAACTGGTTTTATGTGGAATTCAGAACCAGTTTTATGTTGAATTTGGAACAGGTTTTATGTTGAATTTGAAACAGGTTTTATATTGAATTCAGAACTGGTTTTGTGCTGAATTCGGAACTCTTTTTCCTCAAAAACCTTTGGCTGCATTCCCATAAAACACCTGCAAAATACCAAAATCCTGTCTGAGAGTACTGACAGGGCAAATAACAATTAATTAAAATTAATTTAACTATTCCTGGGAACTGAATTTCCCCAAAATAAGGGGGGCCTGGTTTCGATCCTGATTTTCCATTCCCCATCCCATTGTTTATCTCCTCCTGCTGTCCATGATCCTGATGGAATCCCAATTCTCCCTAAAGCTGAAAAATACCAAAATCCTGTCTGAGAGTACTGACAGGGTCAAATAACAATTAATTAAAATTAATTTAACTATCCCTGGGAAATGAATTTCCCCAAAATAAGGAGGAACACAGTGGGGTCTGGTTTCGATCCTGATTTTCCTTTCCCCATCCCATTGCTCACCTCCTCCCGCTATCCATGGTCCTGATGGAATCCCAATCCTCCCTAAAGGTAAAAAATACCAAAATGCTGTTCGAGGGTACTGAGAGGGTAAATAATAATTAATTACAATTAATGTAACTATCCCTGGGAAATGAATTTCCCCAAAATAAGAGGGGCCTGTTTTCGATCCTGAATTTTCCATTTCCCCATCCCATTTTTCACCTCCTCCCGCTGTCCATGGTCCTGACGGAATCCCAACACTCCCTAAAGCTGAAAAATAACAAAATCCTGTCTGATAGTACTGACAGGGGTAAATAATAATTAATTACAATTAATTTAACTATTCCTGGGAACTGGATTTCCCCAAAATAAGGGGGGCCTGGTTTCGATCCTGAATTTTCCATTTCCCCATCCCATTTTTCACCTCCTCCCTCTGTCCATGGTCCTGGCAGAATCCCAATCCTACCTAAAGCTTGGAAATACCAAAATGCTGTTTGAGAGTACTGACAGGGGCAAATAACAATTAATTAAAATTAATTTAACTATCCCTGGGAAATGAATTTCCCCAAAATAAGGAGGAACACAGTGGGGTCTGGTTTCGATCCTGATTTTCCTTTCCCCATCCCATTGCTCACCTCCTCCCGCTATCCATGGTCCTGACGGAATCCCAATCTTCCCTAAAGGTAAAAAATACCAAAATGCTGTTCGAGAGTACTGAGAGGGTAAATAATAATTAATTACAATTAATTTAACTCTCCCTGGGAACTGAATTTCCCCAAAATAAGGGGGGCCTGGTTTCGATCCTGATTTTCCGTTCCCCATCCCATTGCTCACCTCCTCCCGCTGTCCATGGTCCTGATGGAATCCCAATCCTCCCTAAAGCTGAAAAAAAATTGGGAAAAATCCTGAATTTCTCCACTCCTGAAGGGCAAATCGCCCCCGAGGTTTAACAATGTGGAAATTTGGGTTGGGGGTTTAGGAAATAAATCCTAATCCTAATCTTTCTGTGGGGTCAGGCCACGAACATCCTGATTTTAATGCTGAGACAATCACAAAAATGGAACTTTTAATAAAAATACTCCAAATCTCTTCTCAAATATCTTCTCTATTATTTATCCCCAAATCCCAAATCCATATTTGATGCAACTTCCAATTACTCTCCTGCCAGGGCCCTCATTAATTTAAAAGCAGTGATAATTAATCAACTTCGGAGGGAGCAGATGGCTCAGCTTTGGGCACGAATTAACTCTTTCCGAATTTCTTCGAACACCTCTGAGGTTTTCCTGTGCAGAATGAATCCTCTCTGTGATAAAAAAAATTTTAAAAATAAATAAATTTTTTAAAAAAAGAATAAAAAAAATAAAAAATAAAGAATACAAAATTAAAAATAAAAAAATAAAAAATTAAAAATAAAAAAATAAAATTTGAGGTGATGCCTGGAATAGAAAAAAGAGGATTTGGGATAAATCCCTGAGTTTTGAGGAGTTTTGGTGGAAAATGGAGAGGAAAAGGAAGGGTGCAAGTAGTAGAAAATATTGAATTTTGCTTGAGAGATAAATAAATAAATAACACAGGAAAAAATGTGAGAGGGAAAAAAAGACAAAATTCACATTTTGAGGAACGACAGGAGAGGCTCACACTGAGGAGATCAGGGAGAAGTTGATTTTTGAAATATTTTTGAAATATTCCAGGTTGGCTCTTGAACCTTCAGGAAAACCAGGAGGGAAATGTTCTTTTTTCTCCTCTAATGCAAAAATTTGAAAAGAATAATAAATATTTAAAAATAATAATTAAAAAATATATAATTATATAATATATATATATAAACACACGTATAAATATTTTTATATTTTATATATATTTTTTAAATTTTATAATTTTTCTCCTCTAATGCAAAAATTTTTTTTAAAAGTAAATACTTTAAAAATAATAATTTTAAAATATATAATTGTATATAAATATATATAAACATACATATAAATATTTTTATATTTTACATATATTTGTATATAAATATTTTAAATTTTGTATTTTTTTCTGCTCTAGTGTAAAAAATTTGAAAATAATAATAAATACGAAAATGAAGTCTTCTGTGGTTAAAATAAAATAAAATTAATTGCTGTTAGAATGAAATGAAATAATAAAATAAAATTAAATGAAACAAAATAAAATGAAATAAAACAAAATAAAATAAAATACAGTAAAATGAAATGAAATGAAATGAAATGAAATTGAATGAAATGAAATGGAATAGAATACAATAGAATAGAATAGAATAGAATAAAATAAAATAAAATAAAATAAAATAAAATAAAATAAAATAAAATAAAATAAAATAAAATAAAACAAATTCACCCCAAACCACACTGATTTTAAGCTCTGGGTAGTGTCTGACTGTGAAAAAATAAAAGTCGTGGCAGAGAGTGCTGGGAATGCCAAGTTCAGCTGGGAAAAATCTAAAAATAAATAGAAATAAGCTTGGAGATTAAAAGAAAATCCTGTCTGAAAAGCTTATTAGGAGTAATTTGTTATGTTTCCCTCCTAATTACTGGAATTAATAACAAGAAGATCTCCTCCACTCCCAGGATTAATGGGAAATGTTTCCTGCCTTGGTGAATTTTTTTATTATTTGTTTTTTTTTCCCAGCAGGGAAGTTTTTTCCAAGCCTAATTTTAAGGATTTCTTTCATTAGGGAAGTTTCAAGGTTGAGACAAAAAACGATGGATTTTGGAATAGATGGAAATAATTAGAATATGGAAATATAGAGAAATAATTTATCTCCTTTTTGGTTCAACATATGAATAATAATTTATTTTTTAAAAAAAAACAGAGAGAGGAAATAAAATAAAACAAAATTAAATATCTATTTTTTTAATTACAAATATTAACCAGAAGATTACTAGAAATAAATAAATGAATAAATAAATAAATAACTATAACATCCGTTTGCTTTGTCACACCTTTAAAACTAATGTTCCTGCACTGCTAATTGTGCAATTAAATTCCCAAGCTTTTCCATCTCCCGATCCATTAATGGCTTAACCTGATGCAGCAAATATGGAATTAATATTTTTAATAAGGAACAGCCCCGCAAAACCCATTTTTGTAATTTATTTGCCACTTCTTTAAGTAGGAACAATAAAACAGGGCCAGGAAAAGCAGCACAGGGATGGTTTGAGTTTTTTTCTGCCTATCCAGGCAATTTCCCTGTAGAAATCTTGTGCCTGTTGGAGCCTCGGCGGTGTGTGGATGTGGTTTGGATGGAGACAGAGATCTCTGGAGTCAGATCGTAGAGCATGAGGTTTATTGTGATGGAGAGACAAGACACAGCCCCAGGCAGGTTGGGGACAGAGAGAGAGACAGAGGTACAGGAATCGGGAATGCAGAATACAGAATACAGAAGGGTTGCCGACTGATGGGGTTGACTTCACAGCTGTCCCGGCTAGCGTCGCCCGCGGTGGCTGTGGTGCAGTTTGGCTGAAGCCTGACCCCAAGGCAGGCCCCGCCGCTGACACACGCTGCTCTCCCCGCAGGGTCACGGGTGGATGGATCACCTTGAGGCGCAGCGGTTCAGGGCAGTCAGGCGCTGCTCAGAGCGTCGATGGAGAAAGGGGCCCAGAGAGATGAGAGGCTGAGAGCACTGGTTGTCCAATGATCACTTTATTGCAGAACAGGGAAAGGGGATGGGTGTCCTGGGGTGGCGTAAATTATATTTTGTATTCCCTATCGTTTGTATGTTTGACCAGAAATATGGTTCTGCAGCTTTAGCTGTGTCCTGCAGCCAAGAGAAGCTCTGCCAGCGCGGGATGTTTTGAAAACTTTTTCCCTGGACTGTTCTACGGGGGAGTGAGAAGGAAGGGACACTGGTTTTTTTTTTTGTTTTTTTTTTCCCCGCTTGGGTCAGCTGCTGCTGCTGGTTGCTGCTGCCACCGGTGTGGCTGCTGCTTGGGGGTTTTTTTTTGTTTTTTTCCTGGGATTGTTTTTCGTTGCTTTCTGGACCTTTTTCCCCGACTTGCTTTCTCATCTGAGAACCTGAGGAGCCCCGGAGGACAGAGGACGAGAATCGTCCAGGGAGCCACTGGAGGGACTCCACCGGGCCCCTTGGGGACCCCGGAAAGGGAAGCTACGCCTGAGGAAAAGGACACTAAAGTTCATCAGCTGTTTATTCAGGTTTAATGACCCCTTTTTCCCTTTCCCCTTCCACTGTGTGGTGTGTTAATTAAACAGTTCTTATCCCACTTTCAGCTGAGATATTCTGTTTGCTGTGGGGGGAGGGGTGCTGGAAGTTTTGCTGTGGGGAGGTGTTTTATTCAGAACACTTTCCACCTAGGAAAATTTTCTCTAATCCTAGACAATGGGTAGTGCAAGCCAACTGGACCGAACCAGCCCCGAGCTAGGGCTTGACACAGAGTTAAATACAGGACAGCTCGACCAATCAGGGAGACGGTTCAGGGGGGGGTACAGAACATGGGAGCCAATGGAACATAACCAGGGGTAGAACCAAATACAAATAAACCAATGAACATAGTAACAGTCACGAAGCTGCTGGAACAACAGGCGGGGCCAAGGTGGAGACCACTCCCAGGGCCAGCCTCTGAGCTGGAGTGGCAGGGAAGGTGCCAGAAAGGTGGGAGGGGCTAAGGCAGAAACCACTCCGGGGACCCTCCCAAGGGGTGGCTCTATACTGCTGTCTCCAGCCCACTGAGGCTGTCCTCGCTTGAGGAGGCAGAACTTGCCCTGGATAGGGCAGCAACCGTGGGCCGACCCTCCACACAGAAGGGTAAGGGTAAGGGTGTAAGGGAAAGGGTAAGGGTCCCGTGGTCCCTGCTCACAATGCAATAAATCATGTCCTGTGCTGAATATTCTAATTTTCACTAACGTAAGGGTCCCGTGGTCCCTGCTCACAATGCAATAAATCATGTCCTGTGCTGAATATTCTAATTTTCACTAACCAATCTAGAACAAGATACAAATTCTATAGCATTTACATACAGCCTATGAGCATCCTCGTATTACCATACGGCGTTATATTTTAAACCCTTAAAACTGCTTTCTGTACTCTCTGCTTGAGTTGGTAGGGTCTGCTCTGAGCCTTGGACCTGGAGCAAGCAGAGGGGATTGTTTAATCAAAAGGGGAATTGTTTAACCAAAAGGGGAATTGTTTAATCAAGGAGTGGATTACCTTCAGTGGCCACACCATTGTTTTCCAGTTGTTCAGTCACTGGGGTTTGGTATCTCAAAGTTTGTCTTCATTTCAATCTTGCTTATGGTTTCCATTTTCTCAGCATCTTTTGCCAGGTAATAATTTCTGTAAGATTTCCCTATTTCTTCCTCCCCAACATTTCCCAAAAAGTGATGGATTCCTTTGTGTTTGTTTACATATTTTCGGGCCCTAAGGCAAGGAATATGTCCTTGGATCTGCGTTCAGAGAACCTTGTTTTGGCCAAAGGCGCTGGAACAGAGCATTTTAGCACTTTGTGAGAAACACAAAACTGCAGCAAGTTACAGAAACATGAAGAGAAAAAACTAGAAATACTTGAAGGCATCACCAGGAGCAGCGCAAAGGCCGAGCTGCCCTGCCCAGCTCAGCGTTCCAGCCTCAATTAGAGCTCCCTGTTAATTACACGCTGTTGATTACGGAGCTGCTGAGCAGTGCCTCCTGTTTTTAACGAGCACAGCTCTTTTCTGTTCAGCCTCAGCAGGGGAAATTCCCTCATCTCAAAGGAAAGCTCTCCCAGGGAACTCCAGAGGGCTCCGAGGTTTGAGTGTTTGACGCTTGTGGTACCCACAGGGTTCCCAGCCTGGAGAGCTCTTGTGGCCTTGTCCCTTCCCTCCTCAATGACTCTTCATCACTAATGGACTTTACTAATTGCATTAGAGACCTGACAAAGCCCTCACCTGGCTCTAAGGAAAGAGTTTGGTGTATAAATGTGCTGATCTTGATCCACGCACTGGAGTTCCATTCCCTGCCCAAGTGTTTTCAAAAAAAAATGGCCAAAAGAGGATTTTTCCTGCCAAAAGTGAGGGGTAGGAACAGGAATTTGTTTCTGCTGAGAGTCATTTCAAAAGAAAGCTCTCCCAGAGAACTCCAGAGGGCTCTGGGGCTCGTTTGAGTGTTTGACACTTGTGGTGCCCACAGGGTTCCCCAGCCTGGAGAACCCCTGTGGCCTTGTCCCTTCCCTCTTTAATGACTCTTCACCACTAATGGACTTTACTAATTGCATTGAAGCCCTCACTCAGTTGTAAAGAAGGAGTTTTGTGTGTAAATGTGCTGAGCCAGATCCATGCATGGAGCCCCCATGCCCTGCCCAAGCATTTAAAAAAAAAAAATGGCCAAAAGTGGTTTTTTTTCCTGCCAAAAAGTGAGGCATACAAACAGGAATTTGTTTCTGCTGTGAGGTACAGCTTCCCAGGAGATAAAGGTGCTCCCATCTGGAGATCCTGAAGTGCTGGAGCACTGAGGGTGAGGACAAAGACCCCCCGAGGCCACCCCTTGTCCCCAGGGCCACCCCAGGTGACACCGACACCTCCCAGGCCTGGCGGAGAGCCCAGCCAGAGTCAATTCCCACAAACATCTCAGGCACAGCGAGTTTTCCTTCGGAAAACATGTTTGTGTCGGAATCAAAACATTTCCCGGGAAGATGTAGGCTCGGATAAATTTCCAGGCGGAAGAATTGTCACAACAAATCGCTCCGAGCCGCTGCTTTGTTTTCAGCGGAGTCAAAATGATTTCACTGGAATTTGTATAACTTTCAGTTTTTTCAGGGCTGTGCTGACACCCTTGGATGCTGCCAGAGCGGAGTCAGTGCTGAACAAAATGCACAGAAATTTAAATTTTATTTATTTCGTTTAACTTTTGGTCGTTGAGCAGATTTAAAGGTGCCACACACGAGGAGGTGATGGCTGGGGAAGGAAATAATTTACAAGAATTGAGTTTTATTTCCCGACTGGAGGCTTTTTATTTCTGCTTTTTTTTCTGTTCTGACCTCCAGATCTGGGCCTTTCTCCATCCGTTAATTGGAGCCCACTCGCAATAATTAAAAATTCAATAATTGATAAATAGTTGAGAAAACCACAGAATATTCTGAGCTGGAAAGGAGCCCCGAGGGTCATCGAGTCCAAGCCTTGAATCCCATCCAGGGATCAACCCTGGGAGTTGAATTTTACCTCCTAAAACATATTTTTAGTGTGATTTTAAATGTCCGTAACACCTGTTAATTATTAATTAGTGTCCCCTCCAGAGGAGCACTCTGAGCATGAACTGAGTCTGGATTTGTTCTGGAATTTAATTGCACAATTACCAGCGCTGGAACATTTGTTTCAAGGATGTGACAAAGTGTGACAAAAGAAATATTTTTTAACATTTGCAATTAAAAAAAAAAAGTTTATTTTGGTTTATTTCCTCTCTCTGGCTTTTTTAAAAAAAGATATTATTCATATGCTGAACCAAAAAGGAGATAAATTATTTCCATATATCTATGGAAATACTCTAATTATTCTAAGAAATAATATTCTAATTATTTCTACCTGTAGAGTTGGTTCATAACTCTGTTGCTGTAAATCTCTCTGGAGTTCAAATTTCTTTATCAGAACTTTATTGTGGTGAACTCTGCTATCAGACAGATTTCATTTAGATTTACAAAGCCTTGGCTGTATTTCCATAACTTTTATTGCCTTTTCTGTCAGCTGAACGAAGGACAGGAATTTTTTGATTGCCGTAGGAATTGCCCATTTCAATTGATTCTGAATTTTGATATTCCTTTTTTCCCCAAGTTTGGTTTTTATCACGTGGCATTGGGGGGGATGGGGGGAGCAGGCCTGGGGTGGTGAACATCATCACCTGAGGGTGCGATTGGAGAATTAAGGGCCAATAATAGGACAGAACTTGTAAAAGGTGAAGGGCTCGTGTCCGGTCATCCATTTTGGGTTCCACATCCCAGAGCTGCTGCTCTGCTCCTCAGGATGGCTCGGAAAGCAGGAAAATGTCTGAAATATCCTGGAAAAGGGGAAGCAGGCAGGTGGGAGGAGCTCCGGCTGGGCAGGAGGGGCAGGAACACAGCCTGGAATTGCTGGAGCATCCCCAGGTGCTCTCGGACATGGTCAGGATGAGAGGAAATGAGCTCAGGCTGTGCCCAGGGAGGTTTAGATGAGAGATGAGGAACAAAAAATTCATGGGAGGGGTTGTAAAGCATCGGAAAATGTCATTGTAGAGATGGACAGGGCACATAAAGACTCACCACAACAGATTCCAGAACTAAGGAACTTTCTTAGTTCCTTTCAGTCAAAGAAAGGAATTTCTCTTTATTTTCCAAGGCCTCTTTTTATACTATTTCTAACATTCATGTCACACATCCATTGGCTCCCAATTCACCACCCCAATTCAAAGAAATTCACCAAATTCCTGCAATAACAACGGCTGCGAGTCTCTTATTATCGTTGTTGATGGTTCTTGCTTGTTTTGAGCTCAAATTGATGCCTGTGAACTGAAGCAAACTAACAGTTCCCTCTGTGAGTTAGTTCCCACAGAAAACGGAATGTGGAGTCATCATCTCAGGAAGTGTCCTGAGAATGTGGAATCATCATCTCGGGAAGAGTCCTGGGAATGTGGAATCATCGTCTCGGGAAGAGTCCCGAGAATGTGGAATCATCATCATCTCGGGAAGAGTCCCGGGAATGTGGAGTCATCATCTCGGGAAGAGTCCTGAGAATGTGGAATCATCATCATCTCGGGAAGAGTCCCGGGAATGTGGAGTCATCGTCTCGGGAAGTCCCAGGAATGTGGAATCATCATCTCGGGAAGAATCCCGAGAATGTGGAATCATCATCTCGGGAAGAGTCCCGGGAATGTGGAATCATCATCATCTCGGGAAGAGTCCTGAGAATGTGGAATCACCGTCTTGGGAAGAGCCCCGGGAATGTGGAATCATCATCTCGGGAAGATTCCCAAGAACGTGAGGGTTTGGGCTCGAGGGCGCGGTTTGGTGATGACCGCGTTGTGTTTGGGGGCACAGCTCTGGGCCGTGGCAGATCCAAGGGATTTAACTCTGGGATGCCAAAATCATGGATTGGAATTCCTGCTCCTTCCTCTTCGCAAATCCCCATCTTTGGGATTGCAAGCGATGCTGTTAAAAATTCTGCCTCGGTGTGGGTTTAACGATGAGCCTTGGACAGACCATTTTAACTTCCCACATTAACACAGAATTGTGTCTTTTATTTTACACTTCAAAACCTCCTCTTTTTCTGTTCCTCAAGGGCTGGTTTTTGGGGTTTTTTTGGTTTTTAATTGCCTCTGGAATGGCTCCCTGTCATTTAACCCTCTTGTTCAGTCTCATTTTCCACCTTCTCTATTTTCACACACAATTGAGCTGACTTACAGCAAAATAGAATTTATTAAGCCAAAGACAATGTGGGTAATCAACATAATGCACTGTCTGCTAATCCCTGCTTACTCCATTTATTTTTTTACTGTTTATTTGACTTCTGGTCCACGCTGTTGAGCAGAGAATATGGATTTTCTTGGCTGAGGAGAGGAATTCAATTGGAAAATGTGTGTGATACTTGGATGTTGTGTGCACGAGCTCCAGCCCGGCCCTGGATAAAAGGAGAATCCATCAAATCCAGGCAAGGAATTTTCATCCTCAAGGCTCTGAAAATTCCTCTTTTGTGAGTCTGGACAAAAGGTGGGAGGTGCTGCAGAAATGGGGTGGTCAGAAGGATGGGATTGTTTATTTTAAGAAGAATTACAAACCCAGCCAGGATCTGGACATGGATTTGGGTGTGCACTGGGTTAGAGCTCAGCCGGGCTCAGAAGGGTTTGCAAATCGAACCTCGGTGCCACAAAGACCCAAACCTGGGATTTTTCACCACTCAGGCCTTGATTTCCACCATCCACCTCCCCAGAAACTCTGTTATCCTGAATATTCCAGCAGAATGATGTTCTGGGGTGCACGGGACCATCACCAGGGAATTACAGGGTCACAGAACGGTTGGGGTTGGAAAGGACCAATCCCAGGTTGCTCCAGTCTGGCCTTGGCCATTCCCAGGGATGGGGCAGCCTCTGGAAAATCAATTCCAGGCCTTCACCACCCTCCCGGGGAGGGTGTTGGGGAGGATGAAATAGGAAAGCTTTATAAATATGATTACCTGGCAAAAGATGCTGAGAATATGGAAACTATAAGCGAGATTGAAATGAAGACAAGCTTTGAGATACCAAACCCCAGTGACTGAACAACTGGAAAACAATGGTGTGGCCACTGAAGGTAATCCCCTTTTAATTAAACAATTCCCCTTTTGGTTAAACAATTCCCCTTTTGATTAAACAATCCCTTCTTTGATGAAACAATCCCCTCTGCTTGCAGACAGCTCCAAGGGTCAGAGCAACACCTACCAACTTGGCAGAGGGTCCAAAAAGCAGTTTTTAGAGTTTAAAATCTGATGCCATATGGTAATGCAATGACACTCATAGGCTGTGTGTAAATGTTGTAGGATTTGTAGCTTGTTCTAGATTGGTTAGTGAAAATTAGAATATTCAGCACAGAAGATGATTTATTGTATTGTAAACGGCAACCACGGCATTCTATCCTATTCTATTCTATTCTATTCTATTCTATTCTATTCTATTCTATTCTATTCTATTCTATTCTATTCTATTCTATTCTATTCTATATTCTGCACTTCTCTCTCTCTCTCTCACCTCTCTGCCCTGCTCTGAGCTGTGTCTGGCAGCTCCTGGCAGCTCCCCTACACTCACACCTTTCACAATAAACCTCATGCTCTAAGACCAAACTCCAGAGATCTCTCGTCTCCGTCCCGACCGTCCGAAACAAAACCAGGGTCAAATCCCACAGGAGGGCTTTATTCCCAATATCCCATCCAAACCTGCTCTCCATCAGTTTAAACCCTGCTGACCTTCACCAAGCCCAGGCTGCTCCCAGGAGGTGAAAAAAACACCCCAGATCCTCTCCCTGTTTTTCCCATAATCTCCCTGACAGGTGAAAGGCTTGGAAAGGAACAGAACAAGGACATGTTTTGCAAATTAAGCATCAGCTCTGCATTTCTGGGGGAAATAAACAACTTCCAGAATTCTCTTCAGGTTCAGCTCCCTATCAGCTAAATTGGATCTTGTCTGGGAGAGAGATAAAATCTCCAGTTGCCTATCTTTAATCTGGGATTTAATAACCCCATTTTTCTCCGAGGGCTGAGCGATCCTGATTGCGTTTCTGTCGGGTGGCAGGCGGGAGGGGCTGGGGGGTTTTGTGGGAACGGGGATGGATTTTTTTTTTACTTCACAGCATCTCTCACCTCACCTGGGGCCAGCAGCCGATGTTTGATGCCCTTGGCAGCCACGGGAATGCTCCGAGGCTGAACACCAACCCTGGGCCGGGCTCTGGCTGTGCTGGAAAAACCATTCCAGCAAAACTTGGGTTCAATTACCAACAGAACCATGAGTCAGCGAATGGTTTGGATTGAAAGTGATGCCTTAGGATTTTTAGCTTCAATATTTTCGTGTCTCTGTAGCTTTGGTGTGTGTAACTGGGCTCCATAGAAAGTGCCAAATACCTCTGTTCTCAGCATTTTAGACAAAACAATTCCTCTCCGTTGGAAAATCCAAGGACACTCGGCTGCCTCAGAGCCCCAAAATATGGAACCAAGAGTGAATTGGGGGAGCAAGCTTGGGGTGGTTGCCATCATCAGCTGAAGGTGTGATTGGAGGATTAAGGCTCCATCTGGGAATGGACAGAACTTCTCCAATGTGCAGAACTCGTGACTCGCTGTCCATTTTGGGTGGAGCCTCTCGAGTGAGCTCTGTGTGCCCTGAGTGCACCTGAAGGCCTTTCAGAAATTAATCTGATTTTATTCTCCTCACTTTGTCTGGCTCCTGTTTTAGGTAAGTCCTGTTCAGGCATCACAAGGGATCTTAAATGTCATTTAGTTCCAACCCCTGCCATGGGTGGGGATGAAGTGGAACATACGACTTAAGGAGACTTCATTTTCTGCAAAATAAACAATAAAATATCTGTCGTTTCCACAGTATAATTTCAAGTTTCTGTAGTTCAATCCGGTGAAAAAATCCAAAGGTCACCCTGCAGGACAGAACTGACCCTGGCTGGGGTCTGCACACCCTCAGCTTAAGGCTGAATAGAGAGGTTAAAAATCCCTTCCTGGCTCTCTACAAAGGTTGGAATTCACCCATTCAGCTCCATTTGGGCCGCTTGGGCCAATATTTCCTTCCTCCATATATCTGAGCGTTGCTCTGATTTTCTGATATTCGTGGAGATTCGCAGAAGCTCGCAGGGAGGTCAGGCACTCAGCACACAAGATGGCGAAAAGAGAAACTTTATTTACAAGAACTTCTTTATATATTCATTAATAATCTAATAATTATTGGTTGATAGTTTTTCCACCCCCTATAATGATTGGCTACAACTCTAGAGCATCCAGAACCAAAACACAGAGATTAGAAAGCACAAGAATGCAACTTATCTCCATTCTCCACGAGAAAGAAGAGAAAGATTTTAAAACAGTGCAACTACATCTGAGTTCCTAAAAATTGCCTTTACTTTTCCTGTGCCATGCAGGAGTTCCTAAAAATGGCAGAAATTCTTATTTAAATGTTGTCGTGCAGCTGAAATTCTTATTTAAATGCTCTTGTGCTGCCTCTGATGCAGCCAGTGTTCCTCACCAGGTAATTATTGTTCTCTCAGGAGGGCGAAAAAAATCTATATACAGAATTTCCTGGAAAAATTCTCTGTTTCTCTGATATCCTGGTAATGAGGAGATGCACAGGAGATGATGGGAGGGTTTAGGCAAACACAGGTAAATAAATCACAAAATGTGTCTTGGAATTTATATCATTTTCCCTTTGAATTTACATCAATAATTTACAGCATTTTCCCTTTGAATTTACATTGGAATTTAGATCCTTTTTGAGTTTACATTGGAATTTATATAATTTTCTCTTTGAATTCACACAGAAGTTTATACCATTTTCCCTTTGAATTTACATTGCAATTTGCACCATTTTCCCTTTGAATTCACTTTGGAATTTACATCAATTTCCCTTTGAATCCACATTGGAATTTATATAATTTTCCCTTTGAATTCCCATTGGAATTTACATCAATTTCCCTTTGAATTCACATTGGAATTTATATCATTTTCCTTTTGAATTCACATTGCAATTTACAACATTTTCCCTCTGAAATTACTTTGGAATTTATATCATTTTCTCTTTGAATACACACTGGAATTTACACTATTTTCCATTTGAATTCACATTGCAATTTCCACCATTTTAAATTTGAATTCACATTGCAATTTACAACATTTTCTACTTGAATTCACATTGCAATTTACACCAGTTTAAATTTGAATTCACATTGCAATCTACATTTTTAATATCAATTCACATTGCAATTTGCACCATTTCAAACCCCTTGCCCTTGGCCTCCCCTCCCAGCTGCTGCTATTTCTCCCTCACCATTTGAGTTCTTCCCAAACTTTATTCCTTTTCCCAAAAACTTTATTTTCAGCCCATTTTCACTCTGCCCCATTGCTCTCTCCTCCCCTGCCTTATATTGCAATATTATAAAAATATTGCAATATATAATATAAATAATATAATATTATAAATGTATTGCAAGTTATAAAATATAATATAATAATATATAATATAATATAATATAACAATATAAAATATATTGCAATATTATAAAATAACTGCAAATTATAAATAATTGCAGCAATTTCTCACTCCCGTCAACAAGCACAAGGATTTAGGATTTAAAACATTTTTTCCTGGTCAAGCTCAGGGATTTTGGATTCCAAACTCTTTTTTCCTGGTCAAGCACATGAATTTAGGATTCCAAATTTTTTCTCCCAGTTTAAACCATTCCTAGGACATGGCCAGGGGATGAAGCACAGGGACTTAAGATTCCAAACATTTTTTTTCCTGGTCAAGCTCAGGGATTTTGGATTCCAAACATTTTTTTCCTGGTGAAGTTCAGGGAGTTAGGATTCCAAACCTTTTTTTTTTTTTTCCCTGTTCTAAACCATTCCTAGGACATGGCCAGGGGATGAAGCACAGGAATTTAGGATTCCAAACTTTTTCCCTGGTCAAGCACATGAATTTAGGGTTCCAAACATTTTATCTCCTGGTCAAACTCAGGGGATTTAGGATTCCAAACTTTTTCCCTGGTCAAGCACATGAATTTAGGGTTCCAAACATTTTATCTCCTGGTCAAACTCAGGGGATTTAGGATTCCAAACTTTTTTCCTGGTCAAGCACATGAATTTCGGATTCCAAACTTTTTTCTCCTGGTTTAAACCATTCCTAAGACATGGCCAGGGGATGAAGCACAGGAATTTAGGATTCCAAACTTTTTTCTCCTGGTCAAGCATGGGGATTTAGGATTCCAAACATTTTTTTTTCCTGGTCAAGCTCAGGGATTTGGAATTCCAAACATTTTTTTCCTGGTGAAGTTCAGGGAGTTAGGATTCCAAACATTTTTTTTTCTGTTCTAAACCATTCCTAGGACATGGCCAGGGGCTGAAGCACAAGCATTTAGGATTCCAAACTTTTTTTCCTGGTCAAGCACATGAATTTAGGGTTCCAATCATTTTTCTCCCGGTCAAGCATGGGGATTTAGGATTCCAAACATTTTTTTTTCCCCTGGTCAAGTTCAGGGATTTAGGATTTAAAACATTTTTTTCCTGGTCAAACACAGGGATTTAGGATTCCAAATATATTTTTTTCCTGGTCAAGCACGGAGATTTCAGATTACAAACATTTTTTTCTGTTCTAAACCATTCCTAGGACATGGCCAGGGGATGAAGCACAGGAATTTAAGATTCCAAACATTTTTTTCCTGCTCTAAACCATTCCCAGGCCAGCAATGAACTTCTCTAGGTGGCAAATGCCAGGTGTTTACATAACACCAAGTGAGAAATAAATTAACAATTAAACAATTAATTAACAATTAAACAATTAAGACACAGAGACAGAAACAAGCTCCAAGTTTGCACTTCAGCGGCAGAAAATCAGAACAATTTTATTTTTTTTCCGGCTGGGCTGTTTACTGCAATTATTTCAACGTACAACAGGATCTTTCTGATAATTAACAGCACTGTGTGATGATTGCTGAGCTCTTATTGTAATCAAATTCTGATTAACTGAGGATTTTACTGATGTGGGTGGTCCCCCATTTAAAAAAAAAAAAAAATCTAAACACAGACAAGCAACTGAACAGAAAGAAAAAGAGAACTTGAAGTGGGGAAATTTTGCAAAAATCTGGAATAATTTATGGCCTCGATCTTCCTGCCCTGAGAGTCAAACAACACAAATTCAAATCTCAGTCTCATATTTAACACCTGACCGCTACTGATATTTAACGTTAAGCCAATTAAAATTGCCTTTCTCTGAATGCAATTAATAATTGGCTGTGGGGTGTGCTGCAACTCTTAAAACCATTTAAAAACTATTAAAGACCACCTGGAAATTAGGAATACATTTCACGCCCCTCCAGCTCCAGAAAAAAGGATTTCTTGTGAATAAAAGAGACTTTTGTAAATGGCTCGGAGGAGAAAGGGAAAAGGGAGAAGCTGAGAAGATTTTCTTTGTTTTCGTGATGAATAAAACTTCTCCAAATCCACTTCCGGTTCAGGTGCTGTGAACAAAACTGGGGCAAAACAGGTTTCTGTTAGTTCTGCTCGTTATTCCATGTGTGGAGTTCTTGGAAATCTTTTTCCCTTTGAATTTATGTTGGAATTTACACCATTTTTGCTTTGAATTTACATTGGAATTTCTACAGTTTTCCCTTTGAATTTACACTGCAATTTACACCATTTTTCTTTTGAATTTACATTGCAATTTACACCATTTCCACTTCAATTTTACACCATTTTCCCTTTGAATTCACATTGGAATTCATACAATTTTCCCCTTGAATTTACACTGCAATTTATACCATTTTCCCTTTGAATTCACATTGGAATTTACACCATTTTCCCTTTGAATTTACATTGCAATTTTCACCATTTTTCTTTTGAAATTGCATTGGAGTTTATACAATTTTCCCTTTGAATTTACATTGCAATTTACACTATTTTCCCTTTGATTTTACACCATTTTCCCTATGAATTTATATTGCAATTTACACAATTTTTTCTTTGAATTCACATTGAAATTCACACCTTTTTCCCTTTGAATTCACATTGCACTTTGCACCATTTTCTCTTTGAAATTACACCATTTTCCCTGAGCCCCTTTGTTGCTCAGTTCTTCCCTTGTGAAAGAATAAAGGAACTTTCCGAGTCCCATCTCATAATGCCCCAAAATCCAAATTATTTCCTCTAAAAAGCACTCCAGACTCGATTCACCTTCTGCAAAGAGAATTAACCATAGCATGGCTTAAAAGTAAATTTTTTAGCATTTAGATTAAGAACTCATAGCGTGTCTTAAAAATAAATAATTTTAATTCTGACGACTTTAACGCAAACATTCCTTACAGAAAGAAATCATTTCACTTCCACAGCCTTCAGCCTTCCATCCTGACTTTCCTAATTAATTTTTTGGGGGGGAATTCAGATGTTGCCCCAATTAAAACCGCAAATTTCCACGCGGAGAGAGAATCCTGAGATAAGAGTTCTCACTCCAACCACAAAACCTGAGAAGAAAATCTCAGCCTGAGCCTCTTTGTTGCTCAGTTCTCCACTTCTAAAAGGAATAAAAGAACTTTCCGAGTCCCAGGGCTGCTGTCAGAGTGAGAACATTAAAGATTAAGAGTGGCTCTGATAGCTCAGTAACAAAACCTGAGCCACTATTTCATTTATTCAAAGCCCTACAAAAACTGCACCGCCTCGGAAATCCTGCAATCCACCCCGAAAAAAGCTAAAGTGCTCCTAAATCACCCTAAAAATATATTACCGAGCAGGGCTTTGTGGCTGAGGGTAAAACAGCTTTGTTCTTAAGAGGGAAAATGACGTTTTTATCATTCCTCCCTTTTTTTATTCCCCCAATTTATTCCCACTTTGGAATGGAATTTGGCATAACTCAACCTCGCTGGACAAACGGGAAAAATGTGTTCGCAGAACTCTTCCTGAAATGAGATCCTCACCGCTCACTGCTCTCGTCAGAAATAGGGAGGGCAAAAAAAACCCCACAGAGATCGCAAAATATTGCCCAGGGAAGGAGAGGAATAGGGAACAGCAGGAGTTACTCAAAAACTTGGGGAATTTTTGTGGGAACTTCGCGTGTTTTTGTGGGAACTTTGCAAATTTTCGTGAGAACTTGGAGAATTTTCGTGGGAACTTCGTGAATTTTCCTGGGAACTTTGGGAATTTTCATGGGAACTTTGTGAATTTTCATGGGACCTTAGCAGATTTTCATGGGAACTTTGTGAGTTTTCATGGGAACTTCATGAATTTTCATGGGAACTTTGCGAATTTTCGTGGGAACTTGGCGAATTTTCGTGAGACCCTTGCGAATTTTCATGGGAACTCTGTGAATGTTCATGAGAACTTTGTGAATTTTTGTGGGAACTTGGGGAATTTTCATTGGAAATTCACAAGTTTTCATGGGAACTTCACGAGTTTTCATGGGAACTTCGTGAATTTTCATGGGACCTTTACAAATTATCATGGGAACTTGGGGAATTTTATGGTAACTTTGCCAATTTTCATACGAACTTCGCCAGTTTTCATGGGAGTTTTGCAAATTTTCATGGGAACTTCGCAAATTTTTGTGGGAACTTCGCAAATTTTTGTGGGAAATTCACAAGTTTTCATGGGAACTTCATGAATTTTCACGGGAACTTTATGGATTTTCATGGGAACTTGGGGAATTTTCATGGAAACTGCGAATTTTTATGGGAACTTCATGAATTTTCGTGGGAACTTTGCCAATTTTCAAGGGAAACTCATGAAATGGAACCTTGCATGTGCTGAACGCAAGGACAAAGAGAATGATGATGTAAGGGTTCCACCACTCATAAATACATCAAAAAATCACTTTAAATTCTAATCTGCTCCTGATTTAAATGGAGCCGGCTATGAAATGAGATCCTCAGTGAGGTCAGACAAATGAGCTCAGAAACCTTAAATAAAATCCTGTGCCAGTGCTGGGCAGATCCCGAATTCTGCTGCTGCTGGAAAAGTTGATCCAAAATTCCATTTTTCTCGGGGGTTCAGTTCCTGGGGTTTCTACATTTTGAGGGTTTTTGCTTTGCACGAATGTTTGAGGAATTACAGAAATAAAACAGGCCCAAAAGAGGAACTTCCCAGAACATTCTGTGAGTGAAAATGATTCACCCGCGGCCCCCGCTGTCCTTGTGTCCTCCTCCCTGAAAAATCCCAGCCAGCGATATCTGAAAGCCCAAGGAAGCTTCTGAGGAGACAGAAATTTAATGGATTTAATTTGCTTTTTGTCCAACCACTCAGAGAGATCAAACACCCAGAATGGACAGCTTTGCTTTCTGAATGCAAAACTAAAAAAAAAAAAACGACAAACAAAAAAAAAAACCCACCAAAGAACCCTCCCACACTTCTTTTTTTCTTTTTTTCTCTTTTTAAACTTTTTTTTGTCTGTTTGTTTTTTTACTGTGTTTTTTTGTGCTTGTGTTTGTTTTGTAGGGGGTTTTTGGTTTTGGTTTTTTGGGTGTTTTTGGTTGTTTTGTTGGTTTTTTTGCTTGGATTTTGGCTTTCTTTTGATTTGGTTTGTGGTTTGTTTGGTTGTTTTTGGTTTTGGTGTTTGGTTGGGGTTTTATTGGTTTTTTTGGTTGGTTGGTTGAGGTTTTTTGTTTGTTTTTGGGGTTTTTTTGTTTGGGGTTTTTTGTTTGTGGTTTTTATTTTTTGGTTTTTGGGTTTCTTGTTGTTTCCTTTTTTTTTCCTTTTTTTTTGCTGTTATTTGGCTTTTTTTTGTTTGTTTGTTTGAGATTTTTTTTCAGCTTTTAAAAATTGGTTTGGTCTGGTGCTTCTTTTCTTTTTGTTTTTAAGGATTCCACATCCCCAATATCCTCCCAGGCTGGGCTGAGCCACAAAAGCCCTGGAGCTCTCCTGGATCTGCCCCAGAGCAGGACCTGCTGGGCTCCTTCAGGGAAGGAAAAATCATCCACAATCCTTCATTTGACCTTTCCTTCATTTATTGACAATTTCCTGAAGAATTTATGTCATTTAATGCCAATTTTCTGAAGAATTTTTGCCATTTATTGACAATTTCCTGAAGAATTTGTGTCATTTAATGCCAATTTCCTGAAGAATTTTTGCCATTTATGGACAATTTCCTGAGGAATTTTTGCCATTTAATGACAATTTCCTGAGGAATTTTTGCCATTTATTGACAATTTCCCAAAGAATTTTTGCCATTTATGGACAATTTCCTGAAGAATTTACGTGTCATTTAATGCCAATTTCCTGAAGAATTTTTGCCATTTATGGACAATTTCCTGAGGAATTTTTGCCATTTAATGACAATTTCCTGAAGAATTTTTGCCATTTAATGCCAATTTCCCAAAGAACTTTTGCCATTTAATGACAATTTCCTGAGCAGGCAGCGGCTGAACCTCCTCAGTTTCCCTGTGCCTCTCTGGATTAACATCCCAGGCTTTTCGAAGTTCCAAATCTCTCTTTTTGTGCTGCTTTTCAAGCAAAGAAACAAAAAAACAAGTGTGCAAATCCTTCCTGGTGGTGCTTTGGCTTTGTCTTTGATCCTGGCTCGGTTTGTGGTGGAAATGGAATAAAAATTTGGGTTTTGGGAACCTGAACAAACCCTCCCCAGCGTTTTTTCCCTTTTTTTCTCTTTGTCCCATCAGATTTTAGTCAAGCGGAGCCTCATCAGCCTCTCACTTCTGTCCCCACTGCAGCTCTTCCTCCCCAAACGCCCCAAATCCTCAATTTTGCACTTTTTTTCCACAAAATAAAGTTCAAATGAGCTCTTGTGGAGTGAAACGCCGACCTGGCGGAGTGAAAACTCCGTTTTTCCGCCGCGATCGGGAGCTCGGCACACTCGCGAGGGAAATCCGTGCCTGTGTTTATCTCATTTGTGACATTCACACACAAAAAATGAAATTGAAGATTTAATTACACACTCCGGCGAAAATCACCACCACCTCTGCTCCCTCTCCTTTTTTTTTTGCTCCCGTTAAGGATAGGCACAGAAATTTTTGCAAATGAAGAGCTCATTTATCGCGAATCATCAGTTACAGGAATTACTAATCCAGGAGCAAGGTAAATAGTAATTAACTATTATTATGGCTGCTGGGAAAATTAATATTTCGGGGATGTCTGGGGGGAAAAGCAGTGAACGTCAATGTGTGGTGTTTGTGAAACTCACGCCAGGAATTCCACAAACAGAACCAGAATTCCTTTCCGAGGAGGTGTCAGGTGTCATCCCGAGAGCTGGGACTGCTTTCGGCAGCAAGAAAATCACAGCAAAAATTCACATTTTCACCATTTCCAGACCCTCGGGAAGTCTGGGGATTCAAATGAAGAAAATCATGATAAAAAAATTCACATTTGTACCACTTCCAGACCCTCAGGAAGCCCAGGGATTCAAATGAAGAAAATAATGAAAAAATTCACATTTTCACCACTTCCAAAGCCTTAGGAATTCCAGGGATGCAAATGAAGAAAATCACAACAAAAATTCACATTTTCACCACTTCCAGACCCTTGGGAAGTCCAGGGATGCAAATGAAGAAAATAATGACAAAAATTCACATTTTCACCACTTCCCAAGCCTTAGGAATTCCAGGTTTCCATTTTTTTTTCTCCGCCTGTAAATGGGAAGAAGACACTTCCTTGGTTTCACCCTTGGAATTCCTGTCCACACTTGGGTGTTTGAATCTCTAAATTCTCCTGATGGATTGGGGCTCCAATTAGTGGAGTGGCTGATTTTCCCTGATTACAACAGGGATGCAAATGAAGAAAATCACAACAAAAATTAACCTTTCACCACTCCTGATCCTCAGGAAGTCCAGGGGTGCAAATGAAGAAAATAATGAAAAAATTTACATTTTCACCACTTCCAAAGCCTTAGGAATTCCAGGTTTCCATTTTTTTTTCTCCTTGGTTTCACCCTTGGAATTCCTGCCCACACTTGGGTGTTTGAATCTCTAAATTCTCCTGATGGATTGGGGCTCCAATTAGTGGAGTGGCTGATTTTCCCTAATTACAACAGGGATGCAAATGAAGAAAATCACAACAAAAATTAACCTTTCACCACTTCCTGATCCTCAGGAAGTCCAGGGATGCAAATGAAGAAAATAATGAAAAAATTCACATTTTCACCACTTCCAGACCCTTGGGAAGTCCAGAGATGCAAATGAAGAAAATAATGAATAAATTCACATTTCCACCACTTCCAAAGCCTTAGGAATTCCAGGGATGCAAATGAAGAAAATAATGAAAAAAATCATGTTTTCACCACTTCCAAAGCCTTAGGAATTCCAGGTTGGAAGAAAACAATTCCTTGGTTTCATCCTTGGAATTCCTGCCCACACTTGGGTGTTTGAATCTCTAAATTCTCCTGATGGATTGGGGCTCCACTTAGTGGAGTGGCTGATTTTCCCTAATTACAACAGTTCGTCACCGGGCTGTTTTCTCTAATTGGTCACCTCAAGTGTGTAAATTAAGTGGATTTACAGTTGATAAAACTTCGTTGAGGAATTCTGGAGCTCTCCAAAGACTCTGCAGTTCCTTGGCCTCAAATTTTCCATGGAAAATCCTCTTCCCTTGGGTTCCAGACACAACAACCTCGAGGCCAGGGGAGGGCAGAAAGGTGAAAATATTTGTGGTTTATTTTCAGCTCTGTCCCCACCCCTGGGGGACTCATTTAGCCTTTTGGCATCTCACTTAACTCCGGAGCAACGTAATTAATTCAAATCTGTAATTACACGTTGGCTTTCATCAGGGGACTGTGAAATGATTCCCAAATTATTGTTATTATCAATAGTCCCAAGCACCGGAGGTCACAGCAGTGCTTTCAGTCTGCTCCAGGCCAGAATTTTAAAATATATTCGAAATAAAGGGAATTTCGAACAGAACTGGTGTTGGCTCGGCTGTTAAAATGCACAGGATGTGTCTATTTTCATATCACACAGCACATATTGTTATTATTAAAATAACAAACTTATTCATATTGAGATTTTCTGAAGTCCTTGAGGGTGAAAATAGAAAATAGTTTTGTGTCAAAGCCAATCCTGCAACCTACAACCAAAACCTACAGCTTTGGTTTTCCTGCTGCAGAAAAACAAAGTGGGGAAGGAAAATTAAAAAGGATTTCCATGGAATTTCTTCCCTGGAGAAGGAGGCTGCTCTCAGTCCAGGGTGGAACTCCAGAGTGGAATAAACTCAATTTGCTTCAGTGGAATAAACTCAAACTCACAGAATTTTGAGGGATAAAATAACATGAAATTAAGTTTAAATGAGCATTTAAATCCTCGACCTTTAGCTCGACCTGTCCTGCTTCTGTCTCACCAGCTCTGATAAAAGAAATATTTAAATTATTGATATAAATTATTTAGAACTGAAACACACCCCCAGGACTGGAGTCACCACGGAACCCCTGAGGGCTTGGTGGGATTTTGGGATTTTGTCAAAGCTGAGGTCAGTCCTACAACCTGCAGCTTTAATAGCCCTGAGCTGGATTTTGTGCTGCAAAAACAAAGGGTGAAGGGAAAATTAAAAAGGATTTGCATGGAATTTCTTCCTTGGAGAAGGAGTCTGCTCTCAGTCCAGGGTGGAACTCCGGAGTGGAATAAACTCAGTTTGCTTCAGTGGAATAAACTCAAACTCAGAGAGTTATGTGGGCAAAAATAACACAAAATTAAGTTTAAATGTGCATTTAAATCCTCGACCTTTAGCTCGACCTGTCCTGCTCCTGTCTCACCAGCTCTGATAAAAGAAATATTTAAATTATTGATATAAATGATTTAAAACTGAAACACACCCCCAGGACTTGAGTCACCATGGAACCCCCGAGGGCTGGGTGGGATTTTGGGATTTTGTCAAAGCCGAGGTCAGTCCTACAACCTGCAGCTTTAATAGCCCTGAGCTGGGTTTTCTGCTGCAAAAGCAAAGGGTGAAGGGAAAATGAAAAAGGATTTGCATGGAATTTCTTCCTTGGAGAAGGAGTCTGCTCTCAGTCCAGGGTGGAACTCCGGAGTGGAATAAACTCAGTTTGCTTCAGTGGAATAAACTCAAACTCACAGAATTATGAGGGAAAAAATAACATTAAATTAAGTTTAAATGTGCATTTAAACCCTCAACCTTTAGCTCGACCTGTCCTGCTCCTGTCTCACCAGCTCTGATAAAAGAAATATTTAAATTATTGATATAAATGATTTAAAACTGAAACACACCCCCAGCAGTGGAGTCACCACGGAACCCCCGAGGGCTGGGTGGGATTTTGGGGTGCTCAGAGTGGATTCCCTGCCCGGAACAGCTCCCTCGGTGCCCCCGGAATTCCGTGGGGAGCCTGGCGCTGGCTCGGGAGGATTTTCAGGCGGATATGGAACGCTGGTTCCTCCCCAGCCCCATCTCTCTTTTCCAGAAAAAAGGAGGATGAAATGCTGGGGAGAGGCACAAAGGAGCTTGGCTGGAGCTGGGAGAACTCTGACTCTTCTATTTAGGATGAAAATTTAGGATGAAATTCCTTCTCTTGTCTTCATCACATTGAGGTCCTGAAGTTGTTCGGGACAAGAAGTGTTCCCTAGCAGCCTCAGCCCCGACTTTGGTGAAAACATGCTCAGAAAAGCAGGGCCCGTGTCAGATTTAAGGCTTGGGTGCCTCCTTTTGCCCTGAAAGACTCAATTTTGGGATTTTCTTTGCTCTTTTCCACCCTCCTGGGCACCCCAGGGCCGTGTCCCCCCAGCTCCTGCTGGATCCCATCCTCACCTTCCCTGTTCTATCAGCAGCTCTGCCTCCCCTCCTCCCTTTGGCTCTCCAGAAACAGCCAAACAATATCATAAAAGGCTCTCCTGTTGCCCAAACTCGCCCATTTTTTGCTCTATTTAATTTAACACGATTTCTCCTGTTCCTACAAGTTCCGGCCACTTAACTCCGGTGCTGTTTGTGAGGGCTGCGGAGGGAAGGGGCTGAGAGCCATGGCAGTAAAATCCTTTGATTTCAGCTCAGCCACAACTCCACCTGCAGCACCAGCAGCTCCCTGGGCAGGAGTTTGTAGTGATTAGGATTTTATCTTCAATATTTTCATGTATCTGTAATTTTAGTGTATAATTCTAGACTCCACATAAAGTGCTAAAAACCTCTGTTCTCAGCGTTTTAGACAAAACAATTCCTCTCAGCTGGAAAATCCAAGGACACTTGGCTGCCTCAGAGCCCCAAAATATGGAACCAAGAGTGAATTGGGGCAGCAAGCTTGGGGTGGTTGCCATCATCAGCTGAAGGTGTGATTGGAGGATTAAGGCTCCATCTGGGAATGGACAGAACTTCTCCAATGTGCAGAACTCGTGACTCGCTGTCCATTTTGGATGGAGCCTCTCGAGTGGGCTCTGTGTGCCCTGAGTGCACCTGAAGGCCTTTCAGAAATTAATCTGATTTTTATTCTCCTCACTTTGTCTCCCCTCTGTTTCAGGTGAGCTCTGTTCAGGCATCAGAAGGTTCCTGAGAGAACAGAGAAATAAAACTTTAACAAGCTGAGAGTCTTAAAAACCTTCCCATCCCACTGGGAGCTTTTCACGAGCTTTATAAACTTTATCTTTGCACCTGCAAACAGTGAAATCTCAATTTATGTATTTTTTTTCCCCTCCTGGATCTTTGGATCTGAGTCTGAAGTCAGGGAATTTCACTTCATGTAGTGCCAATCAGCATCAACTTTTAACAGCTTTGTGGGGTTTTCCGGTAGCTCTGTGGGTTTCCCTGTGGGATTTCCCCATGGCTCTGTGAATTTCCCTGTGGGGTTTCCTCATGGCTCTGTGGGTTTCCCTATAGCTCTGTGGATTTCCCCAAGGCTCTGTGGGTTTCCCATTGGCTCTCTAGGTTTCCCTGTGGGGTTTTCCTGTGGGGTTTCCCCACTGCTCTGTGGGTTTCCCTGTGGGGTTTCCCTGTAGGGTTTCCCGGTGGCTCTTTGGATTTCCCCAGGCTCTGTGGGTTTCCCTGTGGGATTTCCCCATGGTTCTCTAGGTTTCCCTGTGGGGTTTTCCTGTGAGGCTTCCCCACAGCTCTGTGGATTTCCCCATAGCTCTGTGGATTTCCCCACGGCTCTGTGGGGTTTTCCTGTAGCTCTGTGAATTTCCCTGTGAGTTTCCCTGTGGCTCTGTGGATTTCCCCATGGCACTGTGGGGTTTCCCTGTGGGGTTTCCCCGTGGCTCTGTGGGTTTCCCTATGTCTCTCTGTGTTTCTCTGTGTGTTTCCCTGTGGGGTTTTCCCACTGCTCTGTGGATTTTCCTGTGGGGTTTCCCCACAGCTTTGTGGGATTTCCCTGCAGGTTTCCCTGTGGGGTTTCCCCATAGCTCTGTGGATTTCCCTATGGCTCTGTGGGTTTCCCTGTGGGATTTCCCCACTGCTCTGTGGGTTTCCCTGTGGGGTTTCCCTGTAGGGTTTCCCGGTGGCTCTTTGGATTTCCCCAGGCTCTGTGGGTTTCCCTGTGGGATTTCCCCATGGTTCTCTAGGTTTCCCTGTGGGGTTTTCCTGTGGGGTTTCCCCACAGCTCTGTGGGGTTTCCCTGCGTCTCTCTGGGTTTCCCTGTGCATTTCCCTGTGAGGCTTCCCCACAGCTCTGTGGATTTCCCCATAGCTCTGTGGATTTCCCCATGGCTCTGTGGGGTTTTCCTGTAGCTCTGTGAATTTCCCTGTGGATTTCCCTGTGAATTTCCCTGTGGGTTTCCCTGTGGGTTTCCCTGTGGCTCTGTGGATTTCCCCATGGCACTGTGGGTTTCCCTGTGGGATTTCCCCATGGTGCTCCGGGTTTCCCTGTGGGGTTTCCCTGTGGCTCTGTCGGTTTCCCTGTGGGGTTTTCCCCATTGTTCTTTGGGTTTCCCCGTGGCTCTGTGGGTTTCCCTGTGTCTCTCTGTGTTTCCCTGTGTGTTTCCCTGTGGGGTTTTCCCACTGCTCTGTGGATTTTCCTGTGGGGTTTCCCCACAGCTTTGTGGGATTTCCCTGCAGGTTTCCCTGTGGGGTTTCCCCATAGCTCTGTGGATTTCCCTATGGCTCTGTGGGTTTCCCTGTGGGATTTCCCCACTGCTCTGTGGGTTTCCCTGTGGGGTTTCCCTGTAGGGTTTCCCGGTGGCTCTTTGGATTTCCCCAGGCTCTGTGGGTTTCCCTGTGGGATTTCCCCATGGTTCTCTAGGTTTCCCTGTGGGGTTTTCCTGTGGGGTTTCCCCACAGCTCTGTGGGGTTTCCCTGCGTCTCTCTGGGTTTCCCTGTGCATTTCCCTGTGAGGCTTCCCCACAGCTCTGTGGATTTCCCCATAGCTCTGTGGATTTCCCCATGGCTCTGTGGGGTTTTCCTGTAGCTCTGTGAATTTCCCTGTGGATTTCCCTGTGAATTTCCCTGTGGGTTTCCCTGTGGGTTTCCCTGTGGCTCTGTGGATTTCCCCATGGCACTGTGGGTTTCCCTGTGGGATTTCCCCATGGTGCTCCGGGTTTCCCTGTGGGGTTTCCCTGTGGCTCTGTCGGTTTCCCTGTGGGGTTTTCCCCATTGTTCTTTGGGTTTCCCCGTGGCTCTGTGGGTTTCCCTGTGTCTCTCTGTGTTTCCCTGTGTGTTTCCCTGTGGGGTTTTCCCACTGCTCTGTGGATTTTCCTGTGGGGTTTCCCCACAGCTTTGTGGGATTTCCCTGCAGGTTTCCCTGTGGGGTTTCCCCATAGCTCTGTGGATTTCCCTATGGCTCTGTGGGTTTCCCTGTGGGATTTCCCCACTGCTCTGTGGGTTTCCCTGTGGGGTTTCCCTGTAGGGTTTCCCGGTGGCTCTTTGGATTTCCCCAGGCTCTGTGGGTTTCCCTGTGGGATTTCCCCATGGCTCTCTAGGTTTCCCTGTGGGATTTCCCCAGGCTCTGTGGGTTTCCCTGTGGGATTTCCCCATGGCTCTCTAGGTTTCCGTGTGGGGTTTTCCTGTGGGGTTTCCCCATGGCTCTGTGGGATTTCCTTGCGGGTTTCCCTGTGGGATTTCCCCACGGCTCTGTGGGTTTCCCTGTGGAGTTTTCCCTGTCGCTCTCTGGGTTTCCCCATGGCTCTGTGGATTTACCCATGGCTCTCTGCATTTCCCTGTGGCTCTGCCATGAGGATTTCCCAGCAGGAGCACCGAGGTGCTCAGGATGTCCCTGGGGATGTCCCTGAGGATGTCCCTGAGGATGTCCCTGAGGATGTCCCTGAGGATGACCCTGGGGATGTCCCTGGGGATGTCCCTGGGGATGTCCCTCAGTCCCCCCTCAAACACCAAGGACCCCTCCCGGCCATGGCTGAGCTCCCAGCTCGAGTGAATCGCGATTCCAACGTGAAGCTCAGCCAGGCTGGGTCTCTCCGAGCCTCTCAAGTTTAAAGGAAATTGGAAGAGATGAGAGCGACTCCGGCCTGGCTCCAGTGCAGATCCGAGCAGCCCAAGTGGCTCCGTGTCACACGGAGAGCCTGGCACAGACCCAAACCCCACGATCCATCCCTGCCCCACTCCGTGCCAGCTCCTCGCGGGGTCATGGTGGCTCTTGGGGTGACACCAGCCCGGGGAAGGGGCCAGGGCTGCCAGCGAAGGATTAAACCCTGCAGGAAACGGAGGCTGAGCCCTGCAGACAGCGCCAGGCTCGGGGGATGATGAGAGCTGTGATCCCCAGCCTGGAAGAGCTCCAGGACTGCAGCTCAGGGAACACATTCCGATAATGAATCTCCTCGGGGCAGGGATCACGAGCAGGCAGAGAAGATGAAATGCTGGGGAGAGGCACAAACGAGCTGGGCTGGAGCTGGGAGAACTCCGACTCTTCTGTTTAGGATGAAAAGGGGAAATTCCTTCTCCTGGCCTCCACCAAACTGAGGTCCTGAAGTTGTTCAGGGCAAGAAAGGTTCCGCAGTGGACTTGGTGAAAACACGCCCAGAGCAAGGTTAAAGCTTCCCAGCGAAGACAAAGAATTCCGGAATGCAGCTCAGGGAGAGAATCTGCCTTTGTACACCACGAGAAATCCAATTTAGAGCCTGAAGCAGAGCAGGAGATGATAAAGGTAATATACTTGACAAAGTTTCCCAGAGATACACACTGGAGAAATCCATCCAGACCATTTATTCCTCTGTGAGTAACTGGAAAGGCTCATTACAGATTCTGCCTTTGTTGCTCCATAGAAATGGAAATGCTAATTGGTTTACTTGAAGTTTAATTGAAAATTAATAGAATTTCACCAGAGATTTGCAGCAGAGGACTGGAGTTAAAATGACATTTGATTAAAGTCACACTAAAAACCTACTCAAGGACATTCTGGAGATGGCAGCCGCGGCTTTCCTTTTGGAATGGAAATAAATATTTATCGTTAAGAGCAACTGTTGAGAAAATCCTCTGTGTTTAAGGACCCACTGATATTTTTTACCGGCACCTCTTTGTCCCTTCTTGTGTCTTCAAGGGCCCCTCAGAGTGGTCCTGCTCTGTCTTTGTCCTAAACACAGGATTTTTAAGCACATTTACACATTTCCCAAGAAATACGGATATGGAAGGTTATGAATGGAAGCCTGACAATGATTGTGCAGGAGATTTTCGGGGAAATGTTGAACAAATCAAATGGAATTTTATCTGTTTATCTGCACAGGACAGGCCCATCAGGAAACAGGAGACAAATTCAGTAAATTCAGCCCTGTGCTGTTACTTTCCCCCAAAGAAACAAGGTCAGGCCACAACTCTTGGATTTCTCGGACATTTCTTTTTACACTTGGAGAACGGATGGAGATGGATGGAGATCCATCTTCACAAAGATCTGGAAAATAGATAAATACTGAACACCATCTTAAAGCACTCTGCCATTGCCCAGAGTTCCACAGCAGAATTTCCACGACTGAAGTTTTAACGGAGGAGGAATTGTTGGCCAACTGCAGAAAAATCTGCGCTCAGGCCCCACAGGTTGGAAAGGAGACCACGAATCGGTGCAAATCAACTGCACCGACTGAATATTCATTTGATTGACTGCAATCCCATTTCCTTTATCATCGCCATGGAAACCGTTGGGCCGCCATTCGATATTTACTCGGAACGCGTTATTATTTCAATACCGCCGCCCAAAGTAGGTCGTTAAGCTGCCATCCCCACCAATGCATCTGCACATTTCCAAAGCCTCCACGCCTGCCTTAATTGCTTTCCTTTCCAGTCAAAGCTAAATCAGCCCTGGAAGGGAATATCGATCGATCTGGAGCGCAGGGCCATTGTCCCCAGGACTGGCGGCGCAGAGAAGAAAAGACATTTTCTTAAATTATCAGCTGCAGTTGTGTCACTCCAGAGCCCTTTGATCGGGTCAAAAAGAAAGAGGCTGAAGATTTATTGGGGATTTAACAACGAGTTTTAATTTTATTTCTGTTAATGCCAAACTCAGATTCTTCTGGATGTTCACAGGTTTTCTATTGAAGGAGGAGACTGAGGAGCCACATTTTTCAAAGAACTGGCACCAGGACAAACTGCCCGAGCTGTGCCAATTAAGTCACTAATGACAGCGGTCAATAATTGCTGGGGCATGGATTGGAATTTAAACCACAGCAGGAAAACCTCTTCATAACCCACATTTTAATATTGGAGAATCATTAGCTTTTACTGTGTACAAGCTACCAACGCTTCCAGTGACTCATAACACTTACAACAACTTAGGATTTTATAAAAACAGATTCATTTCAACTCATAAAAAGGCCCACACAGGGTTGTTGCACCCCAAATGTTTACAATTAATAGCAAGATAATTGTGTTTAAAACCTCTGCTCCCACTTTCCCCCTCAACTTGTGTGTCACCTTTATTACCAATAAAAGGAACTCTAAAAAATGGATCCCTTCCTATCGCAGGCAAAGCTTTACCATTCATTTCTGCAGAAAATTTTATTTCCATTTCAGCACCGCAAACAGCCCCGAGATTCCCCATCGGAATGAAAATATTCCTCGGGTCTCTGAGATCTCCTTTAGCCACAACAGAATTAAACGAGGATGGAGTCAGAGTGCTCCAGAACTCCGGGGTCAAACACGAGTAATTACATTAGAGAAGTCTATTTATTTCCTAGTTCTCTCCCCACCAGGAGGAATTCAATCCACAGCAGGGCCCTGCCTTTTCCTGATTTTCAGTCCAGCTCCAAACACAGGAGCTTCGGCGCCTTCTCTCTCCAGCAAATCCTTCCCTGAAAATAAATTCCAGCAATAAAATTCCCGGCCGATGTCTACAACATCAACTCATCTTTTGGCACGAGGATGCATTTTCTCTGTCGTGTTCTAATGCAGCGCAGAGCAGATGCAAACCCTCCCGGAAAAGTTAAAACCTCAGTTCTCCGAAGTCCTAGAATGGGAAAAAAAAACCCCGTAAATCATCCCCAATAAAGATCTCAGAGATTTGTTGTGTTTTACAGAAGCGGAAGCCTCATCCCCTGCGGAATGAGGAGATACCAGGGTTTGGGATTGGGCTATCACCAAGAATTACAGCTGGAGCATTATCTGTGGCAGGAAATGTTCCCATTCCTCCAATCACCACCACCCTCTCCTCTCGGTATCTTGCTGCAATTTGGCCTCCCAGAAATGACTTCCCGGAGAAAAATGAACCCAGGAGGTGTGATAGTGCTAAAACAATTCTCCAGAGTTTCCTGATGAAAAATGCCCCGGCATAAATCACCGAGAAACTCGGCAGCGATTCCTCCTCACGCCAAAAGGAAGTTCAAAATCTGAGTTTTGCCTCTGCTGGGGCTCTGATGGATAAACAGGGACCAGAACTGTGCCAAGGGATGGGATCGAGCCCGGATTTTAGCCTGGATGAGTTCCTCATCGTGGGATAAGAGACAGAGATACAGCCCCAGCATAACCTTGTAAACACAAACAAAAAAAAAATCATCTTTGGCGATTTAGGGAGGAATTCCTGGCTGGGAGGGTGGGGAGGAGCTGGGATGGAATTCCCAGAGGAGTTGTGGCTGCCCCTGGATCCCTGGGAGTGTCCCAGGCCAGGCTGGAGCACCCTGGGACAGCGGGAGGTGTCCCTGTCATGGCAGGGGTGGCACTGGATGTGCTTTGAGGTCTCAACCCATTCCAGGATCCCATGATTCTAAAAAATCCCATTTTAGATGCAGTAAATAGCAAAGATTGAATGAGGAATTTGAGATTTTTGGGGAACAGAACACGTCAGGAGTGATTTTCTCCCTGCCCTCGGTGCCATCCACGCCACTGCCCTTCTCCTCCTAAGGACTGGGAAAAAATGATCCAAGTCAGTGGAGTTCAAACAATGGGAATGTTTTACAGTTTCTAGAAGGATCAAACCTGCAGGTCCTTCCCAGTGACAGAGCACAGGGTGGGATAGGATCTTGGGAAGGAATTCCTGGCTGGGAGGGTGGGGAGGGGCTGGGATGGAATTCCCAGAGAATTCCTGGAGTGTCCCAGGCCAGGCTGGAGCACCCTGGGACAGTGGGAGGTGTCCCTGGGGTGGCACTGATGGGATTTAAGGTCCCTCCATCCCAAACCATCCCAGGATTCCCTAAGGAATGTGAACAGCCTCAGCAGAAGGCCAAAGCCCTCAGGGGAAGTCCTCCAGCGTTGTCACTTCAGGAATAAAACCTTCCCACTTCAGGAATAAAACCTTCCCACTTCAGGAATAAAACCTTCCTGGTTTGTCAGGCTCCAAATCCTTGAGCTGCCAGGGGAACCCCGAAATGTTCCTCAATAAACAAGGGCAGCAAAAGAATTCCCGAAATGTTCTTCATTAATTCCCCCTAATTTCCCTCATTAGCTTTTTTTGATGTCCACACTTGTCTTTCATCCAGCACATTTAGAAATCGAAGGCAACATCAGCAAACAGAGCAGAATCAGTTCTCATTCTCTCATTATCGTTCTCAATATTTGAATTTTCACTTCCATTTTCACAGCCCTTGCTGAACTTCAGGCCCTCCCTGCTCCTAACAGCTTTAGGGATTTTTTTCTCCCATTCCCAAAATTATTTTGTTTTATTCAGGCTCCTTCTTTCCCTGACTGCAGCCCAACTAATCCTTTTCATTTCCAGCTCATGTCATTATTAAAGCTTCTTATTTCGCTGTGGGACTGCATCTGTTCCAGGGCCGTGTTTCAGCTTTCAACGTGTTGGACATATTTGGGATATAAATATAATAATAAAATTGTTCAATAAAATATTATTATATTGTTAAAATGTTATTAAAATATTATTAAAAAATTATTTTAGTTTATTAAAATATTATTATTTTATTTTTTTTAAATAAATATATAATAAAATTTTTTTTTTTTTACTCCCAGATGCTCACCGGTGTGCCAGAGGGCGAAGAACTCCTGAGTAACCCTGAAAGAATTAACACCCCAAAATTAACACCCCAAAAGAATTTACCTCCCAAAACACTCTCAATTAAAGAGGCATTTAATTGAGATACAGAGGTATTTGAGATAGAGAAAATTAACACCCCAAAATTGAATTAACACCCCAAAAGGATTGACACCCCAAAATTACCTCAATTAAAGAGGCATTTAATTGAGATACAGAGACATTTAACTGAGATACAGAAAATTAACACCCCAAAATTGAATTAACACCCCAAAATTGAATTAACACCCCAAAAGGATTAACAACCCAAAATTATCTCAATTAAAGAGGCAGATAATTGAGATACAGAGGCATTTAATTGAGATACAGAGAAGTAACACCCCAAAATTGAATTAACGCCCCAGAATTAACACCCCAAAGTTGGAATTAACACCCCAAAATTGAATTAATGCCCCAAACTGAATTAACACTCCAAGAATTAACACCCCAAAGTTGGAATTAACGCCCCAAAATTAACACCCCAAAAGAATTAACCTCCAAAAATGGCCTGAATTAAAGAGGCATTTCATTGAGATACAGAGACAATTAATTGAGGTATGGAGAATTAACACCCCAAAATTGAATTAACGCCCCCAAATTGAATTAACACCCCAAGAATTAACACCCCGAAGTTGGAATTAATGCCCCAAAATTAACGCCCCAAAAGAATTAACCTCCCCCAATAGCCTCAATTAAAGAGGCATTTAATTGAGATACAGAGACATTTAACTGAGGTATGGAGAATTAACACCCCAAAATTGGATACAGAGACATTTAATTGAGATACAAAAAAAATAACATCTCAAAATTGGTGCAGAGACATTTAATTGAGATACAAAAAAATAACACCCCAAAATTGGATACAGAGTCATTTTATTGAGATACAGAGACATTTAATTGAGACCCTGAGACCTGGGGCAGGAAGGAATTCACACAAAAATTCACTGATGCCATAATCCATCCCCCAGCTCAGGGCGGCAGCTCGTTCCTGGAGGGGAACCCCAAAAATTTTATTTATGGGGAGGGTGGGAGAGAATATGAACGGAGAGATTCACTCCAGAACATCCTAACAGCAACATTTCCTTTGGAATACGAGGTCAGGCAGAACCGGAATGTGGCGAGGAGGGAATCTCTGAGATGAGAAAGGAATTTTTGGGATGAGAAGGAAATCTCTGAGATGAGAAAGGAATCTTTGGGATGAGAAGGAAATCTCTGAGATGAGAAAGGAATATTTGGGATGAGAAGGGTATTTTTGGGATGAGAATGAATCTGTGGGATGAGAAGGGAATCTCTGAGATGAGAAGGGAATCTTTGGGATCAGACTGGACTCTTTGGGGTGAGAAGGAAATCTTTGGGATCAAAATGGAATCTCCAAGATGAGAAGGGAATCTTTGGGATGAGAAGGGAATCTTTGGGATGAGAAAGGAATTTTTGGGATGAGAAGGGAATCTCCAAAATGAGAAGGGAATTTTTGGGATGAGAAGGTAATCTTTGGGATCAGAACGGAATCTCCAAGATGAGAAAGAAATCTCTGAGATGAGAAAGGAATCTTTGGAATGAGAAAGGAATCTTTGGGATGAGAAAGGAATTTTTGGGATGAGAAGGGTATTTTTGGGATGAGAAATGAATCTGTGGGATGAGAAGGGAATCTCCAAGATGAGAAGGGAATCTTTGGGATCAGAATGGAATCTCTGAGATGAGAAAGGAATCTTTGGGATCAGAAGGGAATCTTTGGGATCAGAATGGAATCCTTGGAATGAGAAAGGAATCTTTGGGATCAGAAGGAAATTTCTGAGATGAGAAGGAAATCTTTGGGATCAGAATGGAATCTTTGGGATGAGAAGAGAATCTTTGGGATGAGAAAGGAATCTCTGAGATGAGAAGGGAATCTTTGGGATCAGAATGGAATCTTTGGGATCAGAACGGAATCTCTGAGACGAGAAGGGAATCTCTGAGTGAACTTTTGATCCCACTGCCAGGGACCAACGCAGAGAACACAGGAAACAACACAAGTCACTAAAAATCTGCATTACCCCACGCACAGATAAGAGAATTATACGGAGAAATAATCTCTTTATAGCACTCCACATCCCAAATCTTGAGGGAACCTGAGCGCTCGGGGATCCATCAGCAGTGCAGGCAGCACCGAGCCCTCCGTGGAGAGCACGGCGCCCCAGCTGAGCTTTCGGATATCAAATCGGTCAAACCAGGAGCGCTTGAAACCAATTGCTCCTTTCCCAAGCCATTGTCACGGAGCGATTATGCAAGAGGATGGAGAGGGAGAGTGAACGGCAGCGGAGGCAGCGTGGGAGGACAGCAGCTCACAGCGATGAGATGTACTCCGTGCTTTTAATAAATAGCAACAAATTGCACAGAACCGGCGGAAGGCGAGCGCCGAGGCAAGTGCTTTGCTGAACCGGGGCCAAAAAACCTATTCTGATCCTCGCTGGCTCAAAAAAAAAATTTAAAAAAAAATAATTTCAGCGAGCAGGAAGGTGCCAGGTTATTTCTCGTTATCTGACATCTCTCGGAGAGGGAGCTTGTCACCAGCTCCTCAGATTGAGTCATCAGGCCTGAAATGCCTGCCTTAAAATACTCTCTTTTCTGCTCAGCAGCAGGTGCACGTCCCCGCTGCTGACAGAGGGTTTAATGCGCGGCACTAAAGAATTTCTTTTTCCAAGTTCTCAGGAGGGACCCAGAGACCAAGGCTCCTCCTGGAGCTGAATCCGCGCTCGTTTCAGGTCTTGTTTTTATTATTATCCGTAACCTTTTCACTCAAGCTGGCATGAAACAATTCTGACAAGTTTATTAAAGCCTTTTGTTATTACACTTGACATTTATGAAGGGGAGATGATAAATAAGCAGAGGAATGACATGTTTGCCAGAAAGGCAGGCTCTGGTGGGAAAGGCTTCTCCCCAGCCTCCCTTCTCAATGAAATCCACCCTCGGCACTCATTCCTGTCTCTCCAGGAAGGAAAAAATTCTGGTTTTTTTCTGCCCTTGATGCCGCTTCAAAATTCCAAGCATCACAGCCTCAGTTTCCAAGCCACCGAGGTCTTCTGCAGGTGAAAATTGTCATTTTATTTCAGCAATGAGACAAAGGGCAGCGAGTTTTGGTGTTGTGAAATCATTAATGGTGAAATTAAATGTATTTTGACATCAGCTGGGCTGGGTTGGGAGCTCCTTGTGCACTGCACTGCAGCCACGGCCAGGGATCAACACAGGAAACAGCACAAGTCACTAAAAATCTGTATTACTCCACATACAGCTTAGAGAATTATTTATTTATATATTATTATATATAAGTATATATTATTTTTATATATGTATGTATCATAATATTATAAGTATATATTATATTATTATAATATTTATAATATATAAGTAAATATTATAATATATAATATATTATATATATTATATTACCATATCAATATGGTAAATTAATATGAATATATAATTATATATAAGTATCTATTATAATATAAACTTATATATTATTTTCCATAAGTATATAATATAAATATCAATGTATTTACTATAAATACTAAAACATTAAACATATTAATATGGTAAATTAATATGAATATATTATTATATATAATAATCTATTATAATATATACTTATATATTATTTTCCATTCGTATATAACCTCAATATCAATGTATTTAATAGAAATATTAAAATATTAAATATATATTAATATATAGCAACCTATTAAATGAATATGAATTATTATATATGATATATATTATTATGCACTTATACTTCTCCACATTGCAAAATTCTTGAGGCAGAAATGATCAAAATAATTGAAATGAGAGGAGGCATTTTCTGGGTGCAGCAGGAGGAGCCTGGGTGGAGCCTCTCGAGTGAGCTCTGTGTGCCCTGAGTGCACCTGAAGGCCTTTCAGAAATTAATCTGATTTTATTCTCCTCACTTTGTCCAGCCTCTGTTTCAGGTGAGCTCTGTTCAGGCATCACCTGGGCACAAATAAATTCACTCCCAGGAAGCCTTTCCTTCCCTGAAGTTAGAGGGGGAGGTGGGGATGCTCTTAAAATCAATTAAAACCGATCGTTAAGAACAGCCACAGCTGCTGCTGCTCTAAACTTGGGAGTTTTCTGAACTTAAGGACCTGAAAAATCCATCCTAAAAAAAATAACTGAAAAATCTGTGCTTCTCCTAAGGATCTCGTCATGGCACAGGGCTGGGGAAGATGACAAATGAGATGGTAATTAGAAAATAAAATGCTAAAAACACAGTTTAAAATGGAAAGTGATGTCAAGCCAGTCAGGTTCAGTCCTTGAAAAGAAACATAATGCAAAGCAAATTAATTGGCATAATGAGATAAATGGATCCAATTGTCAGGTGAACCCAAATTAATTCCCAGTCAACTTTAACGTAAAGAAATTCAGGTCTGTTAACCTGAAATTGAGCAAAATTTCTATTTTAATTAACTCATGCAGCAGTTAAACAGCAATGGCGTTTGAGAGACCGGGTGAACATTTCTCACCCTTAAAATCTCTTTATTCTGAGATAATTCTGCTGATAAGGTGAGGATTGGCCATCAGACCCTTCACAGCAGCACCGAAACAGAATTTCCCAAGCTCCTGACCCTTTTCTGGAGGAATTCTCCACTGCCAAGGTCAGACCGACACAAACCCCACGAGGGGAATGAACTGAGCTGCAGAGGCAAAGCTCAAAACCTACCGGACCGGAAATGTCTTAAAAAGAATAATTAAGGATTCAAAGTCTATTGTGAGCAAGGAAAAGGGTGAATATGGATTTGCGCTTTTCTTAGGAATAGGTGGTTGTGGATTTGTGCATTTCTTAGGAAAATGTGACTATGGATTTGCACATTTCTTAGGAAAAGGTGACTATGGATTTGCACATTACTTAGAAGAGTGAATATGGATTTGTGCATTTCTTGGGAGAAGGGTGAATACGGATTTGCACATTTCTCAGGAGAAGAGCAAATATGGATTCGCACATAATTAAAGGACCACGGACAGCTCCCGGCAGAGCTGAGGGTAGGCAATGCCCATTCCTTCGCCTCAGACCCTAAAAACGATGCAGGTCCTTCACCACCCACCCCTTCCCAGGTCCCTTTGAACAGCTCTGATGTGCCACAAGACCTAAAACCAGACAATACCTCACTTTTTTTGCATTTTCCACAGCCTCAACCTCTCCGTTTTTTGTGGCAGCTGAGCCCAGGCCACTACTCCCTGTTTTCCATGTACACCCAAATAGGACCTTGCAATTCCGGGGCACTTTTATGGCAGAGAATTTCCAGTTTTCCCCTGTTCCTTTTGCTGACCAATCTGTAATTCCCAGGAAATTACAACTCCCCAGTCTGCCTGACAATCCTTCCTTGCCAGGAGACCCAAAGATTATAAAATCTGTAATTCCTAGCAGTGCAAACCAGATTGTAAAGTCTGCTCAAAGATTGTAAAATCTGTAATTCTGTGTAAAATCTGTAGTTCTGTCATTCTGTAATTCTCGGTAGCCCAGCCTGGTTCCCCAGCCTGCCTGACAATCCCTCCTTGCCAGGACACCCAAAGACTGTAAAATCCATAATTCCTAGCAGTGCAAACCAGATTGTAAAGTCTGCTCAAAGATTATAAAATCTGTAATTCTGTCATTCCTAGTTCCCCAGCATGGCTGACAGTCCCTCCTTGCCAGGAGACCCAAAGATGATAAAATCTGTAATTCCTAGCAGTGCAAACCAGACTGTAAAATCTGTAATTCTGTCATTCCCGGTCCCCCAGTCTGCCTGGCAATCCCTCCTTGCCGGAAGACCCAAAGATCGCAGTTCCCTGTCCCTGTCCCTGCCCAGCCAGGCACTGAGTGCCCAATCCAACACACCATGCCGAGGCTCTCCGTGAGCTCCTGTCCTACCCCAGGGCTGGGAAGGTCAGGAGCTCCCCGTGCTCAGCTCAGGGAGGAATCAAACACAGCTCAGAGCAGCAAATCCTGACGGATCCTCACCCGTGGGGCCGAGCTGCTCTGCCCAATCCACCCCCGACTGCCGTTCCTCCTCCTTGCAGCGTCCACTTGTGTCAGGAAATGAGCCTTCCTCATCTCCCCAGGACTTTCATCTCTATTTGTATAATTTTTTTTTTTTTTTGCTTGTTGGCCGCTTGGAATGAAGAAAGCTGCCCAAAATAGCAAAGGATATTCACATTGCAGCTGCAGAAACCATTCGGCATTTCTTCTGCTGAGCTGCTCTGCCCCATCTAATTCCCCTCCCGGTCCAGGAGATGAGGGAATTTTTCACCAGGTGAAATCATTCCCCTCTGCAGAATTGATCGAGCTCTTCACCGTCCCCAGAAGAAAGAGGATCAATTAAACATGGATTATTAACAATAATAAATGCTCCAAACCCCTGGGCGCTGCTCACCAGCCACGGGGAAAGCATTTCCATAAAACCCACATCCTTAAATTGTGAAGGAACGGAGCTTGGAGCAACTTTGGTGGCAGTGGCAGGAGATCCATCAGGGAAGGCCACGATGATGAAGAGGAGCACTTAGAGCACAGAAGGGCTCTGACAAAAAGCAGTCAGAACATTTTCATCAGGGGTAAAGGATGTGCTCGGCAGATCCCAGCTTAAAATCACCCAACACACACTCAAAACCTTTCTCCGTTTTATTTGCATCTTGTTCAAGTGGTTACAAGAACGTTGAGTTAATTTTCCCCCTTTTTTTCCATTTGAGTGCCATTTCCCCCAGGCAGCTCAGGGCCTTGAATTTCCTGGGATCTTTTTCTCTGTTCCATCAGCTCCAGTCAGGGATCACAATGAACCATGGCTGCCCCTGATGGGCTGACCTAAACCAGAGGCTGGACAGAGTTCAGAGAATAAAATCAGTTAAATTTATTGAAGGCCTTCAGGTGCATTCAGGGCAGGCACAGCCCACCCAGGGGCTGCACCCAAAATGGACAGTGGGGCACAGGTTTTTCATGCTTTATAAGTTTTTTATAAGGTCACAGTTTTTCATACTTTATAAGGTCTGTCCATTTACATATCTGGGGTTAACCCTCCAATTACAGCTTCAGGTGATGCAGTCAATCACTCCAAGTTTGCTCCCCCAATTAATTCACTGCTGTTTCATATCTCGGGGCCTGAGACAGTGAGGTGTCCTTGGGTTTTGGGCTCAGAGAGGAATTGTTTTGTCTGAAAACGAGAGAACAGCAGCTCAGCACTCTGTGTGGAGCCCAGAGTTACACACTGAAATTACAGATACATGGAAATACAGAAGCTAAAATCGTAAGGCATCACCCCCAGCTCCTCTCTGCCCTGCAGGAGCCCTTCTGCTGCTGCTGCTCTGCCAAAAGCCTTGGGCATGGCCTCAAAAAGGAACAGAAAAGGAGAAAAAATGAGATTCTGCCCCACTCAGGTGAGGCCTCACCTGCAGAGCTGCCCCAGCCCTGATCCCAGCACGGGGAGGAGCTGGAGCTGCTGGAGAGAGTCCATGGAGGCTCCAGGATGATCCCAGGGATGGAGCAGGGAAGGCTGGGAGAGCTGGGAATGTTCACCTGGAGAGGAGAAGCTTTGGGCTGAGCTCATTGTCACCTTTGGAGGAGACAGGAAAGATGGAGAGAGACTTGGGACAAGGAATGGAGGGACAGGACACAGGGAATGGCCTCAGAGTGCCAGGGGGCAGGGCTGGATGGGATTTTGGGAAGGAATGAGGGTGGGAAGGGGCTGGGATGGAATTCCCAGAGGAGCTGTGGCTGCCCCTGGAGCCCTGGGAGTGTCCCAGGCCAGGCTGGAGCTCCCTGGGACAGTGGGAGGTGTCCCTGGGATGGCCCTGGTGGATTTGAGGTCCTTCCCACCCAAACCATTCTGGGTCCTGTGAGGATTCAGACACTTGGGTCAGAGATGAGCAGAGGCTGCTCAGGCTCTGCCACCAAAGAACTTCACAGAAGCCTCAGAAAGGATTTAACATTTCCCAAACTTCTTCCCTTCACTGCCATCCCATCCCAACCACACCCTCAGTGTAGTTGCGCTGTTTTAGAAATCTTTCTCTTCTTTCTCAGGGAGAATAGAGATAAGCTGCATTCTTGTACTTTTTTAATCTCTATGTTTGGTATTAGATGTTGTATAGCTGTGACCAATGGTTTTAGGAGGTGGATTCCCTGCTGACCAATAGCTGCTAGATTATTAATGGATATATAAAGAAGTTTCTGTAAATAAAGGCTCTTCTTTCACCATCTTGGGTTCATCTACCTGTTTTCTCTGCCAGCTCCTGTGAATCTCAGGAAATTTAAAACCACACCCTCAACCTCCGAGCGTGGATTTGAGAGAGAATTCCAGGATCCCTCCCAGATCCAGGGGGGATCTGCCACCTGAGGCTTGGCATTCTGGGATTCCTGTCCCTGCTCTCACCATCTGTGCAGGGAATGCAGAATCTCAGCAGCTCAGGCTGGGTGACCTCGGCGTGTGCAGAGCCATCGCAGACCATGAGGAATTTGCTGAATCAACTCCTCTGACCTTCTGCAGGGCTGAGTTAAAGTTGGCCCTGCTGTGCACGAGGTTATTTAGAACTCCCCGGAACCTTCCTGGGAGGGAAAGGCAAAATGTCCCACCAGGGATACACTCAATTCTTTTTTTAATTTCTTTTTTTTTTTTTTTTTTTTGTGTAATTTGTAACAACCGAAATAATTTCTAGTGCTGTCAGGGCAGTGATAACTCTGACCCGGCTTTGATTGTGTTTCGAGTTAGAATTGGAATATTGCAGAGATCAAAGGCTCCTCGGCGCAGGTTTATTTGGGATTGTGGTGAGATTTTTGTGCTCAAAGAAAGCCTTACAGAGTGCAGATGCTGCAGAGTTAGATCTTAAAATAATTAACAACCAAACAGTTAAATCATAGAGAAATAAAACTGATGCTCCCTAACTGAAATCATCTTAATTATTGCCATTCGTGAGCATGATGTGAAAGAAAATCTCCTTATTGTGCTTTTCTGGAGGACACTGAGGCCTCCCCTGGTGCAGGTCTGGGGAGGATTTTGTGCTCAGTCCCACCTGGGTTTGCTCTGTGGTTTTTGTTCTTCTCCTGCACAAGGCTGAAGGTCCCCAGCAATAATTACATTTCTATACGCTGAGTAGTCTCAGAAAAAAAGGGTATTTTAATGCCTTTGTTTTGTGACAGAACTTCAACGTTCTCTTAAATCTGCAAAGCCTCAATGTTTGCTGTGTTTTTAGCAATACACGAGGTTATTTAGAACTCCCTGGGACCTTCCTGGGAGGGAAAGGCAAAATGTCCCACAAGGGACACACTCAATTAATTTTTTTTTTCTGTTTAATTTGTAACATCCAGAAGAATTTCTAGCGCTGTCAGGGTGTCACCGAAAATTGGCAGAAATAAAAAACCCTCTAGCACTATATTTGAAGTGATAGAGAATCAGGCATTGCTTTGTTTTCTGGCCAGGATGTGCCAAGGAAAGTATTCCAAAACCATGTGGTTTTAGAGGATTTTTCCCCAAATTTTATACATTCAAACCCACAGAGATGCATTGTTTCAAAGTTCATTGGTCCAGAGCTGAGCAACCCTCAGTGTTCAGTTTCCATTGGATCCGAATCCCCTCCCCTCCGATGTTAATTAGATCTTCATTTTTCAATTTTCTCCTCAGTCCTTTGCGGGCGAGATGTCTCCAGCTGTGTCAGAGGTGCTCTGGGGTGGATGTTTGGAGATGGCCACCGATGTTCCGTCAGTGTTCCGTGGATGGCCATGATCTCTCTGGGGATCTTTGGGCTGCTCCACTCTGTCCTGTGCTGAGCTCATCTCCTCAGAGTGATGCTGTACCTCTGAAAGAAACTAAAGAAAATTCCCTTCCCCAAAGCCAAGTCAAGTCAAGCGTAACTAGAGAGACAAAAATAAAAAGTTTGAAAGTTATACAACATTTTTAAACTGGTGTATTTTCCCACAGGGTGGATGTTTGGAGATGGCCACTGTTGTTCCGTCAGTGTTCCGTTGATGTTTTTTATCTTTTTGGTATCTTTGGGCTGCTCCACTCTGTCCCTTTGCTGAGCTCATCTCCTCAGTGTGATGCTGTACCTCCGAAAGAAACTAAAGAAAATTCCCTTCCCCAAAGCAAAGCCAAGTCAAGCCTAACTGGAGAGAAAAAAATAAAAAATTAACAGTTATACAAAAGTTTTTTAAACTGGTATATTTTCCAACAAGGGCAATGATAATTCTAACCTGGCTTTGATTGTGTTTCGAGTTAGAGTTTGAATATTGCAGAGGTGACACAGAGCAGGGACAGGACCTGGAGAGGAGCTTTTCCCAACCTGCTGGGCCTTGGTTTTCCCAACCAGGACCTTTTAAATGCTCCTTGCAAAAAGAATCCAAGGGGAAATCCTCTCGGGACAGAGATGGTTTAGTTTCTTGTGAGGTTTGTGTTCTTCTAAACTCAGAAATCCTGAAGAGATTGAAAAACGAAAAGAGAAATGAGAGAGGGGAAGAAAAGCCAAATCCTACCTAAATAAATCCTGGCAATTCCGAGATATGTGAACAGCAGAGGAGGCAAAAAATACAAACCAAAATAATGTCAACTATTTCTCTTTGCCTTTCTCTGAGCATAAAAGGGAACAGAGATGAGTCAAAGCTGCAACAGCTTCTTGGAAGAGCTGGTAATTGATTTATTTTTATAGCCTTGTTTTGTCCCTTTCTAAAACATATACTGGGGAAAAAAAAAGGGGGAAAAGGCAAAATAAGTCAGTGTGGCTGGTGAGTTCCACCAGCAGCAGATTAAAGCAGGCTGAAAAAAGCCCCACGAGGAGGCAGGGGCTGGGGAAGGGTCCCTGGACAGCCTCTGTGTGCTCTGTGACAACTGTTCCATGCACTGCTGCCTCCTCTGCATCTGTGGGAGCAGATGGAGACATTTAGAGAGTGGGGAAAAAATGAAAAAAATGAACAATCTTGCAAAGGTTTTTTTTTTCCTTTTTTTTTTTTTTTTTTTTTTTTTTTTGGGTATCACTGGAAAATAATAAAAATTTGGTTCTCAGTGTTAATTCAGCAGTGGAAATGAAGTCCAGAGGGTTCTGAACCTGCCAAGGGTCATCGGTGAGCAATTTCCAGAGTTTGCCAAGGTTTGGCTTCAGGCTGGGCCTGGCAGAAGGAAATCTGAACCCACAGAGGGAAATCAGAACCCCAAAATGGAAATCAGAACTCAGAGGGAAATCAGAACCCAGAGAGGGAAATCAGAACCCAAAGACAGAAATCAGAACCCAAAGACAGAAATCAGAACCCAAAGATGGAAATCAGAACCCAAAGACAGAAATCAGAACCTGGAGAGGGAAATCAGAACCCAAAGACAAAAATCAGAACCCAGAGAGGGAAATCAGAACCCACAGACAGAAATCAGAACCCAAAGACAGAAATCAGAACCCAAAGATAAAAATCAGAACCCAAAGACAAAAATCAGAACCCAAAGACAGAAATCACAACCCACAGAGGGAATTTCCCCCTCAATTTACGATTCCAAAGGCCAATGGCTCAGCTGAGGCCCCAGGACAGATCCTGGACACCCTGGCTCATCCCTGTCCCCCTAAAATCCCTGCATCCCAAATCAGCACAACCCTGGCTGCTCCAACACTCACATTTCATCTCCGCTCAGCCACTGTGAATAAATCCATTAAAAACCCATGAAATTCAGGATTGGAGCTACAGGCAAACACAAACAGAGCTCGGGAAGAACCAACAGCTGAGCCCAGAGACCTTTTGTGCTGCACATTTATGCAGGAGTTCCCCGAATTTAATGGATCTCACACATTTTCACGCATGGCTGTAGGTTTTTTAAAGGGTTTCTGCATTTCACTGCCTTTCTTTCTTGTTTCCGCTGCCTTTCATGGCTCTTCTGCCTCCTAGAAAACTCTGAAGTGTGTATTTCATTAGTAAGAACCAACTTCCCAAAAGGAAATATTCCTCTCAATTTGTGAGCGAAGCCATTCCCTCGGCCTCTCCCGGGACAAACTATTGCTGCTAGAAATGGGGGAAGGGAATAAAAAGAGTTCAGATTTGGCCTTCAAAGGTCTGATTTCCATCTGACAGAGTCTGGAAGAAAAATATCTCGAACGAGGCTGTGTTTGAGGGCTCAGCATGAAGGGAGAAAAACTTCCCCAGCCCAACTCGATTTCTCAGCACAGCCCCCTCGGAATGGATCCTGAAATTCCAGCTCTGCCTCACATCCTTGGCCCCATTCATTACCTGCATTTTCAATATTCCAAGAGACACTTTAATCACCACGCTGAGCTTTAATTGTTATTAGCATTTAGATGATATGGTAATCTTGCAGCCAGGAGTCAATATTAAATTACTGCCCCTGCCTGCTGAAGAGGAATGTACACGGGGAGGGAACGGAGCTGAAATGTGGTTTAAAGTTTCAGCTCAATTTTATGTTCTAATTACTCTGGAATGTTGTGAAAGGCCTGGAACATCACACCATAGATTGCTGTCATCCCATGGGCAGCTTTATAGGGACAGTGCAGGGTGGGCTGAGCTCGTACAGGGGAGCAGAACTGAAATCAGAGTGGGGAATTCAGGGGAGAAAAACTGAAATCAGACTGAGGAAAATCAGGGGAGCAGAACTGAAATCAGAGTGAGGAATTCAGGGGAGCAGAATTGAAATCAGAGTAAGGAAGATCAGGGGAGCAGAACTGAAATTTGACAAAGTTCAGGGGAGCAAAACTGAAATCAGACTGAGGAAGTTCAGGGGAGCAGAACTGAAATTAGACTGAGGAGGTTCAGGGGAGCAGAACTGAAATCAGACTGAGGAAGTTCAGGGGAGCAAAACTGAAATCAGACTGAGGAAGTTCAGGGGAGCAAAACTGAAATTAGACTGAGGAAGATCAGGGGAGCAGAACTGAAATCAGACTGAGGAAGTTCAGGGGAGCAGAACTGAAATCAGACTGAGGAAGTTCAGGGGAGCAAAACTGAAATCAGACTGAGGAAGTTCAGGGGAGCAGAACTGAAATCAGACTGAGGAAGTTCAGGGGAGCAAAACTGAAACCAGAATGAGGAAATTCAGGGGAACAGAACTGAAATCAGACTGAGGAAGTTCAGGGGAGCAGAATTGAAATCAGACTGAGGAAGTTCCCGCTGCTGACAAACGCAGCTGGGTTTGGGGTACCATCCATCCCCATCCCCTCGTTTTTGGGGTTAGGGTGGATGGTCAGAGGTGGGTACAGAGGAAGAGAGGTTGGGGTGTGACTCTGCTGTGGAGGGTCCTCGCAGAATCCCAAATTTGCGTAGGAGGGACCTCTGGAGATCATCCCTGCCCAGGCAGGGTCACCTGGAGCAGGTGGCACAGGGACACAGCCAGGTGGGGCTGGGATGTGTCCAGAGAGGAAATATCCCAAATTCCACGCCCTCCCTGCCCAGCTGCTCCAGGGCTCTGCCACCCTCACCGCGAAGAAATTCCTCCTAATCCTGAGGTGGGAATTCCCTAATTTAATCCCCAATATTTACCCCAGCTGTTCTGGGGTTTTGCCACCCTCACCATAAAGAAATTTCCCCTTATCCTGAGGTGGAATTCCCTGTTTTAATCCCCAACCTTTGCCTTGGCTCTTCCAGGGCTCTGCCACCTTCACCATGAAGAATTTCCTTATCCTGAGCTGTAATTCCCTGTTTTAACCCCTGGCCTTCACCCCAGTTGTTCTGGGGCTCTGCCACCCTCACTGTGAAGAAATTTCCCTTTATCCTGAGCTGGAATTCCCTGTTTTAACTCCTGGCCTTCACCCCAGCTGTTCCAGGGCTCTGCCACCCTCACCATGAAAAATTTCCTTATCCTGAGGTGGAATTTCCTATTTTGACTCCTGACCTTTGCCCCAGCTGTTCTGGGGCTCTGCCACCCTCACCGTGAAGAAATTCTTCCTTATCCTGAGGTGGAATTTCCTATTTTAACCCCTGGCCTTGCCCCGTGTCCCATCTCCAGGCACAACCAAGCAGAGCCTGACCCCTGCCCCCTCCAACCCCAGCCAGGGCAGCTCCAGAGGCTCAGGATGCAGCTCCTCCAAACTTCCCTGGTGGAGAATTGGACTCCAAGCCCAGGTTTTTATTTCATTTCCACCGGGGGATGGAAATTAAATAAAATTTAATTTTATTTTATTGGTTCCAAACCCAGCCAAGCACAGGTTCCCAACCTGCTCCGGCCTAGGAGGCTCAGATATTCCTCAGGAATGAAATTCCTCAGGGATGACATTCCTTAGGGATGAAATTCCTCAGGGATGAAATTCCTCAGGGATGGAATTCCTTAGGGATAAAATTCCTCAGGGATGGAATTCCTCAGGAATGAAATTCCTCAGGGATGAAATTCCTCAGGGATGGAATTCCTTAGGGATGAAATTCCTCAGGGACGAAATTCCTCAGGGATGAAATTCTTCAGGAATGAAATTCCTCAGGGATGAAATTCCTCAGGGATAACATTCCTCTCTTTTACCACCTCAGAGCTCCTGGAGAAGGTTGGAATTGGCCAGGGTGAGAAATGGGGTGGAGTTCAGTATTTGCCGCGTGGCTCAGGAACATGCCTGGCATTCCGGGCTGAATTCATGAAAATGAAAACTCATTTTCCCAATTTCCAAATTCAATTTCATGTCCAGCAGTGCTGCTGCTCCAGGCAGAACAGCAAAATGGATCAGAGCTGAGGATTCCTCGGAAATAAAAAGGAAAATCTCCTGGTGGCGAGGCTGGCCGGGGAACAAGGCCAGGAGCAGTGCCACCCTCGGTGCCACCCAGCTGTGCCCAGACCTCTCCAGATGTTCCTTCCTTGAGGACACAGCCTGGAGAGTTTTCCCATCACATGGAAAACTCAAAATTTCCCACATGGGAATCTCCTCCCTTCAATCACCTGGACAGAATTGGGGAACACTCAGCCTCCCTGACCATGGCCCGGCACAGAAATGAGACTGAGGAGAGTGAAGAACATTTGCTGTCCAGTCAGGATTTCAGTAAATCCAGCAGAAAAATATGTTCCTTCCTCTGGGTTATTCCAGCAGTTTCCACACTCTGGGAATTGTGGCACAGCTTCACCAGAGGAATGAAAATATCATCACTTCAGCCCTGAATCCTCCCATTCCCTTGGATTCCATTGGATTCCTTTGGATTCCTTTGGATTCCTTTGGATTCCTTTGGATTTCTTTGGATTCCTTTGGATTCCTTTGGATTTCTTTGGATTCCTTTGGATTCCTTTGGATTCCATTGGATTCCTTTGGATTTCTTTGGATTCCTTTGGATTCCTTTGGATTCCTTTGGATTCCTTTAGATTTCTTTGGATTCCTTTGGATTTCTTTGGATTCCTTTGGGTTTTGTACTCCACTCCTGCTCCAGCCCAGCCAATCCCCGCCCACATCACTGTGCCACAGTTATTCATTTCCCCTCCGTATTCACTCTACGTTATAAAATCATAAAAGGCTTCCTGGAAATATCACTCCATTCATTTATTTTATTTGGTGTTGCTCCTTCTCCATTATTGAAAGTCTGTGCTTCAAAAAAGCTTTTCAATTCCTCCTCTGGAAAATGTCCCTTTCACCCATGGCTTTCAGTGTGAAATTCAAGGGTTCAGGTTTCTTTGGAACCTAAGCACATTCTCCTCCCAATTACATCCCTTGATTATCTTCATTCTGATTTAACGCCGAGCAACAAAAATGAAATGTTGCGATTTCTCATTTTTCGTGCCTTTGGAATTCTCCTCAGGCCAACAGCAGCGCGCCAGGTGCCAAAATTGTGATTAAATAAAGCAAATTCTCGTTATTCCCCGAAACCCAACATGGGTTTTAAATACTTTATAAAAAATAATTCCCCCTAGGTATTTCTTTATCATGTGACATGGAGAAATCAGTGTAAAATTGGGAATTTTTTTGTATCCAAGGCCAGGTTGGAATCTCTTCCATCACATCCTGCAGATGAAATTCCATCATAAATCCTGCCTGATCCCAAATATTCACAGAAAATACAGCCAGCATAATCCTGAGTAAGGTTAATTTATTCCACGCTGCTAACACAACATTCAAAATATAATAAAAGCCCCGGAATAATTGCGGTTGCTGTAAACCCAAATGATTGGTGACAGCTTTACAGGCACCTGCTGCAGGAGGGGATAAAGCTCTTTATTAGCTGATGATGATCTGAAAGTACCTGGGGAAAAAAGAGATTTTTTTTTTTTTTTTTTTTTTGGATGACAGGGAGAAAAGGCTCTTTACATAGAGTTAGAGAAATCCTGAGCAGAGTCAGATGGATTTTTCCATGGGGAAATTGAGCCCTTGCTGAGGTTGGGAATATCCAACACCTCACTGGCAAAGTTCGGGATGTTTTGTATGTGTGGTTTAGAAATAATGTAATATTCTAACAAAAATATGCATTGAATTTTGTTTGGGATATCTCTGTATGTGTGATTTAGAAATAATGTCATATTCTGACAGAAATACCCAACACCTCACTGGCAAAGTCTGGGATATCTCTATATGTGTGGTTTAGAAATAATGTAATATTCTAACAGAGATATCCATGGAATTTTGTTTGGGATATCTCTGTATGTGAGATTTAGAAATAATGTAATATTCTAACAGAAATATCCAACACCTCACTGGCAAAGTCTGGGATATCTTTGGGTATGTGTGGTTTAGAAATAATATAATATTCTAATAGAAATACCCAACTCCTTACTGACAAAGTTTGGGATGTTTTGTAGGTGTGGTTTAGAAATAATGTAATATTCTAACAGAAATATCCATGGAATTTTGTTTGGGATATCTCTGTATGTGTGATTTAGAAATAATGTAATATTTTAACAGAAATATCCAACTGTCAAAGTTTGGGATATCTCTGTATGTGTGATTTAGAAATAATGTCATATTCTAACAGAAATATCCAACACCTCACTGGCAAAGTTCAGGATGTTTTGTATGTGTGATTTAGAAATGTAATATTCTAACAGAAATATCCAACTGTCAAAGTCTGGGATGTTTTGTATGTGTGGTTTAGAAATAATGTAATATTTTAACAGAAATACCCAACACCTCACTGGCAAATTTTGGGATATCTCTATATGTGTGGTTTAGAAATAATATAATATTCTAATAGAAATACCCATGGAATTTTGTTTGGGATATCTCTATATGTGTGGTTTAGAAATAATGTAATATTCTAACAGAAATATCCAACACCTCACTGACAAAATTTGGGATATTTTGTATGTGTGGTTTAGAAATAATTTAATATTCTAATAGAAATACCAAACTCCTCACTGTCAAAGTTTGGGACTTCTTTGGGCATGTGTGGTTTAGAAATAATATAATATTTTGATAGAAATATCCAACACCTCACTGACAAAATTTGGGATATTTTGTATGTGTGGTTTAGAAATAATATTCTAACGGAAATATCCAACTGTCAAAGTTTGGGGTATCTCTGTGTGTGTGGTTTAGAAATAATGTAATATTCTAATAGAAATACCAAACTCCTCACTGTCAAGTTTGGGATATCTTTGGGTATGTGTGGTTTAGAAATAATATAATATTCTAACAGCAATATCCATGGAATTCTGTGATTTGTGGAGAGGTTTTGCTCTCTTTGTGCCAATGACACACCAGAATAATTCCATCGCCTTCTCCTCACACCATCAGCACCATCAGCTGCAGGTTCCTGGATGCCAAAAAAGTTTCATTCTTTAAAAGCTCTGAAAAATCCCACCTGCTCCTCATCCCCACAGGAACAGTCCCAAAATAAACATGTAACTCACTGGACACACCAATTTTTCAGTGCAGCTTCTCGAAATCTAGCAGTCCCCCAAAAATGTAAAACTAATAAATAAATAAATTTAAAAAAATTAATTAATTTTAAAGAATTAAAACCAAAATTAAAAATATTCCTGAGCCACGAGGTGTTTTCCAAGGGAGCTGCAATGTTCCTGCAGCCTTTAGGAATATAAGTGAATATTCTTAAATATTCACGAATAATATTAGTGAATATTAGTGAATATTTTGTTAAGCACAATGAGATATTCAAGGGATTTTAGGTTCCTACCCCAGCAGAGAGGAACCCTCAGAATTATTCTCTCATGATAACACACAGCCACTTGCTTTCAAATTAATCTTTGGGGATTAAAAAAAAAAAAAAAATTAAAAAAATTATAAAACCCTAAACAAGGTTTTTATTAGCTTTTAATTAAGTGCATTTACAAAAGCCTGAATTATAAATTCAGATTTGAAGCACTTAAAACTGAAGACGAGCTTTTTTTGGCAAATGGAAAACTTCAATTCTGTTTGTGACGGGACTGGGGGGGTGAGAAGGGAGGGAGGTTCCATCTCCAGCCACACCGAGGATGAAATACTCCAAAATTCCCAAAATTCCCCGAGGAAAAATGCTCCTGCTCCTGGATTTTTGGGCTGGTGGGGATGGCGATTATTAATTCCGCCAGTTCTGCGATCTGGAGCTTTGCGAGTGTTTTGCCAACACGAGGAGGATCAGTTTCATAACTATTTTGAGTCTGTAATTAAATCCTCTCACCTTTCCCCAGCCAGGGGAAGCTGAGGAATTCTGATCCTGCCCAGGGGGAAGTGAATCCCTGGGGATTCCTGCACCCATCCCAGCCGAAATCCTAGGATTTTTGTAGGACCAGCACCCTCTGCACCTTCCTTCCTTCCTTCCTTCCTTCCTTCCTTCCTTCCTTCCTTCCTTCCTTCCTTCCTTCCTTCCTTCCTTCCTTCCTTCCTAAATTCCTAAATTCCTAAATTCCTAAATTCCTAAATTCCTAAATTCCTAAATTCCTTCCTAAATTCCTAAATTCCTAAATTCCTAAATTCCTTCCTAAATTCGTAAATTCGTAAATTCCTAAATTCCTAAATTCCTTCCTAAATTCCTAAATTCCTAAATTCCTTCCTAAATTCCTTCCTAAATTCCTTCCTAAATTCCTTCCTAAATTCCTAAATTCCTTCCTAAATTCCTTCCTAAATTCCTTCCTAAATTCCTTCCTAAATTCCTAAATTTCTAAATTCCTAAATTCCCAACTTCCTTCCTAAATTGCTTCCTAAATTCCTTCCTAAATTTCGTTCCTTCCTAAATTCCTTCCTAAATTCCTTCCTTCCTAAATTCCTTCCTTCCTAAATTCCTTCCTAAATTCCTAAATTCCTAAATTCCTAAATTCCTTCCTTCCTAAATTCCTTCCTAAATTACTTCCTTCCTTCCTTCCTTCCTAAATTCCTTCCTTCCTTCCAGTGCTGAACATGAGCTCTCAGGTCAGAGAGAGGATTTTGGGAGAATTTCACCCCAAAACACAGCCTCCACCAGGATCGGAAAGCAACGAGGCTCAGGTTGTGCCAGGGGAGGCTCAGGGTGGACGTCAGGGAGAGTTTCTTCACTGGGAGAGGTTGAACATCGGAACAGACTCCCAGGGAAGTGTGGAGTCCCCAACCCTGTGGGGGATCAGAACTCAGGCAGATGTGGAACTTTGGAGAGGATTTATGGACACCCAGGGCTGGCCTGGGGGCTGGGCTGGGTGATTCTGGAGCTCCTTTCCAGGCTGGGTGACTCTCTCCTCTCCAGGCTGGATGATTCTGGAGCTCCTTTTGAGGCTGAACAATTCTGGAGCTCCTTTCCAAGTTGGGTGATTCTGGAGCTCCTTTCCAGTCTGGGTGATTCTGGAACTCCTTTCTGAGCTGAGCTATTCTGGAGCTCCTTTCCAGGCTGAATGGTTCCAGAGCTCCTTCCCAAGCTGAGCTATTCTGGAGCGCCTTTCTGAGCTGAAGGATTCTGGAGCTCCTTTCCAGTCTGAACAAATCTGGAGCGCCTTTCAAGGTGGATGATTCTGGATCTCCTTTGCAAGGTGAGCGATTCTGGATCTCCTTTCCAGGCCAGATGATTCTGGAACCACTTTCCAGGCTGAACAAATCTGGAGCTCCTTTCTGAGCTGAGCTATTCTGGAGCTCCTTTCAAAGCTGAACAATCCTGGAGCTCCTTTCCAAGCTGAGGTATTCTGGAGCTCCTTTCCAAGCTGAACAATTCTGAAGCTCCTTTCCAGGCTGGGTGATTCTGGGGCTCCTTTCAAGGCTGAACAATCCTGGAGCTCCTTTCTGAGCTGAAGGATTCTGGAGCTCCTTTCCAAGCTGGGTGATTCTGGAGCTCCTTTCCAGTCTGGGTGATTCTGGAACTCCTTTCCGAGCTGAAGAATTCAGGAGCTCCTTTCCAGGATGGATTATTCTGGAGCTTCTTTCCAGTCTGGGTGATTCTGGAGCTCCTATCCAAGCTGAAATATTCTGGAGCTCCTTTCCAAGCTGGATTATTCTCTCCAGGCTGGGTGATTCTGGAGCGCCTTTCCAAGCTGAAGAATTCTTGGAGCTCCATTCCAAGCTGAGCTATTCTGGAGCTCCTTTCCAGGCTGGATGATTCTGGAGCTCCTTTCAAGGCTGAACAATCCTGGAGCTCCTTTCTGAGCTGAAGGATTCTGGAGCTCCTTTCCAAGCTGAGCTATTCTGGAGCTCCTTTCCAAGCTGGATTATTCTCTCCAGGCTGGATGATTCTGGAGCTCCTTTCTGAGCTGGGTGAATTTGGAGCTCCTTTCAAGGCTGAGCAATTCTGGAGCTCCTTTCCAAGCTGAAGAATTCTGGAGCTCCTTTCCAGGCTGAACGATTCCAGAGCTCCTTCCCAAGCTGGATGACTCTCTCTTTTCCAAGCTGAATGATTCTGGAGCTCCTTTCTGAGCTGAATGATTCTGCCTTCCGGAAAAGAGGAATCTTGCTTGACTGCAGCAGATTAAAGCACTCAGGGCAGTGCCACAAGCTCCAGGTCCAACCTGGTCCCTCAGCACAGCCCAGGCAGGAATCGTGTCCAGGAAATCCTCACTCTGCCCTCGGCAAGGTGGGAAATCCTCTCCGATAGACTTGGACACATCTGTTGCAAGCAAGAGTGTGTTTAGAAAGAAAAACAAACACCAAAACGTGTTAAACAAACATTAACAGTTGGGCTAAAAGGCAGGCAAAGCTAAAGTTGAGTCTGTAACTCCATCCTGTGGTACGTAGGTATTACAGCACTTTTTTTTTTTAATTCAAGGACACAAATATTTCTGTTACACTCTGATTTGCCTGGGAATTAGGCATTAATTAGAATTAGAGAGATTTGCAGAATTTCCTTTGGAATATCCTTCCCTGTGCAGGTGAGTTGGATGTGGTGAGCCCTGCCAAGCTGTTCAGGTGATTCTTATGGGAATTCTTTGGGATCTTGGAGGAGAGGAGATTTGACCTGAGCTGGTGAGACATCACAAACCTCAGGTTGTTCTTCTGGCAGCTCTCCAGCCTGGCTGAGCCACCCCAGGTTCCTGATTTAAATATAATATAATATAAGCATGGAGCAGCTCAAGGGAGGGAATTGCCTCCAGCAGCTTCACCTCACCACGGGAAAAAATTGTGGGATTTGGCCAGGGAATTAGAGAGACTTTCAGAATTTCCTTTGGCATATCCTTGCTCGAGCTGGATGTGGTGAGCCCTGCCAAGCTGTTCAGGTGATTCTTGTGGGAATTCTTTGGGATCTTGGAGGAGAGGAGGTTGTTCTTCTGGCAGCTCTCCAGCCTGGCTGAGCCACCCCAGGTTCCTGATTTAAATATGAGCATGGAGCAGCTCAAGGGAGGGAATTGCCTCCAGCAGCTTCACCTCACCATGGGAAAAAATCGTGGGATTTGGCCTGGGAATTAGAGAGACTTTCAGAATTTCCTTTGGAATATCCTTGCGTGAGCTGGATGTGATGAGCCCTGCCAAGCTGTTCAGGTCATTCTTGTGGGAATTCTTTGGGATCTTGGAGGAGAGGAGGTTTGACCTGAGCTGGTGAAACATCACAAACCTCAGGAGGTTCTTCTGGCAGCTCTCCAGCCTGGCTGAGCCACCCCAGGTTCCTGATTTAAATATAATATAATATAAGCATGGAGCAGCTCAAGGGAGGGAATTGCCTCCAGCAGCTTCACCTCACCATGGGAAAAAATCGTGGGATTTGGCCTGGGAATTAGAGAGACTTTCAGAATTTCCTTTGGAATGTCCTTGCGTGAGCTGGATGTGATGAGCCCTGCCAAGCTGTTCAGGTCATTCTTGTGGGAATTCTTTGGGATTTTGGAGGAGAGGAGGTTTGACCTGAGCTGGTGAGACATCACATACCTCAGGAGGTTCTTCTGGCAGCTCTCCAGCCTGGCAGGGCCACCCCAGGTTCCTGATTTAAATATGAGCATGGAGCAGCTCGAGGGAGGGAATTCCCTGCAGCAGCTTCACCTCACCATGGGAAAAAATCGTGGGATTTGGCCGGGGAATTAGACAGACTTTCAGAATTTCCTTTGGCATATCCTTGCTCGAGCTGGATGTGGTGAGCCCTGCCAAGCTGTTCAGGTCATTCTTGTGGGAATTCTTTGGGATCTTGGAGGAGAGGAGGTTGTTCTTCTGGCAGCTCTCCAGTCTGGCAGGGCCACCCCAGGTTCCTGATTTAAATGTGACAAAAGCATGGAGCAGCTCGAGGGAGGGAATTCCCTCCAGCAGCTTCACCTCACTACAGGAAAAAATCGTGGGATTTGGCCGGGGAATTAGAGAGACTTTCAGAATTTCCTTTGGAATCTCCTTGCTCGAGCTGGATGTGGTGAGCCCTGCCAAGCTGTTCAGGTCATTCTTGTGGGAATTCTTTGGGATCTTGGAGGAGAGGAGGTTGTTCTTCTGGCAGCTCTCCAGCCTGGCTGAGCCACCCCAGGTTCCTGATTTAAATATGAGCATGGAGCAGCTCAAGGGAGGGAATTGCCTCCAGCAGCTTCACCTCACCATGGGAAAAAATCGTGGGATTTGGCCTGGGAATTAGAGAGACTTTCAGAATTTCCTTTGGAATATCCTTGCGTGAGCTGGATGTGATGAGCCCTGCCAAGCTGTTCAGGTCATTCTTGTGGGAATTCTTTGGGATCTTGGAGGAGAGGAGGTTTGACCTGAGCTGGTGAGACATCACAAACCTCAGGAGGTTCTTCTGGCAGCTCTCCAGCCTGGCTGAGCCACCCCAGGTTCCTGATTTAAATATAATATAATATAAGCATGGAGCAGCTCAAGGGAGGGAATTGCCGCCAGCAGCTTCACCTCACTACAGGAAAAAATCGTGGGATTTGGCCTGGGAATTAGAGAGACTTTCAGAATTTCCTTTGGAATATCCTTCCCTGTGCAGGTGAGTTGGATGTGATGAGCCCTGCCAAGCTGTTCAAGTGATTCTTGTGGAAATTCTTTGGGATCTTGGAGGAGAGGAGGTTTGACCTGAGCTGGTGAGACATCACAAACCTCAGGAGGTTCTTCTGGCAGCTCTCCAGCCTGGCTGAGCCACCCCAGGTTCCTGATTTAAATATGAGCATGGAGCAGCTCAAGGGAGGGAATTGCCGCCAGCAGCTTCACCTCGCCACGGGAAAAAATCCAAAGCCTCTTTGGAGGAGATGCCCCTGGAAAATGCAAATCCTGCCAGGGCTGTGTGCTCTGCCCAGCCAGGGGGGAGGAACCTGGAGCAGGATCCCCAATCTCAGTTATCCTGGGAGGCTGAGGAGTTCGGGAATTTGTCCTGACCTCAGGATGCCATTGCAGTGTTTGATTTCCCTGATTTCAATCCTCTCCACCTCTCCCCAGGGCTTTGGGAGCACACACAGAGCTGTCCTGCCCTCCCTGTGCTGCCTCTGCCCAGGCTGGGGCTCAGAGCTGAGCCTGGAGCCCTCCAGAGCCTCCCAAAGCTCACCTGGAGCTGCACCAGGAGCTGCACCAGGAGCTTGGCCGTGGCTCCTCCTGGCACCAGCCTCGGGATATTTCTCAGCAATATTTGCCTTGGGACATTTCTCAGCAATAATTTCCTCAGGACATTTCTCAGCAATATTTTCCTCAGGACATTTCTCAGCAATAATTTCCTCAGGATATTTCTCAGCAATAATTACCTCGGGATATTTCTCAGCCATATTTACCCTGAAGTGCCAGAACCGGGAATGTGAGGAGGTGGAATTTTAAAGGGAACAGCAGCAGGGACCAGAGGAGAGGGGCTGAGGCCATGAGCCTGCCCTGATTCTCACCCCCAGACACAAATTTTATTTTGGGGTGGGTCCGGGTGAGCTCTTGTCCATGCCAGCACTGAATAAAAGATAATGAATTCTAGCTGATAAATAAGAAATATTCTATGTAATAAATTCAACAAATTAAATAAAAACTATGCTGAAATAGAATAAATGCTTTCTAAAGAGAATTTTTTCACTGATTCCAACTTCTGCTGCTCAGGCAATGCAGAGCTCCCTGTTCTGGAAATGGCCAGGCTGGGAAATGAACCCCTGGGGATATTCTGCCCCAAAGATCTCCAGGCAGACCGAGGGGGAATGGTTCAAAATGGACAGAGGAGGTTTAGGTGAGATTTTGGGAAGGAATTCTTCCCCAGGAGGGGAAGGCTCTGTCCCAGGTGGCTGCCCATCCCTGGCAGTGCCCGAGGCCAGGATGTCCAGCAGAAAATCTCTGCTCATTCCCAGTCCGTGTGGGATGAATAACCTGGGGGTGAAGAGACTGAAAACTGCTGGGGAAAAGCACGAAACAAATCCTCAGTTGCTGACCGAACAACTAAAGCAGTAGATTGGAATGAAAAGCATCCTCTCGCCATTTTCCCTTCAGCCTCGCTTTGTCCAGCTCCATCAAACTCTTGTTTTGCTGCAGTTACAGGCAGGTACACACAGCCCATCTTTATTGAGAACGATAAAAACAAAAGGAAAAAACACAGAATCCTGCTCACTACAACGTGTTGCCTCCGATTTTTTTTCTCTTCAGGCGACTTCTCAGCGTTGTGATTTCTCAGCTCTAAACAAAGCCCTGGAGTGCTGAAAAGGCTCTGAGTGACAGTGGAAGGGAAGGAGATTCATCACAGCTGTGTGTACCCACGGAAATTTGTGTTTTAAGGCAGACAAGCAAAGGGAAAAGCAATAGTTATCCACCAAAACAAAGCGGTGCCTCTTGAAAGGAAACATCACAGCAAATAGCAGAGATTTGCACTCAGCCAGACATTAAAAAGGAATCTTTTTTACTTAGCTGGAAAAAAAAAAAAGAGACAATCATATGTCTTGATTTGCCGAGCACGAGGAGTTGATGTTGAAAGAAGAGCTGTCAATTTAGCTGAAGACAAGACGTGTCCTTTTATAGCAGTTTTTAAGATGCACTCATGAATTCTGCATGAGCACAAGTGTCCTTGCTGGCTGAGGGAGTGCACATTCCCATCCCAGGCAGCAGGAATTCAATCCTGTTTCAGCAGGGGAGATAAAGAAATAAAGAAATAAAGAAATAAAGAAATAAAGAAATAAAGAAATAAATGTGAGGGAGCACCAGGAGTGGCTCCTCAGAGGAGCAAAGTGCAGGTGAGGGACTCCACCCAGCTCAAAACCTGGCAGCAAAACTGCCCAAAACCAACATGAATCTCAATGTGAAATTGTTGGATTTAATTCCTAAACGTCAGTGAAGAGCTGGGGAAACAGAGCAGCTTTCCAGGAATCTGAGGTGTGGCTTCCTTCCTTCCTTCCTTCCTTCCTTCCTTCCTTCCTTCCTTCCTTCCTTCCTAAATTCCTAAATTCCTAAATTCCTAAATTCCTAAATTCCTAAATTCCTTCCTAAATTCCTAAATTCCTTCCTAAATTCCTTCTTAAATTCCTTCCTAAATTCCTTCCTAAATTCCTAAATTCCTTCCTTCCTAAATTCCTTCCTAAATTCCTAAATTCCTAAATTCCTAAATTCCTAAATTTCTTCCTAAATTCCTTCCTAAATTCCTTCCCTCCCCAGCATTTATTTGCTCCTGCAAATTCCAAAATCAGAGCCTCCCAATCCCTGCTCCTCCCCCGGTGCTGAAAGGTTTAACTGAGCATTCCTGGGAAGGTTTGGCTGCTCGGTTTAATTCCTTCTTGGATATGGAGCTCTTTAAATCATCTCCGCCCTGGACAGTGTCCTGGAAAAGACTAAAGCAATTTGCTCATTAATTAAAACAGAGAACATCATGGTAAAATTGTAATCCTAATGTTAATCCTTTTGTTGTTTGGGTGTTTAGGGCATTGTTTTGTTGTTTTTTAATTAAATTCAACAAACCGCAATCCTCAAACGAGTGAACTTCCAAGATAAAAAATCAGTGACACAAGCTGTGTTAGTCTGGATTTATAGAATGGACATTCTTCTACTCCAGAGTCACAACAAACTGCAGTTTTCTGTGTTTTTTCCTCGTGTGTGTGTGTGCCTAACCTAATTCCCAGTGCTTTATCTCCTGCCCAGGGAAGACACTGCCACTCCCGCCTCACAATGAATTTGTAGCAGGATTAATAAAAAAAATCAGAAATCAACAGCCAGGCCTTGTTTGGTCACGGCACACGTGAGATGTGGAAATCCAGGTGGGTTTGGAATGAGCTTGAATTCCATTTGTGGAATCAGGGAATATCCAGAGCTGGAAGGACTCACCAGGATCATGGATCCTGCCCCTGGCCCTGCACAGACTCCCCAAAATCCCACCCTGTGCATCCCTGGGTGTCCAAATTCCCCTGGAGCTGTGGCAGGTTTGGGAATGTCACCATTCCCTGGGGAGCCTGGGCAGTGCCCAGCACCCTCTGGGGGAAGAGCATTTCCTTGAGATCCAACGTTTCCCTCAAGTCCAACCTTTCCCTGACATCCAACCTTTCCCTGATCTCCAACCTTTCCCTGAAATCCAACCTTCCCGGAAATCCAACCTTTCCCTGACATCCAACCTTTTCCTAAAATCCAGCCTTTCCCTAAAATCCAACCTTTCCCTGACATCCAACTTCTCCCTGATCTCCAACCCTTCCCTGAAATCCAACCTTTCCCTGTTCTCCGACTTTTCCCTAAAATCCAGCCTTTCCCTGATATCCAGCCTTTCCCTGAGACCCAACCTTTCCTTGATCTCCAACCTTTCCCTGCTTTCCAATCCTTCCCTGAAATCCAACCCTTCCTTGAAATCTAACCTTTCCCTGAAATCCAGCCTTTCCCTCACCTCCAACCTTTCCCTGAGATCCAACCTTTCCCTAAAACCCAACCTTTCCCTGAAATCCAAACTTTCCCTGAAATCCACACTTTCCCTAAAATCCAACCTTTCCCTGAGATCCAACCTTTCCCTGTTCTCCAGCCTTACCCTGCTCCCCAATCCTTCCCTGAGACCCCACCCTACCCGGAAATCCAACCTTCCCCTGAAACCTAACCTTTCCCTGAAATCTAACCTTTCCCTGACATCCAACCTTTCCCTAAAATCCAACCTTTCCCTGACATCCAACTTCTCTGATCTCCAACCTTTCCCTGATCTCCAACCCTTCCCTGAAATCCAACCTTTCCCTGTTTTCCGACTTTTCCCTAAAATCCAGTCTTTCCCCAATATCCAGCCTTTCCCTGAGACCCAACCTTTCCCTGCTTTCCAATCCTTCCCTGAAATCCAACCCTTCCTTGAAATCTAACCTTTCCCTGAAATCCAGCCTGTCCCTCGTCTCCAACCTTTCTCTGAAATCCAGCCTTTCCCTGAGATCCAACCTTTCCCTGATCTCCAACCTTTCCCTGAAATCCACACTTTCCCTAAAATCCAACCTTTCCCTGAGATCCAACCTTTCCCTGTTCTCCAGCCTTACCCTGCTCCCCAATCCTTCCCTGAGACCCCACCCTACCCGGAAATCCAACCTTCCCCTGAAACCTAACCTTTCCCTGAAATCTAACCTTTCCCTGAGATCCAACCTTTCCCTAAAATCCAACTTTTCCCTGAAATCCAACCTTTCCCTGATCTCCAACCTTTCCCTAAAATCCAACCTTTCCCTGACATCCAACCTTCTCCCTGATCTCCAACCTTTCCCTGATCTCCAACCCTTCCCGGAAATCCAACCTTCCCCTGAAACCTAACCTTTCCCTGAAATCCAGCCTTTCCCTGACATCCAACCTTTCCCTGAAATCCAATCCTTCCCTGCTCTGCAACCCAAATCCCCCCTGACGCAGCCCCAGCCCTTCCCTGGGTCCTGCCATGGCCTCCAAGAGAAGAACATCTTGACAATCCCAAATAACAAAACGCCACCAAACCCTCAGTGCCTCCACAACACCCAAATTCCCAAAAAAAACCCCACAGGGGCATCCAGGCCTCACCAGCAAAGCTATTCCCATCCCTCAGATTTTCCTGCAGCCTGCAGGGAATGAGGATATCAGAGGTGGAAGAGCTGAGCACTCCAGCACTCCAAACTCCTCTTTTACAGCGACATAAAGCGGTCACCTAATGCGGTGCTATCATCAAATTAAATCATCTCACTTGTCATTTCACACCGGCCCAAGTGGCAGATTAAAAACTGCACAGCAAAATGGAATTTTTCAGAGCGAAGGGAGAGGAGGGAGGTGAAATAAAGGGAGAAGAGGAGGTGAAATATTGGTGTCTGCAGTGTCTGCTCTGTCCTGAGCGCTCGTGGCCATAAACGAGCAGCCCCAGGGGGAGGATTGAGCAGCGCTGCCTTTGGGGCAGGGCAGGGATGCTTTAGGATTTTAGCTTTGGTATTTTCAGGTATTTGTAGCTTTGGTGTGCGGCTCTGGGCTCCATATAAAGTGCTAAAAACCTCTGCTTTCAGCGTTTTAGACAAAACAATTCCTCTCCGTTGGAAAATCCAAGGACACTTGGCTGCCTCAGAGCCCCAAAAGATGGAACCAAGAGTGAATTGGGGGAGCAAGCTTGGGGTGGTTGCCATCATCAGCTGAAGGTGTGATTGGAGGATTAAGGCTCGATCTGGGAATGGACAGAACTTCTCCAATGTGCAGAACTCGTGACTCGCTGTCCATTTTGGGTGGAGCCTCTCAAGTGAGCTCTGTCTGCCCTGAATGCACCTGAAGGCTTTTCATAAATTAATCTGATTTTATTCTCCTCACTTTGTTTAGCCTCTCTTTTAGGTAAGCCCATCACTGCCAACTTTTAATTTAATCTGCACATGAATGAGTGTGATCAGTTCACAGAATCAGAGCTGGGAGGGATCCATAAGGATCCAATCCCTCCCAGAACACCCCAATCCCACCCCAAGAGCATCACCTCGGCTGTGGTTGGCAGCAGATTTGCACTCTGAATTGAAATAATAAAAAATTCCTTGGCTTTCCATCATTTTAGGCAGGATTGTTGTTCTGAGGTGTGCTGGAAGCTGTGACTTTCCTCCAGGAGGGCTCACGTGGGGAGGAGTGTTGGGAATGCCAAGATTCGGATTCTGGAGGTGCTGCCAAGGCACAGCAGGAGTGCGAGGTCAATTTTCAGCTCCAAGGGAAGGAGGAAAACAATGTGGAAAGAAGAAAATAATATGGGAAAGAGGAAAATAATATGGGAAGGAGGAAAATAATGCGGGAAGGAGAAAAATATGGGAAGGAGGAGAAAAATAAGAGGAGGAGAATAATAGAGGAAGGAGGAAAATAATGTGGGAAGGAGAAAAACAATTTGGGAAGGAGGAAAATAATGTGGGAAGGAGGAAAACAATATGAGAAGGAGGAAAATAAAATGGGAAGGAGGAGAAAAATACGGAAAGGAGGAGAATAATACGGGAAGGAGGAAAATTTTATGGGAAGGAGAAAACATGGGAAGGATGGAAATTATAAGGGAAGGAGGAAAACAATATGAGAAGGAGGAAAACAATATGGGAAGGAGGAAAACGATATGGGAAGGGAACTTTGGAGCCAGCAAACCTGGGCAGAGAGGGGAGAAGTCTGTGTTTGGTTCCTTTGGTCAGCAGGAGCTGCCTGGGGATTGGAGCTCTTGGGTTGAATTCTGCGTTCCTGGTGAGGGAGAGGCTGTGCCCTAAGGCATGGGAAACAGTGATGGGGAAAGAGAGCACCCAAATTCCTCTGTACTGCAGGGATCCCAAAAATTACTGAGAACTCCCAAATTCCTCTGTGCTGCAGGGATCCCAAAAACTGCTGTGAGCACCCAAATTCCTCTGTGCTGCAGGAATTCCAAAAATTGCCGAGAACACCCAAGGAAAGGCATCTTTGAGGTGTTCAAACCACTCAAACCTCTCCAGCAGGGAGGGATTCCTGGGAAAACAGGAGGTGGACTGCGGGACTGATGTGGCCGTGGCTAAAATGAATAAAAACAGCGTTTAACTCACCTTGATTAAAAAATTTCATCCCTTTAAGTACAAATTTACTTCCTATAAACCATCCAAAGGCATGGAATGGCCCCGTTGGCATTTCCTACAAACCCCACTGAAATTTGGGATGAGCCACCAAGCTTTTCTCAGCATTTTGATGGCAGAAATTCCTCACTGGGACTTTTTTCGGGATCCCCGAGCCTCGGAAATGAACATTATTGGAGTTCTGAGGGAGAACAAGTGTGGGACAGTCGCGGTTTGTGCTGCTCAGCTTTGATTCAAACCTCCCCACGATGATTATTTCGGAGAGAGCCGCGAGGCGTTCGGGCGTCACTAAATTTAAATTTGGGATGACTCAAAGGGAAGGCTGAGGTGCAGATGGGGAGCAGTGAATCAGGGGAGAATCTTTGGGCACCATCCAACCCCAATTCAGATCCTCCCAGCTGCCAGCAAATGTAAACAACAAAAACGAGGAAAACATCGCGGTTTGAGGCTATGGTTTTTGGTTGTTGAGGTTCTGAGGGAACCTCGCAGATGTGGGAGGTTTTTAATGCTGCATTCCTTAATAATTCCTATTTATGTGATTTTTTTCCCCAAAATAATAGGATTTTGCTTGTAATCTAAAGGAGATGGACTGATTTTCAAGTGTTAAATTAAACACTGACCTTCGATTGACCATCCCTGCACAGCTTTGGGTCTTTTTGAGGTATTTAAGCACCTAAAGAAACACACAGACATAAATTCACAGAATTCCAGGATGGTTTGGGTTGGAAGGGACCTTAAATCTCCTCCCCGTGGGACACCTTCCACTCTCCCAGGTTGCTCCAAGCCCCTGACTAAAGTTGTTTGATTTTGGTGTTTTTTGGGCTGAAGGTATTTATTTGTAGTCATTTTTACAGTCTGGGGTGGTTTGGAAAACCCTGAAGAACATTTATTCTCAATTTTAGGCAGGTGGGCACTTTTAGAAATCTCATCCACAAAGAATTGGATGAAATATTTTAAACCCCAAACCAACCCCACAGCAGTTTAATTCCTGGGGTAAACGTGTGATAATCTCACAGATAATCTTTATTTTAATCTGAATTTCAAGCCACGTTTTCCCCAAGGATTCCATTCTTTTGGCTGAGGCTACAACCTCATAACTTTGGCTCCAGCTGCATTTCCAAATCTCCTTTCCCACACCACAACTATTCCAATCCCAAAAGAAATGAAGGATTATCAATTCAGGCCCCCCAGCCCCACCCCAAATCTCCCTCTCCTTCAGAACCCACCGAGAGCTGCTCGGCTGAGCCTGAAACGCAGCAGCTCAAGCTTTAAAATATCTTTAAAATATTCCCTTTTTTTTTTTTTTTTTGTCTGGCATTGTGTGGGCACAGAAATATCGATGCAGTTGACCACAAGTGCTAAATGGAGAGAAAAATCAGTTTTGTAGTCAGGGCTGAGTGGGTGAATTCGCAGGCTGCAGATGCTTCACTGGGGTGGATCCTTTTAGAAAGGAATAAATCTGTAAAATTAATGCATCCCTAACTTTTAAGGAGAGAAATTACATGCTGGTTTTGTTCAAAGTCTTTCTATTCCCGGTGCTACTTAATTAAGGTGAATTTTTTTCATTAAGAGGAAAAAAAAAAATCCCTTTACAAAGAGGCTGCAGAATATTATAGGAAGTTTATCCTGAGCAGAGGGAAGGACTCAGGATATTGAAGTTAGAAGAATCATTGTTCTTTGGGCCTGAATTTCCCATTTATTGCCTCTTTCCAGAGTGGGAATCTCATTTACAGCCCTGACAGGCAGGAGGTGCCTTTTTGTTCGAAAAGCTTTTCTTTAATTCCTAAAAAAAAAAAAAAAAAAAGGATTTCTTTCATTTTCGAAGTTTCTCCTTTCCTAAGACAACTCCTGTCAAATTTCCAAAGGGAAAAGGGCAAATCCAAGTGCTTTCCATCACACCCCGAGCCTGTATCGACTCTGAGGCTGGAAATCCTAATCAAGTAGAGTGCATTATCAAGTCTGATAAATCTTGCCAGAGCTGGGAATCGATAGGGCCCGCGGCTCTGCGTGTGCCAGGGAGCACAGCCAGCGCAGGAAATGTGATTTTCGGGAAAGGCGAAGGATTCCTGTGCCGTTCTTTAGGGTGAGGGTCTGAGTTATGGCATTGCTGTTGGGGGGAAGGGCTCGGAGCTGAGCCTGGGGTGAAATTAGGGAGGTTTGCACCCCACTTTAGGGGTTTTTGACCCCAGTTTAGGTTTTTTCACCTCAGTTTAGGGTTTTTTTATCCCAGTTTAGGGTTTTTTTCACCTCAGTTTAGGGTTTTGTTCATCCCAGTTTAGGGGCTCTTCATCCAAATTTAGCGTTTTTTCCATCCCAGTTTAGGGCTTTTTCACCCCAGTTTAGGGGTTTTTCCATCCCAGTTTAGGGTCTTTCTCACCACAGTTTAGGGTTTTTTTCATCCCAGTTTAGGGTTTTTTTCATCCCAGTTTAGGGGTTCTTCATCCAAATTTAGGGTTTTTTCCATCCCAGTTTAGGAGTTTTTTCAGCCCAATTTGGGGGCTTTTTTCACCCCAGTTTAGGGTTTTTTTTCATCCCAGTTTAGGGATTTTTCACCCCAGTTTAGGGGTTTTCCATCCCAGTTTAGGGGTTTTTCTATCCCATTTTAGGGATTTTTCCATCCCAGTTTTGGGCTTTTTCACCCCAGTTTAGGGGTTTTTTTATCCCAGTTTAGGGTTTTTTTCACCCCATTTAGGTTTTTTTTCATCCCAATTTCGGTTTTTTCAGCTCTCCCCGCCCAGGGGTACCACAGAAAGCAGCAGCAGGTTTCGGAGGGGCTGTGCTGTCGGATCAGAGGTGTGTCCATGGGGGACATCCTCGTGCCCCATCCCTGACTTTTCCATGTCTTTATTCTCTTTCCAAAACCCCAGCAAGGGCTGAACCCCCAGAGCCGAGGAGGGAAAGGTCACCGATGTCCCTTTGCAGCTCAGGGAGCTTTGGGTCAAACTGAGCAGAGATTTCCACACTCTCAGCCCCGAAGATTTTGGGAATCCCATTGTTCCCCCTGCTGCTGACACATCCCAATGGATTCAACCCCTCCAGGGGCCTTGGAATGTGCTGTTTGTAGGATTTTGGGATGGGGATGAGAGCAGGGCTGGGCTCCTGCTGTGGGGACAGAAACCTTTCCATGGAATGCTGACAATCCCAGAGTTGTGGGGTTGGGATCCCTGATGGGCCTTCCACTGAAGAGCTGGGCTTCATCCTTGGGGTCCTAAATCCTCGTAGGTCCCTCCCAGCTCGGAATATTTCATGGAAGTGTTGTTTTGGGATCAGACCCACTTGGGCTGTTCCAGGGCCTGTGGATGGCATTTTTTCCCAGCTCCATATAGGAATATTTCTGAGAGCGTTTGGACTGTCCCAGGGGCTGTGGATGGCATTTAGATTCCTTCCCAGCAAAATATGGGAATATTCCTGAGGAAACAGAGGTTCCTTCGGTGGGTGTGGGGTGCAGCTCTGACCCCACACCCCTGAGGAGCTGCGGTGATGTCTGAGCAGGGTTTGCCTAAAACAGATGCTGGACAAAGTGAGGAGAATAAAATCAGATTAATTTCTGAAAGGCCTTCAGGTGCACTCAGGACACACAGAGCCCACTCGAGAGGCTCCACCCAAAATGGACAGCGAGTCACGAGTTCTGCACATTGGAGAAGTTCTGTCCATTCCCAGATCGAGCCTTAATCCTCCAATCACACCTTCAGCTGATGATGGCAACCACCCCAAGCTTGCTCCCCCAATTCACTCTTGGTTCCATCTTTTGGGGCTCTGAGGCAGCCAAGTGTCCTTGGATTTTCCAACGGAGAGGAATTGTTTTGTCTAAAACGCTGAGAACAGAGGATTTTAGCATTTTATATGGAGTCCAGAGTTCCACACTAAAATTACAGATACATGAAAAACAGAAGCTAAAAATCCTCAAGGCATCATTTCGAGGAGCCTCCCCTGGCTCCAGCCAGGTGTCCCTGGTTCCAGCCAGGTGTCCCGGTCCATATTTTTGGGGAGAGGCTGCAGATCCAGAGGGACCCCGAGCAGAGGCTCCAGGTGCCCCCACACCACAGCCCCACGGAGCAGGGAACAACAGCCCTCGGCACAGCAAGAGCTCTGCACGGAGTAGGATTGTCTCCTCCTGTCTGAATTCACCTTTTCCTCAGCTGACAGGGCAGGGAGACAGATGCCCTCTCCTCACAAACACGAGCTGGGCTCTCGATACTCTCCAAGAAACAAGAAATTCATTTTTAATCAGCACTTTCTCTTCTTGGGCTTCCCACACTGCCTGGAGCTGGAGCTGAGGGCTGCCGAGGAGCTGAAGGCTTCTCCTGCCTGTCAGGGCTGAAGGAAAATGAGAATCCCGCTCTGGAAAAAGGCAAAAAATGGGAAATTCAGGCTCAAAGAACAACGATTTTTCTTACTTCAATATCCTGAGTCCTTCCCTCTGCACAGGGTAAACTTCCTCTAATATTCTTCCAAAGCACTGAAGTTCTCGTGGCTAATTATTCCTTACTCCTGAACCCAAAGAGAAGCTCCGTTCCTCACAATCTCACATATTCAAATTAATTAGATTTACAGTCCTGACTGGCTGAGCAGCCAGAGATGGAAAATAAGATTCCTACACAAATAACGAATTGCTCAGTCTGCCAATAAAGCAAAGCAGCAGAACTGTCCCTTTCACTCTCACGTGAGTGTCATTGCCACCCTCGCTCCAAATTAATGCTTTTCCCAAGGATTCCGAGGGCCAGCGGGGGACCTGCTTCAGATCTAAGTGGTGAATATGATTTTTAGAATTCAAAAAAATTTTAATCTCCAGGTCAAAGTGGTGTAACCTGCCTGGAAGCCTCAATTTAATGAGGAATGGGCTCATCCCCAATGCTCCTAGAGGTGGAATTTCCTCAGGGAGAGCCTGGGAGGAGATGTGGGTGCTCAGGGGGTGCAGGAGTTGCATTGTCCCCTCACAGCCAGAACAGAAAATCCAGCCCAGAATGGAGGTTAAAGGGAAAAGAAGAATATTTGTGTCTGCCTGGTGGCGTTACCACCAAATAAATATTTCCAAATCTGCCTCAAACCTTCTTCAAGCAGAAGTGTCAACACATCCACAACGAGACAACACGAAAAGCTGAGCCCTGAATTCTGCTGTGTCCCCTCACAGCCAGAACAGAAAAACCAGCCTAGAAGAGGAATTAAAGGGAAAAGAGGAATATTTGTGTCTGCCTGGGGACGTTACCACTGAAATATTTCCAAATCTGCCCCAAACCTTCCTAAATCAGAAGTTTCAACACATCCACAATGAGACAACACAAAAAGCTGAGCCCTGAATTCTGCAGTGATGTCACCACTGAAATATTCCCAAATCTGCCGTAAATCTCCCTCAAACAGAAGTTTCAGCACATCCACAACGAGACACAACATGAAAAACTGAATTCTGCAGTGTCCCCTCACAGCCAGAACAGGAACACGACCACAGCTCTTGGAAAATCCAGCCCAGAAGAGAGGTTAAAAGGAAAAGAGGAATATTTGTGTCTGCCTGGTGGTGCCACCACTGAAACATTTCCAAATCTGCCCCAAACCTTCCTAAATCAGAAGTTTCAACACATCCACAATGAGACAACATGAAAAGCAGAGCCCTGAATTCTGGTGTCCCGTCACAGCCAGAACAGAAAATCCAGCCCAGAAGAGAGGTTAAAGGGAAAAGTGAAATATTTGTGTCTGCCTGGTGGCATTACCACTGAAATATTTCCAAATCTGCCTCAAACCTTCTTCAAGCAGAAGTTTCAACACATCCACAACGAGACACAATATGAAAAACTGAATTCTGCAGTGTCCCCTCACAGCCAGAACAGAAAATCCAGCCCAGAAGAGAGGTTAAAGGGAAAAAAAGGAATATTTGTGTCTGCCTGGGGATGTCACCACTGAAATATTTTAAAATCTGCCCCAAACCTTCCTAAATCAGAAGTTTCGACACATCCAACACACAAAAAGCTGACCCCATGTGAGTTTTGAGAGGTTGTTCTACACAATCAGTCCCCTCTGCTGACATTAGCACAATTCCCAGCCCATGAACCACCTGAGGAGCTATTTTATGATTTTTTAATCCTTCTGGTGCAGCATTTATTCAAGAGGGCTCAGGACCTGGTTCCCTGCAGCCCCAGGGTGCAGATAAAGTGTCACTGTGATTTCCAGGGCGAGTTCTTGGCATGACATCGTGAATGAATTTGGGCCTGGGCGGTCGTTAAAAGGAAAAATGGGAATTGGCTTTTTTCCAGGTGCTCACCTTGCAAGCTTTCAACTTTTAGCACTTCCCAGCTCCTTCTTCTGTTGGGAAAACACAGAAGTGAAAGCAGTTCTTGGTCTGGGACGGGGAGAGCATCACTTCCCTCGGGAAAGGCCACCGGGAAGTGCCATCCCATTGCTCGATGTCACCTTTGGGGATTTTAGTTTCTATTTTTCGTGTATCTGTAATTTTAGTGTGTAGCTCTGGGCTCCATGCAGGGCACTAAGCCCTGTTCTCAGAATTTTTAGACAAAATAATTCCTTTAAAACTCGAGATCCAAGGACACTTGGCTGCCTCAGAGCCCCAAAATATGGAACCAAGAGTGAATTGGGGGAGCAAGCTTGGGGTGGTTGCCATCATTAGCTGAAGGTGTGATTGGAGGATTAAGGCTCGATCTGGGAATGGACAGAACTTCTCCAATGTGCAGAACTCGTGACTCGCTGTCCATTTTGGGTGGAGCCTCTCGAGTGAGCTCTGTGTGCCCTGAGTGCACCTGAAGGCCTTTCATAAATTAATCTGATTTTATTCTCCTCACTTTGTCTGGTCTCTGTTTCAGATAAGCCAGTCAAGGCATCAACCCCACAAAATCTGCTTTTTGGGAAGGAAAATACAGGAATATCCCAAACTCCCACTCTGGTGGGAGATAAATCAGCCATGTTTGGCCAGTCCTGGGATGTGAACCCAACCCAGAGCTGCAGAGTCGATCCCATATAGAATAATTTCCATATCTGTTTATTCCCATCCAGGCACTCACCTTCCAATCTCTCAACTTTCAGCATTTCCCAGGTCCTTCTTCTGCTGGGAAAACACAAAAGTAAAAATGGTTTTTGGTGTGGGATGGGGAGAGCATCACTTCCATCCCTCAGGAAAGGCATGCCCTGTTCCATTGATTTGGTGATTCTATCACCCAACGAAATTTGTTTTTGGAAAGAAAAATACAGGAATATCTCAAACTCCCATCTTGGGTGATAAATCAGCAATGTTTGGTCAGTCCTGGGATGCAAACCCACACCAGGGCTGCGGAGACGATCCCACATGGAATCATTTCCATTTGTGTTTATTCCCATCCAGGTGCTCACCTTCCAAGCTCTCGAATTCACCACTTCCCAGCTCCTTCTTCTGCTGGGAAAACACAGAAGTGAAAGCAGTTCTTGGTCTGGGATGGGAGAGCATCACTTCCATCCCTCGGGAAAGGGATGCCTCATTCCATTGATCTGGTGATTCCATCACCCCACAAAATCTGCTTTTTGGAAAGGAAAAATACAGGAATATCTCAAACTCCCATCTTGGGTGATAAATCAGCAATGTTTGGTCAGTCCTGGGATGTGAACTCATCCCAGGGCTGCAGAGACGATCCCACATGGAATCATTTCCATATGTGTTCTTTAATCCCCAGCTCCACTCAGGCTCTTCCTTTCTTCTGAGGGGCTCTGGATTGGGTGATTGTGATTTCCACCAAATTGGGGGAACGGGCAGGTTTTGTTTTCCCAAAGCAGAACTCTGGGAAAATCCATCAATATTTTATGCTAACCTCAGCAGCAATGATCCATCCCGAGCTCTCTCCCACCCCTGGCTCTGCCCCTCAGTCCCTGCTGGGGCAGGACAGCTCCAAAAGCAGAGCTGCATGGAAATTGAAATATTTTACAGCATTAAGTGGCTTTAATTGAATATTTAATTCAACATAAATGGGGTCTTCCACACCCCAGAGCCCATTTTCCTTTCTGGAGCTGACTTCAGGAATCTTTTTCTGGCAGATCCCTTCTCATTCATCATTCTCGTTCATCACAGAAGAAAATAAAAATGATCCTCAATGAACCAGGCTGGCAGCAGAGCAGACGTGCCGAGGGAGGAGTGCAGGGCCTGGCCAGTTGTAGCAAATAATGAAGGTTTTTTCTTGAACAGAACAGCGCTGATGTCACCGAGGGATATTTTTAATATCGATAACTCCTTCATGCCTCAGCTCCTCCGTCAGCTGCAGAGCCTCCAACCCCAAACACTGCGAGAAAGGGCAAAGCGTGAACCGAAATGAGAGGGAGCCTTCTTGGCAAAAAAATCATCAAACAAAAAACCCCAAACAAGAGCATCAGCAGGGCCAGGATCTTGCTATTTCAGAATTATTTTTAAAGCGGTGCATCTGCCAGGAGACAGCGACCAGCTGGGTGCGAGAGACACTTTTAATAGCTCAATTTTCTGTGGAGCTGCTGGTTTTGCTTGACGTTCAGCTGAGGTTAAATAAAGAGTTTATTTTGTTTTGTTTGAGCAGTGCTCGTGTCTGTGGGCAGGACCTGTGTCAGAAATGAGGCACCGGATCAAAACCCCCCGGAAAGGTGAATTTTAACAGGGCTTGGGATTGTCACCAAAACTGTGGGAAAAACAAAAACCCTCCAACAACATTTTTAATGTTAGAGAGTCAAGGCATTGCTTTATTTTCTGGCCAGGATGGTGTTCTGGCCAGGGTGTGCCACAGAAATCATCTCATCCACACACAGCCTGGCTCTGCAGAGAGAATCATTCTGTGACACACCAATTTTACAGGATTTTCCCCCAAATTTCATACAGTCAAACCCACAGAGATGCATTGTTCCAAAGTTCATTGGTCCAGAGCTGAGCAACCCTCAGTGTTCAGTTTCCATTGGATCCGAATCCCCTCCCCTCCGATGTTAATTAGATCTTCATTTTTCAATTTTCTCCTCAGTCCTTTGCGGGCGAGATGTCTCCAGCTGTGTCAGAGGTGCTCTGGGGTGGATGTTTGGAGATGGCCACCGATGTTCCGTCAGTGTTCCGTGGATGGCCTTGATCTCTCTGGGGATCTTTGGGCTGCTCCACTCTGTCCTGTGCTGAGCTCATCTCCTCAGAGTGATGCTGTACCTCCGAAAGAAACTAAAGAAAATTCCCTTCCCCAGGGCAAAGTCGAGTCAAGCCTAACTGGAGAGACAAAAATAAAAAGTGAGAAGTTATACAAATTTTTTTAACTGGTGTACTTTCCAACATTATCCTCAGCACAAAACGTTGGGCATTTGAAGCACTTTAGGAAGAGCAGAGAGAGGGAAAAAAACATTTCAGAGCTCTCTGGAGTTGCAGGTAAACAACTGGACGTAAAATCTGGAATGCTCAAATGAAAAACATATGAAAAGGGAGAAAAAAGCCCAAAAGCTGAGCAAACCAATCCAGGTTTGCACAAGGGAAAGGCTCCAATGCTGAGTCAGGCTCTCACCAAGGGCACAAATCAGACCTAGCGTCAGTTTTTGTGGCGTTAGAAGAGAAAAAAGTGGCACACAATTGTTGTAATTATTAATATTATTATTAATATCATGCATATGTATATGTATATGTATATGTATATGTATATGTATATGTATATGTATATGTATATGTATATGTATATGTACATTTATATATATTTATGAATATGTATGTGTATATTTATATTTATATTTATATATTTATAGCTACGGCTATAGCTATATCTACATTTGTATTTACAGCTGTATTTATAGCTCTATTTATAGCTATATTTATTTTTATATATTTATTTTTATTTTTAAACATTTTTTTACTTTTATTTTTAATTTTATTTTCTATTTTTATTTTTATTTTTATTTTTATTTTTATTTCTATTTTTATTTTTATTTTTATTTTTATTTCTATTTTTATTTTTATTTCTATTTTTATTTCTATTTCTATTTCTATTTCTATTTCTATTTCTATTTCTATTTCTATTTTTTATTTTTAACAGGCTGCTAAGCCCCAAGAAAATCTCTGTCCCACTGCCCATCCACAGCAACCGAACCCTTCCTGATTTTCCTTCCCAGGGATTAATCCCAGCGAACCACGCCAGGAATCAAGGCGAGGCAAATGACATTTCAGCTAATTAGGAGCCGCTAATCACCCGCGTCAGTCCCGTGGAAAAGCCCCCCTGGATGCCGAGGAAATATTTCCATTTTCTGAGGATGCACTTCGCCCCAAAGGGTAAACAAAGGGAAAGAGAGAGAATTGCTGAGGATTTCTTCCAACACCTCATCCCTGGGAAGGGAAAGCCGATGGGATCAGATCAGGAGTGCAGGAAAACTGTCCAGAGTTATTAAAATCGACATTTAACACAGAATCTTAACTTAAAGCGACAAAAAAACAAACAACGAAACTAAACAGATGGAAAAGAAAAAGTTTCTCACACCAAATCTACAAAGAACGCTTTCACAACGCAGGGCAAAAGGACAAAATACACCCAACAATCCCTGAAACTTCCCCTACAATTACACCACAAATACTTCACTACCATTTGTAGTTGCACTGTTTTAAAATCTTTCTCTTCTTTCTCATGGAGAATAGAGAGAAGTTGCATTCTTGTGCTTTCTCATCTCTTTGTTTTGGTACTGGATGCTCTAGAGTTGTAACCAATCATTATAGGGGTGGAAAAACTATCGACCAATAATTATTAGATCATTAATGAATATATAAAGAAATTTTTGTAAATAAAGTTTCTCTTTTCGCCATCTTGTGTGCTGAGTGCCTGACCTCCCTGCGAGCTTCCGCGAATCTCCACTAATATCAGAAAATCAAAGCAGCAATCATTCTCCATTAAAAACATGATTTAACACTTCTTTTGCCCTTTATTTTCTCCCAGCAGTGGGTATGGGGTCAATCCTGCTCCGAGTGCAAGTGCAGAGCTCAATTAATTAATTATCAGCCTCCTAATTGCCCCCAAGCACTGAAATCCCATCCTTGGAACTCCTGGACTCCATCCTGTCCCTCTGGAACTTTCTCTGGAACTTTCTCGGGAACTTTCTCTGGAACCTCCTTTGTCCTGCACGAAACCAAATCCCCACCCAGAGCTGGAAAGTGCCTCTTGAACACTGATTTTCCTTTGAAAAAACGTTTCATTTCCCAATAAAAGGATTTTTCAACTCGTTCCGTTATCTATCTCTGTATATATTTAAAAGCGGCGTTAATTACACTTTAAATAGTTTCCACCAAATCCTCCCATCCTCCCAGATTGCAGCGTTATCAAGTCAATTAATCCTCGGGCGTTTATCTGGTTTAGGGTTAATTGACACACGGATAAATCTCATTTATTCCCGAGGAAATCAACTCCTCGTGTTCCGCGGTGTGGGGCACTCCTGGCCTGGGGTTTTTAGGGACAACCACCTGTCCTCATTGCCATTCCTCCTCCCTCGAATGTCCATATTTGTGTGTGTTCAAAAATCAGCTGATTTTGAATTATTAAAATGCAGATGTAGTTCTAATATCGATATCCTGAGATGGACAAAGACTCTCTAACTTGTTCAGGTTAGAAAGTGTGTGTTTGTTTGAGCTGCAGGGATAGCTCCAAATGTACAGCTCCAGAGTGACAATGCAACACTGAACTTATTTATCTCTAACAATAATGCAGATTTAGCATAAGCGCCTCCCATTCCCTGCTTTGTACAGAAATTAGCAAAAAAGTCATTAAGCATGGGCAGTTAATTGGGTTGGTGGTCATTAATTTGAGTCTGAGGGCTGCTTTGGATGAAGTAATATGAATCTTCCTCACTGTGACCTTCTTCCCTCGCTGGTTTTTGACAATACATCTGACCCTGGAAAACTCCCAATGCTCTCTTCTGTTGTTTTTAAATTGGTTGCATTCGGACAAAATTTGTAACTGTCTAGGCTCTCCTTTGAACTTCTTTTCTTAAGATTATTAATTGTCTATTCTAAGCACAGCTGAGTAAATATCAAATAATCAAAAGGCTACTCTGCATTTAATCATTAATTTCTTTCTAACTAAGTTCTGCATCTTTTTCTATTCTAGTTGATTTTAACAGAACTAGCTTTTATCTAAAATCTCTACATTTAAGTGTCCAAAAGAAAACCCTATGTTTCAATTTCAGCCCAAATTCCATCACAATTCGGCTTGGAAATGATCCTGGAATGGTTTGGGTTGGGGAAGGACCCTAAATCCCATCCCATTCCCACCCCACCATGGCCAGGGACACCTTCTGCTGTCCCTGGTAGCTCCAAGATGGCCTGGGACACTCCCAGGGATGGGGCAGCCACAGATCTTCAGGAAAAGTGTAATTTTTTGGGAATATTTTGGGAAAAGGGAAGGAATCAGCACTCAAAGCAAAGCCCTGCACCCCACAAAGACTCAGGGCAGGAATTCCGTGTCACATCAACTCCAAAGGGAGGGGACAGGGACAGAAACTGCAATGGAGAGCCCTGAAAAATGCCACAAAACCTCAGGAAAGAGGGAATTCCTGAGGAATTACGGAGCAGATGAGGAGGATGAGGACAAGGACAAGGACGAGGACGAGGATGAGGACGAGGGTGAGGATGAGGATGAGGATGAGGATGAGGATGAGGATGAGGAATGGCTGCAAGACTAAAGAGGCCTCTGATGTGTGAGCAGCTCTTTAGGCTGTCCAGGTTATAATTTTAATTTCTGTCCATAAGGTAACTTTTATTTCTGTCTATAAGGAAATTTTCACTTCTGTCCATGAGGTAACTTTCATTTCTGTCCATAAGGTAATTTTTTTTTCTGTCTATAATGTATTTTTTATTTCTGTCTATAAGGAAATTTTCACTTCTGTCCATAAGGTAATTTGAATTTCTATCTATAAGGTAATTTTCATTTCTGTCTATAAGGTAATTTTTTTTTCTGTCTATAAGGTAATTTTTATTTCCGTCCATATGGTAATTCTTATTTCTGTCCATAAGGTAATTTTTTTTTTTCTGTCTATAACGTAATTTTTATTTCTTTCTATAAGGTAATTTTCACTTCTGTCCATAAGTTAATTTTAATTTCTATCTATAAGCTAACTGTCATTTCTGCCCATAAGGTAATTTTAATTTCTATCTATAAGGTGACTTTCACTTCTGTCCATAAGGTAATTTTTTTTTCTGTCTATAAGGTAACTTTCATTTCTGTCCATAAGGAAATTTTTATTTCCATCCATAAGGTAATTTTTATTTCTGTCTATAAGGAAATTTTCACTTCTGTCCATAAGGTAATTTTTATTTCTGTCCATAACTTTTTCCTCTTTGTAGGAAAAACTCCCTAGAGAGAGAGAGAGAGAGAGAGCCTGGTGCCTTCCCAGGAGGGAAAACCTCTTCCTGCTGCCCTTTGCTGCTCACCTTGACACACAATTTCCCTGTTCCTGGGCACCTCTCCTCCTGGCCATAAATCCACGGAAAATTTACAACCTGGGAGAGGCTGGAGCCATTTTCTGGCACCAGATCTGCATCTCTCTCTGGCGTGTGCATGTGTATGAGCACGACCCACAGCGCCTCTGAATTATTTATACGCAAACAAGTAATTAAAATTTTTATTCTGCCCATTCCGAAGGGTGGAAGGGAAAAAAAAAAAAATCTACTTTATTCTTTCATCAAGGAAGCTGCTGGCCAAGCTCATAACTCTGTCTGCGCGCTGTAAAGAACGCGGTAAGTGGCTCCTCATCAAACACACTTTGCATTTTATGGGATGCACTGAAAACTGAGTGGCTCCGTGACTTCTGCCAATGTCACCAGAGGAGAGCTCGAAACTCGGAGAATCTGACACCTCCCGAGCCTCACATCCTCCCTGGAGCTGCCCAGAGAGGAGATTTCGCCCCATTTCGGGTGAAAGGACTGGGGGTTTTGGCAGATTTTCTCAGCACGCAGAAATTGTTTTGTTCTAGGTTTTTAGGAGTCTATTTTGAATTCCCCGAATCCCTTCACAAGGTGACCATGGAGGGCGAGGAGTTTATGAGCACGAAACCCTCGGATCTTATTTCCATCTCGTTCGTTTCCTCACTTTGTGACCCTGAAAATCACTTTGAATTCAATAACAAATGACACCCTGGGCTGGTGGAAGGAACCAGGTGAGCTTTGGGGTTCCTTCCAACCCACACTGCCCCAGGATCCTAGAACCTGGAAAATATATCATTTTCAGGGATTATATATATATATATTTCAGGTATAATATACCTGAAATATATAATTATAGGATTATATGTTATTAAATTATAATATATATATTATATATTATAAAATAGTATATATATTCTATATATGCATATATATACAAAAGAATAATATATATACATATATATAGTACATATAGTATGTATTATATCTATAATATATAATATATTATATCTATAATAAATATAATATATAATATATTATATATATTATCTATTTTATTATATGTATTATGTATATGATATATAATCATATATATTTTATATTTTTTTTAATATATATACACACACACATATACATATACACACACAAAAGAATACTATTTTCAATATTTCTGGGAAATAAGGAACGCTTTGGAAATCAAACCTTGCAGCTCTGGAGACGCACACAGAATCTTTCAAAAAAAGGCAAAAAAACAAAAAGAAAAAACAGAGCAGAACCAGATCACCAGGCAGCCCAAGAGAAATAAATAAGGTTGGTCAGAAAGTGATTTTCTTCTTGAGATGGGCTCGAGCACAAAATGAGTGAGTCAGTTCTTTGCCCTTCAGATCACAGCTTCCCTCTGGTGATTCTGAGTGTCAGAAAAATTTAAAAAGAGTTAAAAAAATAAAGCCAGAGGCTTGGACAGCACTTCATGCCCATGTTCTCTGGTCTTGTACTGACAATATTTTTTCACTGTGGCAGAATTGAGAAGAAAACGGTTAAGTGCCTGCTCGATGCCAGGGAAACTGAGACACAATGAGGAGCGCAGCTCACCACAAATCGTTCCTTTAATATCAAAATAAAAATCTCTATAAATATCACATCAGCCTCTGGAATTTTCATCGATAGCCCAGAAACAAAAGGCTACAGAAATCGGAGGATGTCTGTGAGTTGGTGGCACACCTCTGTCACACTCCTGGGGCTGTCCCGAGGCTCAGGCCTCAGAGGTTTGGATATTTTGGTATTTTTGCCTTTTACTGAGCCAAACAACAAAAAGAGCACTCAGCATTTAACAGCAGTGCCCCATGGGGAGGAAAAATTGATTTCCAGGGGAGAGGGGAAGGTGTTTCACTAATTCTGCTGTGGCGGAGCCCTGAAGCCCTTGCTGGCTCCGGGAGAGTCCTGCTTTTCCCAGGCCGGGAGGTTTGCTGGGCAATATTTCTCTGCAGCACCGTGAATTCCATCACATCAAAATGTCAGCAGCGCAAACGGAGCCCAGAGAGGCCTTTTCCCCTCAGTGTTCAGCAGGAGAAATGGATGTTTCCCTAAAGAAGAGGTTGCGGCTCTGCTCTCACAGCTGGGCTCAGCTTGGACTCTGCTCCCCAGGGATATAAATCAGGAATTTTGTCATATCCAGCACAGCTGATTTGTTCTCCATGGATAGGAAATGATGGCATTTATATTCCAGTGGATATCCAGGGTGGCTGAGGTGCTCTTCCTGCTGCGATGGGGCTTGGGGATCGTTCCCTAAACCCCAACTTCCACAAACCCCAACTGCCACAAACCCCAACTTCTCTAAATCCCAACTTCCATAAATCCCAATTTCCCTAAATGCCAACTTCCCTAAATGCCAACTTCCCTAAACCCCAACTTCCACAAATCCCAACTTCCATAAATCCCAACTTCCCTAAATCCCAACTTCCACAAATCCCAACTTCCCTAAACCCCAACTTCCATAAATTCCAAATTCCATAAACTCCAACTTCCCTAAATCCCAACTTCCATAAATTCCAAATTCCATAAACTCCAACTTCCCTAAATCCCAACTTCCATAAATCCCAACTTCCCTAAATCCCAACTTCCATAAATCCCAACCAACCCAAAAGATGTGGGATCAGCAACCCCAACCATTGCTGACTCTGCAAACACCAACTTTGGTTCTTCCCTCCACCAAACACTGATTTCCACACAGAAATAATGTGTTTAAAATAAAATACTCACTGCCACACCTCTGTGAGCGCCCGAGGGAGTCACCACCACCTGTAATTCACACCCAATTGTTGCAGAGCTTTGTGGGCAAAGCTGAGAGTGGTGAGGAGAAAATAGCCCGGGAAATTCATAATAAATCAATAAAATAAACCCAGAGAAGGAATAAAGCTCCTCAAGTTAAGTTGGAATGTCCCCCAGCAGATAAATCCTTTTCACCGTGTCTCAATCCCCATTTAATTACCCCAATCCCAACCCCAAACTCTTTAATGAGGTGCCCCAAAATAAATCCCCACCCCAAACCCAGGAGAGATTACAGAATTGTAATTAAAGGGAATTTATATTAATCCAGGAGGGCTAAAGGAAAGGACGATGATTTATGAGCAATATTGCTGGCATTTTCCAGAGGCATGAGAAGCATTAAAAGGGAATTTCTAAAAACTATTATTTAGGAGAGCAGCCATAATTGGAGGAGCAATCCAGGGTGTCTTAAGGGCATTTAGTTCCTCCAGGGGAGATGAACCCAGATAATCTTTGAGGAAAATAAAATCCACATTTGCAACCTTTTTTTTAATGAAAAGGGTGAAATGACTCCAGTAAAATATATCTACTTATTGTTCCAAGTGATTATGAAACACATCAGCAGCTCTAATTTTTGTCTCACTGTGGAAATTTGGTATTTTGGCTAAATTCACTCTTTACATCAATAAGTTAACTGAGAGTTTATTGCAAGTTTGGCAGAAATTTTGGAAGTAGCTAATTGACTAAAGGCCGTTCCTTCAGCAGTTTTTTGAGGGTTTTTTAGTTTTATAACTGTCAGTTTTCCTGGGTATGAATTTAACTGGGATCCCCAAAGGCTGAATTCCCTGGTGGGAAAAGATTTTCCTCCACAAAGGCAAAAGATTTTCCTCTGCAACCAAAGGTTGAATCCCTCCTCTGATTCATTCAGATCTCACATTGTTCCACCCTCCCCTTCACTGCATCCAGAAATCCAAATTATTATTTTTGGCTGTAAATTAACACAAAAATATTTGGGTTTTTTTCCTCTAAACAGAAAAGAGAACCGTGAGCTGGGCAATGAAATAACTTGCTTAAAATATTTCAAGTCCAAGGTTTCACTCGTCAGACACTAAATTGAATTGATGTTCTGGAGGATCTAATTGCTGTTCTTGGGGTTCTAATTGCTGCTCTGGAGAACCTAATTGCTGTTTGGGGGGTTCTAATTGCTGTTCTAATTAGTCCAGACCCCGCTTTGAGCAGGGGGGTGGTGCAGACCATTCCAGAGGGTTCTCATCCTTGGAGAACTTCAGACCTCAAAAGGACGTGGTTCTGAGCTCTTCTGGAGGTTCTAATTGTTGCTCTGGAGGCTCTAATTGCTGTTCTGGAGGATCTAATTACTGATCTAGAGGCGCTAATTGTGGTTCTGGAGGTTCTAATAGCTATTCTAGAGGCTCCAATTGCTTTCTAATTCGTCCAGACCCCACTTTGAGCAGTGGGGTGGTGCAGACCATTCCAGAGGGGTGGATTTTCCATCCTTGGAGAATTTCAGACCCCAAAAGGATGTGGTTCTGAGCTGTTCTGGAGGTTCTAATTGTTGTTCTGGAGATTCTCATTTCTATTCTGGAGGATCTAATTGCTGTTCTGAGAGTTCTAATTGTTGTCCTAGAGGTTCTAGCTGCTGTTCTGGAGATTCTAATTGCTGTTCTAATTAGTCCAGACCCCTCTTTGAGCAGTGTAGACCATTCCAGATGGGTGGAGTTTCCATCCTTGGAGAACTTCAGACCCCAAAAGGACGTAGTTCTGAGCTGTTCTGGAAGTTCTAATTGTTGTTCTGGAGGATTGAATTGCGGCTCTGGAGGTCCTAATTGCTGTTCTGGAGGATCAAATTGCTAGTCCAGAGGTTCTATTTGTCGTTCTAGAGGTTCTAATTGCTGCTCTGGAGATGCTAATTGCCATTCTACAGGGTCTAATTGATGTTCTGGAGGTTCTAATCGCTGTTCTCGAGGACCGAATCGCTAGTCCAGAGGTTCTATTTGTTGTTCTAGAGGTTCTAATTGTTGTTCTGGAGATGCGACTTGCCATTCTAGAGGGTCTAATTGATGTTCTGGGGGTTTTAATTGTCATTCTAGAGGTTCTGTTCTAATTGCCATTCTGGAGATTCTAATTGCCATTCTGGAGGTTCTAATTGCCATTCTGGAGATGCTAATTGCCATTCTAGAGGGTCTAATTGATGCTCTGGAGATTCTAATTGCTGTTCTGGAGGTTCTAATCGCTGTTCTAGATGTTCTAATCACTGTTCTAGAGGTTCTAATTGCTGTCCCGGGGGTTCTAATTGATGTTCTAATTAGTCCAGACCCCTCTTTGAGTACCGGGGTGGCACAGACCATTCCAAAGGCCCTTTGACTCCACCCTTGGAGCTGGAGATCCCCCAGCTCCTCCCCTGCCACCCCCAGTGACTTTTCCAAGATGCACAGAGCAGGATGAAAACAATTCCCACCCATTCCCTTTGCCAATATTCCCATTCCAGCTTCCTGTCCGGCTTGGCAGGTCCCATCCAGCTGGAACATCTCTGACTTTGCCTGGGATATCAAAAATATTCCCAAAATTCCCAAAGTCCCAATCAACGCATCCTGCAGATGACTTTATTGCTCCCTGTTGGGGAAGATGAAATAGGAAAGCCTCATAAATATGATTACCTGGCAAAAGATGCTGAGAATATGGAAACTATAAGTGAGATTGAAATGAAGACAAAGCTTTGAGATACCAAACCCCAGTGACTGAACAACTGGAAAACAATGGTGTGGCCACTGAAGGTAATCTCCTTTTGATTAAACAATTCCCCCTTTGATTAAACAATTCCCCCTTTGATTAAACAATTCCCCTTTTGATTAAACAATCCCCTCTGCTTGCAGACAGCTCCAAGGGTCAGAGCAGACCCTACCAACTTGGCAGAGGGTCCAAAAAGCAGTTTTTAGCATTTAAAATATAACACCATATGGTAATGCAATGACTCTCCTAGGCTGTGTGTAAATGTTGTAGGATTTGTAGCTTGTTCTGGATTGGTTAGTGAAAATTAGAATATTCAGCACAGAAGATGATTTATTGTATTGTAAATGGCAACCACAGCATTCTATTCTATTCTACTCTACTCTATTCTACTTCTATTCTATTCTATTCTATTCTATTCTATTCTATTCTATTCTATTCTATTCTATTCTATTCTATTCTATCCTATCCTATCCTATCCTATCCTATTGTGTCTTCTTTCTCCTCTCTCTCTCTCACCTCTCTGCCCTGCTCTGAGCTGTGTCTGGCAGCTCCTGGCAGCTCCCCTACCCCCATGCCCTTTCACAATAAACCTCATGCTCTAAGACCTTGTAGTTGCACTGTTTTAAAATCTTTCTCTTCTTTCTCATGGAGAATAGAGATAAGTTGCATTCTTGTGCTTTCTAATCTCTTTGTTTTGGTCCTGGATGCTCTAGAGTTGTAACCAATCGTTATAGGGGGTGGAAAACTGTCGACCAATGATTATTAGATTATTAATGAATATATAAAGAAGTTATTGCAAATAAAGTTCCTCTTTTCGCCATCTTTTGTGCTGCCTCCCTGACCTCCCTGCGAGCTTCTGCAAATCTCCACGAATATCAGAAAATCAGAACATCAAGACCTGACTGCAGAGATCTCTCGTCTCTGTCCCGACCGTCTGAAACAAAACCAGGACCAATTCCTACAGCTCCCCTCTCGCTGTAATTAAGCTCAGCAAGAGCAATTAACAACACCTTCAGCGCTCACCCTCTCCGAGTTGTCCTCTGCTCCCTCTCATCTCTCTGAACAGATGGAGTCCTGCTCCGTCACCTTGCGGAACTTTCGCCGGAGCTATTAAAGCCCCAGCAGAATTGGAGCGGGATGAATTAAAGGCAGCAGAAGCTTTTCGTAATTGCTGTCACTGCTTCCCGCTCAAGGTTTTGGGGTTAATGAAGAAAACGTGTCCATGGGAGGATGGGAAGGAAACAGAAAATGTCCTGCTCAGTTCAGCACGTCGTGCAAGAGGGGGAGGAACGATATTGACTTCCAGGGAATATTTTTCCTGCTGTGTTGATACTCCAAAAAACCCCCACGATTCCAATCCCAAAATCCCAGGTCCCCAAAATCAGTCAATAATGAGTTTTTAACTTGAGTTCTGTGACCTTATCAAGGATGGACTTATCAATTGATAACCCCCCGAACCACGATCCCAATCCCAAAATCCCGGGCCCCCAAAATCAGCCAGTAAAGAGTTTTTAACTTAAGAGTTCTGTGAGCTTATCAAGGATAGATTTATCAATTGATAACCCTCCTGAACCACGATCCCAATCCCAAAATCCCGGGCCCCCAAAATCAGCCAATAATGAGTTTTTAACTCCAGAGTTCTGTGAGCTTATCAAGGACGAATTTATTAATTGGTTCCTTCTCCAGTGACACATCAGTGATCAGGACTGGGAGTGCCACAATCCTGCTGTGGTGGGCACCTTGTGCTAGGATTTTTTGTATCAAATCTGGTGAATTGTTGAGTGAAATTATTCCCTCCGTGCCAGCCAGGGGATGGCAGAGCTTGGCCCATGGTCACAACTTGCACAGCTTTGTGAACAGAAGTTTAACTCCCCCACAATGAGAGAAGCTCAGATTTTCATTTATAGGATTTCTCCGTGCTACACTGGAAACCACTAAAGCCCTACTAAAGCCACTAAAACCCTCCTTCCCTCATCCTCAGCATTTCAAGCTCCACTTTGAGTTATAAACTGTTTAGAAACACCAGTGATCCCCTTGGTAAATGTGGATTTCCCACCACTGATGTCTTAAGGATTTTTAGCTTCTATTCTTCATGTATCTGTAGCTTTGGTGTAGTTCTGGGCTCCATATAAAATGCTAAAATCCTCTGTTCTCAGTGGTTTAGACAAAACAATTCCTCTCCGTTGGAAAATCCAAAGACACTTGGCTGCCTCAGAGCCCCAAAATATGGAACCAAGAGTGAATTGGGGGAGCAAGCTTGGGGTGGTTGCCATCATCAGCTGAAGGTGTGATTGGAGGATTAAGGCTCCATCTGGGAATGGACAGAACTTCTCCAATGTGCAGAACTCGTGACTCGCTGTCCATTTTGGGTGGAGCCTCTCGAGTGAGCTCTGTGTGCTCTGAGTGCACCTGAAGGCCTTTCATAAATTAATCTGATTTTTATTCTCCTCACTTTGCCTGGTCGCTGTTTCAGCTAACCCTGCTCAGGCATCACCCCAGCCCTGAGGAATGCTGCTGACAAAATGCAGAATTTCTCTCCCAATTACAGTGGGGCTGATTTCTGATCCGAGGGCTCTGCCAGCGCGGGCAGTGCCAGCCCTGCTAATGAACCCGCGCTCCGTCTGACAGCAGAGTGATGGCACATTTGGAGAACAAGGACCAACAGTTTGCAGGTGGTTTAGGCAGCTATAAAACGTGATTTATAAGGGCTTTTTAATCCTTGTTTTAATTCACCTTGTGGGAATGGGCTATCATAAAGCATCCTGCCACGTTACAAGCACCAAGCTGTCGGAGATGCGGCGTGGCTCGAATACAGGGAATTCTCCAGATTTCAGTGCCATTTGTTTTGTTCCTGCTCCAGCCTCGCTCCCTCCCCGACCTCAGGCCCAGGCTGAATTCCTTGCCATCCTTATTTACATAATTTTAGATCAGAACTGAGGCAGCAGGGGAGCTGGGGCTGAGCTTTGGCCATTCCAGAGCTCGGTCTGGAGCTGAAATCTGGCTATTCCAGAGCTCAGTCTAGAGCTGAGCTTTGGCCATTCCAGAGCTCAGGCTGGGGCTGAGCTTTGGTCATTCCAGAGCTCAGACTGGGGCTGAAATTTGGCCATTTCAGAGCTCAGTCTGGAGCTGAAATTTGGCCATTCCCGAGCTCGGGCTGGAGCTGAAATTTGGCCATTCCAGAGCTCAGACTGGAGCTGAGCTTTGACCATTTCAGAGCTCAGGCTGAAGCTGAGCTTTGGCCATTTCAGAGCTCAGGCTGAAGCTGAGCTTTGGCCATTCCAGAGCTCGGTCTGGAGCTGAAATTTGGCCATTCCAGAGCTCAGGCTGGAGCTGAGCTTTGGCTATTCCAGAGCTCAGTCTGGAGCTGAAATTTGGCCATTCCAGAGCTCAGGCTGGAGCCAAAATTTGGTCATTCCAGAGCTCAGGCTGGGGCTGAAATTTGGTCATTCCAGAGCACAGGCTGGGGCTGAAATTTGGCCATTTCAGAGCTCAGACTGGAGCTGAGCTTTGTCCATTTCAGAGCTCAGGCTGGAGTTGAGCTTTGGCCATTCCTCCTTTTTGCCAGGCTGTAATTGATGCCCAGAGTCACATCCATCTCCCTGCAGCTCCGTTCCTGCTCCACAGCCATGGGCACGGCAGGGACGCTCTCTATCCTGGCTCCACAAACCCACATGGCCCTCAGGGGTCTCTGAACAGCCCTTGGAATGTGCCTGTGATGCACAGGAAAGGGGCGGAACGTGAAATATTGAGTGCAGGCACAAAAAAGGGATGGGTTTTAGAGAGAGAATGACTTCCCTGTGATAACACAAACCATCCTAATTCCCAAGCAGAAATCCAGGGGAGCTGCTCCCTCTGAGCTGAGCCTCGGTTTGCTGGAGGGCTCAGCCTCCTGCAGCATTTTTGGATCATTTTGGATCATTCTGGATCATCACCACCGCTGCAGTCGATTCCCAGGAGGTGCCAGGGCTGCTCTCCTGCCGTGCAAACAGCTTCACGTGGAGGGGATGCCTTGAGGGGCTGACCTAAAACAGAGGCCAGGCAAAGTGAGGCGAATAAAGAAAACTTCCTAAATTTTGAACACTTCCCAAATCTGGGGAGGAGAAAGTTGTTTTGCTGTGGTTGGGTGGACAATTCCAAAGGCCAATCCCCCCTGACACACAGCTGGAATTCTGTGTATTATTCCAGCTCTGGACCCGCACAGCAGCCATGGGAAGTTTGTGTTGTTAGGAATAAATAAATAATATTCCTGCTGGGAAAGGTTATTATTCTGCATGGAGAAGAAATGAACCACTTTTTCATTTTGAAACTTCCTAAATTTTGAACACTTCCTAAATTTGGGGGGGAAAACGTTGTTTTTCTTTGGTTGGGTGGACAATTCCAAAGGCCAATTTCCCCCAAAACACAGCTGGAATTCTGTGTATTATTCCAGCTGTGGAGGTACACAGCAGCCACAGGAAGCTTGGATTATTTTGGAATAAATAAACAACATTCCTGCTAGGAAAGGTTGTTATTCTGCATGAAGAACAAGTGAACCATTTTGTCATTTTGAAACTTCCTAAATTTTGAACACGTCCTAAATTTGGGGAGGAAAAAGTCATTTTACTGTGGTTGGGTGGACAATTCCAAAGGCCAATCCCCCCAATAATTCTGTGTATTATTCCAGCTGTGGAGGTACACAGCAGCCACAGGAAGCTTGGATTATTTTGGAATAAATAAACAATATTCCTGCTGGGAAAGGTTATTATTCTGCATGAAGAACAAGTGAACCATTTTGTCATTTTGAAACCTCCTAAATTTTGAACACTTCCAAAATTTGGGGAGGAAGAAGTCATTTTGCTGTGGTTGGGTGGACAATTCCAAAGGCCAATCCCCCCTGACACACAGCTGGAATTCTGTGTATTATTCCAGCTCTGGAGCCACACAGCAGCCACGGGAAGGTTGTGTTGTTAGGAATAAATAAATAATATTCCTGCTGGGAAAGGTTATTATTCTGCATGGAGAATAAATGAACATTTTGTCACCAGGAGGAGGAGGGAGCAGGTGGAGAACTCATCTGGTTTGTGGCTGCAGGGCACAGCCGAAGACTCCTTTTTATTAATATATTTATTATTAGTTACTATTACAACCTAGTTCTTTTTTAATTATTATTATTATTGTGCTAAATAACTCCTTTTTTTCATTAGCAGCAATTCCCCACATTTGTCAGCATTTATCAGCACTCCTGAAATGCAGAACCTGCCCTACTCTGCTCTCCTCCAAGCCAAAGGGTCTCATGTTCTCCATAAATCGAGAGGGATGAGGAAATCCCTCCTAATTCCCTGCCGTTCCATAAATCTCATTTTAGCTTCCGAAGGGCCAGGAAGTCGGGAGAGGACGAGCAAAGGGAAAGCACGAAGAAATCAGAGGTCACTTCAATTACAGCTAATTAACCTGCAGGTAATTAATTGGACACCCAGATCCACGCACACCCAGGGCTTTTGGAGCTCCATTCCCTCCCCAGGACAATTCCAGAGCGGTGGGAACCCTGTCCTGGTCCCCGAGGGTGGCAATGGGAGCAGGGGACATCGGCCAGAGCCTCGGAATTGTGTCCCCAAGGGAGCCGAGGAGAATTCAGGGTGGGAACTGCGTTCTGTCTTTGAGTTGAAGCCACGGGGCTGAAGGAATTGAATTGCAGAAAGCAAAATTCAAAAAAATTGGATGTGTAAGGAAAGCAGAGCTGTTGGAAATGGGGCATTTCTCAGTTTCTTGTCAAGACCTGAAAGGAATCATAAAATTATGGGATGGTTTGGGTTGGAAGGACCTTAAATCCCAACAGTGCCACCCCAGGGACACCTCCCACTGCCCCAGGGTGCTCCAGCCTGGCCTGGGACACTCCCAGGGATTCTCTGGGAATTCCATCCCAGCCCTCCCCACCCTCATTCCTCCCCAAAATCCCATTTCAATCTCCCCATTCCCAGTGGGAAGCCATTCCCTCTGTCCTGTCCCTCCATCCCTCATGGTTTCTCTCTGTCTCTTGTCCCCTCCAGGCACTTGAAGGCCACAACGAGGTCACCCTGAAGCTTCTCTCCTCCAGGCTGAACAAACCCGAGGCATTTTTTACCTCCAGGTCTCAAAAGAAAAGCAAAACTCACAGCATTTTTGCACATTTTTTCTGCCAGCCAGCACAACTCTTTGCTGTTTGCAGCTTTATAGTTGAAAAAAAAAAAATCCCTTTTCTCGTATTTGTTGCGTCTACAAGTTCTGCTCTTCCCTGACACTCTGACAAGGCCCCATGATAAAAAAATTTTTTAAAAAAACTGAATCAAGGATGGGATCTCTGCAAGTTTTATAGCTCTGCCAAGTTTCATCAAAACAGCTCACCCAGGGGACTGGCTGGAGAAATAGAACAAAAAAAAAAACCTCTCTCACATTTCTCAAAACCTGAATGCCACAAAATACATCTTCGAGTACCCAATCTGAGCCTGAAGCTCAGCCAGGCATTAATTCCAGCGCAGAATTTATATCACAAGTCCAAACCTCAGTCCAAGAACCTTCAGCACTCTCGGTGATCTTTAAACTGCAGATGTTCAGACTTTCCAAGGCTGCAGGGAAGAGCCCAGGCCCTGCTAAAGCCTCTGCTGGTTCTGGTGATGTTTTGTTGGAGATAATTTAATGGGAACAGAGAAACAGAGAACAGAAATCTGTTTTATTTTAGGGTGGGAGGATGGGGGCAGGAGCTGACTTTGAAATGAAACCTTCCTGCCTTTAGGAATATAAATTGAATAATGGGGAGATTTTCCTGCAACAGAGGAACAAACTTTATTTCATTTTGCTTTGTCTTCCCAGAGTGGTTCCAAAGACTCTCCAGGGTGTGATTTTTAGAAGGAATCTCCACTTGGGGTGGGCAGGTTCATTGTTAAAACAACACAATAAACTCCAAGAAGTGTTTGTTCTGCAGACATCTCTCTAACACAACCACGGCAGACTCTCAGAGCCGTTTTTTCTCCCCATTTTTGGCCAATCCCTGGAATTTTAACACCAATTAGGTACCTAACAGCTGCTCCCGTGTGAGCAGATTGGAGCAGACAGCTCCACTCCCCGAACCATCCGAGGCAGAAGATGTTCTGTCCTCCTCATGTTGCTGTGCCTGCACAGTGCCCCCAGCCCCACTGACTCATCCATCTCCTTTGTTTCCATCTCCACGACCTCATTAGGAGCTCAACTTTGGGGTTTATTTATAGCCGGAGTTAATTTATTTCATTAATGACTAAGACAGCAGGACGCGGCCGAGCGTCTCCGACGGAAAATTAAGAACTTCCATTGTGACCTGCATTATCAAAAAGCTGCTCCAGCCTGGAGACTCAACACCTTGGAGGAGCAGCTTCCACTCAGTTCCGTTCGGATTTATTTCTGGATGATGGAAATCCCATTCCATGTCAGCGCACACGCGAGGGGAGACGGAGCAGCTAAAAACGACGACGACAATCGCGGCAGATCAGGCTGGCCCCGAGTGACGGCTCTGAGGCCCAGAACAGAATTTCCGTCTCACGAAAAGATGGTTTTCATTTTCCAATGAGGTGTGGATCTCTGCCAGAGGTTGGGATGTGGGACGGTGGACACAGATTTGCAATGCTGAGCACAGGTGTCACCAAAACTGTGGGAAAAACAAAAACCCTCCAACAACATTTTTAATGTTAGAGAGTCAAGGCATTGCTTTATTTTCTGGCCAGGATGTTGTTCTGGCCAGGGTGTGCCACAGAAATCATCTCATCCACACACAGCCCGGCTGTGCACAGAGAATCATTCTGTGACACACCAGTTTTACAGGATTTTCCCCCAAATTTTATACAGTCAAACCCACAGAGATGTATTGTTCCAAAGTTCATTGGTCCAGAGCTGAGCAACCCTCAGTGTTCAGTTTCCATTGGATCCGAATCCCCTCCCCTCCGACGTTAATTAGATCTTCATTTCTCAATTTTCTCCTCAGTCCTTTGCGGGCGAGATGTCTCCAGCTGTGTCAGAGGTGCTCTGGGGTGGATGTTTGGAGATGGCCACCGATGTTCCGTCAGTGTTCCGTGGATGGCCTTGATCTCTCTGGGGATCTTTGGGCTGCTCCACTCTGTCCTGTGCTGAACTCATCAGACCTCACCTGGCAGAACAACGTCCTGGAAAGAAACTTAAAATTCCTTTTCCCGGGGTACAGACAAACAAAGTCTTTGACTGAAGTTATACAAAATTTTCAAACTGCTGTGTTTTCCAACACAGGCACAGCCCTGCTGCCCTTGGATGTCATGAAGAACGACTTCTGCTCCTCTGGTGAGGATTGGGAATTATTTCTGCTCAAAGGTTTCCATCTTTATAAAACCTGATGCACGAACACCAATCAGCTCCCCCCAAATGATCATTAGCGCAAAACGAGTTGAAAGAAAAAATTCCAGAAATTTAAAATAAAGCCTTTTATTTTAAAAAACCCCAAAACTCCCAAGTCCATAAATACTGTGTGACATAATTTTTTCGAGGTTCAACTCATGTCCTGTCCCCACCTGCCTACCCTCGTTTGAGACAAAGGATCTCTGCCTAAAACATTTACCCAGAGAGAACTAATTAACTCTCCACTTTCATTAGTGAAAAATAATACCAGAGTGAGCTTGAGCGAGAATGATCTTAAACAATTAATGTTAATTGCTTGTGCTTGTATGAAAGACCTTGACAAATTCCCAGTCATGGTTTATCCTCCTCCAGGAGTGCTGAGTGTCCTCCTCGGGCTTTGGGGGGGGGGATGGGGTTAACCCCTAATTAACCATTTGAAAGCCAATTAATTGTGTGTGTGAAGAGGGGAAAAGGAAAAAAAAGGACTTGATAATAGTGGTAAAGTACCCAGAAATTGTTTTATTTCTTCCTGAATTATTTTAATGCATTTAACCCTAATTTTTAAAAAATCCTAAAAAAAACCCCTTTATTCTAATTTATTTATTTTAATGCATTTAACCTTAATTAAAACAAACCCCTAAAAAATTTCCTTATTTAATTAATTTATTTTAATACATTTAACCTTAATTAAAATGAACTCCTAAAAATTTTTTTTTTATTTTTTATTTATTTATTTGAATGTATCTCACCTTAATTGAAACAAATCCCTAAAAAAAAAATCTTCAGCTACCAGAGCTTTTCTCAGCCAACATTTTAAAGAAAACATCAAATTTCCATGGAATATAAAGAGTGAAAGGCACAACTTTGGCCTTTGGGTTCCTCAACATGGAAATCTTTTTGGTATTCACGTGAACACAAAATTCCAGCTGTTCCTGGACTCAGTGGTATCGAGATATTGAAGCAGCACACAGATAATAATATTTCACTGAGAAATTCCTCATGGCCTTTCTGTTCCCTGCCTGCCTAATCCGTGGTGAAGACCGAACCCCACGAGTCCTGGATGATCCCAAAAATCCCCAGAATTTCCCTGCCAGGAAATGGAGAGGTTGACAATTTCCTTTTCTCCTTGGAGTTGCAGCAGAATAAAAGCTGAGTTTGTCCCAGCTCCAGCTCCTCAGTGAAAATAAAAGTGCCAGGATGAGGGAAATCTTATTTTTGGGAAGATCCAGGAGCTGCCTGGGCAGGATTCTGCTTGGGAAGCTCCTGCAGGATCTGGCACAGGCTGATTCCAAATCGTGGTGTGTTTTCCTCTGGGAAAGCAGAAGTTGGGATCTGAAGGACCTTTGCAGGAATTTGGCTGCAAAGCACAAAAATCCCAAATTGTTTGGGATGTTGATGGTGGGAATCCTGAGAAAGGGTTGGTCAATAGGTGACTCAAGGTAACTATTGAGAGACAGAATATGTGAATTCTAAACCTAGGAGAACAGAATTCCCTTAATCTTGTCAAGATCAGAGGGACAAGAATCTGTTTGAGGCCAGCACAGAAACCCTGAATCACCCACCAAGGACTGCCCATGCTCCAGAGAGAAAGGGGAAAAGTGCACTGTGATGAAGACTACAGATCTTCATCACGAGCAGACCCCAGAGACCACCAGGACACACAGCATGGCACACTGCTAATGATATTAATGATTGCTGAGAAATGATTTGTATAACCACTCCCATCCCAGGGAATGTGATGAATATTCATGAGTGTTACCATAATATTGTGAGTTGGCAGTGCCGGGTGTGTGTGTTTGGAGGAGTGAATAAAGCAAATCCCCACTGCTCTGACTGTGTCTCTGAAGGTCTCTGGGCCTGCTTGGGGCCAATCAATCCCAGCAGGAATTCAGCCCAAGGTGCAGTGAGCCCCTCAGGATCCAAATTACAGCAGGGAGGGGAAAATTCTCCCCAGATCCTCCCTGGAGATGGTCAGGCTCTCCCCAGCTCAGCAAGGCCATCACCTCCAGCTCAGAAATTCATCAAATCACAGCATCATGGAATGGTTTGGAATAGATCTCCCCAAATCCAGCCCTGGAGGTGTCAGGAGCTCCCCAGCTCAGAAATTCATCACCTCCAGCTCAGAAATTCCTCAAATCACAGGGTCATGGAATGGATCTCCCCAAATCCAGCCCTGGAGGTGTCAGGAGCTCCCCAGCTCAGCAGGGCCATCACCTCCAGCTCAGAAATTCATCAAATCACAGCATCATGGAATGGTTTGGAATAGATCTCCCCAAATCCTCCCTGGAGGTGTCAGGAGCTCCCCAGCTCAGCAGGGCCATCGTCTCCAGCTCAGAAATTCATCAAATCACAGCATCATGGAATGGTTTGGGTTGGAAAGGACCTGAAAGATCTTCTCATCCCAATCCTGCCAAGGGCAAACTTTAGAACTTTAAGTTTCCATTTTATGTTTAATGTCACTTTCAGGACGAGCTGTGCATTAAATAAAATTACGTTATTTGACAAATGTGGTCACCTTCAAGTTGCTCTTTGCTTTGAACACTACTGGAAGCATTGGAAACACATTCTGGTGGAAAAGAGCTGGAAATTCTTAGGAAAAAGTCGAATTAACAGAAAAAAAGCCATAAGGATTCTTGTTTATGAGTCCCACAGTCCTTTAAGAAGCATCATTTTATACATGTAAAGAAAAATGGCAGAGGAAGGCAAATAAAAAGATTTGCCGAGTCACACAGCAGGGAGTGTTATTAATAAATAAATTCCATTATTAATAAATAATTGCTGATATCAATAAATAATTGCTGATATTAATAAATAACTTTATAAACCCAAAGAACATCCCCAGATTTGAAAATTCACAAACTTCCTCAGCTGAGCAGTGGCAGAATTTTTCTGGATCTGATGTGAAATCCTCCTTTCCCTCAGAGAATAGGTGACTCCCACCTGGAATTGCACCAACCCCTGCAGGGGATGCCCTGGAGCATCACAATTCCCAGAATATTTCCCAGAAATATTCCAGCAGCAGCAGCCCAGCCGAGCTGCCCAGGGTTGAGTTTTGGCTCCTGAAATCTCCCAGCTGAGGCTGCAGGACGTGCTGGTTTTGGAGGCTTCTTCCTCTCCAAGATGACATTTTCTACCCCAATTCCTTTCTCTGCGTCACGGAGGATTTGGGGCTAAAATAACCATTCCTTGGGATGGCTTAAAAGCTGATTTTTGTGCTGGAAGGCACAGGCAGCAGGAGCAGGTGACACTGCTGGGCTGCAGTGACCCAGGGCTCAGTGTCTCGCTGCTTTTGACGCCTGAAGATTTCAGCTTTTCCCCATTTTTCGTGCATTTCCAACTTTGTGAACTCTTAATATGTGGTTAGATAGCTCCTGCTATTTGTCCTACTCTTTCTCTGAGATTTTAGAGTGCTGATTTAACCTCCTAACACATTCCTGAAATCCTATTTAGCCTTATTTTCAAGACCAGAACCTACAAGAAGAGCACTTCATTTTCCAGAAATTCTGTTTGGTCTTATTTTCAAGACCAGAACCCACAAGAAGAACATTTCATTTTCCAACTGAAATCTGAGAAGACGCAACAAGAAATGGAGCAAGGAAACCCCTGGGCCTATTTGGGTGGGGCAGAACCCGGGGGAAAATGACTTAATCAACTTCTCTTCTAATTGGACAAACGTTTGTCAGACCCTGGGATCACATAACCGCTGGATTTCGTGGATTTTTCTCCAGGAAAAATCTTATTTGGGAGCCCCTGGGTGAAGCAAAGCGTGGAAAAATGAGGATGCAGAGATTGAACGTCACCTCCATCCCAAAATCTCCCTAAAGGAACTTCCCTGCCTCACATTGATCCCATCCCTCATTAGAGGGACGTTTTTAAAGCCACTGAAGAACGCCTCAAAAGGAGAGGATTACCCCAAAGAGGAAAGACAGGGAATTAGGTATTAAAATGCAAATTTGTTTTAATGCCACATCAAAGTTCCTGGGTAATAAAGCCCAGGGATTATCCTGCATTACGGATCCCGCTGATTGTACAGAGCCTTTTTTTCTGCCTCAAAACCACTTCCTGTACATCCCCAAACGGATCAGGACAGGCCTCCTGCTTTGGCCGAAGGCTCAGATTTAGCCCAGACTGTCTCAACAGTGCTTAAATTTAATATCGATAAATTTAATAGTGATAAAACCCAGTCCTCCACAGCCCCCATTACTTCATTGAAGAAGAGAAATTTAAAGAAGATAATTCCTGCGAGCATGAGCCCAGGAAGGGCCTGGTTTTCACCAGAACAATCCATCAGCTCCGTCCCAGCCACTGGAAGGTTGTTTTTTCCATGGCATCTGTTGGAGTAACACAGGAATTATCACGAGAAATGGAGCTGGACTGAGGCTGCTTGGGGACGGCAAGGACAGGGTGGAAAAAAGAGTGTCCAGAGCCCACCTGGCGCCTGGCTGGGAGCAAACCCCTCAGCTGGAAGGGAGATTTGCGTGGAAATGGAAAGGGAAACTTCAGGTTCCACAGAATCCGTGTAGATTTGGGAAGGGAACCTTCAGTTTGTATGGAATTAATTGGGAATGATTGGGAATAAATTCCTCAGCTGGAAGGGAGATCCGTGTGGAAATGGAAAGGAAACCTTCCATTTTCACACAATCCACGTGGAAATGGAAAGGAAACCTTCAGTTTGTACGGAATGAATCCTTGATTGGGAACGAACCCCTTAGCTAGAAGTGAGATCCATGTGGAAATGGGAAGGAAACCTTCAGTTTGCACAGAAGGAATCCTTAGTTGGGAACAAATCCCTCAGCTGGAAGGGAGATTTGTGTGGAAATGGAAAGGAATCCTTCAGTTTCCACAAAGTCCATGAAGAAATGGAAAGGGAACCTTCAGTTTCCACAGAATCCATGTGGAAATGCAAAGAGAACCTTCAGTTTGTACAGAATGAATCCCTGATTGGGAACGAACCCCTTAGCTAGAAGTGATATCCATGTGGAAATGGGAAGGGAACCTTCAGTTTCCACAGAATCCATGTGGAAATGGAAAGGGAAACCTTCAGTTTGTACAGAAGGAATCCTTGATTGGGAAAGAACCCCTCAGCTGGAAGGGAGATCCATGTGGAAATGGAAAGGAAACCTTCAGTTTCCACAAAATCCATGAAGAAATGGAAAGCGAACCTTCAGTTCCCACAGAAGGAGTCCTTGGTTGGGAACAAACCCTTCAGCTGGAAGGGAGATCCATGTGGAAATGGAAAGGGAACCTTCAGTTTCCACAGAATCTGCGAGGAAATGGAAAGGAAACCTTCAGGTTCCATGCAATCCATGTGGAAATGGAAAGGGAACCTTCAGTTTCCACAAAATCCATGAAGAAGTGGAAAGGGAACCTTCAGTTTGTACGGAATGAATCCTTGGTTGGGAACAAACCCTTCAGCTGGAAGGGAGATTTGTGTGGAAATGGAAAGGAAACCTTCAGTTTCCACAGAAGGAGTCCTTGGTTGGGAACAAACCCTTCAGCTGAAAGTGAGATCCATGTGGAAATGGAAAGGAAACCTTCAGTTTCCACAGAATCCGTGAGGAATTGGAAAGGAAATCTTCAGTTTCCCCCAAATCCGTGAGGAAATGGAAAGGGAACCTTCAGTTTCTTCAAAATCCATGAAGAAATGGAAAGCGAACTTTCAGTTTCCACAGAAGGAGTCCTTGGTTGGGAACAAACCCTTCAGCTGAAAGTGAGATCCACGTGGAAATGGAAAGGGAACCTTCAGTTTCCACAGAATCCATCCAGATCTGGTGCTGGCTTAACTCTTGCCTAATATAAAAAAACTCCTGCAACAAGTGTTAAAATATTAAAGTAAAAAGCAGGTCTGTATTGGATGAGTTCATTAACAACTCGAAAACAGCTAAACTGATGGATTCTGAATAAAATCTTCATTTATAGATACTTTAATCGCTAAAATAGACAGGTTGTATTAATTTACCCAGAGGTGGCGTCAGATGACTCTCACCTTAATGAAATTAAATATTTCTGTAAACCTGAGCCCCTCTCTGCCTCAGTTCTTTAAGCAAGCAGGAATAATATTCCCAGCACAAAAAGCCCATGCATATCCCTGCTGGACAGATTTTTGTACATAACCTCAGGAAAACAAAATAAATTCATGAAATAGAGGCCTTGCAAATGTAGAGAAAAATGCTGAGCAAGCAGTTTTTGTCCTGCTTCCACTTCGAAACGGCGAAGATATTTTTGGCCCAAACACATCATCCTGTTCCAACACATTGATTTATTCAATTTGATGAAAATGGAATGGCCAGAACATAATTAATGGTTGAAACTCTTTCTGTTTAACAAATTGAAATACTTTGAATGCTAACTAGCCATATGTAAAGCTCATCAATATTAATGGCACTTTCTGAAATGTATCATTTATTCTTCGCGGGCAGAAATAAGTCTGGGTTTGCTGAGGCATGGAAACGATCGGAGAGGAATTCACAGAGGTTTCTAAATCTCTCAGAATCCAAAGTTCTATTTCAGAACTGGATTTTCTGAAAATCTCAGGCATTTTTGTGCAGTGTGGATGCCCAAACACCTTCCAAAAAGAGCCTTCGTTCCTGAGTTTGTAATAAGACACAACAGGAGAGGTCTTCAAAAGCCAAAAAAAAATCAGAGAAGGGAAACTCAGACTCTCAGATTGTAAAAAAAAATATTAATTATTATGAAATAAGAGGAGGTCAATGTTAGAACCCAATGCTGAGCTATTCATAGATCTGCCTGTGGGATCCACACTCCCAAATTTCCTTGCAGGGAGAGGTGAACCCTGCAAAGAGTTGGATTTCAATGCTCCTTGGCACACAATTTACCAAACTACAAAGTCCTGTTTGCAACAGGAAAGGCCCAGACAGTGAGGAGAACACAAAGAGCAGGAAATGAGGCTGAAGGGGTGGGAGAACTGAAACCCCACCGAAATAATCCCAAAGCTGAGGTTGTGCCAAAACATCCCCACCCCAAATGCTGCTCCTCAGACACGACCGAAAAGGGAAATTTCACCAAGGTCCATTGGAAAAAAAACAGTAAAATCAGTTTATTCCTTTTCTTTTGTCACATCCTGCCCAGCATGTGAAAAATGACACCGAAAATGAGGAGGCCACAACCCGGAGATCAAGATTTGCCTGATGAAAAGAGCAGGGTTTTGTCCTCATTAACAACCCCAACTCATTTGCATATCCGCAGGTGCAGCCCTTAGACATCCTGTCCATGGCAAAGGCACCGAATCGACATCACAATTAATTACTCAGCTCCTCACAGAGTAAAATACAAATTATTCAACATCATGTGAACTCCTTGAGGAGTCACAAACCGACTTTTCGGAGATTTATTCACCCGGTTTTGCCATTAAGCGGAAAGTTTGCTGTTGTTGGGGTTTCCACTTTGAATCTCTCCCACCTCCGCTGTTTATCCGATCCGATTTATGAAGGGTGAGAGGAGCACAAGTCATTAAATCACCTGGAGGTGCTCCCTGTTTATGAGGCAATAACCATTTTCCTGCGCTGATAAATCCCCGGCTCGCAGCTGAACATTTATTAGCCCGAGCCGCGGTTATTGTTCAGTTAATTGGAAGAACCCTGAAGTTGTTATTATAATGAAACTTCCCGTGATTAAAGATTGGGGAGAAATCATCTGTTTGAAATGAGGAACTGAGGGGTTTGGGTAGGGACATGTGAGGAGTTCCAGCAGCAGAGGGAAGTGGGGGAATTGGGGCTCATTCCAAGACCAATTTTTGGTCATATTTGGCATGGAATGGCCAATTTTTGTGCTGGAAATGGAATTTTTGAAATGGAATTTTTGTGCTGAGCAGACAAAAGCACTCATCAGCCAAATCTCCTTCTTTCTTCCTCCCCTGAACGCCACGGAGGCCATCAGATATCGAGAGAGGAATTTTTGTGTGAAATGGAGGGACAAGAATGGACGAATCCAAGGTTTGCCCCATCCAAGAGAATCCCAGGGTGGGAGGAGCCTCTGGAGATCAGCCCCACAGAACCGCTCTGATCACAGGGAATTCTGACTTCCTATCGATATTCCTAATGAGTAGGGTGATGGGTTGTGACCCAATTGATTTGATTTGGTGCAGAGGTTTTGGGGAGAAATCACTGAAATTGGGTGTAGGATTAGCTGTCTGTGGGATTTAGTGGTTTGTTCCGGATGGTTGGGACGGAGACAAGAGATCTCTGGAGTTTGGTCTTAGAGCATGAGGTTTATTGTGAAAGGGCGTGGGGGTAGGGGAGCTGCCAGGAGCTGCCAGACACAGCTCAGAGCAGGGCAGAGAGGTGAGAGAGAGGAGAAAGAAGACTCGAATAATGCCATGGTTGCCGTTTACAATACAATAAATCATCTTCTGTGCTGAATATTCTAATTTTCACTAACCAATCTAGAACAAGCTACAAATCCTACAACATTTACACACAGCCTATGAGAGTCATTGCATTAGCATACGGTGTTAGATTTTAAACTCTAAAAACTGCTTTTTGGACCCTCTGCCGAGTTGGTAGGGTCTGCTCTGACCCTTGGACCTGTCTGCAAGCAGAGGGGATTGTTTAATCCAAAGGGGGATTGTTTAATCAAAAAGGGAATTGTTAATCCAAAGGGGGATTTCCTTCAGTGGCCACACCATTGTTTTCCAGTTGTTCAGTCACTGGGGTTTGGTATCTCAAAGCTTGTCTTCACTTCAATCTCGCTTATAGTTTCCATATTCTCAGCATCTTTTGCCAGGTAATCATATTTATAATGTTTTCCTATTTCACCCTCCCCAACAATTGAGGGTGAGCTCCCTCAGCTCCCCCAGCTCCTCTGGAGCTCCCCAAACCAGGCCCACGAGGGCAGGAATTAAGGCTTCATTTGGAAAAATACATCCATAAAATATGGAAATAGAGAGGAAAAAATTCCAGTAACAACAATGGGATCTGTTTTGGGATGACTTCACCCAGCCAAGTGCTTGGCTGGGGAGCAGGAAGCTCCCTCCACATCTTCCATGATTTTTTTTCTCCTCAAAATATGAGGAAGCAGCTTAACCTTGAAAATACCACTGAGCTCACACACACACAAAAGTAGTTTATTCAGAAAGTGGTAATTAATTTTCTACAGAGGCTGAAATCACTTTGCCTAAAGCAAAATCCTTCTGACATTATTAAATGTCACAGTGCAGTTAAAGCACAATTATAAACTAATTCACAGAATAAATCTCATTAGTTTCCCGAGGCCTTCTGAATAAACTGAAAGGGAAACGTTAGCACAGTTGACTTTCATCTTTGCTTTCCTGAGCAGATACACAATCAAAAAGCAGAACATTTTAATAATTACAGATGATTAAAAACAGGTACTCTGGGCAGGTGAAGCTGCCTCGCACGGAGCAATGGCAAAGTGATCTACCTAGAATTAATAAAATGGAGTTTGGGTGTAAAATCCCCATCACGGGGGCACTTGAACTGCAAATTCCCTTGGTCAGGCTCTGCTCCAGAGGCTGAAAAATGGAATTCCTTTCACTGCTGGAATTCGGGAAAACAACGGTTGTTCAGAAATTGCAGCAAGCAGCCATTGGAAAGAAAGAATAGGAGAAGTGTTTCAGAGGTTGCACCTTGAAATAAGAAATGTTGGGAAGGGATTCCTCCCTGGGAGGGTGGGGAGAGGCTGGGATGGAATTCCCAGAGGAGCTGTGGCTGCCCCTGGATCCCTGGGAGTGTCCCAGGCCAGGCTGGAGCAGCCTGGGACAGTGGGAGGTGTCCCTGCCATGGCAGGGGTGGGGTGATCTTTAAGGTCCTTTCCACCCAAACCATTCTGTGATTCTGGGATTTAAATATTTGGAAATCTTTGTGCTGGTTTTTGGTTTTGTGGTTTGTTTTTTGGGGGGTTTTTTGGTGTTTTTCTGTTGTTTTCGGTTTTTGTTTGTTTTGGCTTTGGGGGTTTCATTTTTGTTTGTTTTTAGTTTGGGGTTTTTTGTTGTTGCTGTTTGGTTGGTTGGTTTGGGTTTTGAGGGGTTTTTGTGTGTGTTTGTTTGGTTTTTTGTTTGGTTAGTTTTGGGGGTTTTTGTGGGGTTTTTCTTCTTTGTTTATTTGCTTTCGGTTTGGGTTTTTTGGTTGTTTTTTGGTTGGTTTGGGTTTTGGGGTTTTTTTTGTGTGTGTGTTTGGTTTTTTGTTTCATTGGTTTTGGGTTTTTGTGGGGTTTTTTTGTTTGTTTGTTTGGTTGGTGTGTGTGTGTGTATGTGTGTGATTTTTTTTCCTAACTCGCAGTAAACCAAATAAGAAAACAGTGAAGCCTTTGTACTTTTAGCTCTCTACAGCTCCCTTCAAATTCCTTCCCATTTCTCTAACACACCCCACAGACAATGCAGGGGAAGGAGGGCTTCAGTTTGCGGGAGACAAAATCCCAGAGTTATTCCTCTTTCCTTGCTGAGAGACAAAATCCCAGAGTTGTTCCTCTTTCCTTTCTGAGATGCAAAATCCCAGAGTTATTCCTCTTTCCTTGCTCTCTGTGTGGTTTTCACCTCCACGCAGTGGCGTCGAGGTCAGGATTTTCCGCGGGGAGCGGTGCTGGGCTGAATGCAGATTGTTATCTCCTCAGGAGAGAAATTCAATCCTGCTGGAAAATTGGGATGACTCCAAGTGGCCACTGAGGGTGAAAACTCGCCGTGCTGAGGAGGTGACGAGGGATTTGCTCTCCTCGAGTCCTCCACACTGATCCCTTCAAGCGCTTTCATGAGGAAAACACATTTATTGGAAAGCTCGGGGGTTGTGAGGACACAGAATCTCCCTGTGGATTCAGTTTCAAAGGATTCATCTCCTCCTCCTCAGGTTGGATCCAGATCTCTTTGTTTGAACAGGGATGAGCTTTCGGGCCTGGGAATTTGGCTTGGATTCAGTTCATGCTCCAGGGAGATCCAGGTGACCATGGAAGCTCAGAGCACAAAATGTGGTTCCAAAATTTGCCTCCATCCACCAAAAAGATGATAGAACAATGGGAAATGGAGGTGGACACAATTCCTGTGGGATGGAGGTGGGCACAATTCCTGTGGGGTGGAGGTGGGCACAATTCCTGTGGGATGGAGGTGGGCACAATTCCTGTGGGATGGAGGTGGGCACAATTCCTGAGGGATGGAGGTGGGCACAATTCCTGTGGAATGGGACCCCGGGAAGCACAGGTTGGGTGTGGCTCTGAGCGAGTGGGAAATGTCCGTGGCTGGGGTGGGGTTGGGAACTGAGTGATCTCTGAGGTCACTTTGAGAAAGGGTTGGTCAATAGGGAACTCAAGGTAACTATCGAGAGACAGAATATGTGAATTCTAAACCTAGAAAAACAGGGTTAGGGTTAGGGTTAAGGTTAGGATTAGGGTTAGGTTTAGGGTTAGGAAAATAAGATTTAAGGGACGCGGAAATGCTCGGTTTGGTTTAGTTACCCTGTGGAGCCAACAGGTTCATGGTTTTCCAGGAAAATAGGATTTAAGGGATGCGGAAATGCTGGATTTAGGTTATTTACCCTGTGGAGCCAACAGGTTCCCAGCCCTCGGTGTTGACAGCACCTGAGAATGAGAAAGGGTTGGTCAATAGGTGACACAAGTTAACTATTGAGAGACAGAATATGTGAATTCTAAACCTAGAAAAACAGAATTACCTTAATTTTGTCAAGGTAAGAGGGACAAGGATCTGTTTGAGGCCAGCACAGAAACCCTGAATCACCCACCAAGGACTGCCCATGCTCCAGAGAGAAAGGTGAAAAGTGCACTGTGATGAAGACTACAGATCTTCATCACGAGAAGACCCCAAAAACCACCAGAACACACAGCACAAAAAAACCAAGGTTTTAAACCTTTCAATTCAGTTTTCTATTCAAAGAATTATCCATGTGTTAGGACACTCAAGGAATAAAATCTGGCAAGTGGGATGTAGCCTCAATGTAAATGAGATTGGTTTCTATTTCTTCCCCCTCTTCTCCCCACTGTGATTTAAGCAAATGTTGCAGTTATTTTCCATGACAAGATTGTTTTCAGTCTGACCAGTGTGAGGGGAAAAAAAAAATCCCCACAAACCAAACCTGGAATGGGAATTTTATTTGAGATGAATAACGCCATAAAGATGGTGCAAAAAAAAAAATAAATGTTACTGTTCCATTTAATAGCATGGCATTAAATATGTTCCCTTTACAGTGCTACATAAGTCTTTTGTATATTCTTTATTTACTGACCTCTTCCACAACCTTTTTATTTGTTTGGATTATGTTTTCAGGTGCCAGTTGTTTATGATCAGTTTAAATTAGAAATTTAAACTTCTCTGGAGCTGCAGTTTCGGGTTCACGAGGGCTCTCTGCTGCTGGAAATTGTCACCGGTGCAGTGAGGGCCAATTTTTGGGGTTGTGGTGAGGACCTAGGTTTGTTTTTTACCTTTCTAGAGTGAAATTAGAAGGAATTCAGGGTTTTTTCTGCTTCCCATGGATAATCCAGCAGTGCACAGGCAGCTCCACAGGAATATATTGAAAATAAAACCTTGAGGGCTAGTACAGAGTGGAGCAGGGGAAGCTCCACAGGAAAATATTGAAAATAAAACCTTGAGGGATAGCTCAGAGGGGAGCAGGGGAAGCTCCACAGGAATATATGGAAAATAAAGCCTTGAGGGATAGCTCAGAGTGGAGCCCTGGGCTTCAGGACCTGTGGGATTGCAGAGCGGAGTTGGAATCATTTCCCTGTGCCCAACCAAGAACCCAAGTCTCATCTCCTCCACCCTATCCATGGAATGGCTTTGGAAAGTGATTCTCCCCAAGCAGGCCCAGAGACCTTCAGAGACACAGTCAGAGCAGTGGGGATTTGCTTTATTCGGCGCCGGGGCTGGGGATTCACTCCTCCAAACACACACACCCGGCACTGCCAACTCACAATATTATGGTAACACTCATGAATATTCATCACATTCCCCGGGATGGGAGTGGTTATACAAATCATTTCTCAGCAATCATTAATATCATTAGCATGAGCTGTGTGTCCTGGTGGTCTCTGGGTCTCTGCTCGTGATGAAGATCTGTAGTCTTCATCACAGTGCACTTTTCACCTTTCTCTCTGGAGCATGGGCAGTCCTTGGTGGGTGATTCAGGGTTTCTGTGCTGGCCTCAGACAGATTCTTGTCCCTCTTACCTTGACAAAATTAAGGAAATCCTGTTTTTCTCTCTAAAATTTACATATTCTGTCTCTCAATAGTTAACTTGAGTTCCCTGTTGACCAACCCTTTCTCATTCTCAGGTGCTGTCAGCACCGAGGGCTGGGAACACGTTGGCTCCACAGGGTAAATAACATAAACCCAACATTTCCCCATCTCCTTAAATCTTATTTTCCTGAAAAACCAAGAACCTGTTGGCTCCACAGGGTAAATAACCTAAACCGAGCATTTCTGCATCCCTGAAATCTTATTTTCCTGAAAAACCGAGAACCTGTTGACCCCACAGGGTGAATAACCTAAACCCAACATTCCCACATCCCCTGAAATCTTATTTTCCTGAAAAACCGCTAACCTGTTGGCTCCAGCACGGCCCATTCAGCACTTTGCAAATGAGGGAAGGAAAAAGCCCAAACAGAAAACAATCTGAGCTTTCAGAACGTTCTCCTTTGTCCTCGCAGACAGCTCCGGTGGCAGCCAAGGATGTGCAATCCCACCCCGGCAGCTGTGCAGCCCAGCCCGCAGCAGATTGCGCGTTCTCGAGCTGCTGCTCTCCATCTGATTGAATATTCAGATTTGTTGGCACACACCAGCAGCTGGAAAGCAGGGCCCTTCCACAAACTCAACTTTCCGAGCCATCAGAGGGCTGTTGAAGTGCACGAAACAGAGAGCAGCATATGGGGGTGGCAGAGCAGAGCCGGGAGAGTCCTTTCCCTCTGTTCAGTCCTCGAGCGCAGCTGGAAAACATTTTGGGAGATGGGGATTGGGAAAAAAGGGGAAAAAACCTTCGGATTTCTGCAGGAAGGGATCACACGCCTGCTGGCTTTAATTTCCTGGGATTCGCAGAAGCTGACAGAGGAAGCAGGCAGGAGAACCCAAGATGGCGAAAAGAGAAACTTTATTTACAGAAACTTCTTTATATATCCATTAATAATCTGGCAACTATTGGTCAGCAGGGAATCCACCTCCCAAAACCATTGGTCACAGCTATACAACACCTAATACCAAACACAGAGATTAAGAAAGTACAAAAATGCAGCTTAGGTCTATTCTCCCTGAGAAAGAAGAGAAAGATTTCTAAAACAGCGCAACTACACACGCCCATATGTCGTCCCAGGGCCGCTCTGAACTTTGTGCAGCTGAGCGAGGACAAAACCTCCTCATGCTCAAATTCCCCCGATTCCAGAGGAATTTGGATTTAAAGGTTATCCCAAACGCGGCCATCTGCGAGTCAGAGCCCACCGCGAGCGCGGAGGATGGGATCACTTTGATTCAGGGTGACATTTCTCACCGCGCGCCGGTAATTAGATTAAGTTTCGGGCTGCAGCTGTCTCGTGCAATTGGAAATCCTCCCTAAGCTGTCATTTAGGGCAGGCACTCTTCCACGTGTCCCGTGTGGCCCTTCATGCCTGAAATTTGAATAAATAATGCTCCTGGAGCTCCTTGCAGCCGCGGAAGGGTTGGGGAATTAGCGCTGGGGCCCAACGAGCTGTCAGGGTTGGCGCGGAGAGAAGGGCGAGGTGGGGTAAGGAGGAGCGAGGATTTTTGTGATGGTGGAGAGAGGGGGGAAAGGAGGAAAATGAGGAAAAAGGGAGAAAAATGAGGGGGAAAGGGAGAAAAATGAGGGGAGAAGGAGAAAAATGAGAAAAAAAGGAGAGAAATGAGAAATAAAAGGAGAGAAATGAGAAAAAAAGGAGAAAAATGAGAAAAAAAGGAGAGAAATGAGAAAAAAAGGAGAGAAATGGGGAAAAAAAGGAGAGTAATGAGAAAAAAAAGGAGAGAACTGAGAAAAAAGAGAGAAATGAGAAAAAAGGGAGAGAAATGAGAAATAAAGGAGAGAAATGAGAAAAAAAAGGAGAAAAAAGAGAAAAAAAAGGAGAGAAATGAGAAAAATGGGAAAAACGGGAAAAATGAGAAAACCAGGAAAAATGAGAAAAACAAGAAAAAAGAGAAAAAAGAGAAAAACTACAAAAAGAAGGCATCCTCTTTCTCTCCACTCTGTAAAATGCTGCTTTGATTTGTTTTGCCAAAACACCGAGGGAAGACCTAAAGGTGCTTTGGGCCCCAAAAGTGAGGATTTTGCAGCAATAAAATGTTACCTCTTTGTTCACAAGGAGAAAAAGGAGCGTCCAGGATGGGAAATGCTCTGTTCATGGAGGGGGAAGAACACCGGAAGGACACTCAGGACAGTTCCGGGGTTTACTCAGACTTTACTCAGACTTTACTCAGACTTTACCAAACGCTCTTTGCCAAGCCTGGGTGGCGTCACCAAGGTGCCCCAGTCAGGGGTGGCACAGAGACCTAAAACCTCAGACCCCAAAATTTCATCCCCCCTGCACAGAAACCAAGCTGTCCACACACTGATGGACCAAAAAAAAACCCCAAAAATCGATTAATTTCCATCCTCGTTAATTTGTCTTCGCCCTTTTGGAATGAATCAGAAGTTGCTGCTGCCAGCAAATTTGGATGTTGGATTTCAAAGAGAAAATCTCACCTGATGCCAGGCAGAGCCTCCCCAACAGCTCTTAGAAACTTAAAAATATTTATAATTGCTGGTTACTCTGTGGATCCGTGATATCATGAGGATATTTCTGCACATTTAGGAACGAGGAGCAGAAAAATGTCAGATGCATGGAGAAATTAAGGCTGAGTGCTTTTGTCTTTCAAGAAGGAAAGAAAAGAAACCCGGAGAAATCGAAGCCTGGGTTTTAGGAAACCCAGAGAGAGAATTTCAGTGCAAAATTCACCGTGGAAAGTTTTAAATTGTTCTGAAATCTGTGCCAGGTTGGTTTGTTGATGTTACAGAGGAATCCTATAGGAAAGCTCTGCTTCCTCTCCTAAATCCAACGCCAGTTTAGTGCTGATCCTAAACCCAGCACTGGGTTTAATCAGAATTCGGGTGTTTTTGTGTCTGTTAAAGCTCCAGAGGGTGGAAAATGCACAGACAACTTTTCTCTGGATTTCGTGAAAGCTGAGGATCAAAAATGGGCACAGGAACAGGAATGGATGGAGACAAAACTATCAAATGGGAGACCTTGGAAAAGGGAACTCATCCAACCCATCCAAATAAAAACAGAGATGCTTGAAGCCTCGTTCTTACCCTGAATGAAATCATTAAAAATTTTTTAAAAATCACAACAGATTTGTTGTGTTAATATTGATTTTAGGGTGGAGAATAGCAGGGAAATGTTTGAACAACTCAGAGGCACAGAGAGCAAGAGCCACGGAGCTCAATCTGCTCCTCAGTGATGCTGTGGGACAAAAGGGATTTTGGGCAGTTCCTCTTCTGGTTTTTGGGATAAGAAGTGGAGAGCTGGAGGATAATTATGCTTTTTTCCCATTTGATTTTCCTCCGCAGTGTCACTGTTGATTTTCCAGGGCACCCCAGAGCCACCACAGCAAAGCTGTGTGGGAATGGGGAGGAATAAACCCCTAAATGTATTCCCAAACATCCCAAACCCAGCAGGGCCCTAAACTGAAAGCTTCAGCATCATCAGGGAGTTTCGTTTTGCCCATGAAAATCTCCAGTGAATTCACCACAAAAAGCTGAATGAGCATCACCAAAATGCAAATCGCGCACGGAAAATTAATCAAAGTTCCAGCGCCAGGTGAAGCTCCTCGCTCTGAGCGAGGAGCCCGCGCTGTCAAAAGCTTGGGAGTGATTAATTTTCACACTTCAGGAGATCACAGAAGGTTTTTTTTATCCATTCCTCACCGCCTCAGCCCTCGTGCAGTTATTTATAGCCATGGAGAGGGCGCCCGTGGTTTTTATTCTGATATATGGCACTGCAATGGCTTCGTGGATCTGCGCAGAGCTCAGGACCTTTCGCCTTTTCCTTCCATCGATTATTTAAACAGAATTTTCTGGTTGTTTTTTTTTGTTTTTTTTCCCTGATTGACTGCTAATTAACGTTAACTTGATGCTTGTAGAGCGGTTTTTTTGGCAGGAAGGGAATTCTGAAATCCCATCCGCTGGGGTGGAATTCCTGCTCGTCTCAGCTTTGCAAAAAGGAGAAGTTCCAAAATCGTGGAATAGTTTGGATTGTGAGGGACCTCAAACTCATCCCATTCCATGGGCAGGGACACTTCCACTATCCCAGGGTGCTCAGAGCGATATTAAATAACAAATAATCGATTGATAATAGAAATATTCGTATGAACATAAAGATGGAGCAGCTCATTAAAGACAATTCCAACCTTAGTGCACTTAAGTCTGATTGCCTCGTGCCTGGCAAATATTCCGAGTACATAAAAACCAATATTTTTATGTTCAATAATTCCGAGTTAAAGGTTTGGATTTAAACATTTTTTGAACACCTTGCCCCTGACCTCAAACCAGGCAGCACAGGAGGATCTGGAGAAACGGCAAAAAGGGTTCTCAGTTAAATTTTCACCATTTCCATCCCCAAAAAATCCCATTTTCCTGCTTTCCAAAACACTCCCTCACGTTCACCTGAGCAGAGCAGCTCCTGGAGAATGCCAATTCCTTAATTATCCTGCCACTTTCGGCTGATATTTGATACAATTATTTCGAATATAAATCACTCCTACAGGGAGTGCGAACATTTCATTTCAAGCATCCCAAACACCAGAAGTTCCCAATCATGAAGTGCCAGCGTGGGAGGGCATTTAACTGCAATTAGCAGCAGCGAAATTCAGGTTTTTTTCCCCTAATTTCTGTTTGTTTTCAAGATATTAGAGCTTAATTTATGTCTAATATGTGAAATCTGTTTTCGAGTGAGGCTCAAAGAGCAAGGAAATCCCGAAGTAAATCATCCAGATTAATCAAAATGCCAGGGAGAAAATTACATGGCAGCAACATTCTTCCCAATTTCCAGGGAAGGAATTTTTCTCTTCTCCAGCCATTTCAGTTTTATCAGAGGAAATTGTGTTTATTTGTTCTAAATAGTTAGAAATTGGTGGAAGTGAGGAGGAAAAAAAAGTGGTGAAAAAAGCCATTTTCACAATTTTTCTAAAGGATGATTCATGGGATAATATTGCTTGATTAGATAGAAAATTAACTCCAAAATAAAACCAATCTCCGCATAAAAAGGAAAGTATAAACTCGGATTTTTTTGTACTTCGAACGTTGAAACGTGAAGTTTGTAAAAATTAAATTCTCCAAATTTTGGCGTGAATCTCACACCCTCCTGCCATCAACTTCTTCCCAAGTATTTATCAGGGCACAAAAACCAAAAATCCATTTTCCCATGAAATTTGGAGTCCAGAATTTCTTTCAGCAGCTCAGGCTCCAGGTACCCACCTCGTTTTTATGGAAAATGGTTTTTATGGAAAAAACTCAGCTGGTTTTCATGGAAACTGGTTTTTATGGGAAAAAAAAAAAAGTTTTTATGGAAAAAAAAAAGTTTTTATTGAAACTGCTGTGGAATTAAGGAGCTCAGCAAAGCTTCCTGCCCCAAATGAGCCTTTCCTCCCCAAACCAGGGTCCAGATCTCTTCCCCTCCTCATTAATTGATAGAAGACATGCTAAATTAATTTTATTAATTTATTAATTTTCCCCCTTTGAACTATTAACTCTTGAAATTTTCCCTTGGAGTTTTTCTAATGAATTTTAATGATTGATTTTTATTGTTTTACATTTGCAAAGGTATTTTTCATACAGGTTCTGTGGTACCTCTGCAGGTACAAAATGATCTCCCACTCCCTTTTTTCCAAGTCAGGATGTTTTACATTTACAAAGACATTTTTATCCAGGTTCTGTGATACCTCCGCAGGTATGAAACCATCTCCCACTCCCTTTTTTCCACATCAGGAAATCCAAAATTTTGATTTTCAACAGCCTTAACCCAAAATTTTCTGGAGCAGAAATGTTTCACTGAGGCACTGCTGCTCAGGACACCGAAATCACTTTTTATGGAGTCGCAGCCACATTTATAGAGGTGCAAGAATCCCGGTCAGGAGGTTTTATTTCCTTTCCTCCAAACCCTTTTATTCCAGGATAAATATTCCTGATTTATCTGAGTTCCTCTCACACACACAGAGCCCAGTGCAGCACAGAGCTCTGGGCAGATTCACCCCAGAAAAGCAGAACAATTCCATCGAGCTGCTCGCAATTCAGAAAAAAATATTTATGAAATACGAATTTTGAAGCCAGCCCAGCAGAGAATGGCCTGCTCGTTTTGGGCTGGACAGAAAAATGGGATCCACGAGGCCCAAGGTTCTCCTGCATGAGCCTGGGAAGCCTCTGGAGGAGCCCAAATTTCCATAATTTAAGGATGGGGAGCACTTGACCTCCAGGCTTGGGTTTGGTTTTCACTGCGTGCGATGGAGATTGAGAATTCTTCATTCTGCTGCAATTCCCAAAGTGAAAAAAAAAAAACCCCAAATCTCTGTGAATTTAAAAAATATCAACCAAGTCCACCCCTCATGTACCCAGGTGAGATTTTGCAGTACCCCACGTATTGCAGGTGAGGTTTTGAATTTCCAACGCCTTGTTGAGGTTGGAAACCTCAAACCAGAGATTGATTCCCAGAGGAGCTGAGGTTTTTCCACCCCTGGAATGTCCCTCTAATTTCCAACGCCTTTTGAGGTTGGAAACCTCAAACCAGAGATTGATTCCCAGAGGAGCTGTGGCTTTTCCATCCCTGGAATGTCCCAGGCCAGGCTGGAGCACCCTGGGACAGTGGGAGGTGTCCCTGGGGTGGCCCTGGGTGGGATTTAATGTCCTTTCCACCCAAACCATTCCATGATTTTATGATTTCTTCCCTTTCAGATGGTGGCAGATAATCAACCCCCGATTCCTCCTGAAAAAACTCACCGTGGGCAGAAGTTTGGAGCAGCATCAGCTCAGGAATTCCTGAGCGGTCCCAGTGCACCTTTCCAAATTTCTGCACAGACCTGAAAATCCCAGCTTGGTGACCCCAATCCTGCTCAGGTTTGGTGCTGTGGGAGTTGTCCCTGCCATGGCAGGGGTGGCCCTGGGTGGCATTTAAGGTCCTTCCCACCCAAACCATTCCATGATTTTATGATTTCTTCCCTTTCAGATGGTGGTGGATAATCAACCCCTGATTCCTCCTGAAAAAACTCACCGTGGGCAGAAGTTTGGAGCAACATCAGCTCAGGAATTCCTGAGCGGTTCCAGTGCACATTTCCAGGTTTCTGCACCGACCTGAAAATCCCAGCTCGGTGACCCCAATCCTGCCCAGGTTTGGTGCCGTGGGTGAGGATATCCACAGCTTTTTGGGATGAAAACCCCAAATTCCGAGACAAACCTCCGCTCCCATTAAATCACATCTTAACCACATCAAAAACCTTCAAAACTACCAAAGCCTGACACCGTCCCTGCCTCGATTTTGCCTCACATTCCCCAAATCTTGGAGTCATTTCAGAGCTGCTACTTAATGGGAATTATTTCTCCCTCCAGAGCAACGTGGCCGTGACTCTCCAAGCTTCTGATTTGCATTTAGACTGCGAGGAGAAGAATTTCCTCTGCAGCAGCCATCTCCCAGCCCTTCGCCGTGTGAATATTTCCACCCTAATTAGTGTCACTTAACGTAAAATATTATTCCGTGTTCCGCAGAGTGGCTGTAAATTATTGACTTGTAAAACATGTTGACTTTTCATGAGTTGTTTGTACAGTAAGAACTGCGCCATCCAAACTGGAGGAGGAGAGAGGAATCCATCATTTGTAATAATACCCAATAGGAGGTTTACCACATGTTATATCAATTTTTATGGCCGACACAAATAGCCGCAGCCATTACTTTGGATTTTTATTTTCTGAAGGGAATTAGAAATTCACTGTTACCTTCTGCTTCGCTCACGGTGCCCTGGAAATCACACAATTTAAAGGTGTTTGGAGTCTTTTTTGGCCACTAATTAAGGCGCTGCATTAATAAAACACCAGTTTAGAATATTCATTAAGCATGCAGTCTATAGGAAGAGAAAAGCTGATTTGTGTGGAAGTTAATGAGCCCAGAACCAACCAAGAGCACCACATCAAGTAAATGAAATGGGTTTTAAAAACAAAAAAAATCACATTTAAACTTACTGCTCATTCACTCTCCTCCATATTTTTGTTACTTTTTACACGCAGTGAGGTTTTCAATATTGATTCTTTTGGGGGAATTAATTACTTCTTTTAATTGGTGCTGCTTGGTTTTGGTTTTGATTGGCGTTTGTGTTAAGACACCAAAAGACACAGAAATAAAACCCAGAGTTTGGTGCTTTGCCCTTGGGGTGTTTCTGGCCCTCAGAGTTTCCTGCACTGACCGTGGCAATAACCAAAGGATCATCCAAGAAAAGTATAAACTCTGATTTTTTTGTGCTTCAAACACTGACATGTGAAGTTTGTAAAAATCAAATTTTGGAGCAAATCTGACATACACCTGCCATCAACTTTTTCAAATGACCGTCCTCGGGCTCCCACGGGAGATTTTCTGGCCCAAGGATGAATTTCCTCTCTCCTGAAGTCCTGGAGCAGGGCAGAGGTGCGGAATGGATGAGGAGGAAAGCAAAGAGGGATGAGTGTCACCACATTGAGGTAAAAATCTCTGCCAATGCTTTGCTTGAGAGAAGAAAAGGGATCGGGGAGCCAGAACAGGAAAAAGAATGGGAAAAGAGCAATAGGAAAGAGTAAAAATATTAAATTTGAATTGCAGAGCTGGGTTCTCTACTCCTCCCAGTTCAAGGTTGCCAGAGGAACCAAAGGCTGCCCTTGTGGTGGTGCCTGAAACAGAGGCCAAAGTGAGGAGAATAAAATCAGATTTATTTATGAAAGGCCTTCAGGTGCACTCAGGGCACACAGAGCCCACTCGAGAGGCTCCACCCAAAATGGACAGCGAGTCACGAGTTCTGCACATTGGAGAAGTTCTGTCCATTCCCAGATCGAGCCTTAATCCTCCAATCACACCTTCAGCTGATGATGGCAACCACCCCAAGTTTGCTCCCCCAATTCATTCTTGGTTCCATATTTTGGGGCTCTGAGGCAGCCAAGTGTCCTTGGATTTTCCAACGGAGAGGAATTGTTTTGCCTGAAATGCTGAGAACAGAGGTTTTTAGCACTTTATGTGGAGCCCAGAGTTATACACTAAAAGTAAAGATGCACAAAAATACAGAAGCTAAAATCCTAAGGCATCAGTGTCACCGTTGACCCCCGAGAGCCCCCAGGACTGCAGGGGGGCTCAGTTCAGCCCCTCAGCCCCACCAGAGCCCCTGCTCCCCCCACACCTCCTGTTCCAGCCCCAAAATGGGCCGGAGTGAAGGAACTCCATGGAATCTCTGCACTTTTAGGGAGAAATGACCCTCAGGAGGTCGATCCCATTGGGGATGTCCGACCTGTGGGCACCAGAGGTGCTTTGAGAAATGCACTTCAGGACCCAGGTTAGAGGAAGAGCACATTCTGTGTTTTTTTCCTGTTAAAGGTTAAAGGAAGAGCACATCCTGTGGGTTTTCTGTTAAAGGAATGGCACATCCTGTGGGTTTTCTGTTAAGGGTTAAAGGAACGGCACATTCTGTGGGTTTTCTGTTAAAGGAATGGCACATCCTGTGGGTTTTCTGTTAAGGGTTAAAGGAACGGCACATTCTGTGGGTTTTCTGTTAAAGGATAAAGGAACGGCACATCCTGTGGGTTTTCTGTTAAAGGATAAAGGAACGGCACATTCTGTGGGTTTTCTGTTAAAGGAATGGCACATCCTGTGGGTTTTCTCTTCTCCAGTCAAGGTGGAAACTCCCACGGCAGAATTCCACCTTCATTCCAAGCCTGGATGGACTTCATCCCAACTCAGGGGGGTCAATGCACGCAGAACAAAGAGCAACTTCCGTTTCTCACCCCAAATCCCACTTTCCACCCCATTATTCCGCTGTCCGTCAGAGGCCCCATTCCTGCAAATCCAAGAGTACCCATTTCCCTCCCCTCTTTTTGCAGGGAATTCTGCTTTTCTGACACTTAGCATGCAGAGCAGCAGGTATTTATCAAGGTATTTATCAGCCAACTCATCAGCTCGGTGTCAAAATATTTGGCATCAAACTCAAACCCCGACCCGAGGCCCCGAAGTGCAGCTGGAGATGAATCACCGATATTTTCTGTGCTCTGATCAATACTTCTGCTCTGGTGAAATATGAGAGTAACAAAGAGTGATGTTGAAACTGTAATTGAAGCACGAGAACTCCAACAAAACCTTTCCGCTTGGAATATTTTAGCAGGCTCCTCAAATTCCCGCTATAGGTAAACCTATTTTCTCCCTGACAATTGGCATAAATTTAAAGGGGGTTTTTATCTCCGTCGATGCTTAAGGCATCATTTGATCCAAATTTCCCTGACATTTTCCCCCTTTCCAGCATGATTTTAGAGGCCCTGAGTGAGTGCAGTGTGACCAGCATGGAAGCAAGAGCACGCCCGGTAAATAATAGCTCTGTTCTCAAAAATTAATGAACAATGTCCCTATAAATACACAATCTCTCCAGAATGACACCGGACGGTGATTTTCCCACTCTCACTCCCTGCATCCACACACAGATTTACATAGGATGATAAATTATTTAGAAATCCATTTCAACTACAGAAAATCCAGTTTACCCATTACTTATAAAAAACCATTACAGCTACTTAAGTTTTCTATTACAGCCAATTTAATTTATTACGAAATAGCGAGTCCATAAGATTTTGATCTATCATGGGTACCGAGAGATAATGGAACACTGGGGGATATTATGACCATGAAACATGAAGAAGAAGGGAAAGAAGTCATTTCCATTTACAGTGCAAAGTAAACATTGGAGATAATAAAGTGGCCGATGTAGCCAGGCTGAGAATTAGAAACGGAACAGGGGAAGAAGAAGAGGGACCCCATTTTTAAAGGCTTATTGGTTATTTATGGAGATGCTCCAAGTGCGAGGAATAAAAGGAAGAAAAACAATCTTGTGATAAACGCTGCTTATTGGAACTAAATCTGAATTCCCGTCCTGACTGCTCCGAGATGAGGCTGTGCAAGTTCTGTCTGTGTTAAAACTCCCCGGCCGGAAAATGGGAACGATATTTCTTTCTTTGCCCAACTTTCCCTTCTCAGGCCCATTTCCATTGGCGCAAAGACGAGCGATGTTTCCCACAAAGACAAAATAATGACCCCGCGGTCTTTGGAGAAGAGTTTTTCATCTTCATTTGCACTTCTATGAATTGTTCATGGGTTTCTTCTGGAGATGAACACACCAGAGTTTACCTCGATTTATTCTCGGTCTCTCTTCTGAGCGTTTTTTTTGGTTTTTTTTAATTCTCAGATCATTCCATAAGTTTTAAGGATGGGACATTTCTAAACTGGTGACACCATGGGAAATTGTCCTCCTTTCCCGTGGGATGAGACTTCAACACGGAAAAGGGGTGAGGTTGGGTGAAGCTTTTTTGGTTAAAAAAAGGTTTTTTGGGTTGAAAATAGCACAACCCACTGCAGATTTCCCTTTCTGTGCAGTTTTTTCCCTCTCCACTGATTTTCTGTGCAGTTTTTCAAGCCCCAGATTTGATTTTGCTGCCCTCCCATGCCACTTTCCTGGGCCTGTTGGTGATTTCCTCTACAGCAGATCCTTCACTCGCCTCCGAAAGCAAAAACCTGCGTTGTTTTGTGTCACCCAACGCCGGGCAATGGCCAAGTCGGAGGAATAATGTTGTTTCAATCAAAGCACCAAAGCAGATTGAAGCCAACAGCTGTAGCGATGAAAAGGAGCTGCAAACCATTATCCAATTTCCCAGGCATCAGTGAGCAGCGACAACTCCGAGCTGCACTCCAGCAGCTTGGCTCGAGCTCCTGCTGAAGAATTCCCTGCTCCGCTGCTGATGATCCAAAAAGGGCAAATTGCTTTGCTTTTCTTTAAAAATCACACGCTGGAAAGGAAATGGGGCAAGGAGGCAAAGGCATGGCTGAGGAACATCCTTTAAAATCTGTTTTTCCTGCTGGGTTTTCACTTAAACACAAAGCCCTGCTGATGGTGGGTAATGCCTGGTGTTCCTCATCAGCTGAAATGAAATCAAACATTTATCTCCATCTCCAGATCTTTATCTTGGGGAGTTAATTCTGTTACTGTCTAGACTTTCAGGAAAAAAAACAAAACGCCGTTCTTGACTTTAGGCTTTGAATTAATCTTCCTGGAGGGAAATGGGAATATTCAGTCTCTTTAAATCGAGGGGTTTGCATGACTGGAATATTTGAGTGAGTATTTTAATATTTAATAGTTTTGCTTTTCAGTTGTTACCTGGCCACAGGAGCCTTTTCAGTTGGTGGCTGCACAAACACAAATGGGACAAAAAGACAAACACAGAAGAAGTTTCTGGAGGTTTTTTTCCCCCCAGGTTCACACAGATAAAATTGATGTCAGCATTTCAGCTCCTCTGGTACATCTCAGCCACCCAAGGATCCTTCCCATATTCCATCAGTGGGAACAGCATTGAGTTCAAGGGAAGGAAAATGGGATTTTGGTGAATTCCCTTTCATTTCTGCAGCCCTAAACCAGGGCCCACAGCCAAATGTGATGCTTGAATGTGTCCCCAACAGCTGGAGAAGACCTTCCAGGAACAGCTGGCATTCCAACACTTCATTTTTCAATGTTCCAGGGGTAATATCCACAGCCTGAGGGGTGCAAGGGCTTCCCTGAGTGGAAAATCCACAGCCCTGGACCCGAATGCAGGCGGAGCTCTGCACACTGAAGTATTGATGTGGTTTCCTCCTCTGATTTTTGCCCTGTTTCAGTCCTGATAAGCTGATGGCAGCACCTCCTTGGCAAGCGATCCACAGGGAATCAATATATTTTAAAAAATTAATTCTTTATTTATGCAGTCCAGCCTGGCAGAGGAGATTAATTTCCCTTCCCCACCTGCCATGGAAGTTGCCATCACTCTCTGCAAATTCTGATGTCATTCTCTCAAATCAGACCCTTTAGCCTTTTTTCCTCTATCACTGCAAATAATTCATCAATATGTTTGTTTACAGGTGGCAACTTGCCAGGGCAGGCTGAGAAATTAAAAGCCAAAAGGTCATTGAGTAATTGTTTACATATTGGAAAATATCCATTTATTTTATTTCTCTTCGTGGCCCGGCTGATTTTATTTTGTTTCTCTTCGTGGCCCAGCTGATTTTGTCATTGCAGTTTACACAGCTGGAGGCAAAAATTAAGGATCTGACCCACTGCAATTTTTCTCTCCAAGTGGCCTTAAAATACCTAAAAGATGTTCGGATTTTTTAAAAAATTTAAAAATTTAGAATCTAAAATATTTAAGTTTTTAAAAATATTTTTATTAAAGGCGGCTGATAAAACGGAGCTCTGTTTGAAGCTCGGCATGATTCGTGCGCTGACCTTTTGGGGATGGTCCTTCCTGGAGGGTTCCTCTTTGCCTTGAGGAAATCCAACTCCATTTTCCTCCCAGGCAGCCTCAAGGACCCTTAACCCACCCATTAATTCCCCCAGAACAGGCTGGGGACAGAAGAAGGAATATTTTGCTGTTGGTGCTGTGGACAGCCCTGAGTTGGCCAAAAATCTCCTTTATCATCCGGGAGAGATTGAACTTTCCAGGCTGAGTAGTGCCCAGCAGAGCAGGAGTTGAAGGAACTGAAAGAATTCAAGGAATTAAACTCAAAAGAATTGAAGGAATTAAAACCAGCCATTAAAATTATGGCTATTCCATGAGCAGAGACACAGAATTATTTATTTTTCTGTTCTCTACCAATCAGCTTGGGAGACTGGGGGGAAACCTCTTAAATTAGTCCTGAACCCCATCAGTGCCACTGGAAAGGATCTTCTTTCCAGATTCTTCTTTAATTATTTATTTGAAGTGAACACAGCCATCATCTCCTGAATCCTGGAATTCCAAAGGAGTTGGGTTTCCAAAGGAGTTGGATTCCCAATGGAGTTGGATTTCTAAAGGAGTTGGATTCCCAATGGAGTTGGATTCCCAACGGAGTTGGATTTCCAGTGGAGTTGGATTTCCAATGGAGTTGGATTTCTAAAGGAGTTGGATTCCCAATGGAGTTGGATTCCCAACGGAGTTGGATTTCCAAAGGAGTTGGATTTCCAATGGAGTTGGATTTCTAAAGGAGTTGGATTCCCAAAGGAGTTGGATTTCTAAAGGAGTTGGATTTCCAATAGAGTTGGATTCCCAATGGAGTTGGATTTCCAACTGAGTTGGATTCCCAAAGGAGTTGGATTTCCAGTGGAGTTGGATTTCCAAAGGAGTTGGATTCCCAATGGAGTTGGATTCCCAACGGAGTTGGATTTCCAATGGAGTTGGATTTCCAATGGAATTGGATTCCCAATGGAGTTGGATTTCCAAAGGAGTTGGATTCCCAATGGAGTTGGATTCCCAAAGGAGCTGGATTCCCAACTCCTCCTGCGCAGAAATCTCCGGAATCATCACATTTCTGAATTTGGAAATGACATCAAACAAAGCTCTGACCTCAACCTTCCCACCAGCAGCTCCAGACCCCTAAAACTTATTTCCCACAGCCATTTTAGGGATAAAACTCCCAAAATCTGGGAAGAAAAGCTGCCAGGAAGGGAGAACCCTCCCAAAATGCCCCTGAGGAGCTGCAAGCAGCAGTTCCATTTCCGACTTCCAGCAGAGATTTTGTCAGGCGTTGATTTTAGCTCGCCCAGGAAAGCGCACGTTGGGATCTGCAACAAAAGCCGCTGATTGTACCTTTCAAAAATCACCACTTAAAGGCGGAGAGAAAAGGGCTCGAGTTGGATCTATCACACCATTCACTTATGAAAGAGAGAAAAATCAGCTCATTGCAAAGTTGCCAACTTCAATCTGCCTGGATGGGTTTGAAATGCATCTTTAGGGTGAAATGCGGGGTTTGTGTGAGGGAATTTCTGCGCTGGGGGGGTCCTCCTTTCTTTGCTTTTTTTTTTTTTTGCTTTTTATCTCAGCTGAAGTTGTTTTGAGCAATTTGTTTCTGTCTCATGATGGCTGAATAAAGGGCCCCCTGTGATCCTCGGTGGGAAACCGCAATTCCCGGGAATTAAGTGTAAAATGTTTTGAAATTGGGGAAGCTGCTGTCATTCGCCAGAGACTGGAGGTGTGGGATTGAAACCAAGGGAGAGAGCACAGCAAAATTCCTGAGGGATCCAGGGCTCGCTCAGGATCATGGGATCATGGAATGGGATGGGTTGGAAGGGATTTTAACTTCATCAGTGCCACCCCTGCCATGGCAGGGACACCTCCCGCTGTCCCAGGGTGCTCCAGCCTGGCCTGGGACACTCCCAGGGATCCAGGGGCAGCCACAGCTCTTCTGGGAATCAATCCCAGCCCCTCCCCACCCTCATTCCTTCCCAGAATCGCTCCCTGTCAGTTTGAAGCCATTCCCTGTCCCTCCATCCCTTGTCCAAAGTCCCTTTCCAATCTCCTCTTAGGTGGCCTTGGACCTAAAGCCAATTCTATCCTTTGTCCAGCCCAGGGAAGGAGCAGAAGTGACGGACGGAGCTGGGGATGAGATTTCACTCTGAGCCAAAGAGAAGGGAGGGAGAGAGAAAGAAAAGCAACACTGACGAGGGCAAATATAAAAACACAGCCCAGGAGCAGAGAGGAGAGGCAGAGCCAAGGCTGCTCCTGTCCTGCTCTGCTGCCGAAGTTTAAACCTCCCTGAAGAGCCCAGAGGGACTCCTTAGTCCACAGGCCAAGCCACCTGGTCTGGAATTATTGGAATTATTTTTCTTCGAATTGTATTTTGTCTCCCTCAATATCCAATTCATCCACTCCCACTGAGTTTTCCCTTTGCTGAAAACAGGCAGCCACAAAAGCATTTCCTTTCCTTTCCTTTCCTTTCCTTTCCTTTCCTTTCCTTTCCTTTCCTTTCCTTTCCTTTCCTTTCCTTTCCTTTCCTTTCCTTTCCTTTCCTTTCCTTTCCTTTCCTTTCCTTTCCTTTCCTTTCCTTTCCTTTCCTTTCCTTTCCTTTCCTTTCCTTTCCTTCCCTTCCCTTCCCTTCCCTTCCCTTCCCTTCCCTTCCCTTCCCTTCCCTTCCCTTCCCTTCCCTTCCCTTCCCTTCCCTTCCCTTCCCTTCCCTTCCCTTCCCTTCCCTTCCCTTCCCTTCCCTTCCCTTCCCTTCCCTTCCCTTCCCTTCCCTTCCCTTCCCTTCCCTTCTCTTTCCCTCTCCATTTCCTTCCCTTTTCCCTTTTCCCTTTTCCCTTTTCCCTTTTCCCTTTTCCCTTTTCCCTTTTCCCTTTTCCCTTTTCCCTTTTCCCTCTCCATTTCCACCAAAAATAAAACAAAAATCCATCTCCCACCGCTCCAAAGAAATCTTCCTCCACAGAAAATCTCCACAAAGACAGGTTGGCACTGGAACCATTCACAGACATATCTACAGGAATTTATCTTTATTTATTTTATCAAAAGGTAAGGAAAATAACTACAAAAGTTCCGTGTTTTTATCGCCCGCAACACTATCGACTGTGTCCTCCGTGGGGATTTTTATTTCAAAAATAAAAGCCCAGATTAACATTAAAGAATTCTCCAACAGCGAGGAGTGGTGGAAAAGTAATTTTGCCTAGAGCCTGTATCTTATTGATATTTTAAAATGCCATTTGAAGCTTGCAGAACACGTATGGAAAACACATGGAAATGGCTCTTCTGTTCTGGAGAAAGTGAACCCAAAAAGAAAAAAGGATTTTGATCGTCTACTCGGTTATCTTCTTGTGCATAAAGGAGTTTTTTGGAGCTGCCTGGCACAGAGATTGTTTTCAGTTCAGGCTTTCCTTGAAGGCTGCGATTTTTCCCAGGTTTTTGGGAGCAGTTTGGGAAGCAGGGCTGGGGATTTTCCCATCCTTCCCCTGCCTGTGATTCCTCATCCTGAGGGAGGCCCAGCAGGAATTTCTCAGCTCCCTCCTCCCAGAAAAGGCTGAAATTCCACCCTGAGGCTGCTCTTCCTTCCCCAACCCATTCCCTGAATATTCCCGTCCTTTCCTCTGCTTCACATCCCCATTTTCTGGCAGGGGAAACTGAGGCAATGAACTTTTTTTGACCTGATTGCCTTGAAATTGGCGACAGAATCAGCATCTCCCATTTTGCAGTGCCCATTCCCAAATAAATCCCGGTTTTTTGGGTTTTTTTTTTGTTAGGACCTGTATGAATTCCCAACCTGCTCAAAAGATTCTTAATTTACTAATCTTTAAACTACAAAAGCTCCACTTATTTCAGCATTTAACACTTCGGTTATTCTTGAAGAAAAGGAAGGAGGAGGAAGCCAGGCCAGGAAAATTTCAGGCTTCTTTTTGATGTTTAAATATCAAAATGAGATTTTTTTTTTTTTTTTATTTTGCTCTGTTTCTCCAGGCCCTGATGCTGCCTTGGGAAAGGTACAAATTGCCATGGTGATCCTGATCTCCAGGCCAGGCCCAGGACACATTCCCTGGGGGATTCCTGGGATGTGGGGCAGATTTGGGGCTGGGAACACAGCCAGGTGTTCATTGGGGTCAGCCTTAAAGGCAGGACAGGATGGAGGAGCAGCCCAAAACCCAAAAACGTGGAAAAATGATAGGGAACTGCAGATCAGCAGTAGGGGTTTGAGAGTTCTTCCTAAGGAAAATTTGGATTGTTGAGCAGGTTCGGATTCCTGAGCAGATTTTGATTCCTGGGCAGGTTTTGATTCCTGAGCAGATTTTGATTCCTGAGCAGGTTTGGATTCCTGGGCAGGTTTGGATTCCTGGGAAGGTTGTGATTCCTGGGCAGGATTTGATTCCTGAGCAGGATTTGATTCTTCAGCAGGATTTGATTCCTGGGCAGGTTTGGATTCCTGGGCAGATTTGGATTCCTGGGCAGGTTTGGAGCTCAGTTCCAGCTTCTCCAGGGATGAGCTCAGCCCTTCATGGACCTTCTCTGCATCCTGTGAGGCCACAGGAGATGATCCTCAGGGAATTCTGGAGCAGCTGAACCTTCCAGCTCCTGTTCTGTGAGCCTTCCCCTGCTCTCCAGCTCTCTTCCAACACGAAATTTGGGTTTAGGGAGATTTCCCCCCCAAAAAACCCCAGTGGATTGTGTGGCTTTTTCCTCCCTGGACTTTCCTTCCACCCTGAAGATTTTCTGAAGATTTTCTCCTCCTCCCCTTGTCTCCTTTACCCCCACAGGGATCCCACCCTTGTCTGGATCTCCATCCCACCCTTGTCCTGATCTCTGTCCCACCCTTGTCCTGACCTCCCTCCCACATTTGTCCTGATCTCCTTCCCACCCTTGTCCTGATCTCCGTCCCACCCTTGTCCTGATCTCCTTCCCACTCCTGTCCTGATCTCTGTCCCATCCTTGTCCTGATCTCTGTCCCACATTTCTCCTGATCTCTGTCCCACCCTTGTCTGGATCTCTGTCCCACCCTTGTCTGGATCTCCATCCCACCCTTGTCCTGACCTCTGTCCCATCCTTGCCCTGATCTCTGTCCCACCCTTGTCCTGATCTCCTTCCCACCCTTGTCCTGATCTCTGTCCCACATTTGTCCTGATCTCCGTCCCACCATTGTCCTGATCTCCATCCCACCTTTGTCCTGATCTCTGTCCCACCCTTGTCCTGATCTCCATCCCACCCTTGTCCTGATCTCCATCCCACCCTTGTCCTGATCTCCTTCCCGCTCTTGTCCTGATCTCTGTCCCACCCTTGTCCTGATCTCTGTCCCACCCTTGTCCTGATCTCCATCCCACCCTTGTCCTGATCTCCATCCCACCCTTGTCCTGATCTCCTTCCCGCTCTTGTCCTGATCTCTGTCCCACCCTTGTCCTGATCTCTGTCCCACATTTGTCCTGATCTCCATCCCACCCTTGTCCTGATCTCCATCCCACCCTTGTCCTGATCTCTGTCCCACTCTTGTCCTGATCTCCATCCCACCCTTGTCCTGATCTCTGTCCTACATTTGCCCTGATCTCCGTCCCACCTTTGTCCTGATCTCTGTCCCACTCTTGTCCTGATCTCTGTCCCACCCTTGTCCCACCCTGATCCTTCCCCCTCCACACACTCCGGGTGTATTTGATTCTCTCAATAAACAAACATTAATTAAAAACAACAAAATTCAGACCACGCTCTCTTCTCCCTCGCCTCACTTGCTCCTCTTTCCTCGACTCCCGCAGATGGTTCGTTCCTGCTCCCGCAGATCAGCTGTGGAGAGGAGCCGCTCCTGCTGTCCTTTTCTCTTCCCTGAACATCCTGTCCCGGGGGAAGCTCATTCAGAGCTCTGCTGACAGTCTGCAGATCTGCCTCTCCCCGATGACAATGACATCAGCTCAGCGGTTCTCTTCGGGGATGAGATTTTCAGAGCTCGGGAACAGATTCGTGGATATTTTCCCACCCGTCACCATCCCCAGGTAGAAATTACTGACGGATTGTTGGAAATCGATGCCTGCTGAGTGTTTAACATGCAGCATAACCCCACCCGTGACATGATTCATGACTAATTAACCACCAGGGCCTGGAAATATGGACCAATTATTTTTACGAAGAGTATATTGCTGCTTTTTTGTGAATTCCAAGTGTACAGACGCTGTAAAATAAAAAAATAAAAGCACACGAGCATCCCCTGTATATTGTCCATGAATTTGAGCTAATCCCATCTCTTTCCAGGGCTGTTTCTCTTCCTAAGCAAGGTTGACATTTATTTGTTTAAATATCCTTTCAGTTACCAGGTGCCTGTCCAGTGTTTGATCACAAATATAAATAAAAGCAGAGGTAACGCAGTGTTGGCAAACACCAATAAATCTGCCACTGACTCCCAGCTGAAAGCCACGAGGGAGAAAATTGCTTTTTTTCCCCCCTCCATATGCAAAACCTAGTGGGATAAAGCAAGCGGGAGGCAAAGGGATTAAAAAGAGGGAGAATGAAAGTGAAAGATTAAAAGTTGGAGGGGAATATTTGCAGAGGAAAGATCATCCTGGAACACCGAGAGCTCCCCAGTCCCACAAATTCCCAGCTGGGGCCAAACAGCAGAAAAATGCCCCTGATGCTTTGAAGGGCTCACCTAAACCAGAGGCTGGACAGAGTTCAGAGAATAAAATCAGTTAAATTTATTGAAGGCCTTCAGGTGCATTCAGGGCAGGCACAGCTCACCCAGGGGCTGTGCCCAAAATGGACAGCGGGGCACGGGTTTTTCATATTTTATACTTTTTTATAAAGTCACGAGTTTTTCATACATTGTAACTTCTGTCCATTTGCATATCTGGGGTTAATCCTCCAATTACAGCTTCAGGTGATGAAGTCAATCACTCCAAGTTTGCTCCCCCAATTAATTCACTGCTGTTTCATATCTCGGGGCCTGAGACAGTGAGGTGTCCTTGGGTTTTGGGCTCAGAGAGGAATTGTTTTGTCTGAAAACGAGAGAACAGCAGCTCAGCACTCTGTGTGGAGCCCAGAGTCACACACTGAAATTACAGATACATGAAAATAGAGAAGCTAAAATCCTAAGGCATCCCCAGGACAATGTCCCTGTGCTGCCACCCCAGCTCAGGATGTGTGACAATGCCCAGGGCAGTGACGTTGTTGTTTCATCTCCTCTGGACCTTCCCTAGAGGAGATCACACTAAACCTTCCCCTCCACTCTCCCCATCCCAAAAATTGGGGATTGCTCTGCCAAAATGCTCCCTGCCCTCGGAGTGAACTCCCTCAGAGATGAGCAGGGCTTGCCTGGAGTGAGGTCCAACACACGGGGCATGGAATTGTATTATAAATATAAATATATATATAAATAGATATAGATATAGATATAGATATATAGACATAGACATAGATATAGATACAGATACAGATATAGATATAGATATAGATTAGATATAGATATAGATACAGATACAGATATAGATACAGATACAGATATAGATATAATCTATATAATTGATATGGATATAAATAAATATAAACATATAAATATAAAAATATGTAAAAGTATAAAAAGATGCATTAAAATATATACATTATAAATATATTAATATATATCATAGGAATATATAGAAATCAAAATAAATATAAATATAGATACCAATATCAATATAGACATTAATATAAATGTTAATATAAATATTAATATAAATACATAGATATAATCTATATTATCTATATGGATCTATATAAATATCAATATATAAATATAAATCTATATAAAAGTATATAAAATGTATACAAATATATACATTAGAAATACATTAATATAATATTAATAATAATCATCTCTAAAAATATAAACATAAATACATATAGTTATATATATAGATATATATAGATATATAGCTATAGCTATAGCTAGAAATATATATAGATATAGATATATAGATATATAGACATAGATATAGATATAGATATAGATATAGATGTAGATATAGATATAGATATAGATATAGACGTAGATATAGATATAGATGTAGATGTAGATGTAGATGTAGATGTAAATATAAATATAAATATAAATACAAATATAAATACAAATACAAATACAAATATAAATATAAATACAAATACAAATATAAATATAAATATAAATATAAATATAAATATAAATACAAATAAATATCAATCCCAGGACACCACCCCTGCCACACCCATTTTACTCAGCCCCAGCCCTGCTTCCCGAGGAAAGCCAAAGGCAGGAATTCCCCAGGGAATGAGGATTTTGCTCTCCTGCCTGGGTGATGCTGAGCACTGCCCACCTCACCCGGGCAGCCTTTTGTCACCGTTCCTTTCATTGGCACCAATCAGGCCTTTATTGCATTTTCAGAAAAGGAAATTAAATGATTGATTGCGTGCATTAATTAATATCCCAGGCTGCCCTTCCCAGCAGCATCTGTTCCACGTTTGGGGAGGAAGTGAAGGAAAAACCAAAGGGAAGGCACCAAACGAAAACCAAATCCAACACCTAGAAAAGAAAAAAACCAAAACAACAAATCACACACTGAGGTACCTCCAGGACAAATGAGAATTCTTGACTTAGCACAAAGAAAAACCATTTAAAAATCATTTGTCACCAGACCTGACCCCCATGAAACACCTGCAGAGATTTTGCACTTTCGGCCTTGTAATCACAATTTAGTTATCTGAGTTTCCATTTCCACATGCAGAGGTTTTGCACTTTTGGCATTGTAGTCACAATTTAGTTATCTGAGTTTCCATTTCCACGTGCTGAGGTTTTGCACTTTTGGCCTTGTAATCACAATTTAGTTATCTGAGTTTCTGTTTCCACGTGTGAAGGTTTTGCACTTTTGGCATTGTAGTCACAATTTAGTTATCTGAGTTTCCATTTCCACGTGCTGAGGTTTTGCACTTTTGGCCTTGTAATCACAATTTAGTTATCTGAGTTTCCGTTTCCACGTGCCGAGGTTTAGCACTTTCGGCACTGTAATCACAATTTAGTTATCTGAGTTTCTGTTTCCACGTGCCGAGGTTTAGCACTTTTGGCCTTGTAATCGCAATTTAATTATCTGAATTTCCATTGCCACGTGCAGGTTTTGCTGCTTTTGAGGAGAAATTGCTCCATCCCTTCTCCTGCCCCCTCTGCCTTCAATTCCCTTTTCATTCCCATCCATTCCCAGGGACTGAAGTGCCTTTTCCCATTCCCGCGAATCCAGCGTGAAAAGCTCGCTGAAATTAAGACTATTCAAGAAAAGCCCTGACACTTTAATTGTGAGCGCTCCTCTGAAGGTGCTTAATTACCGTCGGAAACCAGAACCACTCGTCCCGCGCCTTCAAAAGGATTGATTATGCACAAGTTCTCTCCGCGAGTCAAACACAGACATTAAAGAACCCCCAATGTTTTCCTGATGCCTGAAGGAATCATTATGTAACGCTTTGTTTGCCTTGTTTTTAATTTTTTTTTATTTAATTTTTCTTTGAATTTTAAGCCCTTGATTCTCTTCTCTCATTGAGATTACAATTTGCGTTTTGCTGAAACATCCTGCCTGGGTTCGGTGCCAGTTTGGGCTGATTTTTCAGGAGTTGGCTCAGATTTCTCTGTGATAAAAGCTCCTTCCTCTTCAGGCTTAAAAGACATTTCTTTTCCCTGACTCTTGAGTGTCCCAATCGCACTTTGGGATGGTTGAGCTTCTGTGGAGGGAGGGGAGGAACATTTCTCTCACCAGGACTGCAGGGAGAGTTTATTTTATTTATATATTTCTTTATACATTTATTTATATATTTATTTATTCATTTACTTATACATTTATTTCTATATTTATTTGTATATTTATTTATATATTTATTAAGAAATTTATTTATATATTTATTTTTATATTTATTTTATATTTATTTATACTTTTACTTACACATTTATGTCTATATTTATTTATATATTTATTTATACATTTATTTATACATTTATTTATATATTTATTTATGTATTTATTTATATAGTTATTTATACATTTATTTATATATTGATTTGTATATTTATTTATATATTTATTGGTACATCTATTGATTCATTTATTTATATATTTATTTATATATTTATACATTTATTTGTATATTTATTTTAAAATTTATTTATGTATTTATTTATATGTTTATTTCTACATTTATTTATATATTCGGGTGGCTTAGACCCTGACCAAGCTGCTCCTGGCACCTAAAGGGGTTCACAGCCATGTTGGAGATGGATTTTTCCCAAGAAAAATTCACAATTTCTTTTCACCTCCCCCTGAGCCTGGTTCAATCCCGCACATCCTGGGCCAGGCTCACCCCATACCCACAAAATATGGCGAAGCTCATCCTTTTGAAAGCTTCATCGAATGATTTATAAGGAAAAATAGTTTCTGCAAGATTGGGAGAGTGACAATTGCTCACCAAACAGCTGCCGAGGCTGGAAATCTGTGAGCAGAATATTATAAATATTTTAAATACCTGAGAGCCTGAGACATGCCTGAACTTTGTGTTATTTGTCAAACTCCATCAGGACTTCAGCCTTGAGTTTATTTACTGCGGCCTTCCAGTGTGTGAACGGACAGTATTAAATAAAAGTTCATATTAATACTTTATTAATAGATACAAAGTAGTATTAACACTCTGCTAATAGTGCAATTTTCATAATTAACCACCCAATTCTGTCATTAGTGGTGGGCACAGAGTGTCTGCTCTACCTGCACGAGCTGGCACGGGACAGGGGACAGCGGAATTTTGATTCTCCTGGCTCCAAATAATGCCTTCATCCCTTTCCCAGCAGCTCCAGGGGAAGGAAGGGCACAATTCTGGAAATACAGAAATTCCCTTCCCTAATTTTCAGGTTTAATAAATCCCTGATGATTTCTGTACCCCTGGAAATCAAACCCCCCAATTTCACCTCCCACTCCTCTCTCCACCCCTCTCCTTCCTTTCCAATTCCGATGAATAACCAAACTCTTTCTCCCATTTATAAACCATTTTAATTTCATTTTTTCCCCCCAATTTCACCTCCCCCTCCTCTCTCCATCCCTCTCCTTCCTTTCCAATTCCCATAAATAACCAAACTTTCTCCCATTTATAAACCATTTTGATTTTATTTTTCCCACCCAATTTTACCTCCCCCTCCTCTCTCCACCCCTGTCTTTCCTTTCCAATTCCCATAAACAACTGAACTCTTTCTCCCATTTGTAAAGCATTTTAATTTTATTTCCCCCCCTATTTCCCACTCCCCCTCCTCTCTCCACCCCTCTCTTTCCTTTCCACCTCCCATAAATAACCAAACTCTTTCTCCCATTTATAAAGCATTTTAATTTTATTTTTCCCCCCTCTCCAGGCAGCCCCTGGGATATTTCTGCCGTGATGCACGGCTGCCATCCATCACCCCAAAACCAGCCCAGGAATGATGGATCCCACCATGGATTATCCACCGCTGGCAGGAAAATGGCAGGGCTGACACCAGAGCCGCGCTTTGGCCACCGCCAGGATTGATTTGGGGCCGCGGGAACAGCGCGGAGGGGAAAAGCGACGAGCTGGAAGTGCCCCGAACAATCTCAGGGTAATGGAATTACAGCGCCTGGGCTTGCCTGGAGAATCCATCACCCGCCAGAGGAAATAACTCACTCAGCGCTGGCAGCACTTTTTATCGTGTTTGGTATTTTACCGGCTCGTGTTTCGCAGGCTGATTTGTGAAAATGGATCAGAATGAAGGAAGAGCCAGAGCTGGTGGTCGGTGGCTCCAGAAGGTTCTGGGATCACACGGAGATCAAACGATGGAGGGCCTGATCCTTGTCTCGGTCATTCTGTGTCTGATGCGTTTGTCTAATGCCCTGATCAGTTTTCTCAGAGTTACACCACTCGGAGGCTGCAATTAGTGCTGCCATTTAGAGCGTTTAGAGAGGTTTATGTACATTTAGGGAGATATAAATATAAATATAAATATAAATATAAATATAAATATAAATATAAATATAAATATAAATATAAATATAAATATAAATATAAATAAATATGTGTGTATGTATGTACGTATGTACACACAGGTTTATAAAGGTTTATAAAAGAATATATATACAGGTTTATAGAAGTTTATGTAAGAATATCTATAGGTTTATATAGGTTATATAGGTTTATGTAAGAGTATATATAGATTTATATAGGTTTATATAGGTTTATAGAATATATATGTATATATAGGTTTATATAAGGATATATAGAGGTTTATATAGGTTTATATAGCTTTTATATATAGGTTTATATAAGTTTATATTAAAATATATATAGGTTTATATAAGAATATACATATATGTTTATGTAAGAATATATATATATATAGGTTTATATAGGTTTATATAAGAATATATACATAGGTTTATATGGGTTTATAGAAATATATATATGTCTATATAGGTTTATATAAGAATATATATATAAAGGTTTATATAGGTTTGTGTAAGAATATATATATAGGTTTATATAGGTTTATATAGGTTTATATAGGTTTATATAAATATATATTTATATAGGTTTATATAGGTTTATATAAGATATATATATATGGGTGCATATAGGCTTCATAAAAGAATATATATAGGTTTATATAAGTTTTTATAGGTTCATATAAGAATATATATATAGATTTATATAGGTTTATATAAGAATATATATATCGGTTTCTATAGATCAATATAAGAAGACCTATAATAGAAATAGCATAGAAACCTAACAGCTCATCCAAAACAATGAGTGGAAGCAAAAAACATTTTCTGGCTTCTGATCACAATTTTTTGGGGTTTCTTTCTTTCGGGGGGGGTTCGTTTGTTCGGTTGTTTGGTTGTTTTTTGGGGGGTTTTTTTGTTTTTTTGTTTGTTTGTTTGTCTGTTTTTTGGTGGTGGTGGTGGTTTTTTGTGGAGGAAAAATAAAGAAGAAAATAAACCCAAGTGGAAATGAAGAATTTCGGGTCACCATTCCAGCCCCTCTGAGGAGCACAGGGTGTGGAATTCCACAGATCTGCCCCAGACCCGGAGTTTGTCACCAAAAACATCAAAAATGGCGTTCAAGTGATCCTCTCCTGCTCCCTCCAGGGCACGCCTGAATTTTATTTATCCATCCACAGCAAAGAGTGGCACTGCTTCCCCTCGGAGAATAAAACCAGGACAAAAACTCATTTGTGAGCCTGGTTTAACTTTTCCTCTGCCTTCAGTCCTCTCCCTTTGAACTCCTGGATTTTCCTGATAAATGAATGGCTCAGATAAAAAACCTAATTCCTGACTTTTAAGCAGCTGAGAGGAAAAGTACCCCAGCACCGCGTGTGGGTTTCAGCTTTTGAAAGAGAAAATGGGATTTAATTCCATTATTCGGTGACAGGTTTCACTTCCAGTTCCATCCCTCAAGTCATCTCGAATCACTTTACAAGCTTTAATAAAGGCACAATGCTAAGGAGATTTCTATTCTAATTATTTTAAAAATCCATTTTTACACAGAACACTTCCAATTTCGTAACCCAGTTTTTCTCTCCCCTCCCCGCCCCTCTTTGAACTCCCATCTTCAGCTATTATTCCGTTTGTTCCTTTGTAGAGGCCTTCTCCTTTTGGGGAATTATTGCCCCAAAGGAAAATGGTGAAAACCACTCACAGACATAAATTTTGTTCGATTCAGACACTAAATAGAAATTTACCAGCAATTTTACATTAGGCCTCAAAATTCAATTAAAATATCGTGGGGAAATCTTAATGAGGGCTGCTGAGCATTGAGCACCTGGGTCCTAAATCCATTTTCTACATCCTCAGCTCAAATGGGGAAGGAAATTCTTTATTCCTTCCAATTTCTTTATTCCTTCCAATTTCTTTATTTCTTCCAATTTCTTTATTTCTGTACAATTCCTGCTATCGTAGATCTCTGATTTATTTGAGTTTTCTGGACATATTTTAGTTGTAATTCCCCCATTTCAGGCACCTGCCCGTTCACTCCCCACTGTAATCCTGAGATCTTTGCAGCTCTGACCAAAAAAATGACATTTTACCCTCACTAACTGAGTCCCAAAACAACCATTCCAAATGTGTTCCTTATTCCGAATTTCCACCTCCCAACGCTCCTGCCAAGTTCTCCAAAGGCAAAGAGGAGTGGCAAATTTAACCCAAATTTCCTTGGTTTTTGGAAAATCAGGTCTTGGGGAATCCAAGTGTCCTTGGATTTTCAAACTGAGTGAATTGGGGCAGCAAGCTTGGGGTGGTTGCCATCATCAGCTGAAGGTGTGATTGGAGGATTAAGGCTCGATCTGGGAATGGACAGAACTTCTCCAATGTGCAGAACTCGTGACTCGCTGTCCATTTTGGGTGGAGCCTCTCGAGTGGGCTCTGTGTGTCCTGAGTGCACCTGAAGGCCTTTCATAAATTAATCTGCTTGTTTACGTATTTTCGGGCTCTGAGGCAGCGAAGCATCCTTGGCTTTCCATTCACAGGAATTATTTTGTCTAGAATTCTGTGAACAGAGGTTTTTAGCACTTTATATGAAGTGCAGAGCCACACACCGAAACCACAGATAAACGAAAAACAAAAGCTAAAATCCCAAGGCACGCTCGGGTGTCCCCTTGTGACAACAAACGTGTGACACACATTAGTCACAGCCCTGTGGGGCCACGTCAGCCCAGGCTAAATACCAAAAGGCATCACCAGCTGTGCCCAGGATGGCTGGTGCAGTGAGATGGAGAGAATTGTCTGCCCTGGACAGCTCAATCCGACTGTCCTAGCGTGGTGCTGGAAACTGGGATTGAGCAGCTCCTTCTCATCGCTTCCAAATATCTGTGACCCGCGAGGGCCAGGGCAGGGAAATGAGAGACAGAGTGGTTCGGTGTCAGAGAAATGAGAGACAGAGCGGTTCGGTATCTGAGAAACGAGAGGCAAAGCAGTTTGGTGTCAGAGAAATGAGAGAGAAAGCGGTTCGGTGTCAGAGAGAGAAAGCGGTTCGGTGTCAGAGAGATGAGAGACAGAGCGGTTCGGTGTCAGAGAAACGAGAGGCAGAGCGGTTCGGTGTCAGAGAGATGAGAGGCAGAGCGGTTCGGTGTCAGGGAGATGAGGGCAGGGAATGGGGCAGCTCGGGCTGCTCTGAAGGGCTGTGTGCTCTGAGGGGGACAGGGACACTGGGGACAGCAGCTCTGGGGAATGGAGACCGCCTCGGGTGTCCTGCGTGAGGCACGGAGCCCATAATGAGATATCAGGGGTCACAATCCCTTAATGACCCTCTAATGACCAGAGCCAGAGATATGAGGGGTCACAAACCCTAATGACCCCAAAAGGACCACAGCCGGAGATATCAGGGGTCACAAACCCTAATGACCCTCCAATGACCACAGCCAGCCCATCCCAGTGCTCTCAGGGTCACAGACCTGCACAGACTCTGGACTGACCCAGGCAGGCACACTCAGGAGTCCCAGACCCTCTAATGACCCAAGCCAGCCCATCCCAGTGACATCAGGGGTCACACACCCCTAATGACTTCAGCCAGCCACACTCAGGGGTCCCAAATCTGCACAGACCCTCGAATGACCCCAGCCAGCTCATCCCAGTGACATCAGGGGCCACAAACCCCCTAGTGATCCTCTAGTGATCGCAGCCAGGCACACTCAGGGGTCACAAACCCCTTAATGACCACAGCCAGTGATATCAGGGGTCACGCACCCCTAATGACCCTCTAATGGCCACAGCCAGCCACAGTCAGGGTCACAGACCTGCACAGGCTCTGGACTGACCACAGCCAGCCCATCCCAGCCATGTCAGGGTCACAGACCCTCAAATGACCACAGCCAGAGATATCAGGGGTCGCACACCTGCACTGACCCCCTAAGGACCACAGCCAGCCCATCCCCATGATATCAGGGTCACAGACCCCCTAATGACCCTCTAATGACCACAGCCAAGCACACTCAGGGGTCACAAATCTACACAGACCCTCTAAAGACCACAGCCAGCCCATCCTAGCCAAGTCAGGGGTCACAATCCCCTAATGACCCCATAATGACCACAGCCACAGATATCAAGGGTCACAATCCCCTAATGACCTCTAATGACCACAGCCAGGCACACTCAGGGGTCAGTAACCCTAATGACCCTCTAATGACCCCAGCCAGTGATATCAGGGTTCACCATCCCCTAATGACCCTCTAATGGCCACAGCCAGGACCACTCAGGGTTCCCTGACCCTCTAATGACCCCAGCCAGCCCATCCCAGCCGCGTCAGGGGTCACAATCCCCTAATGACCCCATAATGGCCACAGCCAGACCATCCCAGCCACATCAGGGGTCACACACCCCTAATGACCCCATAACGACCCCAGGCAGGCACACTCAGGGTCCCAGACCCCCAATGACCCCAGCCAGCCCTTCCCATCCCAGTGACACCAGTGCCACACACCCACCCTTCCCTCTGCTTCTGCAGCTCCTTACAGAGGAGCTCTAATCCAGCTCCCAATTAAAGCCAAATCTGAGAAAAGGGTGAGAAAACCTCACTGCTCCTCTCCCTGCTCACAGCAGCAGTGAGGCTTGAGCTGCGACAGCTCTGCTCTGCTGCCTGCTCCTGCAAAAGCCATTTCAGCCCCTCAAAACGCCACTTTTGCCCCTCAAAAACCATTTGAGCCCTTCAAAATGTCACTTTAGCCCCTCAAAAAGCCATTTGAGCCCTCAAAACGCCACTTTTGCCCCTCAAAAAGCCATTTGAGCCCCTCAAAATGTCACTTTAGCCCCTCAAAAAGCCATTTGAGCCCTCAAAACGCCACTTTTGCCCCTCAAAAAGCCATTTGAGCCCCTCAGAAAGCCTTTTTAGCCCCTCAAAAAGCCCTTTTATCTCCTCAAAAAGCCATTTTAACTCCTCAAAGAGCCATTTCAGCCCATCAAAAAGCCATTTTAGCCCCTCAAAAAGCCATTTTAGCCCCTCAAAATGTCACTTTAGCCCCTCAAAAAGCCATTTGAGCCCCTCAAAAAGCCCTTTTAGCCCTCAAAATGTCACTTTAGCCCCTCAAAATGCCATTTTAACTCCTCAAAAAGCCATTTCAGCCCCTAAGCAGCTGAGGCAGCATGGCTGCCCCACCCTCACCCCAAATCCACACTCCCTCCAGCGAAAGATGAATTTTTTTCCAGCTCCCAACACCTCTGTGCTCCAGGGAAGCACCAGCACACGCTGCAGATGGAGAATGGAGGCCGAGGAAATATTTAAATAACGCAGCTGATGCATAAAAATATTTGGCAAAGCTGGAAACAGTTCCGAGGCCACCTGTGATTTAGCAGCGCTCCTGGAATTGAGTTCGTTCTTCTCCCGCCATGCAAATGAAGGAACTCACACAATAATGCTGCGGTTTGATTTTTTTTTTTAATTCCAGCCCAGCCAGGGCCATTCCTCACTGCCACCGCAATTGATTCATTTCCAAAACCCTGGGAAAACAAACAACAGCAACCAAAAAAAAAAAAAAAAGAAAAAAAAAAGAAAAAAAAAAAAAAAAAAGAAAAGAAGCGGTGTGTTTTTGGATTAAAAGGGGTAAGCATTGCAAAGCACCTGCAGATAAAGCATTCCTCAGGACATCAGAAAGAATAAATTACAGCAAAGGGATAAAATCTCACAGCCTGACATCAAATTGCTCCTCCTCCCCTTCTTTTTTAGGAATCGATCCCTCTCACACTGCTCAGAGCCTTCTCCCTGATTCTTTGGGTTTCCCTCCTGCCCTGTTCCCCGTTTGGTTTAGGTTTTACACATTACCTCTTCAAGGCTCAGGATTTGCTCATTCCCTGTCCCCAGGCCGAGCGGAAAATGTCCTGGGGGCTCTCAGAGCAGTTTTTCTCCTGGGTTAATCCCTGAAAATACAGAAAACAGAGCCCTCAGAGCTCTGGGTTTGGGGTTTTTGGAGCTCGGTGGGAGCAGAGCAGCTGCCACCGCTGGGATTTTTTGAGCTGATTTGGGCACCGTGAGGATCCTCCTAGAGCCCAGCCAAGGCAGAGCCAAACCCTAATTTCAAACCCTAATTTAATTAAATTAATTTCCATCCCCATTCCCGGGTGGGGGATGCTCGGAGAAAACAAAAAAAACAAAGAAAGGAAATCTTATTTTCGGTAGTGTTCTGCTGACCTTCCCCATGTCCCCCTCAGAGCCTGCCCAGGCCTCTGTAAAGGGCTTCGTTCCTCATCCTCACATTTAGGGTTTCTTTCCTCATCCTCACATTTAGGGTTCCGTTCTTCATCCTCACATTTAGGGTTTCGTTCCTCATCCTCACATTTAGGGTTTCGTTCTTCATCCTCACATTTAGGGTTTCGTTCCTCATCCTCACATTTAGGGTTTCGTTGCATTCTCACATTTAGGGTTTTGTTCTTCATCCTCACATTTAGGGTTTTGTTTCATCCTCACATTTAGGGTTTTGTTTCATTCTCACATTTAGGGTTTCGTTCTTTATCCTCACATTTAAGGTTTTGTTTTCCGAGGTAAGAATATGCCATCCCCACGGGAGTAGCAGAGGGATTGGGTGACACCCACGCCGTGGTTGTTCACAGCACTGAATTCCTGCTGAACACCACTGGGAAAAAACAAAAATTAGTGCTGGGGCCAAATCCCAGTGAAACCAAGAGTGGGTTTTGATGGATTCATTTCACCCAGAGTTTCTGCAAGCTGAATTCTTCATCTCCCAGCTCTTCAGACTGGAAATAAAAGGGAGATCAAGAATTTGGCATCAAATCCACCATGGTGCCGAGGAGAGGAGAGGAGAGGAGAGGAGAGGAGAGGAGAGGAGAGGAGAGGAGAGGAGAGGAGAGGAGAGGAGAGGAGAGGAGAGGAGAGGAGAGGAGAGGAGAGGAGAGGAGAGGAGAGGAGAGGAGAGGAGAGGAGAGGAGAGGAGAGGAGAGGAGAGGAGAGGAGAGGAGAGGAGAGGAGAATCAAACCCTCTGCAATGTCCCATTTCTCCTTCCAAAACCCCATGGGGGACACAGCAAAGTCTCACAAGGCACAGACAAATATTGGGATGTGTCCTGGCACTGATCAGTTCAGCAAAGCTCCTCCTTTCACTGCTCAAACCGTGACACAATTGTGGTTTTGGAAAAAACCTCGTTAATATCTGAATATGAATGAAGATGGATTAATTTAACACAGTGTTTCTGCAAGCTTCAGCTGATGCCTAAAACAGAGCTTACCTAAAACAGAGACCAGACAGAGTGAGGAGAATAAAATCAGATTAATTTCTGAAAGGCCTTCAGGTGCACTCAGGGCACACAGAGCTCACTCGAGAGGCTCCACCCAAAATGGACAGTGAGTCACGAGTTCTGCACATTGGAGAAGTTCTGTCCATTCCCAGATCGAGCCTTAATCCTCCAATCACACCTTCAGCTGATGATGGCAACCACCCCAAGCTTGCTCCCCCAATTCACTCTTGGTTCCATCTTTTGGGGCTCTGAGGCAGCCAAGTGTCCTTGGATTTTCCAACGAAGAGGAATTGTTTTGTCTAAAATGCTGAGAACAGATGTTTTTATATGGAGCCCAGAGCTGCACACCAAAGCTACAGACAAATGAAAAATAGAAGCTAAAAATCCTCAAGGCATCGCAGCCCCACCCAGGTGGGGTTCCAGTGCTCAGCCAGGGAAGTGCTGTCCAAATTTTGGGATCTGGAGAGGAGCAGGCACAGCACCCCAGAGGGAATTCAGACCCCACAGCCTCTCGTTCTGCCCATGGGGTTTGAACGAGGGCTCCCCAGTCGTGTTCATTCTCAGATTTTGGGAGGTTAAAATCAAAGGGAAGAACCCTCATCCAAACTCTCTTTTTTTGGGCTGCTAATCCTCACCTGCCCCGTGGCTGCCACGGCACAACAGACCAGGGAACACCTGGGTTCTCATGGCTGCCAAAACTGGAATCCAAATTTATCAAATCCTCCCACCAGCACAGCCGCAGAGGATAATTGACATTGCTTAACACTAACAGGGAAAAAGAAAAAAAAAAAAAAGAAAAAAAAATTCAAATTACTGTTTAGCGCTGTCTAATCCCATGGAGGAAATACATAAAGATGGATACATCTGACATCCATTTTATTAATCAGGCTATTTTTAGTGGATAAACCAGTCAAGAAAACAGCAGGAGTTTAATAAAGTGTACATTAGTAGAACAATTACGGAGTAGTTGCAGCAGCCTGTTCCCTCTGATAGGGAGCAGTAGGAAACATTGTTCAGCTGGAACACAATCTTGCAGTGCAGTATTTAAGTGAATAATAAATTTCATGGTGAGTTAGGCTGGAGGTTATATCCTGCAAAAGGGTTTTTGAACAAGTCAGGGAATGGTATATTTCCATTGATATATTTCCATTTTCCATCCAGCCTTTCAATATCACATTTACCAGTGAAGGATCTTAAAATCATAAAGGGTTTTATCATCCTCCTCGTGTGTGGGGGATTATTAATGCACAGCCTTGGCAGGCAGAGGAGCAGTTTGGGTTTTACGGCTTGGCCGGAGTTGGGATCTGAGCGTGGATGGGCAGAGCTCCCCTCAATCTGTGGGAACAACTCCACACTTAGGCTGAAATGCCCCAGGTGAGGCTTTTCAAGGGAATAAAAACATAAAAATGCATCCGGCATTTCCTCAGTGTCAGAGCAGAGATTGCCCAGCCCTGCTGGGAGTCCATTTCAACATCGGGAGCCTTTCAGCTCCCCAAGGGCTGACGGAGCCCTCGAACCTGCAGGAAAATCAGAGAATTGATGTGTAAGAGCCTCGTGGGAATGAGATGCTTTCAGCTTCCAGCAGCCCCCAGGGCCCTGGCTGAGAGCTTGAACAGCTCTGGAATTATTCCAGCAGCTCCTGAGGATGATGGACATCCTTTTCCCCATCAGCTCCTGCCGGATCGGTCCCGGTGAGCTCCAGGCTTTGGTGTTTGTAGGGGATGGGACACAAAGAGCCTCTCTGCCTGGGACACTTCACTCCTTTATCTGTGCATTTTGGGAACTGCTCCCGGCAATTATTGAGCCTCAGAAAATAGAAATTTCACATCATAATGTGGTTGTTTTTTTTTCCCAGATAACTCACAGGCCCTGCCTTCCCCAGGACATCGGCCTGTGGCAGGGACAGAGCTGTCCCACAGGACAGGACAGAGCCCTTGGCATTTTTTTGGGTGTTTCAGCAGCTTTCAGCCCCTGCCACCTTCATCCAAAGTGATAATAATGCCCCAAGAGACCATTATTATTACTATTATTATTATCATTATTAATGTTATTATTATTATTATTCTATTACTATTATTACTATTATTACTATTATTATTCTTACTATTATTATTATTACTATTATTATTCTTACTATTATTATTACTATTATTACTATTCTTATTTTTATCCCCCCTGCAGCACCAGAATTTCTCTCCCCTCACCCTTATTCTCAAACTTTCACAATAAAACCTTTAAAAAAGCTGTACTTAGTGTCCCCAGCCAGCCCATCCTGATGGATGTGGCACATTCCATCTCCTCAGCCCTGGGCGTGGGGCACATCCTCAGAAGGAATTCTGACTGCTCCTTTATCTATTTAAAATGTGGATTTATTGTCTTTTTCCCTCCAGAACTCCGTGCACCAAGCGATGGCTCAAACGCAGTCCGTGGTTTGGTCAGGTTTATGCAAAATTTGCTTTTCCTCGGGGAACTCAATTGGGTTTTCTCAAAAACAAATCTGCCTCTGTTCACGTGGAGGGTGTGAGAGGAGAGGAGCTGTGGAAGGATGTGCTGGTGCTTCCCAGAGCCAAATCCAGACGGACTTCACCCATCTATATCCCCTTAAACTACAGAAATTCAACTTTCACAGGAGCAAATCCAGACAGATTTCACCCATCTATTCCCCCTGAATTTACAGAAATTCAACTTTCACAGAGCCAAAACCAGATAGATTTCACCCCTCTATTCCCCCTGAGTTTACAGAATTTAGACTTTCACAGAACCAAAAAAACAGACAAACTTCACCCATCTATTTCCCCTTAAATTATAGAAATTCAACTTTCACAGAACCAAAGCCAGACAGGCTTCCATCTATTCCCCCTGAACTTACAGAAATTCAACTTTCACAGAACCAAAACCAGACTTCACCCATCTATTCCCCTTTAAATTACAGAAATCCAACTTTCACAGAAGCAAAACCAGATGGACTTCACCCATCTATTCCCTCTGAATTTACAGAATTTAAACTTTCACAGAACAAAAAAACAAACTTCATCCATCTATTCCCCCTGAATTTACTGAAATTAAACTACCACAGAACCAATAAAACAAACTTCACCCATCTATTCCCCCCGAATTTACAGAAATTCAACTTTCACAGAACCAAAACCGGACAAACTTCACCCACCTAGTCCCCCTTAACTTTTTCAACTTTCACAGAACCAATAAAACAAACTTCACCCATCTATTCCCCTTTAAATTACAGAAATCTGACTTTCACAGAAGCAAAACCAGACGGACTTCACCCATCTATTCCCTCTGAATTTACAGAATTTAAACTTCCACAGAACCAAAAAAACCCAAACAGACTTCACCCATCCATTCCCCCTTAAATTACAGAAATTCAACTTTCACAGAACCAATGAAACAAACTTCACCCATCTATTCCCCTTTAAATTACAGAAACCCAACTTTCACAGAAGCAAAACCAGACGGACTTCACCCATCTATTCCCTCTGAATTTACAGAATTTAAACTTTCACAGAGCCAAAACATCAGACTTCACCCATCTATTCCCCCTTAATCAATTGAAATTAAACTTTCACAGAACCAAACCCAGACAGACTTCACCCATCTAGTCCCCCTGAATTTGCAGAAATTCAACTTCTACAGAAAGTAGAAGAAAAAAGCGGAAAAAACTAGACAGTAGCAGAAAAAACTAGACAGACATCACCCATCTAGTCCCCCTTAAATTATAGAAATTCAACTTCCACAGAAGCAAAACCAGACAGACTTCACCCATCTATTCCCCCTGAATTTACAGAAATCCAACTTTCACATGACTAAAACCAGACTTCACCCATCTATTCCCCCTCAAATTACAGAATTTAAACTTCTTCAGCAGCTGTGGATCCCAGTGAATCCAGCAGATCTGCAGAGGTGATCAAACCACTGCAGAGAATCAGCCTTGACAGAAGAAAAAAACTCCGAATAAAGCGAAAAGAAGCCGTGGCAGGAAGGGAAGCGCAACAGTGACAGTGTGATGGATGAGGAAAAAACCCTGTACAGGATCCCTTTGATAATTGGGGCTCTCCGAGCGCTGGGCAGAGCAGAAATTGATGTTAATTTTAGGCAGGGCACAACCCCGTGGGCACAGGTGACAGCTCTGCTGCAGTGACAGCACCAAAATTCAGATTAAAGCTCAGCTTTCGCTCTGGGCTGGGCCTCCCCAGCAGAATTCGGACCCTGGAGAGGGAAAAAAACCCCAAAAGGCTCACCTGGAGGGAAATTCAGGGCCGTTGTTTTTAAAAAGTTGTGATTGGGTTCGTGCCACCCAAAATGTATCGATCTGAAATACAGGAAAAGAGGGCAAAATGCAAAATGTTTGGCTTTAATTGGGGTTTGATTGAGATTCCAGGCCTGGCCCCACACTGATTTTTATTCATGCTGAAGGATTTCCAGGATTTCCAGGATTTTCGTGATCTGTTTGAGGGAAACCCCAAATTTCGTGTGCAAGGCACTGCCAGGGATGGGGAGAATATTTGTTTTGCTATTTTTGTCTTTCATTTTGGGGCAATTCATTCATTTTTCCCTATCTCATCACTAGAGTGAGTTACAGATCAGAAATCTTTTTTTAAACAATCCTGCTAAGAGACTTTGTAAAACTTCATTTTGTTCATCACTGCAATCAGATTTATTTGAAAATATGGGGAAATTTCAGGGCACTTAAAGTGGTTTTGCAGCTTATCCTGTCAGGTAAAACAGAATGAACTCAGTTTTAGAGCAGGGAAAGAGACAGAAGGAGGAGAAGTGAATTTTTCCAAGAAAATTTGACTCAAAACTTTCTCACAGAGCCACCTCTTCTGCCAGGATCAGACTGCTATTCCCAATTTCTGCTTTTATAGGATAAATACGTATATAGGATATACAGATAAAGGATAAATACATATATAGGATAAATACATAGATCAGATATACATATAGAGGGTAAATACAGTTATAGGAAAAATACATACATAGGAAAAATACATATATAGGATATACATATACAGGACAAATACATATATAGGATAAATACATATATAGGATATACATATGTAGGATAAATGCATATATAGGAAAAATACATATATATGATAAATACATATATAGGAAAAATACACATATTGGATATATATACATAGGATAAATACATATATAGGATAAATCCATATAGAGGATAAATCCATCTATAGAATATATATAGATAAGATAAATCCATATATAGGATAGGTACATATATAGGATAAATCCATATATAGGATAAATGCATATATAGGAAAAATACATATATAGGATATACATATGTAGGATAAATACATACAGAGGATAAATCCATATATAGGATATACATAGATAAGATAAATCCATATATAGGATAGGTACATATATAGGATAAATACATATATAGGGTAAATCCATATATAGGATATACATATGTAGGATAAATACATATGAGCATCCATCCTCCCTAAATATCCTCCCACCTCCCTGAACATCCTCCCACCCCCTCCGAGCTGAGCACCATTCCCAGGTGAATAAAATTCCCTGCGCTGGGCAGGGACAGAAAATTCAGGTGAACTCTGGGAAGGTCGAGTGGGGCACCCTGCAGGCACCTGGGGGACTCCCCCATCTGTGATTATTCATTAATTTTGGGGTTAATTAGCCGTGTTTCAGGGCTGATAACATCAATGACACCGCATGGCCTCTCCATGCTGCTCCTCACCCTCTCTGGGCTGGTATCACGAGACCAGAAATCCTTTTTTCCTTCTCTGCTCCTCATTCAGAGCCTCCCTGGACGAGGGGAGTCTTGTCCTTTGCTGTTTTACACCGAGAGGAGCAGAAAAAGAGGACCTGGAGCAGCCGAAGTTGTGCAAAACAGCAGCTCAGCCCTGCTCTGACTGCGCTTTTAATGTCTCCTCATTATGGCTGGAGCTGATGGAATGAGAAATAAAATAATTCCGAAATGGTAATTGCACCTCCCCGAGTGGTGGAAAGGGCACCTCGTTCATTAAGCCTCGAGGAGATGTTTCAAACTCCATTTCCAGCTCCGTCCTGTGCTCCCAGGGAGAATCACCTGGAATTTTCCAGTATTTCCAGTTTCTCCTGAATTGGAGTTTTCCAATATTTCCTCAGTGATGGCTTGTGCCCAGGATTTGCAGGGCAGGGGAGACTTCAAACCTTATCCAGGACCTATTCATCCTATAGATGTATACCCTATATATGTATATCCTATATATGTATTTATCTTATATAGGTATAGCCTATATATGTATTTATCCTATATATGTATACCTTATGTATGTATTTATCTTACATATGCATATCCTATGTATGTATTTATCCTGTGTATGTATATCCTATATATGTATATCCTATATATGTATTTACCCTATATATGTATTTATCCTACATATGTATTTATTCTATATGTGTATATCCTATATATGCATTTCTCCTATATATGTCTGTCTCCTATATATGTATATCCTATACATGTATCTCTCCTATATATATATATTCATCCTATATATGTATTTAATCTACATATGTATTTATCCTATATAGGTATACCCTACATATATATATCTCCTATATATGTATTTATCCTATATATGTATTCATCCTATATAGGCATTCATCCTATATATGTATATCCTATATATGTATTTCTCCTATATATTTATTTATCCTATATATGTATATCCTATATATGTATTTACCCTATATATGTATTTATCCTATATATGTATCTATCCTATATATGTATTTCTCCAATATATGTATATCCCATCTATGTATTCATCCTATATATGTATTTATCCTATATATGTATAACCTATATGTGTATTTATCCTATATATGTATTTCTCCTGTATATGTTTATCCTATATACATATTTATCCTATATATTTATTTATCCTATATATGTATTTGTCCTATATGTTTATTTGTCCTATATGTTTCTACCCAGGAGTCCCAGTGGAAAGGATTTTCGAGCAGGGGAAGGTTCCAGAATCACCTCGGTGAGCTCAGGGCACATTCACAGCTCCTGTTGTGGATTTATGGACCTGGCAGAAACTCCGGAGTTTAAAAGACCCAGCAGAGCCCAGAAATCAAATTTGGATGTGTTTTATTCAACTTCTTGATGCCTTTTGGCACTGCATCCTTAATGAGCTGTCCCCGGGGTAACGCAGAGCTGCCCCACGGGAAATTCCTGCAGGTGCCATTCTGGGAATGATCCCTGCGTGGGGGAAGAGGGAATTCGGACAGAAATCCTGTTGTGCATTTATGGACCTGGGTCAGACCTGCAGCCGGGCAGGTCCCACCAAACGTCACCAAAACTGTCGTGGGTCACTCCGTGAACATCCTCCCGGTTCTCTGAGCATCCTCCCAGCTCCCTGAACATCCTGTGAGCTCCCTGAACATCCTCTGAGCTCCCTGAACATCCTCCAACCTCCCTAAACATCCTCCCAGCTTCCTAAATATCCTCCAACCTCCCTGAACATCCTACTGCCTCCTTCAACACTCTCCCATCTCCCTGAAAATTATCCCTAAACACCCTCTGAGCTCCCTGAACATCCTCGGAGCTCCCTGAACATCGTTCTACCCAAGAGTCCCAGTGGAAGGGATTTTCGAGCAGAGGAAGGTTCCAGAATCACCTCTGTGAGCTCAGGGCACATTCACAGCTCCTGCTGTGGATTTATGGACCTGGCAGAAACTCCCGAGTTTAAAAGACCCAGCAGAGCCCAGAAATCAAATTTGGATGTGTTTTACTCAACTTCTTGATGCCTTTTGGCACCGCGTCATCAATGAGCTGTCCCTGGGGTAACCCAGAGCTGCCCCACGGGAAATTCCTGCAGGTGCCATTCTGGGAATGATCCCTGCGTGGGGGAAGAGGGAATTCGGACAGAAATCCTGTTGTGCATCTATGGACCTGGGTCAGACCTGCAGCCGGGCAGGTCCCACCAAACGTCACCAAAACTGTTGTGGGTCACTCTGTGAACATCCTGTGAGCTCCCTGAACATCCTCCAACCTCCCTAAACATCCTCCCAGCTTCCTAAATATCCTCCAACCTCCCTGAACATCCTTCCGCCTCCTTCAATATTCTCCCATCTCCCTGAAAATTATCCCTAAACACCCTCTGAGCTCCCTGAACATCCTGTGAGCTCCCTGAACATCCTTCTACCCAAGAGTCCCAGTGGAAGGGATTTTAGAGCAAAAGAAGGTTCCAGAATCACCTCTGTGAGCTCAGGGCACGTTCACAGCACCTGTTGTGGATTTATGGACCTGGCAGAAACTCTGGAGTTTAAAAGACCCAGCAGAGCCCAGAAATCAAATTTGGATGTGTTTTACTCAACTTCTTGATGCCTTTTGGCACTGCATCCTTAATGAGCTGTCCCCGGGGTAACGCAGAGCTGCCCCACGGGAAATTCCTGCAGGTGCCATTCTGGGAATGATCCCTGCGTGGGGGAAGAGGGAATTCGGACAGAAATCCTGTTGTGCATTTATGGACCTGGGTTAGACCTGCAGCCGGGCAGGTCCCACCAAACGTCACCAAAACTGTCATGGGTCACTCCCTGAACATCCTCCCGGTTCTCTGAGCATCCTCCCAGCTCCCTGAACATCCTCTGAGCTCCCTGAACGCCCTGTGAGATCCTTGAACATCCTCTGAGATCCCTGAACATCCTGTGAGCTCCCTGAACATCCTCTGAGATCCCTGAACATCCTCCCATTTCCCTGAACATCCTTCTACCCAAGAGTCCCAGTGGAAGGGATTTTAGAGCAAAAGAAGGTTCCAGAATCACCTCTGTGAGCTCAGGGCACATTCACAGCACCTGCTGTGGATTTATGGACCTGGCAGAAACTCTGGAGTTTAAAAGATCCAGCAGAGCCCAGAAATCAAATTTGGATGTGTTTTATTCAACTTCTTGATGCCTTTTGGCACTGCATCCTTAATGAGCTGTCCCCGGGGTAACCCAGAGCTGCCCCACGGGAAATTCCTGCAGGTGCCATTCTGGGAATGATCCCTGCGTGGGGGAAGAGGGAATTCGGACAGAAATCCTGTTGTGCATTTATGGACCTGGGTTAGACCTGCAGCCGGGCAGGTCGCACCAAACGTCACCAAAACTGTCATGGGTCACTCCCTGAACATCCTTCCCGGTTCTCTGAGCATCCTCCCAGCTCCCTGAACATCCTGTGAGCTCCCTGAACACCCTGTGAGATCCCTGAACATCCTGTGAGATCCCTGAACATCCTCCCAGCTTCCTAAAGATCCTCCAACCTCCCTGAACATCCTACTGCCTCCTTCAACACTCTCCCATCTCCCTGAAAATTATCCCTAAACACCCTCTGAGCTCCCTGAACACCCTCTGAGCTCCCTGAACATCCTCTGAGCTCCCTGAACATCCTTCTACCCAAGAGTCCCAGTGGAAGGGATTTTAGAGCAAAAGAAGGTTCCAGAATCACCTCTGTGAGCTCAGGGCACATTCACAGCGCCTGCTGTGGATTTATGGACCTGGCAGAAACTCTGGAGTTTAAAAGACCCAGCAGAGCCCAGAAATCAAATTTGGATGTGTTTTACTCAACTTCTTGATGCCTTTTGGCACTGCATCCTTAATGAGCTGTCCCCGGGGTAACCCAGAGCTGCCCCATGGGAAATTCCTGCAGGTGCCATTCTGGGAATGATCCCTGCGTGGGGGAAGAGGGAATTTGGACATAAATCCTGTTGTGCATTTATGGACCTGGGTCAGACCTGCAGCCGGGCAGGTCCCACCAAACGTCACCAAAACTGTTGTGGGTCACTCCGTGAACATCCTCCCGGTTCTCTGAGCATCCTCCCAGCTCCCTGAACATCCTGTGAGCTCCCTGAACATCCTGTGAGATCCTTGAACATCCTGTGAGCTCCCTGAACATCCTCCAACCTCCCTAAACATCCTCCCAGCTTCCTAAATATCCTCCAACCTCTCTGAACATCCTACTGCCTCCTTCAACACTCTCCCATCTCCCTGAAAATTATCCCTAAACACCCTCTGAGCTCCCTGAACATCCTTCTACCCAAGAGTCCCAGTGGAAGGGATTTTAGAGCAAAAGAAGGTTCCAGAATCACCTCTGTGAGCTCAGGGCACGTTCACAGCACCTGTTGTGGATTTATGGACCTGGCAGAAACTCCCGAGTTTAAAAGACCCAGCAGAGCCCAGAAATCAAATTTGGATGTGTTTTATTCAACTTCTTGATGCCTTTTGGCACTGCATCCTTAATGAGCTGTCCCCGGGGTAACGCAGAGCTGCCCCACGGGAAATTCCTGCAGGTGCCATTCTGGGAATGATCCCTGCATGGGGGAAGAGGGAATTCAGACAGAAATCCTGTTGTGCATTTATGGACCTGGGTCAGACCTGCAGCCGGGCAGGTCCCACCAAACGTCACCAAAACTGTCGTGGGACACTCCCTGAACATCCTCCCGGTTCTCTGAGCATCCTCTCAGCTCCCTGAACATCCTCTGAGCTCCCTGAACATCCTGTGAGATCCTTGAACATCCTGTGAGATCCCTGAACATCCTCCCAGCTTCCTAAATATCCTCCAACCTCCCTGAACATCCTTCTGCCTCCTTCAATATTCTCCCATCTCCCTGAAAATTATCCCTAAACATCCTCTGAGCTCCCTGAACATCCTCTGAGCTCCCTGAACATCCTGCGAGCTCCCTGAACATCCTTCTACCCAAGAGTCCCAGTGGAAGGGATTTTCGAGCAGAGGAAGGTTCCAGAATCACCTCTGTGAGCTCAGGGCACATTCACAGCTCCTGTTGTGGATTTATGGACCTGGCAGAAACTCTGGAGTTTAAAAGACCCAGCAGAGCCCAGAAATCAAATTCGGATGTGTTTTATTCAACTTCTTGATGCCTTTTGGCACTGCATCCTTAATGAGCTGTCCCCGGGGTAACCCAGAGCTGCCCCACAGGAAATTCCTGCAGGTGCCATTCTGGGAATGATCCCTGCATGGGGGAACAAGGAATTTGGACAGCAGCAGGCACTGAAATCCAATTTTCCTGTCAGACTGATTCTAGCAAAGCTCAGCCTCGAAAGCGTGGGGAATAAAAATGCACGGACCAGCTGTAAACCCAGAGACTCGCAAAGATTACTCTAAAACACCTGGAAAATTGAGTAGATGGAGTTTTCCTTGATCAGATGGAATAGTTGAGTTATAAACCCTGCAGCAGGAATCAAAGAAATCTTCATCTTCCTTTCAGGTGGCGCAGAACCCAATCTGATCCCCAGCTGGAGTTGAAGGAGAGCCCTCCATTCCCACCAACCAAATGAAATCAAGCTTTTTTCAGTTTTAGGATTTAAACAAGGCCCTAAACAAAAAGCTTGAAAAATGTTGCTCCCGTTGAAGGGAAAACACTGCAAAGAATGATCCCCGGCTCCTCATCTTGGGTTTTAGTCTTTGAAACAGGAAAAAAAACCTTCACATTTGAAAATATTAAATAATTAAATGATGTTCGATATGAAGGTTCCTCACTGGCGAGCAGATCAAATTAGATTAAAAGTGTGAGCGCAAATAGACGATTTGGATGAGTTAATTGCTATTTATTGCTTGGGTATTGGGCTGTCTCAGAGGTCTACTCCCCAGAAAAAGCTCCCACTAAACTTAAATTTTGCTGAAACCGTGAACAGGCACAGAATCCTGGGATGGTTTGAGCCGAAGGGACCTTAAATCCCATCCAGTGCCACCCTGGGGACACCTCCCACTGTCCCAAGGTGCTCCTTGGGCATTCCAGGGATTCTCTGGGAATTCCATCCCAGCCCCTCCCAAGGATAAATCCCCTCAATATCCCATCCAACCCTCCCCTCTGGAACCCATTCCTTGTGGGGAAAAACAACATTCAGCTCAGTTTTTTCCTCTGAACAGACCCAGTTTGGGTTTTAGAGCCACTTTTGAACCATTCCCCACGGGAAAACCTCCACTGCAGCATTTCAGGGCTGGCTCCAGGATCAACGCTGGCAGATTTACAGGAGAGATACCAACGAGAATGAACCGTGGGATTGTCAAAGCGCTGCCACAGCAACCCCAGGAACACCCCGTGATTTTTATCGGAGCTCGCATATTTCTCCCAGACAGTTCATGACATTTTATCAGATTTGCTCCTGTATGGAAAGTTTTCATATTATCGCCGAGGCATTTTACTGTTGCTGTGGTAACGACAGAAGCAGCTTTAAAAAGGTAACCACGGAATAAATGCAATTTCTGTGTAAAACCCAGAGCCAGGCTTGCTTTATTAGCTAAATAAGGAGAGCGTGGGGCTGGAAATATAAAGGAATTAAAATTCAACAGCAGAAACAGTTGGGCACCCAAAATTAAAACTCAGCCTTTCAATTCGCTGTCCAGCACCAGCTGCTTGTCTTCCACTTGATTTTTATTGGAATGCTGTTACCCTGCTCTTTTCATTTCCGAAATCATCGCCTGTTTTTTCGTGCTCGGAGGCCTCAACTCCTCTCAGCCTCGGAATGTCACAGCCACAACCCCTCAGGTCAGGGATCCACCTGGGATGGATGGTTTGGACACTCCTGGGCTTGAAAAATAATATTTTCCCTGCAGAGTGATTTTCTCTGGCTCATTTTCATTTTAGAAAGTGCCTGGCACTCGTTCTGTGTTTCCATTGCCAAATCTCACAACGCTGCAGGCCGCGGGATGGGATTGGTGTGCCCAAACTCACCAATATTTACCCAGGCATCACAAATTTAAAGGAAATAGCACTGAAGTGCAGGAATTCTGTCAGTTTATCCTGAATCCAATCCTGAATCACCTGCTCTAATTTTCAATTTTGTCCTGCCGAGAAGAGCTCAACCTTAAAGAGAATGTCCCCAAACGAGTCCGGACTGTGAGGATGAGGGTGATTATTGAGATTTTATATATATATATATATTTATTTATTTATTTATTTTTATATATTTATATTTTATATTTATATTTACATTTATATTTATGTTTATATTTATATTTATAGTTATAGTTATAGTTATAGTTATAGTTATAGTTATAGTTATAGTTATTTTTTATATTTATATTTATTTTTATATTTTTTATATTTATATTTTTTTAAATATATATATATGTATGTATGTATGTATGTATGTATAACTTTATAATTTTATGTCCACACTGGGATTTGGTTAGACACCAGTACCTGCACAAGAGAGCCCTCAAGACAAAAATGGTATGAACAGAATTCAGCCCCAACTTTGTCCAAAGTTGTCGTTTTTCCCCTCAGTTCCACAGGATCTCCTTGGCAGGTTTTGCCCGTGGTAATTAACAGGAATTAATTGCACAAGGGTTGAAATAATGTGTGAGAAGCCAGGAGTGAGGCCTTGGAAAGGTCATGGACTCCCTCATTATCTCTTCACTCCCTCCTCTTTCCCATCCCGAGGAAAAGGCTCGGGGTGGCACTGCCAGCCCCGCTCGTGTCAGGATGATGAACGAGGGTGGCACAACAAACGCCACCCCACGGGGGACACAAAAAGGAAGGGGGGCACAGCACGATGGTGCCAAGGACCCAAAGACATGGCCAGGAAAGAGGGAAATGGGGAATAGCTGGGAGCAGTGGGATGGGGCTGAGGAATGTCGAGTGCTGGTGTCACCAAAAATCGGGAGAAATAAAAAAACCCTCTAGCACTATGTTTGAAGTGATAGCGAATGAGGCATTGCTTTATTTTCTGGCCAGGATGTGCCAAGGAAAGTATTCCAAAACCACATGCTTTTACAGGATTTCCCCCAAATTTCATACAGTCAAACCCACAGAGATGCATTGTTTCAAAGTTCATTGGTCCAGAGCTGAGCAACCCTCAGTGTTCAGTTTCCATTGGATCCGAATCCCCTCCCCTCCGATGTTAATTAGATCTTCATTTTTCAATTTTCTCCTCAGTCCTTTGCGGGCGAGATGTCTCCAGCTGTGTCAGAGGTGCTCTGGGGTGGATGTTTGGAGATGGCCACCGATGTTCCGTCAGTGTTCAGTTGATGTTTTTTATCTTTTTGATATCTTTTGGCTGCTCCACTCTGTCCTGTGCTGAGCTCATCAGACCTCACCTGGCAGAACAATGCCCTGGAAAGAAACTTCAAATTCCTTTTCCTGGGGTAAAGACTAACAAATCCTTTGACTAAAGTTACACAAAATTTTCAAACTGGTGTATTTTCCAACACTGGCATGGGTTGGACTGTGGGGTCTCCTCCTGGGAAAACGCTGGGAACGAGAAGGGCTCGAGCTCTGAGCTCTGCACAGGCACCGAGACCTCGCCTCAGGGCACAACGTGTGCAGAATCATTTCTGGCTCCTTCTCCCTCTGCCTCGCTGGCCATCAACGAGATTGACACTGAAATATTTTCCTGCAGCTCTGATTTCTCCCGAACCTCCCCACTCCCTCCAAACTCTCTCCGGGGACTCGTTTGTCCAGAACAGAACTATTCATTTGTTTCTCCTCACCCTCTTACCCCTACGCCCATACCCACATCGTGAAACAGAAACAACACAACCTTTAATATTATCATTTTTTTTTCTTTTTGCCCCATACCCACATGGCAAAACAGAAACAACACAACCTTTAATATTACCTTTTTTTTTTTTCTTTTTGCCCCATACCCACATGGCAAAACAGAAACAACACAACCTTTAGTATTATAATTTTTTTTCTTTTTGCCCCATACCCACATGGCAAAACAGAAGCAACACAACCTTTGGTATTATCATTTTTTTTCTTTTCGCCCCATACCTACACGGCAAAACAGAAACAACACAGCCTTTAATATTATCTTTTTTTTTCTTTTTGCCCCATACCCACATGGCAAAACAGAAACAACACAACCTTTAATATTACCTTTTTTTTTCTTTTTGCCCCATACCCACATGGCAAAACAGAAACAACACAACATTTAATATTATCTTTTTTTTTCTTTTTGCCCCATACCCACATGGCAAAACAGAAACAACACAACCTTTAATATTATAATTTTTTCTTTTTGCCCCATACCCTCATGGCAAAACAGAAACAACACAACCTTTAATATTATCATTTTTTTTTCTTTTTGCCCCTTCAGCGAAGCGGTTGCTCCTGGAGCAGAGCCTCCCTCGGCACCTCAGTGATTGATGCCACGCCTTGGAGGCAGAAAATCTCCCTGGTTCTGACAAATAGGAGCAAAACGCTCCGGCTGCTTACAAGATGTTGGACCTGCTGGGCTGCCAGGATCCCTCCTGGCTCACACAGACACCAGCAGGAGCTGCGTTTTGGGGTTAGAAATAGCAGGAAAAGCTCCCCTGAGTCTGAAGTCACCCTGCAGGCAGAGAGGGGCCCTGATGGGAGGATTCAGTGCAATGTTCCGGCAGAAAAAGCCCAAGGCTTCGGGAGGGGATTTGGGAACGGCCACGAAGGGACAGGACAAGGGAGAAGCTTCAAACTGAGGGTGGAGATTGGATTTGAGGAAGGAATTCCTCCCTGGGAGGGGCTGGGATGGAATTCCCAGAGAAGCTGTGGCTGCCCCTGGATCCCTGGAAGTGTCCCTGGAGCACCCTGGGACAGTGGGAGGTGTCCCTGGGGTGGCACTGAAGGTATTTAAGGTTCTCCCAACCCAACCCATTCCGGGATTCTGTGATTTTACCCAGCCAAGCCATCAGCCTGTCCTTTCTGCATAATTAAGGTTAATTAAAGCAGCTCTTCCCCAGGCCCTGCTCGGCCAGGAGGTCACCCAGGTGATCACAGGGAGCACGAGGGGAAGAGTTAATGAGGAAAAGTGCCTGAACCTGATGTTCCTCCCCCATTTATGGAGTCATTTACATTCCAGCACAATGTAAAATGCTTTTCATTTGGCAGCAGTTCAGCTGCTCTTTGTCTCGATGTATTAACCCCAACCATGCAAATCCCAGTGTGGATATAAAATTACATATATCTATATATCTATATATACCTATATATATCTATATATGTATCTATATATATATCTATATATATCACTATATATCTAAATATATCTATATATAAAAACATATATATATTTATATTTGTATTTGTGTTTATATTTATAATTTATAATTAATAATTTATAATTTATAATTTATAATTTATAATTTATTTAGATATTTTTATTTATAGATTTATATATGTATATTTATATACTTATATGTTTATATATAAAGTTTATATGTTTTAATATATTTATATATAATATATATTTATATATTTTATATTGATATATTGATACATTGATATTTATATATTTATATATTTATATATTTATATATTTATATATTTATATATTTATATATTCATATATTCATATATTCATATATTTAAAAATTATATCTTTATATATATTTATATATTGATATATATTATATATATTATATTAGCCCAATTATATATTGGGCTAATATATACATATTAGCCAAAACCATCTAGAAACAACATAATGTCAAAAAGAAAAAACCTCTTTTGAAGGAGGGTTCTGAGCACCAGGATTTCCCCCCACACTGAGTGTGCCCAGCTCAAGAGCTGAGGGTCAAATCCACCTCAGCATGCGCATTATTTTATTTTCTGTTCATCTCCCTGCAGAGAGGAGGAAAATATTGACCTCGGTGTGTAAGGAAAAGAAGCCACTGATAAGAACTTCAGGTTTTAAATCATTCTTTGTTATGTAAGATGAAGTTCGGGGAAGCAATGTGAATTTCTGGTTATCTCGTGCCCCTGATCAAATCTGGTATTTTTAAATAGAAACTGTAAATTAAACTTCAAATGTCACTGTGCTCTGTGGGGTCACTGGATTGATCCTCCCACCCTCTGACACGGGAGGAGCACAGTGCCATTGATGGAGTGGAAAATTGCATTTCTGATGGCTTTAAATGTCAGTATGGTCTAATTTAAATGGTCAAAATGCTGCCTCTGCTCTGACGTCGAGGGGAGCCACGAAATTCCCTCCTGTCCCTGCCAGGGGAGGGGAATTCCTGCCCTTGAGGCCAAAGAAATGAAAAAATAAAAACATTAAAGCCTGAAGAGACAGCTCTGATTTCTGCTGTCAGCCTGGAACAGCTTGGGCTGAAGTCGGAGCAGGAGAAAGAAATTGGAATTGAGGCAGAGAATGGACAAAGGTGGAGCTTAAATTGTGTTTACCAGAGGGACAACCTAAGAGAAAGGGAGAGTTAGGCCTTGGAAAGAGACAGGAATGGCAGAAAGGAAAAGTTAGGCCTTGAAAAGAGATGGGAATGGCAGAAAGGAGGACTTAGGCCTTGAAAAGAGACAGGAATGGGAGAAAGGAAAAGTTAGTCCTTGAAAAGAGATAGGAATGGCAGAAAGGAAGAGTTAATCCTTGAAAAGAGATAGGAATGGGAGAAAGGAAGAGTTAGGCCTTGAAAAGAGACAGGAATGTGAGAAAGGAAGAGTTAATCCTTGAGAAAAGACAGTAATGTGAGAAAGGAAAGCGATCCAAGCCTTTATTGCCTTTGGGCAGAAGGACAGACCAAGAATGGGCAGGAATTACTGCTCCAAGGGGTTGCTGTTGGTACCAACCCCCCCCAGCCGTTGACAAAACACTCTTTTTTATTGAGAGATTGATTTCCATCTGCAGGGTCAGTAGTGAACACAGCTTTTAAGTCTCCCTCGGGGCTCCACGAGGGCGCTGGGAGCTGCAGAGAGCTTGAGCCGTGCGAACTTCAGCGCAGGGCAGCGTCGTGCTGGGGAAATGGGAGATAATTCCATTTCAAATTGCTTTTCCTGTCATTTCTAGCGCCGTTACCGCACAGGCCCACATCTCTATTTTCCACAGCCAGACGGGCTCCAGCACAGCTTCTCAATAAGCCGAGCTGCAGGAATTTATTCCTTCCCCTCAGAAAGATGCTTTTTGGTTTCAAACAACACCAGGTTTTGTCAACAGGACGGATTTGATGGCGAGATAAACGCGTTCCATCAGCGGAATGGATTGGGCTGTTTGCGTTTTGTCACCGCCATCTCAATCTGTCCTGCCAATAAAACACATCCCACCAAAGCTCTGGGCCACCGAGCTCGCCGAGCGTGTTTTGTCAACAGCCCGAATCCATCCTGTCAACAGAACGCGCTCGGAGGGAAAATAACTCCATCTCTCCTGTCAACGTCGGCGGGGAAAGCGGGGCGGATGGAAAACAAAACCCAAGCCCACAGTCAAACATTTGGATTTGCACGGCTGAGGAAGAAAATCGCGAATTAGCCGTTGATTTAGCGTGGGGAAATGGAAATGAAATAAAGCGTTAATGTTTCCTGGTGGGACTGGGATGTGGTCCTGGAAATTTCCAGGGCGAGGCCTGAGGTTTCCACCACCCGGAACTGAATTGAACATCCGGATCCCAGAGAGGCTGGATATTAAAATACGGATTTATTAAGATCCCAGAGATGCTGGATACTGAGTTAATGTGGGGTTTGAGATTCCAGATATGTTGGATACTGAGTTACGTCATTTTTAAGATCCCAGAGATGCTGGATACTGAGTTAATGCGGTTTTTAAGATCCCAGGAATGCTGGGTACTAAGTTAATGTAATTTATAAGATCCAGAAATTCTGGGTACTGAGTCAGGTGGTTTTTAAGATTCCAGGGATGGTGGATACTGAGTTAATGTGGGGTTTGGGATTCCAAAAATGCTGAATGCTGAGTTAATGTGGTTTATAATATTCCAGAAATGTTGGATACTGAGTTACATCATTTTTAAGATTCCAGAAATGCTGAATACTGACTTAATGTGGTTTATAAGATTCCAGAAATTCTGGATACTGAGTTAATGTGGTTTATAATATTCCAGAAATGTTGGATACTGAGTTAATGTGATTAATAAGATTCCAGAAATGCTGAATACTGAGTTGATGTGGTTTATAAGATCCCAGAGATGTTGGATACTGAGTTCTGTATTTTTTAAGAAAACTCAAAGGTTCAGCAGACAAATTTTAAAAATTCATAGGAGATGAAGACATGGGAAGCTGATTTCTCTCGCTGACGGAAAAATCACAGCAGTAGAAACATAAACAAAATGCATTGTGGGCTCCTGGAAATGAAATGGATTGATCCAACTGTTCCACTCCGCTGTGTTATTCCTCTGTGCCTTGGCAGGTTGGGGCTTCCTGCAGCTCCTTTGCTTTCCTTCCCCCTTTGACCTCTCCATAATAGAAATTCTCCTCCAAAATGCATTTTAAAAGTCTCAAAGATTGGTTAAATCTGTTACCTCCAAGGCCTTTTCTCGCCCCAAAGGCCTGGTCACGCTCACAAATGGGGTGTGAATATTGGCAGTGATTTTCAATTCAGGTCCTAAGTCAATAAAGATTGGTTCTTATCATGGAATAAAAATTATGCGGGGTTTAAAAAGCTTCAGCAGCTTTGGATGCCCACCTTGAGATGCCGCAAGGTTTTCCTGAAATCTCAGCCACGCTGCTTAGAAAAAATATGGATTTTTTTCCAGCAATCTTAGGCTGGGAGTGCAAAATCAGGCATCTTTCAAAAAGTTTTATTCCCTTTTTTTTTCTCTGGAGTTTGGAGCAAGGCCCTTGTGCCCCACGCACAACGTGAGGGATGAACTTGAGGGAGATCTGTGAAACATTGAGCTTGGGCAGGATAATTTGGCTTTAAACACATTAAAATCTGTATCCTGGATGCAAAACAGCTAATGAATGTATTTTTAGAATGACTCTCTTGAAAGGTAATTTCATTTTTTCTTCTGTTCAACCCCCAGCTCACAGAATAATTTTAAAAGACAACAAAAATCTGAAGTTTATTTAAAAATGAGATGTTTACTTCTCTAGCATGCAAGGGAAGATTAACCAATGTGGACTCCAAAGCCTTGAACATCAAAAGGCAAAAGAATTTTTTTTAAAATGTTCCTTAACTAGAGAGCCACATGACCTAAACCTTGGTTCTGTAATTCCTGGAGTTGATAACATCAGAATAACCTTAAACAGGGGAAGGTGAGAAAGGAGAAGGGAAGACATTTAATAACCAGCAGCAGATAAAAATCAAACAAATAATTTATTTTTCACTCTCCAAACAGAACACGCCAGTCAAGATTCCTGGGGCTGTTGCTAGGCGAGTTCCGCTCTGTCCCAGCCTGTCCCACCCCTGCTGCAGGAACAAATAAAGAGATAAAGGTGGTGTGGAAATGCTTTGGAGCGGTGCAGGCTCAATTAGGAATTCATCCGGAGCACTAAGATGTCACAGAGATCCCTTCCAGTTAAGGGAAGGCTTGATCATCAAATTTTTCCAATTTCTTTAGTGTTTCCCCACTTCAAATGAAGTTCCTGCTATTTAAAATCTGTCTTCGCCTCTTATTCTGTTCCCTTCCTCCATCTGGGCTCTGCTAATTATCAGCCTTTTGAACTGCGCTGGTTGGGGATGGATTGTGAAGTGAAAGGATTCATTTTAATCACAGGCAACAGAATAATGAAATGATCTCCGCGGGGAATTCCACAATGGGCTTTTTGCACCTACAAAACAGTCTTGAGCGTTTAATGATTTATTGACGCAGTGGCTTTGGCTTCCCCGAGCTTTTTTCATTTTGTTTAATATGTAAACTGTCTCTCCTTGATTACCACTCTCCTTGATCACGCACAGCCTCGGCTCAGCCTCTTCCCCTGCTCTGTTTCCCCACTCTTGGCACGGGGATATCAACAACAGCAGCGGGGATTTATTTTTCCTATTAATAGAGGGCCCGGACCTTGCACGGTGACCCTTGGAAACGGAACGCAGCTCCGTCATCCATAACAGGACTAAGTTATTCAGGACAGGGTTCATCTATTAATTACCTGTGCAGAAATTCCTACCGCTGCAGAAATGTTGTCTTCGTCTGATCAAAATAAATGTTTTTTTTCTGCCTGCCAAGTTCTCCCCTGGCTCACGCAGGCACTAATGCATTGGCAGCTCTGCAGAGTGGTTTCCACTCTCTCTCATTAAATTCTTCTCTATGCAGATTCTCTCCTCCTCTGGAACTTGTTAGAAGGGACTTTGTTCTGATCCGGCAGCTCCAGGAATATCAGAGCTGGCCTGGCTGGGGGTGCAGAGCTTGGCTGGGTGCAGTCAGGGGTGTCACACTGACACCCCAAACTACAGGAAAATCCCAAATCTGGGGCTCTGAGGGACAGGGGTGAGCTGTCACTGTGTCACTGTTCAAATGCAGCAGCAGGGACAGAGAAGAAACCCAGATGAAAGACGGGTTTTCATATATATATATATATATATATATATATATATGCACACAAACACACACACATATGTATATAATATATATAATATACATAATTTTATATATTATATATAATTATATATAAATATGCTATGTATTATTTATTTTTATTTATATTTTATTTATATTTTATTTATTTTATATTTATATATTTGTATATTTATATATTTATATATTTATATATTTATATATTTGTATTTTATATTTATATATAGTTTTTTATTTAAAAACTACAGGAAGTTTTTAAAGCATTGGCTGAGGTACTCAAGAGGTACAGACTCCCCGAATCACCTAACACAGACCCTTCTAATATACATTCCCCAGTTATGTTTTCTTTGTGTGTCTGCTCTTTTTCCCCTAAATCCAGGGATTTAACACATCCTTGGGTGAGCAACACTCTGTGTCAAGTCATGGAATTCCTATGGAATTTATGGTTCCTCCCACTGCTTCTCTCACCTGTCAGTATGTGGCTTTATCTACCTGCAGGGCCCTCGGTTTGTTTGTAAAGACATTTCCCTCTCATTCCTTTCATATTTGGGACCTCTGAGGAGCTCCAGGGATTGGGGCTCAGCCCTGTGCTCATGGCCACACTTTGATTTTATGAGGGTTTGAGTCTCAGCTGAGCAAAGGGGATTTTAATTCGATTGTCATTCTGTGCCTGTCCTGCAGCCCAGCCCGGGTGGAGGTGATCCCTCTGCAATCCCTGCTGGAATTCTGAGATTTAGGAGCCATTGGAGGTGGTTGAGTGCAGGAGAAGGAGCCAGGCTGGGATCCAAGAAAGCTCAGTTCAGTGAGAAACAGGTGGTCAATAGGTAACTCAAGGTAACTACTGAGAGACAGAATATGTGAATTCTAAACCTAGGAAAACAGAATTCCCTTAATCTTGTCAAGATCAGAGGGACAAGAATCTGTTTGAGGCCAGCACAGAAACCCTGAATCACCCACCAAGGACTGCCCATGCTCCAGAGAGAAAGGTGCAAAGTGCACTGTGATGGAGACTACAGATCTTCATCATGAGCAGACCCCAGAGACCACCAGGACACACAGCGCATGCGTGGCACACGTTAATGATATTAATGATTGCCAAGAAATGATTTGTATAACCACTCCCATCCCGGGGAATGTGATGAATATTCATGAATGTTACCATAATATTGTGAGTTGGCAGTGCTGGGTGTGTGTGTTTGGAGGAGTGAATCCCCAAACCCAAATAAAGCAAATCCCCACTGCTCTGACTGTGTCTCTGAAGGTCTCTGGGCCTGCTTGGGGCCAATCATCAGCCACTGCCCTGCTGCCCCTTTGGAAAATCCCTTTATTCCCCCGAACCCACGGATGTCTCTCCCTCCCGTGCTTTATTCCACATTGAACACCTGCACTGTAAATCTTTCCAGGTCAGAAATGTGTTGGCTCCACTCAGTCCTCTCTGGACTGAACACCCTTCAAAGTCCGACCGAGCTCCCCCACAACCACATTTCCACAATTTTTGCGATAAAAAAGCCCCACAAAAGAGCATATGCATATTCATCATCATCATCGTGGCCAGAACAAGTGGATTATTTTACTTTTAAGAACTAACTTCCAGCATTTCTAGCGCGGGATTTCTCTATTTGCATTTTTATTAAAACCTTATCAGGTCTAATGCCTCCATTTGTCATGGTGCAATCCTATGAAGCTGGAGATTAGGCAGAGGCTCACACATCCCATTTTTTAGGTGTTTTATCGTGCCCTTGTAGTGATGGCATTTATCAAACCAACACCAAACGCTCTCCTCCACCAGCACATGTACTGATGGTTTTTTTGCTCCTGTCGCTGTTTCCTTGGCTTTTCCAGTGATGTTTCCTTGACAAACCTCTTTTCATTAATGTCAGAGGGGCCATTAGAAAATCAGTCTGGTGCTTTGCAGAAGGGCTGGGTGGAACAGCCCCCAGGTGGAGTGAGCTCGGATAGAAAAAATCCAGATAAGGCCCCAGAGGAATCACTCTCAGCCTTTAATCCCAACAATTTCAAATAGAGAAGCAGCAGGTCTATAATTCATGGAGGCTTTGGCCACGAGGGCAAAGGATATTGTGCGGCCCTGCAAAAGCCAGAGCACTCCTGAATCAGCTCAGCTTAGTCAAACATCCCTTTTCTGGGGGGGAAAAATAAAAAAAATCCCTGTGATGCTCTTTGCTTGGTGGAAACAAAAGGCTGTGTCTGTAATGCTCTTGTGGAGGAGGGATTTGGCAGCTTAAATTCCTCCATTAACTGTGATCCTGAGCCAGAGCTTTGAAACTGTCACTGCTTTCTGCTCAGTGCATTTCAGCCCTGCCTGTCAGATCCTAAATTAAAAACCTTTTAATTCAAACCCAGCCCAGGCAGAACCTGAGCTGAGCTCCCCCCAAGGACTCGGCAAACCTGAGAGGTTTTTTCAGCCTTCGGAGCCTCCATGGCTTCGGTCCTCTCTGAAGGCACCACCAGGGAAGGGGGGCAGGAAAAGCAGACTCAGCACTGCTGTGTCAAGCTTTTCTTTTTGATCCTGATGTGGTTTTTAAACTTCTGCTGCGTTTGGGGCAGCACAGAAAATGTCTGGGAGGTGGGGCAGGAAGGGAAGAGATGGAGTTGCTGCTGCCATGCCAGGCCCTCGTGAAATCATCCCTCAGAGTCCCACGGAGACAGTTGTCACCAGAACCGTGGGAAAAACAAAAACCACCCAACAACATTTTTAATGTTAGAGAGTCGAGGCATTACTTTATTTTCTGGCCAGGATGTTGTTCTGGCCAGGGTGTGCCACAGAAATCATCTCATCCACACACAGCCTGGCTCTGCAGAGAGAATCATTCCATGATGCATGAATTTTACAGGGTTTTCCCCCAAATTTTATACAGTCAAACCCACAGAGATGCATCGTTTCAAAGTTCATTGGTCCAGAGCTGAGCAACCCTCAGTGTTCAGTTTCCATTGGATCCGAATCCCCTCCCCTCCGATGTTAATTAGATCTTCATTTTTCAATTTTCTCCTCAGTCCTTTGCGGGCGAGATGTCTCCAGCTGTGTCAGAGGTGCTCTGGGGTGGATGTTTGGAGATGGCCACCGATGTTCCGTCAGTGTTCCGTGGATGGCCTTGATCTCTCTGGGGATCTTTGGGCTGCTCCACTCTGTCCTGTGCTGAGCTCATCTCCTCAGAGTGATGTTGTACCTCCAAAAGAAACTAAAGAAAATTCCCTTCCCCAGGGCAAAGTTAAGTCAAGCCTAACTGGAGAGACAAAAACAAAAAGTTAAAAGTTTTACAAAATTTTTAAACTGGTGTATTTTCCAACACAGCCAGAGGGAAAAATTAATATTAACAGGTGGATTCGATGGTTTTAAAGGTCTTTTCCAACATAAAAGGTTTTGTGATAACAATATTCCAGTCTGATTGAGAAGCTGTGGCTGCCCCCAGATCCCTGGAAGTGTCCAAGGCCTGGATGGAGCACCCTGGGATGGCAGAAGGTGTCCCTGCCCATGGGATGAGATGATTTTAAGGTCCCTTTCCCCCCAAACCATCCCAGGATTCTCTGATTCCCATGCCAGTGTTTTTACAAGAGAGAATTCTCCTCATTTTCACAGCACGTGACTGCTGTTTTCAGCAATAAATGCAAAGCAATTCCTCACTGACCATCCCAGGCCATCATTTCTGGGGAAGACACGTCTGGTTCTTCCAAGCAGAAATTTTTGAAATTTTTTTGGAATCTCTGGAAATTTTTCTGTCAGAGCAGAAGGTGAGGCCATGGTGTCCTCAAAAGGGAAGCATTTTGAGGGCTGAGGCCTTTGCCTGGAGAATTCCCATTATCAACCTGAAACCAATCCCAAACCGAGCGCAAAACCCACAAATCCCAACTCCCCGTGAAGTCGGGGGAAAGTTTGAATTTAAATTATTCAGGGCTGAGCTGAGCTGCCCCAATTCCCCTTCCAGGCTGGTGTGACTTCATTAAATCAGGATGAGGAATTCCCACGCGGATGAGGAGCTGTCTGCATCCTGCCCTCGCGATAAAATCAGGGATGGCAGCAGCTCGTCTGGAGCTGGAGCTCTCCTGGCTTTTCAGAGAGCAAAAATCCTCATTCCCAGCAGCTGGAAATTGTTTAAAAGCCGAAATATTTCAAAGTGGGTCCGTGCAGGTGGAGAGGAGCACCTTCATTCCCGAATTCTCTGGGAAATCCTAATGAAAGGATGGAGCAGAGGGGGAAAAAGAAGGAATGTGTCTAAATTTTTTAATAAGAGGATGGAGTGGAGGGGGGAAAGGCAGGAATGAGCCTGTAAATCTTTTAATGAAAGGATGGAGTGGAAGGGGGAAAAGCAGGAATGTGTCTGTGAATTTTTTAATGAAAGGATGGAGTGGAGGGGGAAAAAGAAGGAATGTGTCTGTAAATTTTTTAATGAAAGGATGGAGTGGAGGGGGGGAAAAGCAGGAATGTGTCTGTAATCTTTATTAACCAGGGATGAATCCACATTCCCTCGAACTTCACCTGGAAATTCCCTGATTTCCTGCTCATAACTCAGCTAATTTCCTGATAATTTTGCTAATTCCCTAATTCCTGCTCCCCTAATTGCTGCTCCTAACCCAGCCCTCTGCAAAGTGACTTTGAACATCAACAAATGCTATTGCACCCCCAAAAAAATCCCCAAAAAAACAATGAGGCAGAGGCAGTTCAGTGGAAATAAACAGTTGGGAAAAACCTCACTTGGCATAAAATATGATAAGCAGCACAGGGGGAAAGAGGCTTAGCAGGCCAAGCATCACACATCCAGCCCTGGAAAAGCTGGGCAAATAATGGAAAAATTTATGCAAAAGTCGGAAATCATTTGGGGCTGGATGGGGGAGGATTAAGCCCGACTGAATAAGTTATCCTCTGCAGAATGGATTTCAGCCTGGCCACGCTGCCTGGCGAAGAATGGGCAGATTAAGTGGCTAAAGTTTGCACATTTTATTGTTCTCCAGTTTGTCAAACACCCCTGGAGCGCACGCACACAAAAAGAGTCGATATTTTTTTGGCTTGAAACGGAGTTTGCTGAAAATTCCTCCCGCCACACTCAGGGAGCTTTATCTTTACAAATGAGCACAATAAAACTAATCTGCATCGGGGCCTAAAATGGATTTATTAAAGTGTATTAAATCCCCAGGAAGACTATTTGTTCAGAGCACTTTCATATCCTTCATAAATGGAAGGCGACAAGTTGACCCAAGGCTACTCCGAATCGGGAGGAGAATTAAAAATGTGCTTTAATTAATCCACTCCAAGGTAAAGATTTCTGCTTTTCTCCATTTTTTTTCAAGTTTCTCTGCAATGTGGCACTCACGAGGCTCAGGGGAGCTGCTCCTAAATCCCTCCCATGGTTGAGAACATCAACTTCAAGGCTAAATTCGTTCTCCATTATCGTGGGACAGCCCACGTCCTTGGAGGCAGCTCAGGATTTGGTGCAAAATGGGCCCTCAAATTCCAGATACAATCCGGTGTTTCCTCTTGAACTGACGCTGTTCCACAGATGGGAAGTTAGGAATCAAAAATAATTTGTATTTCTAAACATGGGGTTGAAAAGCTGAATGATTTATTTCCTTTCATAGAGACGCACAGGCGAAATCTTTGTTTCGGGCCACACCTACATTTGTTTATTTAAAAAAACACTTTCATGCCTGTAATGTCCTCAAAACTTGGTTTAATTGCTGTATCTCACAGGGCTGCACTAATGCATTTTAAACTCCAGATGCCTTTACTGAGAGGAAAACACAGAGGTTTTATTCCAATCCCTCTTGCCCCATGGAATATTTTCACATTAAAATCTTCGTTATTCCAGAATGTAACAGCCACAAGAAATGATCTCCCGTATATATATTTTCACATTAAAACCTTCGTTATTCCAGAATGTAACAGCCACGAGAAATTATCTCCCACATATATATTTTCACATGAAAATCTTCGTTATTCCAGAATGTAACAGCCACAAGAAATGATCTCCCACATATATATTTTCACATTAAAACCTTCGTTATATCAGAATGTAAGAGCCACAAGAAATGATCTCACACATATATATTTTCATATTAAAATCTTCATTATATCAGAATGTAACAGCCACGAGAAATTATCCCACACATATATATATTTTCACATTAAAACCTTCGTTATTCCAGAATGTAAGAGCCACAAGAAATGATCTCACTTGAGTCCTCTGCTGAGAGGGAACTCCTGCAGCATCACTTCAATTTTCCAGAAAGGGAACAAAGTCATTTTTCTTCCCTCCCTGTCTGCTTTCTCCTCCCAAATCAAACACATCGGAGATATTTGAGTGAATTAAAAGGTGATAAATCCACACCTGAGATGTGGCAGAAGTGCAGAGCAAACACTGTGCTTAAATAATTTAGAGGAATGACCTGCAGGGCTGTTATGCCCTCTGAAATTCAGGGATTTATTGCGTTCCCTTCCTTTGGGTTCTTCCATGAGTTACGGCAGCGAAGGCGCCTCACATTGGGGTCAAGGTGCAATGACTTTGTGAACCTTTAAAAATTCCTCCTGCTCCTTTCTGGGGACTGTGGTGTTGGAAAATACACCAGTTAAAAATTTTTGTGTAACTTTAGTCAAAGGCTTTGTTGTCTGTACCCCGGGAAAAGGAATTTTAAGTTTCTTTCCAGGGCATTGTTCTGCCAGGTGAGGTCTGATGAACTCAGCACAGGACAGAGTGGAGCAGCCCAAAGATCCCCAGAGAGATCAAGGCCATCCACGGAACACTGATGGAACATCGGTGGCCATCTCCAAACATCCACCCCAGAGCACCTCTGACACAGCTGGAGACATCTCGCCCGCAAAGGACTGAGGAGAAAATTGAAAAATGAAGATCTAATTAACATCGGAGGGGAGGGGATTCGGATCCAATGGGAACTGAACACTGAGGGTTGCTCAGCTCTGGACCAATGAACTTTGGAACAATGCATCTCTGTGGGTTTGACTGTATAAAATTTGGGGGAAAATCTTGTAAAATCTGTGTGTCATGGAATTGTCACCAAAACTGTGGGAAAAACAAAAACCCTCCAACAACATTTTTAATGTTAGAGAGTCAAGGCATTGCTTTATTTTCTGGCCAGGATGTTGTTCTGGCCAGGGTGTGCCACAGAAATCATCTCATCCACACACAGCCCAGCTGTGCAGAGAGAATCATTCCATGATGCACAGATTTTACAGGATTTTCCCCAAATTTTTATACAATCAAAACCCACAGAGATGCATTGTTTCAAAGTTCATTGGTCCGGAGTTGAGTAACCCCCAGTGTTCAGTTTCCCATTGGATCTGAATCCCCTCACCTCCTGGCCTGAAAATAATGCCTTGACTCTCTAACATTAAAAATGTTGTTGGAGAGTTTTTGTTTTTCCCACAGTTTTGGTGACAGTGGCACCTTGAAATAGGAATGAGAATGTGGCCCATGATTTTTATGAAGGCTAAATAGGCATGGAGGCAAAGAGAGGTGACACTTCTGCTGTGCAGAGCTCAGAACCTCCTAAAAATCCTCCCCAAAAATCTCAGCTCAGCCCCAGAGTGACACAGATCCAACAGAACTCCAGCAGGGACAGCTTTCATGCAAAGCAAACCATCCCAGGCCAGGAGATCCAGGAGGGTTTGTTGCTCACTGGGACTCATTTCTACAAAATTTAGTTGTGGGAGGTCCTAAATCCCAAAAAATTCCCAGAGCTGCAAAGGGAGGGTGGGAACACCACGTGGATCCCTATCCAAAGAATGTCCTCACCTCCAAAGCTGAAGAAGAGGGAATTAAGCCAAATTTCACAGATGGAAAAGATTCAATTCCACTGTTTTGATAAACACTTACAAAAAAAGGAAAAAATTGCTCTTTGAACCTCTCCCAGATTTTCTAAGTGGTTCTAACAAATAATTTTATTTCTGCACCCGACCTGGGGGGTGAAAAAGGAGAAGAGTAAATAAAATTTCCTTTCTGGCACCCCTCGCCTTGAAGGTTTTGGGGAGGGTTCTGCCTCTGGATCCTCATCCCTGCCTCAGCACCCAAATCCCACCAGGCTCAAGGATCCAAACCCTTTCTGGGATCATCCTCCCATTTTTCCACACTCTGACCAGATTTTTGTCACTCTCAGCATGCTCAGACTACCCGAACTGAATTTTCATAGCAGAGGCCTGGAGAGGAAATCATTTTTTTGGGGGAAAAAAAAAGCAAACTCTGGCTCTGAAGGCAGCATAGGAAATGGGGAAAAGCTGGAGAATGATTGATCTTCTCATCACACGGAGCTGCCATAAGGAGCTGTCAAGGTTTTTATATAACTTTCCTTGAAAGTCTTGTATTTAAATGAGCAAGAAGGCAAAAGCAGAGAGAACAGAAGGCAAATTCCCTTAATTTTTACAGAAGGGGCCACAGCTGAGAGCCTCATCTAACCCTGAGCTCTTCCTCATCTTCCCTTATCTCCTGTCCCAGCCTTTCAGCCAGGGGGCACAACTGCTGGGTGGGCAGAATAAACTTTTAAAAAATTTTAAAAAATCAGAACCAGGTTAATAACGACCCTTTCCTCTCACAGCATTATTTTTAATCTTCATCGGTCACTTTATTATTCCACATCAGCCAAGGCAGTGCTCGAAGTGCCACTGGATAAAGCAGAATTTCAGCCTTCCCTGATGCTCCCAAACCAGGGATTTCATCCCCATTTTCCAGGGAATGTTCTCTGCCTGCTGCTGAGCCCTCATTGGAAGGTAATTTAATCAATAGTCAGGTCTCCAGCAGCCTCTCTGGCAAGTTATAGTTGGCATTTAGTAGAAATGCAAAGCAGAAATAGCTTTGACACCAGTTGGTATTTTAAGCCACATAATAAATTCGCTGCTACTCTGTTCCATATCAATTAATAGCACTAAACATCTTTAATGTATTAACAAAGATGTCGCTCAGATATTAAAATTCACTTCAATTAAAATAGCAATGAGCTTTTAAACCGTCCACTATTTTAAAATTCACCTGCTCTTTTCAGTCATTACAAAAGGCCCTTTAACTAACACATAACTGCCTCATAAAATTTAAATTGCAGGTGAAATTAAAGCAGGCACTTAAGGAATATTGCTGCAGCATGTTTGACTGCAGGTGAGCTCAGAACACAACAGCAGAGCCCCAGCCTGGCTGAATTAACCCGAGAGCCACTTCAGGAGTTCCATTATTGTCTGACACTCGAAGTGTTGCCTTTTTCAGCCTGGAAATGAAACTCGAGATCATTGTAGTCAAGGAGAGAATTTAGAAGTGGATTTTTTCGGAGCTCCGGGGGCAGTTCTGGAAGAATATCCACAAAAGCCCAACCCCATAGGGGTGAGTACAGTTTGATAGGTTTGAGGAAATTAGCAGAATTGATCAAAAGCACCAATTCGGAGGACAAGTGGTGATGAAATTCCCCCCAGGTCAAGGCCCTTCTCTGGAGCCCCCCACCCTCAGCACTCGCTGTGATTGTTGATGAAAATGTGTTTTGAGGATTTTATTCCCAGGAAGAACCAAGTCAGGACAGGAGCCTTGTGCCCCCCAGGACTTGGAGCTCTGCAATGGCTTTGGGGAAAAGGGTGGGGAAAAGCACTGGGAAGGTTAAAAACAGAGAAAAGGAAAAAGGCAAAAATCACTCCAGCATCAGAAGCAGCGTCCTCCACAAACAGAAATCCCAACAAGAGCTCGATTTATGCCCTCACAAGTGGCTCTGCTCCTCGGTGTGCTCTGGGAGGGATTTTATCAGGCACAGAGCCCTGCCTCGAGCAGCACTTGTTGACCTGGGAATATGAAAATCTATTTCCTGCAAAGGCAGGAAAAACAGGCCAGGCCTGTCCTGCCCGAGCTGATGGTGCCACACTCAGAATTGCTCTGTTTCATCCACTCCCTTTCACACTCTCAGCTGTTTGGTGACTCCCTGAGACCAAAACAAAATACTCACAGGGGCACCAGCAGTGATTTCCCTTTACTGAGAAAGGGTTGGTCAATAGGTAACTCAAGTTAACTATTGAGAGACAGAATATGTGAATTCTAAAACCTAGAAAAACAGAATTCCCTTAATCTTGTCAAGATCAGAGGGACAAGAATCTGTTTGAGGCCAGCACAGAAACCCTGAATCACCCACCAAGGACTGCCCATGCTCCAGAGAGAAAGGTGAAAAGTGCACTGTGATGAAGACTACAGATCTTCATCACGAGCAGACCCCAAAGACCATCAGGACACACAGCGCATGCATGGCACACGTTAATGATATTAATGATTGCCGAGAAATGATTTGCATAACCACTCCCATCCCAGGGAATGTGATGAATATTTATGATGTCACCAAAATATTGTGAGTTGGCAGTGCTGGGTGTGTGTGTTTGGAGGAGTGAATCCCCAGCCCCGGCACTGAATAAAGCAAATCCCCACTGCTCTGACTGTGTCTCTGAAGGTCTCTGGGCCTGCTTGGGGAGAATCATTACTTTCATCACAGCAGCAAAGGAGACACATTTCCATCAGGCTTTTTGTTCAGGATGAGGATTCCACACACCTGAGATCAGGGTGGAAAAGCTTTCTGTGCTCAGGACTGAGGGTTTTACTGGCAGATTCAGCATCATTTTCACTTTCTTGCCTAATTAGTGAGGCCCCCAAGCCCAACCTCCCCATCCATCCCCTCTGGATGCTCCTGCCCTCACCTCTGGGCCCATCCCTACATTTCCTGCAGAAGCCCAGAAATATTTCCCTGTGCTGAGAGAAGGCCTCAGCCTCTCTGCTGCCGGTGTTGCCTTTTGGTTTTAGAATTACAAGCCAGACACGGTTAACGGATAAAAGGGTTTTACTTCTGCATTTAATAGGATCCGAGGTGCACAACTCGTCAAGATGGAACATGCCCAGACATATACATCATATAATGTCAATGCAATTCTTATAGACCTCATAAATTAGCATATCTGTCTAGGATCCCCCAATAAGAAGTTTAATAAATGTAGCAACGTTCCCCTACTCTAAAGAATTCCCCCCCAGTTGAGCCTTGAGTTCAGTTTATAAAATATGTTCCAGAGAGAACTTTTCAACCAAGGTTGAACCTCGAGTTCTGAGATACCACAGAGCTCTCTTGCCTCTGCTGCGAATGTTTGGTCTTTCTGCCTTGCAGGACCCCAAAACTAAGCTAAAATATCAGAATACAAGAATTACAAGCTTGTGGGCTAAGGGTACAGAGAATACAGAGGATATATAAATGGTATAAAAAACATCTAATAGGGTATATAAAAAGGCAAAAATGATCAGGCATTGCCAGAACCACAGTGCTCAGGGCTGCTGTGATGTGGAAAATCAGAGGAAAAGCTCACTGGAGTACAGGAGAAGCAGGTAGGACTCACCCCCCCTCTGTTTTTATCACATTTAGGATGTTAGACTCACCCTAAGCCATCCTGGCTCTCCCCAGGCAGCAGAACAGCCCCACACAGCAGCCCTGGCACAAAGCCAGTGGGGACTGAGCGATCTCATGGGGTCACTGTGCCATTCTGGCCCCGGCAGCTGCTCCTGCTGCTGAGTCCTGCCTGGCCCTGCTCTCACACCGCAGCCAAATCCTGCTGAATTCCTCCCCAGCCTCTGCTTCTGTTCAATTCTGCTGCTGAATTCCTCCCCAGCCTCTGCTTCTGTTCAATTCCGCTGCTGAAAAGGCTAAATCTCCAAATCTGCAGTGATTTCCTGTCCTTCTGAGCACTAAAATCTGACTTTCCCTCGCTGCCTCCAGGTGGTCTCCATGGCAGGGCCCTGTCGCTCCAGGCAGGGTAAGGCAATCAAATGCAATTAGACAGTGATTGATATTTTGCATAGCCTGCAATTACGGTGTTAAAAACCTGGCGTGTCATCAGATGAGAAATGCTGTGGGATTGAGGAGATAAAAAGCAATTTATTACTTCAGAGCGTGGTGGGCAAGCCCAGGGATGGGTTATGGGGTCATGATCCTCTGCCAGGCTAGGGGGGGGCACCCCTGTCACCGAAAATTGGGAGAAATAAAAAACCCTCTGGCACTATATTTGAAGTGATAGAGAATCAGGAATTACTTTATTTACTGGCCAGGATGTGCCAAGGAAACTATTCCAAAAACACATGCTTTTACAGGATTTCTCCCAATTTTTATACAGTCAAACCCACAGAGATGCATTGTTTCAAAGTTCATTGGTCCAGAGCTGAGCAACCCTCAGTGCTCAGTTTCCATTGGATCCGAATCCCCTCCCCTCCGATGTTAATTAGATCTTCATTTTTCAATTTTCTCCTCAGTCCTTTGCGGGTGAGATGTCTCCAGCTGTGTCAGAGGTGCTCTGGGGTGGATGTTTGGAGATGGCCACCGATGTTCCGTCAGTGTTCCGTGGATGGCCTTGATCTCTCTGGGGATCTTTGGGCTGCTCCACTCTGTCCTGTGCTGAGCTCATCTCCTCAGAGTGATGCTGTACCTCCGAAAGAAACTAAAGAAAATTCCCTTCCCCAGGGCAAAGTCAAGTCAAGCCCAACTAGAGAGACAAAAATAAAAAGTTAAAAAAATAAATAAATAAAAATAAAAAAATAAAAAGTTGAAAGTAATACAAAAATTTTTTAAACTGGTGTATTTTCCAACGCCCCAGTGGGGAGGATGCTTTTTGATCCCCATCAAGATGGCAGATTGCCCAGACTCTCATTAATCCTTAATTTTGCCTGCCCCACCCAGGGCACAACAACCCAGGGATGTGTCCCAGGGCTTGGAATCTGCAGCTCCTGGAGGCTTGAGAGTGACACCAGCAGCCAAAGGAGCTTCAGACTGATGCCTGAACAGGGTCCGCCTAAAACAGAGGCCAGACAAGGTTAGAAGGATAAAAATCAGATTAATTTATTGAAGGCCTTCAGGTGCACTCAGGGCACACAGAGCCCACTCGAGAGGCTCCACCCAAAATGGACAGCGAGTCACGAGTTCTGCACATTGGAGAAGTTCTGTCCATTCCCAGATCGAGCCTTAATCCTCCAATCACACCTTCAGCTGATGATGGCAACCACCCCAAGCTTGCTCCCCCAATTCACTCTTGGTTCCATATTTTGGGGCTCGGAGGCAGCCAAGTGTCCTTGGATTTTCCAATGGAGAGGAATTGTTTTGTCTAAAATGTTGAGAACAGAGGTTTTTAGCACTTTATATGGAGCCTAGAGTTCTACACTAAAATTATAGATACACAAAAAATATAGAAGTTAAAAATCCTAAGGCATCAAAACCAAAAAGCTGCATTGCCTACAGTGTTGTAATGGGAATTTTTGGAATGCCGAGATGTCCCAATATTCCCATTCCTCTGGCCAGGCCCCAGCCTCCCTCGTTTAACATTTCCACTCCCAGTTCCTCACTGCTATCTCTGGATCTCATTCCCTTCCCTCCTCCCCTTCCCCTCAATCCAGGGCCTTATCTACCCTTGAAAGTTAATTCAAGGTTACAATCAAGCATGAATTTGAGGAGAAATAGAATATTCTTTAATAACCACCCAGAGAGTGCAATTCCAGAATAAAAGGCCTTTATTTAGTTTAATACGCTTTCTCTAATCACTCATCCTAAACAGGTGATTAGCTCTTTATTAACACTCTGAAACCAGAGCTGAACCCTTCCAGAGCCATTTCTGAGAACTCCCTGGGTAATGAGCCCCTAATTAAGGGGGAGCAGAGTGGGGCCAGGCTGGGGAGGGACAGGGGTCAGCCTGAAACCCCACCCCAGTCTCTGGTTAATAATTGCACTCTGGGTGTGGGAAATCTCCTCCAAAATGCTTAATTGACACGTTCAGGAGAGCTCTGGAAATGAGGATTTTACGAGGTGTTATAACAACCCTCCTGTGCGGAGCGGAGATTTCAATTTATTTGCATTAACATTTAAGGACGAGTTGTCCACAGCGAAACGCCTTTGGAGAATCATAAATAACACACTGCTGAGAGAGGAGCTGTGGGAGAAATGCCTCGGCAGAGAGGGCTGCGAGAAATTGTACAGAAACTCCAAAAATTCAGCAATTACTCAGGAGAAACAGCAGAGACGTTCCTAAGATATTCCTAAGCTTTCACAAGGAGCTAACAGCACTTCATTCCTGGGTGATTTATTCCTTTTATTTAAATTAGAAACCTCTCTGCAGCGAGGAAAAAAGTGTTCCCATGGTTTTGAGAGCCTTGCAGGAGGAATGATCTCCTGGCAGAGTCTGGATCTTGGCCCTGACTTCCCTAAGAAATCAGGACCCCTCTTCCCAAACCTCCCAAAAAAGCCCTGAAGTGTCACTGAGGAAACCAAGTGAGGAGAGGTTTGCAAAAGCACTTGGGTCCAGCTCCTGCTTCCCAGGGACTTAAGGACGCTTTTGGATGGAAAAAGCACAAATCTGGTGTGATCCACTCGGTTTCTCCACTTCCCGGCGGTGTTGGGGAGGAAAACACCTCAGTCCTGGAAAAACAATTCAGGTTGTTTCAATGGCAGGAGAAAGAATTAGCGAGGGAATTTCAGGGCTTCCCAGAAATCAGGCAGATTTCACTCATCGTGTAGATTTCAGTTATCTGTTCTTCACCATTTCCACATGAAGTCACGGGAGAAATTATATTAGGTTCCACAAGGCTTTTCACTCAGGCCGCAAAAAGTCCACCCAAAGTCCGAGAAGGGATTAGTGAGGCGGATGCTCGAAGCTTGGGGGCATTTGAAAATGGAATCCATCTCTAAAATCATCTATATTCCGTTTGTAAAATGAATTATTAGAACTCGGGAAGCAGCAGGTGCCAGGAGAAACTCTGATTTTTCCCATGTTCTGGGAGGAAAAGGCCTCCTGTTGATTGGCGGTGCAGGGGGTGAATGTTGGGATTATCTCCCACACTTCAAAGGGTCTGTGGGATCACACCGCAGGAACCATCTCCATCTCAGCCCCTCGATTGACTTTTATCCAGGCCAAGATCACCTAATCCCCCACTTAGGAAGCATTACAAGCATTAGAGAGCTTTTAAGAGCATTCAAAGCCGGTCAGGGCCTCGCTGTAAAGTTTGGAGTCACATTATTGGAAAATAGACCAGTTAAAATTTTTTTTGTTTAACTTTTAACTCTTTATTTTTGTCTCTCTAGTTAGGCTTGACTTGACTTTGCTTTGGGGAAGGGAATTTTCTTTAGTTTCTTTCGGAGGTACAGCATCACTCTGAGGAGATGAGCTCAGCACAGGACAGAGTGGAGCAGCCCAAAGATCCCCAGAGAGATCAAGGCCATCCACGGAACACTGACGGAACATCGGTGGCCATCTCCAAACATCCACCCCAGAGCACCTCTGACACAGCTGGAGACATCTCGCCCGCAAAGGACTGAGGAGAAAATTGAAAAATGAAGATCTAATTAACATTGGAGGGGAGGGGATTCAGATCCAACAGAAAACTGAATATTAAGGGTTGCTCAGCTCTGGACCAATGAACTTTGAAACAATGCATCTCTGTGGGTTTTGACTGTATAAAAACTGGGAAAAAATCCTGTAAAAGCATGTGGTTTTGGAATACTTTCCTTGGCACATCCTGGCCAGTAAATAAAGTAATGCCTGATTCTCTATCACTTCAAATATAGTGCTAGAGGGTTTTTTTATTTCTCCCGATTTTCGGTGACAACATCAGGTTCAAGGTGTTGAGGCTTTCTGAGGTCCTGGGGTTGCTTTTGAAGCTCAGGGGCAATGCTGGAAACGTGAAACGATCAGAGCACTATTTATGGCCACATCCATCTGGAAAATCAATAAACAATGAAGTTCTTTATTGCAAATCCACTTGGCGTAGCAAGAGAATTGAAGGGCCTGGTCTGAGGTCAGGCCGAGGCAACTCATCCTCATTTGGGATTTCCCAGATGTCCCCGTGAGACACTCAGGGACAGTTCCAGGAAAGCCACACGAACCTGGAACAAAGAAAAAATGCTGAGCTAAACCTTCCTCATGTGAGAGTCCAAAGTTTTTTTGTCTACTGGATGGGACAGAGATGTTTTTTAGGGAGCAGGGAGTGCCATCTGCAGTGTCAGGACAGCAGCAGCGCCATCCTAAATCTCCAGGGGATTTCTATTCTCTGTATGTTCCCTTTCCTTTTACAAAAAAAAATATAAAATATGGAAGATCAAGTCTTGTTTTGGACAATTGGGCTGCAAAATGTGTGTGGATGGATTCACTTTAATATGTGACAAGGACACATATTATAAATATTCTGTATTCCTCTGTATATTCAGAGGAATTGTGAGAATATTTTGTTCAATTAAAAGGTATTTTAGGACAGTGGCCAAAATTTGAAAATATTATGCCTTTAACACTGATAAAATACAAGACAATCACTTTTGAGTTTCATATTTCTCTCTCATTAATTTGGGAGATGCTGGCTTGTGATTTTTGGGTATTTTGGGCTGGCAGTGAAAATTCAGGTGTTCAAGATACACATTGAGGAGTCTGTCCTAAAGCTGAAGATTTCCAGACCTCAGCCTTTTACACATCTCTCCCAACAGCATCAGCTGGCCAGAAAGGGAGGCAGAGAATCAATTTCTGGGTTTTCCAAAATCCCATTCATGGCTGCTTGCTGCTTTTCTCCGTCCTGTCCCAGCCCATTCAGCTGCAGGAGCAGTTTGTCATGGGGATGAGCATTTCAGGCATTTCTGGAGTCCCCAAATGTCCCCAGCCAGACGGAATCACGTTTACGGCCCAGCAGTGAATGTCTGTCACAGGCTGAACTGGGGCTTGGGTCAGTTCTAGGGGATGTTGAGCCTTTCAATGGAGTGGAAAACACAAAAAATTATCAATTTCTTCCCGGGGGCAGCTGAACACAGATTGAGCAGGAGGAGTCAGGCAGGTTCAGGGTGTTCTCACCTTCCCAGGGATCACGGTGAACTCAGCGAGGCTCAGGCACCTGACTCATCTTCATTTTAAAAAAAAAAAAATCCAAAAAAATCTCATCAGGGCTTTTAATATTCCCTGAGCCAGTCTGGAACAAAGCTGCTGTCACCAAGGTGGGGCTGATTCTCGAGGCCTCTCAGATGAGCTTTCATTCTTCTCTGGGATCTCGAGGAGAGCCTCCTTAAAAGGGAGTTGTTCTTCAGGCTGCAGAGCTGGAAATAATTGCTGGGGATTAGTGCTCGAGAAATTCAGCGAAATTTGGAGCTCCAGAAGAAGAGGATTAGTGAGACAGCGATGGGAGATATCAGTTTGACAGCAATAGCTGAGGTTCAGCTCCATTTCACAGCACTGGCCACGACATCATCACCCAGTTCATGCGGTGAAGTTCAGGGAAAAATCTCTGTCTCTGATCTGATTTTCCTTTCATTTATCCAGCAGGAATAAAACTGACTCAGGACAACACATCTGCTTGTAGGATCACAAGAAAACATCACTGCGAAGAGGTACATGGGCACCAATATAATGTAAAAGTAATAATTCATTCAAAGCCTTGTCAAGCAGTTTGAACTTGGCGAATTATTAAAGTTAATAACACAACCTCTTCCACGGCTGTCACTCAGACAGTTCTTCTAACGAGTTCACAAAGCACAAATTGCAAGATAAATCTTGACACAGTCAAAGGAAATTCGCGGTAGCAAGAGCCACGAGGTGTTTGCTCAACATGAAATGGGTCGGGAGCCAGGGAGGGAACGCGGCAGCAGCTCCCAGCACAGCAAGGCACCAATTTCCTCCATTATTCCGAGATATTCTCCCACAAAACAAGGTATTGAGTCCAGGGGGAAATGTTGAAAAGTTTACTACTGCAATTAGCGCTTTCACAGTATGCTTAGCACCCTGTAGTTCAATTAAAAATAAATAGGTCAGGTGGATTGAATGAAAAGGCTCTAATTAAGGCATTTTTTATTTTGAATTTTGCCCGTAAGAGCTGAATACTGAACTAGTATTTTTATTGAAGCTACCTGATTTATACAATGCTGGATTAATTAATTTTGAATCACTATTTGATCTTTTACGATATTGCTTTACTTTCTTCCCTCTGCTCGCGAAGAATGATTAAGCCGTGCCACTAATGAGAAACATTAATTTAATAGTTTTTAAATACATCATTAAACTCATTTCTCGAACACATTAATATTTCTGATTTATTTGGAATTCATATCAGAGTTTTCTCCCTTTAAGCAATGAGAACTTCACTCTACATTTCTAATGCAATCGGTTGATGATGTGTGGGGGTAATTGGTCTGCCTGGCCCTGCTTCACTTTATTGAAGCACAGAAACTGCTAAATTCAATCACAGATCTGCTCTTTCTTCACACTGCCTTGAATAAAAAATGTTTCAAAATGGAGCAGAAATCCTAATGTGTCCTAAATCCCTAAATGTTCCCGGACATAAAGGATATTGTTTATATTGGGAATCCACACAGTCCCTCTGGATGAGCGAACTCATCAATCCTTGGGAGGAAAAACACTCACAATCTGCAACAGCCAAGGAGCTTGTCCTGGGTTTAAAATAAAGCCGAGAAACTTATGTACCCCTGAGTCAGATCCCTGAAGAGGATGCTGGGTCCAATGAGAACTTTCTTAGGTTTATAAGCATTGAAATGGAAACATGAAACCAACTCATTTTCAACTTTTCTTTCTGCTCAGTCCCCATGTTTTTATCACAGAACGGTTTGGGCTGGAAGGGGCAGTTCAAGGTCATGCAGTCCTGCAAAGAGCAGAGACATCTTTAATTTAAGCAGGTTTAATTTAAGCAGGTTTAATTTAATTAAACAGCCTAGAACCCTGCATGGAGTTCCTGTCCTGGCCCCGCTGCAATCCGAGGAGGTGGGAGCCCTACGTGTGTTTTTCTAGATCTCTCCTTCTGTCTTCCTCTCTGCATCTCTTTTCCTACTTCTCTTTGCTTGGAATTTTTGGGTAGCATAGCATTTCCTAAGTCTCAAGGTTTTTCCCAGTTGGGCTAAGTTTATGCTATGTAAATGCTTAATTAACCCTGAGTACGGTGGTGATAAGCGGTTGAATGTGGAATTCTGTATTTCCTTTTTTGCCAGATGGTTGATTTTGGAGCATTCGATTCGGATATTTTTGCCGGTCAGCTTTAGCATGATTTTCACCTCTTGGTTCTATCTTGTGGGGATTTCTCCTTTGCACTGAGAGCAATAGAACCTTGAGTGAAACCCCTGGATCTGAGATTCCAGGGCTTAACAGGTGTCTCCATTGTGAACTGCAGAGTTCTTAATTTTTGCCAGCGATGGTGAGGAGCCCCTCTGGCCCAGTGCCAAGCTGCCCTCAGGGCCTGGGTCAGGCTGGAGAGATCTAAAGAGCCTCGAGCTCCAGGAACACCGGGGCTGGAAAGGGCCTACAAGGCCATCATGGCAAGGCCCCAACATGGCTGGTCCTATATCTTTCTGATAGAGAAAACCCTGGTAGTGGGTTGGGGTAATTTAACTAGGGGTAGGGTTAGGGTTACGCCTAAGATGAGGGTTTGGAGATCTAAAGGGCTTCAAGCTCTGGGAAAACCGGGGCTGGAAGAGCCTGCCGAGGCCATTGTGACAAGGCCCCAACATGGCTGCTGCTCCATCTTTCTGCTAGAGAAAACCAAGGCAGTGGGTTGGGGTGATTAACTTGGGGTAGGGTTAAGGTTATGCCTAAGATGGGGGTTTGGAGATCTAAAGATCCTTGAGCTCCAGGAACACTGGGGCTGGAATGGGCCTGCCAAGACCAGCGTGGCAAGGCCTCAACATGGCTTCTCCTACATCTTTCTGGTAGAGGAAACCCTGGCAGTGTGCTTGGGGTAGGGTTAAGGTTATGCCTAAGATGAGGGTTCGGAGATCTAAAGAGCCTTGAGCTCCGGGAACACTGGGGCTGGAAAGGCCCTGCTGAGGCCATCGCAGCAGCGCCCCAACATTGCTGCTCCCACACCTTTCTGATCTGGACACCCCACAGGGGTGGGCACCTCGGCCCCGGCCACGAGCTGCCATTTGGCCTAGAGTGAGGGTTGAGAGATCTAAGGATCCTCAAGCTCCGGGAACACTGGGGCTGGAAAGGGCTTGCCAAGGCCATCGCAGCAGCACCCCAACATGGCTGCTCCTACACCTTTCTAATAGAGAGAACCAGGGTAGTGGATTAAGGTAATTAACTCGGGCTAGGGTTAGGGTTATGCCTAGGGTTAGGGTTAGGAGATCTAAAGGGCCTTGAGCTCCAGGAGCACTGGCGCTGGAAAGAGCCTGCCAAGGCAAACACGGCAAGGCCCCAACCTTGCTGCTCCCACTCCTTTCTGATCCAGACCCCCACAGGGGTGGGCGCCTCGGCCCCAGCCCCAAGCTGCCATTTGGGCTGGGCTGAGGCTTCAGAAAGCTGTGGAGCCTGCAGCTGTGGGGACACTGCCACTGGATAAGGCATGGTGAGGGACTCCATCACAGCAGGCTGCTGCTGAGACTGCCATGTTGCATGTCCAGAAACCTCTGGGAATGGCAGTGCCTGTGTCTGCTGGGAGGGCCTGGCTGGGCTTTGCTGAAGGTGAGGCCTTACCCTTCTGTGCCCCCAGAGCCACCTCAAGGCCTGGCTGAGCTGTCATGGACTCTTGGGGTGGCCCAGGTGCTCACTTGGACCCTGACTGGCCAAGTGACCAGCAGTTATATATCTCCATTATAAATTACAGTGTCTCTATGTTATAAGTCACGGTGCTTGGTACAATGCCCTGCCCTGTCTCACTGTACTGACAAAGAACCTGAAGGTGAGAAACCAGCAAAAAAACCCCTTTCCACCCAGGTTTGATTGTCTGCTCCTCTCTTTTCTCTTGGATGGGGTAACAAACAGAGTCATGAGCATCATTCCCCTGGCACTTTAAATCACATCGAGTCTCCCAAAGAGAAGGGGCGTTCTCCTCGTCCTTGTTCTCTGTTCCAGGAATGAATAATGCAGGAGAAGGAACGGGATCACAGCAGGTGAGGAAGGAGGGATGAGCTCAGCTGAAAATGGGATCAGCTGCTGTGGGCACAGGGTGACCCCAAACACTGCTGTCCCCACCAGGAGTGTGTCCTGAGCCACCCTCCCAGGCAGACCCCTGAGGAGAATGCTGAGAACTTTCTTAGTTTTCTACAGATTGCAATGGAAACATGAAACCAATTCTGCTTCACAAGGAGGGTGGGATTTCCTTCAGTTTTTCTTTCTGTCTTGGGGCTTTGGTCATGGTGTTGTATCAGGGGTTTCACACAGCTCATTGCCCTCCCATGTGCTCGCTTTAGGGTTTGTCTGCCTGCACCTGGAGCGTGTTTGGTGATGGATGGCTCAGGGAAATGTCAGGAGGCTTTTAATCCCAACCCCGTGGATTGTTTAATTTGTGTAGGAAACAGAAACCACTGCTCTGTGCCCGGGCAAGGTGGTCACAGGTTTGGGCAGCAGGGCTTGGACGTGTGCTTGTGACAGCAACCAGCACCTCTGAACCACCTCCTGCTCTGCCTTTTCCCACAGAGAAAAACATTTTCTCTCTGGGAAAAACCATGAAATGCATGACCTGGTTAGACAGGAAGAAAAATGAGGTGCCAACAGCTGAACTTCGCTTTGGCTGCTGGACAACACAAAGTGGATGGAGCACACGTCCGAAAAAAAAATCGTCTCAGTTCTGATCTAGTTCCTCCCGTTCTATAAAACACCTTCCAGTTACTGGCAATTGGCACGGGAATATGGTGCCAGATTGGGAGCACAGCTGTGAAAGGAATAAGGGAATATCTTTACAAACAAACTGCTGGTGAGATAAGACCAATACTGAGAGACAGAGGAAACAATGGGAAGGATTTCCATAGGAATTCCAGCGATTGACTCCCCCATGACTGTGGTAATAAACTGCAGGAACAGAGACATAAGAAAAAGAAGAAAGGCAGGATTTGTATTGAGGGTGACTGCATTAGGGGTGATGTACTGTATGGGTATCTGCATTAGGCGTTCCGGGCAGTCTGTACCTCTCAGTAGCTCAGCCAATGGGGAAAGAGAGAGGGAAATTCAGGTTAAAAAGAGGCTGTGTCCTCTAGCAATTGGACAGACCCCTTGGGAAATGCCCATGAGCTCTCCCTTTATTCATGAATAAAGTTACAGGACTCCTCTGTCTCCTTTTTGGGCATAAACCTCTGGCGTTTGTGGATTAATTTTCCTGACAGCTGAAGCAGGGAATCCAAACAGGCAGGACTTGCTCAGTGCTGTTTCCATCCTTTGCTGCACAGAGCCCCAGAGGAGTCTGAGACAGGGAAGGGACTCTTGAATTGGGGGGCTGGACCCACTGAGACCTGCAGGAGGGATTTTAGAGACTTAAAAAAAAAAAATTACCTGGAAGTGTCCCAGGCCAGGCTGGAGCACTCTGGGACAATGGGAGGTGTCCCTGCCCATGGCAGGGGTGGCTCTGGATGAGCTTTAAGGTCCCTTCCAACCCAAACCATTCCATGTTTCTCTGATTCTTTTCCAACTTCGCTGATTTTAAAGGAAAGTTTCCCACCTTTTCTTCCCTCTCCCTCACCCCAGTTATTTAAAAGCATTTTAGGCAGGGAGGATCATCTTCCAAGAGTGCCTCCAGCCTGTCCCACTGCGGTGCCTCAGCCTCGAGCTGTGATCAATAATCAGCAGTGAAATTTCTTTGCAAGATGAAGCCCAGGTAGGGTGAGTTTTTCAAAATGCAGATTTAATTTCCTGGTGAACAATAAGGGCTATAAAAGCAGTCATTTGAAGGTTAACGTGCTACTCAAACATCCAGCAGTCAGGCCGAGTGAATAATCCATAACTAATTGCTTATTTAATTGCACGTCCTTTGTACAGGAGGCAATTGGAATATTCCTGACAGCTTTGGGTTTTCCCTGCCTTGAAGTAACCTATAAAACTTCTATCTGTCCTGCCATGTGTGTACTCTGGTGCTTCACTACATCAAGTGAGGGATAAAAGTTCTTATTCCGCAATTAGATTATTTCTATGGCCATTAATTAATTAATTAATGGCAGGAGCTCGTAGATTCCCAGTTACCCCAAAGTGAAGCTGGCACAAGCTGAATTCTGAGCCTGCTTTCAGTCATTCCATTATTCATTGCTTTATTTTATTTTATTTTGGTTTGGTTTATTTTATTTTATTTTATTTTATTAGCAGCATTTTGCTTCATGACATTCCAAACGTGTCAGACTTGTGAAACCTAACGGCTTCGTTAATTTGCTATTAACTTAACACGCAGGAACATCAACATTTAATGGCAAAATTTTATTATTTTCTAAAAAATTATTACAGAATATCCAATCAACAGATGTGAGTATTAATACTGACTCGAATCCTTTTCACGTGCCAGGATTTCCTTAAACTGGCTGTGCCATTATTCTTAAAATATTCCTTAAGAATGAAGAATAAGGTCCTAAACATCATTTGTGCAGGAACTGCCCTAAAAGGAAGGAAATTGTATTAGTTAACAATGTGATGGCATATAATTATTTATAGATTTTTATCTGTGCTTTGGAAGAGAAAAGGCTGAGTTGAGGGTAAAAAAGAGTGTTGGACTCTTTCAGATTACCTCCTGCCATCATTTCTTTTAAAATCAGCACTCGGAATAAAATTTTCCTTATCAGACTATCCCAATTAAGAACAGCAGACCCTCAGCCTGCTGCTGACATCCTTCAAGTGTTTCTGGGAAATTCAATTTAAACTTTATTCACTTGGTAAAACCTCGTTGAATTTTGATGCGATCATCCAAAATTAAGCAGTTCACAACAAAAAATAGCCCAGATTCACTTATTTATCTCACATTTCCATGCAATAAAAATGACCTGCAGGTTAAACAGCACATTAAATCCCTGACTTAGATCCCAATATCCTGGAAAAAAACAGGAATTATTTAGATGGACACCTAATTTGGTGAGAATTGCTCCCAGATCTTGGGAGGAGGGGAGGGGAAAAAGAGATCCAGGAACTTTTAACAGTGAACAGTGTTTGCAGGAAGGATTGGAGTTATTATTATAAATTAATAGTCAAGTCTGTTGATTGGATTTTCTTTAATAATTCCTCAGAAAATAATAAAATATTCTTATTAAATGTTGATGCCTTAATAATAAATTAATTAAGGTGTTAAGTTTCACATTTCCATATTTCTGCTCTCCTAAACCCCAACCAAACACACCGGCACCTCTCAAAATAAAAGGGTTACACACTCAGGGAGTTCTTTGTGTCACTGGAAGTTTTCAGGAGCAGCAGATCCCATGGGTGACCTCGTGTTGTCCTTGTCCCTGTCCTTGTCCTTGTCCTTGTCACTGTCCTTGTCCTTGTCACTGTCCTTGTTCCTGTCCTTGTCCTTGTCCTTGCCCTTGTCCTTGCCCTTGTCCCTGTCCTTGTCCTTGCCTTTGTCCCTGTCCTTGTCCCTGTCCCTGTCCCTGTCCTTGTTCTTATCCCTGCCCTTGTCCCTGTCCCTGTCCTTGTCCTTGTCCTTGTCCCTGTCCTTGTCCTTATCCTTGTCCCTGTCCTTATCCTTGTCCCTGTCCTTGTCCTTGTCCTTGTCCTTGTCCTTGTCCTTGTCCTTGTCCTTGTTCCCGTCCTTGTCCTTGTCTTTGCCCTTGTCCTTTCCCCTTTTCCTTGTCCTTGTCCTTGTCCTTGTCCCTGTCCTTGCCCTTGTCCTTGTCCGTGTCCTTGTCCCTGTCCCTGTCCGTGTCCTTGTCCTTGTCCGTGTCCTTGTCCTTGTCCTTGTCCCTGTCCTTGTCCTTGTCCTTGTTCCCGTCCTTGTCCTTGTCTTTGCCCTTGTCCTTGCCCTTTTCCTTGTCCTTGTCCTTGTCCTTCTCCCTGTCCTTGTTCTTGTCCTTGTCCCTGTCCCTGTCCCTGTCCCTGTCCCTGTCCTTGCCCTTGTCCTTGACCTTGTCCTTGTCCTTGTCCCTGTCCTTGTCCTTGTCCCTGTGAGTTTGGGGGACACGGAGGGGGCATTTTAAGAGCTGCCTCACCTTCAGCACAGGCAGCAGTGCCACCCCCTGATCCCAATGGCACTGTGTCACCCTGACCCCAATGGCACCGTGTCACCCCTTGATCCCAATGGCACCATGTCACCCCTGATCCCAATGGCACCGTGTCACCCCTGATCCCAATGGCACTTTGTCACCTCCTGATCCAAATGGCACTGTGTCACCCCTGATCCCAATGGCACTGTGTCACCTCCTGATCCCAATGGCACCATGTCACCCCGATCCCAATGGCACTGTGTCACCCCTGATCCCAATGGCACTGTGTCACCTCCTGATCCCAATGGCACCATGTCACCCCGATCCCAATGGCACTGTGCCACCCCTGATCCTAATGGCACCATGTCACCCCTTGATCCTAATAGCACCATGTCACCCCTTCATCCCAATGCCACCATCCATCCCCTCCAGCTTCAGCTGTCACCGCTCCCCTGGCCTTGGCACAAGGAGATGTCCCTGGAATCCTCCCCCTGTCCCAGGGGTGTGGCAGTGGAGGTGACAAGTGCCATGGAAGGAGGGAATGTGCCCTGCAGGCCCTGTCTGTGTGCTGCCTCCTCACCACCGAATCCCTGAGGCTGGAAGATCCCTCTGGGATCACCGAGTCCGAGCTGTGCCCCGTCCCCACCTGGTCCCCATCCCCATCCCCACCTTGTCCCCATCCCCATCCCCACCTTGTCCCCATCCCCATCAGTGCCACCTCCAGGAATTCCTGGGCCACCTCCAGGGATGGGCACTCCAAACCTCCCTGGGCAGTTCCAATCCCTGACCACCCTTTCCATGAGGAAATTCCTCCTAAAATCCACCCTGAGCCTGCCCTGGCCCAGCCTGAGGCCGTTCCCTCTCCTCCTGTCCCTGTTCCCTGCGAGCAGATCCCAAATCCCCCCCAGCTGTCCCTCCTGTCAGGTTGAGAGGGACTTATTCCAAACCCAGAATTGGCTCTGCCATTGCTCAGAGTTCGTGCCACGATTGTCCTTTCCACGGCTCTGCACAGCGCCACGAACCTTTATCGAACTCCAGCCAGAAAAACAGAGCTCTGACACACACCCCGCGAGTCAGGAACGCTCCTCCGACTGAGGAGTGGCTCCCACAGGGCCCCTCCGCCCACGCAAAAAGCATTTCTGTTCCGATTTATTGAATTATTAAGCAGAAATGTGTCGTTCAATTCCACCAGCACCTCCCGAACAGCCGCTCTAGGCGCACGCGGAACTTTTACCGTCGTTTCCAGCTCACGGAACACCCTTTTCCTTCCCTCCTCTCTCCGTGCCCTTTTCCAAAGTGACCTCTAGCAGGGAAAATATCAGCCCCACACCTGGATTATCCCCACAAGTGCTGGCGACAGAGCAATGACATTTTGCCATCAGCCAGCACATGCATTTCGCTGCCGACCTGCAGCAGAGCAGAGGGGTGGTGATATATAAAAATTCTAATTCTATTCAGACTGACATTTACCGTGGAATTCCAGCAATCGAAAGAGCCTCTCATTTTCAAGCTGTGCTCACGGGCAAACATCCCAGAAATTGGGGTAGAAGTTTCTCAGGCCCTGCGAGGGATTTGTCGAACCAAACTCCTCCGTGATAAGGCTGGAGTGTGTTCATTAATGAAAATTAAATATTTAAGAATCTGCTCAGTAATAGGGTTTGAAAGGCAAAGTGGTAATTTCCCACTAAAGCTCAGTGAGTAGGAATTCGGATGGGACAGGGCGAGTATTTATTTTGTTTTAACTAAAATAAAGCCACTTTTCACAGGACACCCATTCAAGGGGGAATCGGGCATTTCTAATAAGAAATAAATAAGACTTTAAAATAAGACTTTTGGGAGCTTTCTGGTGCAATCCTCCATCAAATCCTGGCAGGCAGCAGCAGGTTTCTAACCCCCCGAAATAAAGATGTTGGAGTCACTACCTGCCTCTTGACACTGATTCACGTGGAGATGGATTTCGTGGGGGTTTGATATCTAATTGTTTTGTAATTCCAAATGAACCGTTGCCATGGCAACCCCGACGTGGAAGATGTGTTATTTAGGAAAGTGTCTCCTGAAAGGAAAAGTCGACCCAGACATTCATTGACAGCTCCAGGGAGAGCCCGAGAGCCCTTCCAAGTGTCTGAACATCTCAAACCCAGGGCTCTGGAAAGAGGGAGAGACCAGACCCAAGAGCCACCTGTGGATTCTCCATGAAATCCGATGTATTTGTGGCATCATTTTCCAGCAGGTTCTGCAAAAAAAAAAAAAAAACAAAAAAAACCAAACAACACTTTTGTGTTTATGTTGTTGTGTTTGTGTGTGGGTTTATCTTTTGGTTGTTTGTTTTAATTAATGACTCATGGAGTTACACAGAATTCCTTATCAGTTACAACATTTTAACCCTCAGGAGGATGAAAGTTCCCCTCTCAGTTTATCAGCAGTAGCCTGGAAATGCCCACGGTTTATTCCCTGAGTCACAGATTTCCTCCACACCCAGCATTTGAAATAACCAATAACTTGGGTTTTTATGCTTTATGGAATCATTTCACTGCTGGCTACAATCATGTGAAGAGCTTGAGGAATTTGCTTTAGATGGTTAAATGAATAGGACCTGGAAATGATCAAATCCTGGAATGGTTTGGGTGGGAAGGAACTTAAATCCCATCAGTGCCACCCCTGCCGTGGCAGGGACACCTCCCACTGTCCCAGGGTGCTCCAGCCTGGCCTGGGACACTCCCAGGGACACCTGCCACTGTCCCAGGGTGCTCCAGCCTGGCCTTGAACACTTCCAGGAATCCACAGGTCCTCTGGGAATTCCATCCCAGCCCCTCCCCACCCTCCCAGGGAGGAATTTCTCCCCAAAATCCCATTTATCCCTTCCCTCTGGCAGTTTGAAGCCATTCCCCGTGTCATGTCCCTCCATTCCTTGTATCCATATATTTTTATGGAATCCAGTGGGATATCCTGACCCTGGCGCTTGTCCCTGGTCCCTCACCTGCCTGTCCCGGCTGATCCCAGCACATTCCCCAGGAAAAGTGGGCAAGAGCAGCCGGAATGGCACAAAATCCCTGCCTGGAGAGCGTGGCAGCTGCAGGGAGGGATAAAAATGCCTGCACACGTTTGCACTGAGATTTCTGTGCACAAACGCTCGTTCCAAGTTCATTAAAAATGCCACAGAAAAACCGAGTTAAGAGACCTTACCCTGGGACGTGGGAGCCAATTAGAGCTGAGAGCATTTTCTCTCCTTCCAAATGAAGTGATGGAGCAATTCGCTGCAGAAAGTTTCTGGATTTCAGCAGAGATGGTGCCACGTTCAACTTTCCGCTCCTCCCCATGGATTTAACACCCTGCTGTTCATGCTAGAGGGGAAAAGGGAAATTCGTGGACAGGAATTCACCTCCAGGGCTCCAGGAGTCACACAATACAATTGTTTCCTCACACAATCTGTTGTTCAGAATAATTAAGAATTTCCAGGACAAGCCTCAGCCCCAGCATCAGATTTTTGCAGGGTCACAAGTGGAATTTCTTAGACAAAACAGTTCCAAGGTGTGGGGGAAGGACAATGCCTTAGCACAGATTATTTGCAGACCTTCGCAGATGTATTTAAACATTTAAAATGAATCTAACATTTACCTTGATCTAAATAGATCCCAGTAAGTGAGCGAACACTGTGATATTATTACTTGAATGTTCCTCATGTTTTTTCACCTTTAAATTCTCTTCTCTTCTCTACTCTCTCCACCAGTAGCAATTTTAATAATTTGTAGTTGAAGCCCTCTAGATTTCCTTCACAGCATTCCTGCCCAGCTCCCAGCTCCCATTGCACCCCGTATATCAACCCACTCTTTCAACTCCTGCACTTCCAAACATTTAAAACACCTTAATGGCTTTTCTCACTGAACCATAAAAATTATTTATAAATTCATTTTAAGACATTCATACAACGAGAAACTCATAACACGTCATGAAATACAAATTATGTTTACTGGAGTATAAAAAATTCGTTGGGTCTATGTATATGTAATGAAGGAAAAAGCCAACTGCTTCTCCAAGTGGACTCTTATTATAAGCAATCACCAAATGCAAGGTGAGAGGATAATGAATTATTTGTTCCAAAGGTACTTTTTTAAATAAACACCATGACAGGAAAAAGCAGTCCCTTCCAAGACTTAATTTGAATTAAGTACATTTGGTGCAGTTGCAAGGAATAATCTCAGTATTTTATCCAGGATTGCTCACAACAAGGCAGCTGCGGCATCTCCTTCCATCTGAGGTTAAATCCAACCCCAGGGGCTGTTAATCTGTGTTACCTCTGCAGCCCAGTGAAGGAAATCACCCCAAAATTTCACTGAATTTCAGGGGAAATGCTTTTCATCAAAATTCGTGCATTATATGAGAGGTTCATCCCTAAAAATATAATGGAAATATGAAGAGCTGGCAGTCGCTTTGGGAACATTCAGCCACCGGAGGTGTAACCGCACAGAGTGCGTCAAACCCGAGATATCAAACTGCAAAAAGTGAATTAAAAATATCTAAAAATCAGAAATAAAGAGAAACCCCTTGAAACAGAGCCAGAGCCAGCAACTCTGACCTGAGGATCGTGTGCCACACTTGCCCTGTAGGATAATATGCAGATGGACTGAAAATGAAACTGCAGGTCAGAGAAGGTTTTTCTGCAATTCTCTGTGATTCCAGCCACTCCTGAAGCCCAGGCTGCCCTTCTCAGGAGGTTTGGGCTCTGCTTCATCCCAGACGCTCAGACTTTCACTAGAAGTCCAGTTGTTAACTGATAATTAACTAAAATTATCTTTCATGTCCACCCAGTCACCGCCAGGGCATCACCTCAGCCCGTTTGGTCATTTCCCCTCTCTTTGAGCTCTGTCTGTCAGACACAGCTCCCTGTGCCACACATTTCCTGTCCTTTCAGCACACACAGAGCAAGAGCTCATCACTGTCCCCATTAAAGGGGGACTGCTCGGAGAGGGACCTGAGTTTGGGCATTGATGGACTGGGCTTCTCCTCTCTGCGGCAAATAGGTCAAAAAATCTCTTTTCTACTACGCAGCAAAGTGTTTCAAAGCGAAGCTCAATCTGCCAGATCCATAATGTAGATTTTTAGTAAGATCCTTTGTGTGAGGAAAAGGCCATAAAGCAGCTGCCTCGAGTTCGGATGGAAACGCTGATGATCTAAATCATCCAAGCCTGGGATATAAATGAAAAGCAACAACCAGAGTAGGGATTGATCCCTGGAGAACTCACTGATGATTCACTGAGGAAGATGAAAAGCTGTCTATGTAAACAAATTGTTTATGGTCTGTTAAACAAAAGTAAAACCAATGGAGTGCAGCAGATGCAATTCCTGCTGAGGATTCAATCTTAGCAAAGTGCACGGGTCTGACCCCGCAGCCCTTTTCTGTAAGAACTGGTTCCCTGCAGACCCCAGGATGAGCAGGGACTGCAGAATCTGCCATCTGTGCCCTGTCCCTGTCTGATGAAAGGAGTCAGAGCCTGAGGAAGTGCTTTGTGGTGCCATTCCAGTGAGCACAGCCCTGCTACCGCCAGAGGCAAGAGCAGGGCTGCAGCAGCAGCGCTCGATTCACGACTTGTGATCATCCAGGCAGACCTTGAGCAGCTCCTTCTTTTGGGTTCAGCCTTGACAGGCATCGAGCAGCTCTGTCTTTTTGTGTTCAACCTTGACAGACATCGAGCAACTCCGTCTTCATTTGAGTTTCGACCTTGACAGACATCGAGCAGCTTCGTCTTCGAGTTTCGACCTTGACAGGCCTTGAGCAGCTCCTTCTTTTGGGTTCAACCTTGACAGACCTCAAACAGCTCCTTCTTTTGAGTTTCAGCCTTGACAGACCTTGAGCAGCTCCATCCTGCTGGGTTCAAACTTGACAGACCTCAAACAGCTCCTTCTTTTGAGTTTCAGCCTTGACAGACCTTGAGCAGCTCCATCCTGCTGGGTTCAAACTTGACAGACCTCAAGCAGCTCCTTATGTTTGGGTTCAAATTTGACAGACCTCGAGCAGCTCTGTCATTTTGGGTTCCAACCTTGTCAGACCTTGAACAGCTCCATCCTTTTGGGTTTCAACCTTGAGAGACAAGAGCTGCTGCATCCTTTTCATTCCAACCTTGACAGACCTCGAGCAGTTCCATCTTTTCGTTCCAACTTTGACAGACCTCAAGCGGCTCCGTCCTTTTGGGTTCCAGATTGACAGACATCGAGCAGTTCCATCTTTTGGGTTCAACCTTGACAGGCCTCGAGCAGCTCCATCCTTTTCATTCCAACCTTGACAGACCTCGAGCAGTTGCATCTTTCGGTTCCAACCTTCCCTCAGTGAAGAACAGTCCTTTCATCCATTTGGTGGGCAAGGGAGCAGCAAAGAAAACAGGGATCTAGGCTATAGAAATAACTTCAAATCCCTCTTCCCTCCTCACTCCACACATCGATTCCCAGGGAAGGTGTCCTAGGTTACATGGAAGGTGTAACCAAAAGTCTGTATTCTATTCCCATCTCCATGAGCTGTTCAAACAGGTGGGGCAGTGTTCATTGTGTCAGCATGACCCAGCCCTGATAACACCATCGGGGCTAGCTCTGCTCATGGCCATCAATGTCCCCAGGAGTGACCCAGCCCTGCTAACACCATCGGGGCTATCTCTGCTCATGGCCATTGATGTCCCCAGGAGTGACCCAGCCCTGCTAACACCATCGGGGCTATCTCTGCTCATGGCCATCAATGTCCCCAGGAGTGACCCAGCCCTGCTAACACCATCGGGGCTATCTCTGCTCATGGCCGTCGAGGGCTCAGGAGTGACTCACAGATTCCATCAGCCATTGGGAGATGCCCTGCCCAGAGGGAGGAACTGAACATTCCCACCTGCACATAAACTGAGACCCCGGAACACCAGGGTACCTTTCCCACTGATCCCCAGAGGAGAAGAGCTCAAGAGCCACCGCTGGACCTCCAGAGACCAAGGAGATCTTTCCACAAGATCACCACTCCAACAAGAGCACATCCATCACTCCAACGGGACTGCAGCCACCATTGAACTGCACTGCAGCACCACCCTAACAGGGTACAGGTTGGATTCTGACTTTGTCTATCTAAACCGTTGTTTCTGTATTGCCTTGCTCTAAATATTAGTGTAAAACTGTTATTCCTTCTCCCATATCTTTGTCTGAAAGCCCTTGATTCCACAGCTATAATAATTCAGGGGGAAGGGGTCACATTATCCATTCTAAGGGAGGCTCCCACCTTCCTTAGCAAGACACCTGTCTCTCAAACCAAGACAGAAGGCAAGCGGGACCAAAGGAAGGCAGCTTTGGGGTGGTGTCAGCAGCAGGTGCACTCAAACCCTGCCAGAGATCCTCCCGCTCTCATTAATCAGCCCTGCCTGATTTCCACCAGGCTGCCGTGTTGAGTTTATTTTCAGACATCATTGCCTTCAACCTTGGGTTTCCCTGTGAATCCGAGGCGCTGCTGCTGCCGGGGCGGGAGCTGCAGCTGTGCCGTGCCGAGCGGAGCCGTCGAACATCTGCTCCTGGAGAGCTCGGCTGGGCAGATGGGAGCCCTGGGGATGTGATCACAGCCCCTGCTGAGCCTCCACGCTCACCTGGCCACCCTTCCTGGCAGCTCTCACACCCCCGGCCACCGCTGCGCTCGGGTTTTAAAATTAACGAACCTTTGGCACTTCTTGATGCTAATTGGCGACGCCGTTAGACACCGAGGAAGGATAAATACCCTGCCTGGGACAGCTTTAGGGAAGGAATGTGTGATTGCACAACATAAATTCACGGGGAAAATAGGATTTCAAGTCTGTTCTCCCACCCAGGATGCAGCTGAGGTTTCGGGTTGGTAACCACCCCACGAGTGCTAATTAAACTGTGCTCTGCAGCCGTGCACCACAAGAAATATCAGCTCTCCTAACTGGAGAGGCTTAAGGAGGAGTTCAGCCCTGGAAAACATACGAACAAAAATCCAATCAAGTGTGGAAAAGAGGACGCTGGAAATAGAAACACGGGAGTGATGTTAAGCAGTAAATAATAAATAAAACCAGGCACTGTTTGAAGGTCTGGCCACTGAGCCAGGGCGAGTTTGCTTAACCCAGTTAATTATCTTCAGAAAAACGGCGAAGATTATGAAATCTGCAGCGCTTTCATACTTGTCTGGGATGCACACACACATAAAACAGTTGTCCTAATTACTTCTGAAGGGGATAACATTTATCTCATTACTAAATTAACGCTAACAGCAGATAGGGAAGATGCTCTGCCAAACCAGCTCTTAATAATTCTCAAACGCATCTTTAAGAGTATTGTCTGAGCATCCCCATCTCCAGAAGGCAGAAGAGACTCATAATCACAGGACAAATCTGATCTTAATAAGCAGGAAATCATGGGAGCTTCCCACATCTGTTTTCCTCTGATTAGATTAGCAGTGGTGTCACATCCGATGTCATGCCGTTGTACACTGACCTTCAGCAACTCGGCAGAGCTGTTATTTCTGTTTTTAAACACCGAAAAAAAAGCTTTTTGAAAGCTGCTTTTCTTGGTGAGGAGCATCAATACGTGCCTCGTGTAAGGATGGATTGCTGTGGGACGTGACAGAACTGTGTGATTTAGGGGATTTAGGGGACCCAGCTGCAATTCCTGCACAGCATTCCATGCTCACGACTCCACAAGGCACCAGCAGTTCTTGGAAATATTTATCACAATTCTTTTTCAGTGCTGGCTTTTCCAGAACCCAGAGGTGCATTTCAGCCACGGGGGTAAGCAGATTAGGAAAAACACTTCCCACGGACAGGACAGTACTTAGACACTCATTTGCAGCTGACCTGGCTCATTCTGCCAGGTGAGACTCTCTGTGCCAGGTGAAATTCCCTGTGCCAGGCAAAACTCTCTGCGCCAGGCTGGGCTGGCACCTGGAATATTGCAATAAGGATTCAAGTGGGCAATGCTGAAGTTTTGCCAGACAAACTTTAGCTAAGTGCTGGAAGATGAGGAGTTTTATCCGAGTTTTGTTCCCTCCCAGTTCCCTTCAAGTCAAACATTGAAATCCCAAATTTTTGCTGCAGATTTTTTTTGCCGCAGGTTTTGGCTGATTTCTCCTCCCACGGCTACCGGGAGACATAGCAAGAGCCTGGACATTATCACTCAATGCTGTTTTATAGTGGGAGAAAGTCCAGTCCTCAAAACTTTAATTTTAACTAATATTGTCACGGACTCGCATCTTTAGCACATCATAAAATATCATCTCCAGCTGTTTCTGAAAGCTGAGTGAATTCAGTTGAAAGGAACAAGAGGGAGATGTCTTTACAGACAAACCGAGGGCCCTGCAGGTAGATAAGGCCAGATTCTGATGGGTGACAGAAGCAATGGGAGGAGCCATAAATTCCATAGGAATTCCATGAATTGACACAGAGTGTTGCTCACCCAAGGATGTGTTAAATCCCTGGATTTAGGGGAAAAGAGCAGAGACACAAAGAAAACAAAAGGGGGGAATGTACATCAGAAGGGTCTGTGTTAGGCAATTCGGGGAGTCTGTACCTCTCAGGACCTCAGCCAATGGGGAAAGAGAGAGGGAAATTCAGGTTAAAAAGAGGCTGCATCCTCTAGCAATTCAAGACACCCCATGGGAAATGCCCATGAGCTCTCCCTTTATTCATGAATAAAGTTACAGGACTCCTCTGTCTCCTTTTCGGACACAAACCTCTGGCGTTTGTGGATTAATTTTCCTGACACAGTCAAAGCTTTCACTGGCTCTGCCTTTAAAAACATGGATGACAAGAACAGCACCAGCATTTATTTCTCCTTCTGTTCCAAGCGTGGAGCACAAAGAACAAGCAAACTTCCCCTTCTCCGAGCAAAAGGATTTTGTTTGTTTGTTTTGAAAACAGAAGTTGCCTTTCCGCTGGAAACCCAAAACACCCAGACTTCAAAAGATCCCCTCTTAGCGAGTGCAAAGCAAACAAACGAGCAAAACAAAGAGCCCTGAAGTACTCGAGACACATCAAATCAACCTGGTTTCTTCCCCGTTAATTTGGATAACAAAAGTCTCAATTACATTCGTTGGCCTTTGCGAAACATCTCATTTAAACTGGCAAATCACCACAGGGAGGTTTTCGTTAGGTTTGTATTTTCCAGGGGAAAATTGCTGTCGGAGGAAGTACTCAGCTACAACCCTTTCCCATTAGCAAAAGTAGATATTAATGACGAATATTCTCGAAGTGCTTGAGCAGGTCAGTGCTAATGCCATCTGTAATCTCATTTTCAAAGCGTCTTTATTTCCTAGATTTCCCCACTGAGGTTTGCAAAGAACAGATTTGTTTCATTGCCTCCTACTAAATGCGGTCTGCACACATTATTTGTGGCGATATCAGCTCTCAACACATCAGAAAATGTTGAATTCCTCTGGACCTCAGACGAGATCGGAGCACATTTATCAAGGACAAGCCTCTCAATTAGATAAAGAAGCTCCACCAGCCCCCGAAGTTCCTTGGATCCCTAACAAGCATTTTTCAAACCATCATTTTGTGTGTTTAATTAAGCACAGAGGGAGGAAGGGAGGGAGGGAAAGGCGCCAGGATCCAGCAGGAACTGTTCTGCAGTTATGCAACCAAATAATGAACTTCAGGAAAGCTGCTCTGAGAACAAGCAGAGAAATGTCCAAGTTTGCAGGAACAAGCAGAGGACAACCAGAGAAATGTTCAAGTTTGCAGGAACAAGCAGAGAAATGTCCAAATTTGCAGGAACAAGCAGAGGACAAGCAGAGAAATGTCCAAGTTTGCAGGAACAAGCAGAGAAATGTCCGAGTTTGCAGGAACAAGTTGAGGACAAGCAGAGAAATGTCCAAATTTGCAGGACCAACCAAAGGACAAGCAGAGAAATGTTGGAGTTTGCAGATATCCTGGAAAGCAGGAAGGTCAGGGAGAGCCAAGTCATGACTTTGCCATTCTGAGCTGGCAGAGCATCCCAGTAAGGCTTGGCTGTAAGCAAGGAGAGCCTAACTTCGCGCAGGATTCTCTTTAGGGACCCCATGGATGGAACTTCATGCCATCAGTGAGGCTGTGGAGAGCTCTGGGTGGTGCTGCAGCAGCTCAGCTCCCACCAGTGCAGGGAAAATTTCTCCAAAATCAACACCTCCTCCTGCTGGGGAGCGCCAGGCTGGGGTTTGTTCACAGGGAAGGCAAAGCCCAGCGGTGCAGGCAGTGACACTCTCACAGACACATATCGCCAACCGTGAGGGTGGAAAAAGGAATTTGTCATCCCAACGCGGCTCTCACACTCTGCTCTGTGCACGGGTTGGTGTTAAAAACCTTTTTGTGTCTTTGCTGTGGCTCCTGGAGGAGCTCAGGAGGACTGATCGTCACTTCAGTCCCTGCAGTGGGACACCAGCAAATGACAAAACATTTGTTGACATCAGAGAGGAACACGGGGCACAGATGGGCTTCTCCCCTTTGGGATCCCCAGCAGGAGCTTCCCCTGAAGCTGTGGCTCACCCCAGAGGAGCCAGGCTCTGTTCAGTGCCTGATCCCAACATCTGGGAGCTCTGATCTGGCAGAGGTGGCACTCCTGTTCCCCGAGGCTCCCACGTTTTGGAGTTCAGGAGTGAAATTCATCCCGACCAGCAAATTATCTTCACTGACAGAGCCTGAACCAAAGGGCACGGAGTTGGCAGAGCAGGGCCAGGCAGGGAAAAGCCACTCCAGACTCCTGTCCCCAGGCAAAACTCCTTTTCCAATAAACCCCTTTGAATCCTCCCCAGAACAGAAGAGGAGCAGGAGGAGCTCTGGTTGTTTTTAATGTGGCTTTGAGCAGGAGTCTTTGACACAGTTTTAAAACACATCAATCCTCTCTGTGTTTATCTATGCTGATGAGCATTATGTTCTGCTTCAGAAATATCTATTTCTGCACTTGGGTTATTTTATTTCCCTATTGTTAAAATGAAAGATTGGCTAAACCATTCCAGCAGTGCCTGTCAAGCACTTCCTTTCTCCTGCAAATCCTAAAGCTCTGATTCTCATCATTAAGTCACTGACAATATAAAGACAGACTCCTTCAAATAAACCATCATCAACAAAGATAAATGCACAGAAATGATACAGAAATTGGCCTGCAGCATCATTGCAGTATAAATAGAATTTTCTGAAGAGGAAATACATCCCTATTCACCACCCAGAGCTCAGCATAGACAGTAATGACTTGCCTTTTAAAAGCCCTCTCGTACCAAACGATTCAAACTTCGCAGACCATGGGGAAAAAACTCTCCATTCCACACAGATTGAGCCATCAGCTCCAGCAGACAGCGGGAACAATGTCCTTATCAAGCCCTTCTCCCCATGGAAATGCAAATGCAGCTGGAGGTCACCGAACCTCGCCCAGCTGGGGCTGGTTGCTCACGGAACAATGGAGCCAAGGACAGTGTGCGGAGATTTGTCACCGAACTCCAAACAACACAGAGCTGAGGAGATTTGTCACCGAACTCCAAACAACGCAGAGCTGCGGAGATTTGTCACCAAACTCCAAACAATGCAGAGCTGGGAAAGGCTCACCAAACTCCAAACAATGCAGAGCTGCGGAGATTTGTCACCAAACTCCAAACAACGCAGAGCTGCACTCAGTCAGAGCTGGGAAAGGCGGGTAGGACATCGGGAGGTGTCCTCCGGGAAATCCCTTAACCTGCTCTGGGATTAATCTGTACAACTGCAAAGGCCCCACAGTTCAATCCCTGCTTTTCCTACACATTATTTCCATTTCACTTTGAAGCCCACTTGTGTTCTGATTCCTGGTGCTCCTCAGTGTGAAAAACAACAAAACACCATCCCACGGGAATCATTCCCTTGCTGTGCTCTCCTTACCCATCTCAATTTTCAATTTCTGTCATTCAACCTCGACTGAAAGCTCTCCAATCCCCTCCCATCCTGCCCTTGCTCTCCCGGTGGCCTGGGCTCGGGAATACCGAGCAGAGCACAGCACAAGAGGTAGGATCACAGCTCCAGGAACCCCATTTGCACTTCCCCAGGCAGAGTTTGTCACTTGCCCAAGCCCCATCCTGGGCTAAACATTTGGAAGTCAGCTGGGAGATCACAGTTGCTGCAATTAATTCATGTGTAAAGAGATTAATAACAGTTTCTCCGGCTTTTATCCTCCTGTGGGTGATGACAGTGAATTCTCCTCACACCTCCAACCACTCCGAGCCCAGGCCCAGCAGCAGCTGAATTTCTCCTGCTCCTTCTCCATCCTCTGCTCTGTCTGGAGAGGAGCTTGGATGCCCCAGAGCTGCCAGGATTTTATAATCAGAAAAAACTCAGGAATAGAAGCGCAGCGTTAGGCAGATGGTTGAGGTCCTTCCTTCATTTGCTTTTCAAATTAACTAAATGTGTCCAAATGAGACACTTGATAACTGAATATCGGCTCTCCCTTTCCCCAGCAGCCCCACACAGCCACACTCTGGAAGAACCTGGGATTTTGCCTTCCCTTGGATGAATTCAAAGCCACAAACACTCGGTTTATGTTTGGGGAAGGAAAGGTAAAGGAAGCCTCTGAACCTGACTTTATGGGGCCACGTTTTATGGGACATCAAGTCTTTTTAAAGCGTTTCCGCGCAATAAATGCCTTTTCTTTGAAATGGTGTCTGAAATCACGGCGGGGAGATGCTGCCGGGGGGATGCGTGTGCTCCACACGGGCGGCCAGCTTCTCAAACAGCACAGGCAGGCCTAGAAAAGTGCAGTTAATCACAGCTGGAGAGTGGATTGAGGTATTAAAGTGACCATTTGAGGAGCCGGGGTGTGATGGGGTGGCAGCTCAGGGTGACATAAACAGCTGTGACAGAACTAAAAATACAGCGCAGAGCTCGTGAGCGCTGATCTTCCCTTCTCCTCCAAGGTAAGAAAACAACACGCCGGGGGAATGACAGCGAAGGCAAAAACCATCCTGTCTCATTTGCTGGGGTCACTCAGCCTATTTGTGGAACGTCTCCTCTGTCCTTCCCCCGAATGGATGTGCAGAGCAGAGCTCCCGGAGCTCGGAGGGCTCGGTAAACAAGCAGCACTGGGGCTGCAGACGTTTGGCAGGCGCAGGTAGATCTGACAGCGTGTTCGATGCATTATTCAGCGTGCGACAAAGTGCAACATGTTAACGTGACAATGTACACGGCGTTTACCTCCCCGGCAGCAGAGGCATTAGAACGGCGATGAGGCACTGGGAGAGAGATCCAAGCAAAGGAAACACCAAACCGTGATGGTCCCGAAGGGGAATTCAAAGCAGAGCCATTCAATTCTGCTCGGAGCCAGAGCGTTTTACTGAGCAAACCGTTCGTGTTCAGTGTGCAGACATTGTCTGCTGTGAAAAAAAGTTTTGCAATCACATTTCTGAGATCCCCAGAGCTTCCTGCAGGAGTGGGTTCCCAAATTATGTCATCCACCACTTCCCTTGTGTTCTTAATGATCGGAAGAACCCGAGGGGATTGTCTGCATTTCGGTCTGCTCAGAATCAGAGGCAGGAGATCCTGAGTTCCTCTGGCTGTGAATGCAGATGGATAAACTGGGGATCGATACACCCGGGATCGATAAACTTGGGATGGATAAACTTGGGATGGATAAATCCGGGATGGATAAACCTGGGACGAATAAACTGGGGATCAATAAACCTCAGATCGATAAACTTGGGATAGATAAACCTGGGATCAAAAAACCTGGGGTGGATAAACCTGGGATGGATAAACTTGGGATCAATAAACTGGGGATGGATAAGCCGGAGATGGATAAACCTGGGATTGACAAACCTGGGATGGATAAACCTGGGATGGATAAACCTGGGATCAATAAACTCGGGATGGATAAACCTGGGATAGATAAACCTGGGATGGATAAACCTGGGATTAATAAACTTGGGATGGATAAACCTGGGATGGATAAACCTGGGATGGATAAAGCTGGGATATGTGCCCAGCTTTGCCCACAGCCTGTCCTGGCACAGACCTGCTCCCTCTCCCTGCACATCGGCCATTTGGGAATTTGGGAATTGAAGGTGATGCTGATAACTCCCAGCAGAACTCTTGGGAACAGGTGAAAATGGAACATAAATGGAGACTGGGATGGAATTCCCAGAGGAGCTGTGGCTGCCCCTGGATCCCTGGGAGTGTCCCAGGCCAGGCTGGAGCACCCTGGGACAGTGGGAGGTGTCCCTGACATGGCAGGGGTGGCACTGGATGGGATTTAAGGTCCCTTCCAATCCATTCCAGGATTTTGGATTCTCTAGGTTCACTTCCAACCCAACCCATTCCAGGATTTTGGATCCTTTCAGTTCCCTTCCAACCCAGACCATCCTGGGATATTCCACCAGACCTAGCACCACTCTCGCAGTGCTGCCATTAAGCACAAGACCACTGAATTTCCCCTTAAAAAAAAAAAATCGTCTCATCTACAAGCAAGCAAAACGTTGTGAAAAAAACTTTAAGCTTCCAGGCTTAAGTCGATAAACAAGAAATTTCGGTTGCCTGCCTCAGTCAGGTGAACATAAAGGTGATGAGGACCTCGAGAGCTCAGGGAGCTCAGCCCTTTCGCTGCCCCAGAGCAGCAGCAGAAGGTTCGTGGTTGGTGTAAGTCACTCACTGCAGTGAATGCTACACGACATTAAAAGTGTCTTGGGTGCTCGGGTGCAATCAAAAATTAATTTCCCATTCACCAAGCTTCTCATTTAGTGAAATCAGCTGTGTTTCAGCTCCATTATCTGTATGTTTCCAACGTATTTATTCCCTATATTTTTGCAAAGGCAGCTCGCGCCGAGCTTTATTTTGTGTTATTGGCTTTATGTAATTTCTGTGCGCTCCTGGGAGAAGCCCGCGGTGAGTGACAATGGCACTGCCACATTGCCATCTCCAGGCGAGCCGCAGAACTGAGCCGAGCCCTCCTTCAGAAGTGCAGAATCACAGACGGATCTTCTTAGAATACAAATTAAAAGACACCAGCTCTTTTGGAATACTCTCCCGTTTCAGGGCGTGAAGGAAGAAGGAGTTTTTTAACCTCTGGAATATTTCACAGCTGCACCGAGGCGGAGTTGGAGCTCAGTGCTGCCCTTCTGCACCCTCCAAAAACCCCAATTTCATTTCTAAGGTGGATTTTAAACCCGCACGAGAGCGATATTGCTGCCTGAGCTGCCAAACCCCAGCCGCCCACCCCATCCCCTCCCCGCGGAGCCGTGAGTGACAAGGACACCGAGTCCGCCGTTTGGGATGCGCGCTTTGATTTTAACGCCTCCTGTCGCATCAGGACCCGCAGCGCATTTCAGAGCAGCCAAAAACAAGCCCTGCTCCAACTCCTGCCCGGCCGGAGCCACCCCGAGGCTTTCCCAGCTCAGCCGGGCTCTGGTGGAGCTGCGGAGGCACAAAAGAGCTGCGCTGCCCCTGTTCGCGGGATAATTAAGCTGTTGCAGCTAATTACTGCACCCTTCAAGTGTGGTGATGAGGAGTGACAGATGTGAAACTTCGCTGCTCTCATCGCTGGAAAGTGAAGGGATCCAAAGCGGCTCTTAAACCTCTGGCATTGAAAGAGATTAAGGATATATTTGTATACAAGGAGATATATAAATAGATACAGATATAGATATAGATATAGATATATAGATATAGATATAGATATAGATATAGATATAGATATAGATATAGAGATATAGAGATATAGATACATAGACATATATAGATATGTAGATATATAGATATATAGATATAAATATATCGATAGATATAGCCATAAAGAGATATCTATAGATATAGATATGGATACATACATAGAAATATAATATTATAATATATAGAAGGATATATAATATGTATTATTATATATATTACATAATTATAATACATAATACATAATACATAATATGTAATATATAATATATAATATATAATATATAATATATAATATATAATAGACAATAGACAATAGATAGTACATATATAATATATATTCTATAGTCTATAGTCTATAGTCTATAGTCTATAGTCTATATAATATTATAGCTTATATATAATATATTATATATGATATATATTATGTATCATATATTATATAAGGATATATTATATATATATGTATATATGTGTGTGTATATGTATATGTATATGTATATGTATATGTATATGTATATGTATATGTAATATATTATATTTATATAAGGATATAAAACCCAGCAGTTTTTCAGGAACTACTGTGGATCGTGATGGAACACAGGCCAGGTTTGCAAAGGCGTAGGGTGATAACAGAGCCCGGGTGAGATACAATAAATATTCCCTCATTCCCCCTCCGAGTGTGGCTGGCAGCTCAGCACTGACTGCAACTTGTGGCCATTCTCAGGTTCAGCTTCTGGAACTGAAATATGGCCTTGGAAAACAGAAATCCTGGCAGGGAAATGTCCTTCCCTGACAGCGACATCTCCCCGCAGGGCTGGGGCCGGAGCCGGAGCCTGCCGACTAATGACACATCCAGAAAAACGCGCAGGGCTTCTGAAAAAGCAAATATCTGCTGTTTCACAACTGAATGAAGATGAGAAGGGAAAAAATCCTGCTCCTAGAGAAGGCCAGCAGATTGAACTGCTTCAGCTCTCATCCAAAGTGAAAAAAGCTGGAAAAAAAATGGAAAAATCCTGAAATAAAGTGGAAAAAACCTGGAAAACCCTGGAACAACCTGGAAAAAACCTGGAAGAACCTGGAAAACCCTGGAAAAAACCTGAAAAAAAACTGGAAAAACCTGGAAAAAACCTGGAAAAAACCAGGGCTGGCAGGGGGAAAAGCCAAGTTTGTCAGGTTTTTGGGTTCTTTTTTTTTGGGTTCCGCGTTGTCTCTGAGGTAAAAGTTCTGTCCTTATGTACATCAGACGTGTGTCAAAGACGAGTTCAATCCCAATACCCACAGAGAGTGAAAGCAGAAAGAAAATCGATTCATCCCAGGAGGAAGAAAAAAAACGAAAAAGGTTTGTACTTCGAGATCTGAAAAGCTTCATCGCCCAAAAAGGAATTAAAAGTGTGGTCTCTGACTATGCTCGGTTTCTTCTGGTGGGCGGAGGGGAAATAATGTGAAATAATAAAAGCTGATATTGCTGAATTCCTGGGTTTTTTCACCAGAAACAGAGCATATGTTACCCTACCCTGTCAGCAACACCTCCGTGTGTGTCTGCAGAGGAGTCCAACCCCACCCTGAGCAAAGAATTTGGGGAATTTGGGGTTTTTTCCACAATTACGAGCACCTTGCACACATATCAGCACTTCCCTCTGTGCCCACGCAGGAGTGGGGATGAGTTGTGCCACAATTTCCGCCTTCACTGGAAAAAAAAATCTCTTTTCAGGCTGATTATCTTGAGTTTGTGGTTGACAACACCGGAAAAATGGGTTTAATTAATAAAAACCAAAAATAAATCGTGTCCCTGTTGAAAATATTTGTTTTTTCACACAGGAGAAGTTTCAGAATTGTTTGGTGCGAAATTTGTGCTGCAGCCTCAGAGCTCTCCATCAAACCCCATCCACCAGAGAAGCAAGGAAAAAACATTAATAATTCTTGGAGGGCTTTTGTTTTTCGCCTGCACTTTAACTGAACGATAAATCATTGAAATTCCGCTGGGGGAGCAAAAGGAAAACATCAATCAAATCTCACTCGAGGTGCTCATCACCTGACGCGGTGTCAAATCAAAACATTTTGGCTTTGTTCTTCCAATTATGAAACCTGAGGACAAATTCCCTCAGCAAAGTCGGGCTGTGAATGTTAAAACTCAGGTCAGACAACACCAGGGTTTTTTTTATCGAGAGACTGAAGCTCTGCAGGTGTCAGATTGGGAATCTCAGAGCTGAGATTTGCCATTTGGAGGGCAAAATTTGGGGAATTTGGGATGGTGTTTGAGAATCAATCCCTAAATCAACTCCCAATTCCCTTCTGGAACCCTCTGCTCGTCACAAGAACTTCATCATGAAACATAGGGATTTCTTTTAGACACTTAAATGTAGAAATTTTAGATAAAAGTTAGTTTGGGTGAAATCAACTAGAATAGAAAAAGATGCAGAACTCAGCTAGAAAGAAATTAATGATTAAGTGCAGAGTAGCCTTTGATTATTTGATATTTACTCAGCTGTGCTTAGAATAGACAATTAATAATCTTAAGAAGTTCAAAGGAGAGCCTAGACAGATACAAATTTTGCCCAAATGCAACCAATTTAAAAACAATAGAAGAGAGCATTGGGAGTTTTCCAGGGTCAGATGTATTGTCAAAAACCAGAGAGGGAAGAAGGTCACAGTGAGGAAGACCAATTTTACTTCCTCAAAAGCAGCCCTCAGACTCAATTAATGACCACCGACCCAATTAACTGCCCATGCTTAATGACGTTTTGCTAATTTCTATACGAAGCAGAGAATGGGAGGCACTTATGCTATGAATGTGTATCTGTATTTGAAATATGCATTATTGTTAGAGATAAATAAGTTCTGTGTTGCATTGTCACTTCAGAGCTGTACATTTGGAGCTATCCCTGCAGCTCAAACAAACACACACTTTCTAACCTTAACAAGTTAGAGTCTCTGTCTGTCTCAGGTGGATATCGATATTAGATCTATATCCACATTTTAGTAATTCCATCATTTCATCCAAACCAACAGGAAAATTCCCTCATCCGTTTCTCCGTCACTTTTTGTTTGACATCAGTGCCTTGTGGGGGAGGTTGGAGCCTTAGGACCTGAAGGTTTCTCTCCCAATTCCCTCTCATAAAACCCCCAGTGTGGTGTTGCAGGAGGAAAAGAGATTTTTTAAGCTGGGGAAACATTTCTGGAGTCACCCCCAGTCCATTTTCCAATTTCCTGGGAAACACTTTAGGAACTCTTCCAAAACCCCAAATTATTTGGGGTGTGTTGTAAAGGAGGCCCCAACACTCCAAGATCCGGAGGGGTTTTCCCCCTGCAAGAAATTAGGGATTATTTCAGCAGATTGCAGTAGAGTTCTCCTCTTTGTAAAAGGCACATTTCCGGCCCTGCCCTGTTCCCCACAGCCGGACATTAATTGAAGGACATTAATTAAGTTATTGACGCAGTGTTAAGTGTTAACCTGTAATTAAGCAGATTTACCACTCTCGTTCTTCCAAGGGAACTATGGAGTTGCCTTGTTCTTCCCACTGGAACAGTTATTTTTCTGTTCACCAAGGAAATCAAGCAGTTAAAGTCCATAAAAACCAAAAATGACAACAAAAAACCCCAAATGAACCAAAGGGGGATGTGGAACTACAGATTCACATCACACCGTGGCCACAGCGAGGGAGTTCCAACCATGAAGAGCAACGAAACCTCTCTGAGTCGTTTTCTGAACTGCTGGATTTCCAAAAATCCTGGGTCCTGTCGTGGGTTTGACCCTGGCTAAATGCCAGGCACCTACGACCTTTGCTCTGTCTGCTCTCTCCTCCTGCAGCTCTGCAGAGGGAAAATTAACACAAAATACTCATGAGTTGAGATAAGATCACTGCTAGGCCACACTGGAGAGGGCAAAAAGCAGGCGGGAAAGTTAAAGTTGCAAAGTGATTTATTAACCTAACAGAGTCGGAGGATAAATCAGAGGCAAAAATAAGCTCTCAAGACACCGTTTCTTCACTCACCCCCTCCCCTCTTAAGGCACCGCTTCTCAGCTCACCCCGTCCCTCCAACTAATCAACAACTCCCGGCAGGGGCAGGGTGTGGTTTGTTTTTTTTCCTTAATCAGTCCATCACAATTCTTTTACTACAGACATTGTTTCTCTGCTCACCCCCTCCCTCCATCTAACCAACAGATCTGGGCTGGGGCAAGGTTTGTGATTTCTCTCAGTCCATCACCAAAATTCTCCTGCCACAAATGCTGTTTCTCTACTCACCCCTCTCCCTATTAAGGTCATTTCTCAGCTCAGCCCTCCCTCCTTCCTTCTAACCAACAGCTCCGGGGTGGGGGCAGGGTATGGGGGTTTCCTTTGGTCAGGGTCAGTCCACCAGGGGGAAGAGTCCTCTACTTAGTCCTCCCACGAGAGACAGTCCTCTGCAAACTTCTTTGGTGTGGGTCCAATCTCACGAGCAGCACCTGCCTGAAATCTGCTGCTGTCCGAGATTCTTCTGTCCAGGTTGCAGAATTCTGAGCCGAGGCCGAGCCGAGGCCAGGCTGTTTCCATCCCGGGAGCAAAACCTTTCTCTCTCCTGCAAGGCCTTTGCAACTCTCAGTCTCTGGGACTCCCACTGGATCACAGCTTCCTGCAGGCATCACCTGCTCCTCTGGCGTGGGCACCTCCCCACAGGCTGTGGGGGGTTCTCTGCATCCCCCTGGACCCCATGGGCTGCAGGGGAACCACCTGCTCCCCCATGGTCATCACCTCATGGACTCCATGGGTTGCAAGGGGACCACTGCTCCTCCATGGTCTGTATCTCATGGACCCCATGGACCCCATGGTCTGCACCTCATGGACCCCATGGGCTGCAGGGGAACCACTGCTCCCCCATGGTCATCACCCCATGGACCCCATGGGCTGCAGATGGACCACCTGCTCCCCCATGGTCTGTACCTCGCGGACCCCATGGTCATCACCTCACGGACCCCACGGTTTGTACCCCCTGGACCCCATGGGCTGCAGATGGACCACCTGCTCCCTCCACGGTCTATACCTCATGGACCCCATGGGCTGCAGGGAACCACCTGCTTCCCCATGGTCATCACCCTATGGACCCCATGGGCTACAAGGGGACCACCTGCTCCCCATGGTCTGTACCTCATGGACCCCATGGGCTGCAGGGGGACCACTGCTCCCCCATGGTCATCACCTCATGGACTCCATGGGCTGCAGGGGGGCCACCTGCTCCCCATGGTCCTCACCATGGCCAGCAGAAGGTTTTCAGCTCCAGGCGCCTGGAGCACCTCCTCCCCCACCTTCTCCACTGACCTTGGTGCCTCCATGTTGTTTCCCTCACATATTTTTACCTCCTCCTCCTCCTCCTCCTCTGGCTAAAAAGAAGTGCGTGCTCACATTGTTTTGATTTCTTCTTAAATATGTTTTCACAGAGGCATAACTAACATCTCTAATTGGCCCAGGCTTGGCCTGCAGCATGTCCATCATCTTCAGAGCCATCAGAGATTGGCTCTGCTGGACATGGTGGAGAAATTCCAGAATCTTCACACAGAAGACACAGGAGCCATCTTTGTACCCCACCCTACTCACTGGCAAAAGCTGGGCCAGGCAAAACCACCACGTAACTTCGTCCCAGAGCTGTTTGCACATTCTAATCCTTATCTTCAGAAGCGTTCTACGAAATATCGGCATTATTTTTGGGGTAAATTCCTCAGAAAATCGTGAAAGAGAGGAATGATAGGCAGCAGTGGTTGGTGGGAGAGGAACAGCCACGCTCTGCTGCACAGATTAATAAGTGAGGCAGAGAGAGGTGGATTAGTGATAAGTGATTAGTCCTTATCAAACAGATCTCCAGGTATCAAAAAATGGAGAAACAAAGGAGAGGGTCAGGAGTGAGGCACGTGGAGAGAATGAATGCAGGGGAATGGGAAGACAAAACACAAGTCCGTGGGGCATAAAATGAAAAAAGGCTCGGTAAAAGAGATTTAATCAGAGATTTGTTCCTCACAGCGCATCAAAATAAGATAAAAACAGCAGAAAAGAGTGTGGGAGCAGGAGTTAAACCACACTGAAAAATTGGGATGGGCTCTGGCTGCAAAAATCAGCTTGAAGAGCCTTTTTTCTGGTCTGATCTGTTTTCAAATGAATGCCCCTAAAGGGCTGTGCCAGGAGCTCCAGCAGGGTTGGGCCTCGAGTTTTTCAAGCTGGATTTGAAATCTGAGTGAGCCTGGGGCCAGCCCGGAACCACAAAAAGGGCACTGAGAGTTCGTTCGTGCACCAAATCCATGCAGGTTGTTATTTCTGCCACAGAAACCCCACAGAGCCTCGGGTTGGCCCCTGTGTGAACTCTGCTCCTCAGGGTGCCCAAAAGCACCTGAGGGGCTCGGAGGGGAACGGGCAAAATAATCCTTTTACCTGGAAATGTGGCTGATTTCAGCTCCAGTGTGCCGGAGGGGGTGGCACAGAATCTCAGTGCATCACTTCGAGCTCTGGCTTAGAAATCACTTTTTTTTTTATTTTGCAATTCTGTGTAATAATTGCTCCTTTCTAATTCTCAGCTGTCTTTTCCTTCCCGAGCTGCCCGGAATGTGGGATTGCTGCAGAAGAAAAACATCCCTTTAAAAAAAAAAAAAAACAAAAAAAAAAAAAGGCTTTTCAGACCCTCTCTTTTCAAGGCGGAATTCAAAAGAGGAAATTCGGAAAATTAAAAATTGGAAAATCAGTCAGAAAATGAATCGGAAAATTAGGAGAGGCTTTTCAGGCCCTAAGGGTTTTCTGGCCCTCTCTCAGTGCCCAAAGTTTGCAGCTTCTTCAGCCGCAATTCAGAGGGCACAAAAATCTTCCAATTCTTCACTCTCAGGCATTTCAGGAGTTTGGGGGTGACTGGACACAGTCAGATTTTTGGGGCCGAGGGGAGAAGGATGTGGAGATGGCTCTGGTTGTTAACGAGGATTGGAGGTTTCTTGTTGGATCAATTATCTCCCTAATTCTGATAAATCAGCCACATTCCCAAAGAAAAGCCCAAATTCGCCATCATTTTTCCACCGCAGCTGAGCTCAGAAAAGGAACAGATTCCTGTTTTTTATTTTTCCACTCTGTTTTTCCATGAATGGCAGGAGCTGCAGATCACAGAGGGAGAACGATCATGCAAATTCCCTCGGTGGCCCTGGGGGAGGGAGGGAAGTGACATTAAGGTCATTTGGGAAGACCTTGAATATTTTTAATTCAAAATATGTATCACATTTTAATCAAACCAGCTCTGTGCTATTTCTATCCAAGTAATTTGCATTCTGGCTCTGTCATGGGGGCAGTTATGAGTCAGCTAAGCTCTCTAATATAATAACTATCAGAAAATTGTCTTGCATTATTCATGTTAATTATGCTGAACCAAACACTGCAGACAGGAAAATGTATTTTCCATTGCAATATTTTTTTTTTGCCTCATAGAGATTTTAGAAATTGATTGGAGCAAATTTCTTTCTCGAGATGAAACCTGCAGACAAAAAGGATGTCAGACACGCCTGTGCCTCAGCAAACAACAGGAGCTGTGCCTCTGATTTTTGTTACCTTCCCATCTACAGAGAATAGATTTTGTTTCTCTATAAACAGGTGAAATAAAAATAAAAGGCAGTGCCCTGAGTGAGCAGCACACTCATCATTTACAGGTGCCTGAGCCATTCAAGGGAAGCATCTGTTAACAGGGAGGGTAATTTTCCTGGCTCAGCTCAGCCTGGTGGTTTGACTTCTGATGTGAAAATATTAAAAAGCAACTCTCTCCCTCCAGAGCAGCCTTGTTAAAGATCCCATCTCGGGCTGTAACACCAATGCAGCATCCACTGCTCTCTCTGAAATTCAGATAAACTCAAACCTGGCGCCAAGCACTTTGGGGCACCTGCACCAATAACAATTTCACCGGGAAACTCTGTCTGGGAATGATCCCCAGGATGGGATCGCACCAATAACAATTTCACCAGGAAAATCTGTCTGGGAATGATCCCCAGGATGGGATCGCTGAGCACTTTGGGCTGGAAAGGACCCCAAAAATCTTGTTCCATTTCCCATTATCCCAGGTTGCCCTGAGCCCTGTCCAATACCGAACCCAAAACCTCCTAAAACGTCACAAACCAGCCCAGTGCAGTCTGTGAGTGTTAAAAACATCATCAGCTCACGGCACACAATTACCTGAGTGCCATCAGCCAAAATCATTAATTCTTCTCTTCAGCTTTTGGGTTGGTTTTGTATTTAAACAAACTCCCAGCATTTTGTTGGTTTTGTTACACTCAACAGATAAGAAATATAAACTCCATTGTTTTCCTGCACTTCCAGAAATTCTCCTCCAAATTGCTAAAGCAAGGGTTTATGAAAGTCTTGTATTTTTGTTATCAAAGTACCTTTGGCACGGGAAGGGAATTCATGGGCCAGGGAAGGTGTGGAATCACAAAAACTGAGGGATGGGCTGAGCACACTCAGCCCTAAAGGGCAGAGGGACAGTGCTGAGGCTTTGTCACAGTAATTCCAGAGGTACGGGAATGGTAATTGGAGGTTTTAGTTAATTAGGATCCAGGTTTCTGGGAAGATGAGCACATGTGTGTGGACAAGGTAAAGGACAGGCAACCTACAGAACATGGGTTGATTATGGAATTTGGATTGGAAGGGACCCCAAAAACCACGGCACCTGCAGAGAATTCTGAGTTTTTCTGAGTGGGACCAGGCAATGGAACCCTCCCACCGTTTGCAGCCTGACGGAAAAGAGACTGTGAGAAATAGATTTGTGGTTCAGACCTTGCCTAAAGAATCCTTTTGAACACCTTCCCATGGCTTCCTCCTAGGAAACTTGCAAAAAACCCCAGCCCAGCCTATGAACTCCTCCGAATCGAGATTTAACGAACGCCTGTGATTCTCATTTTTCAAAACAGGCTCTGCCAGGCTTTGGGGATTGATGGCAATTCCGAGTGCAGCAAACATCAGGATTTGTTTTATTATCTTCAGTTTGTACCTCCTGAAGAGAACCAGGGTGACGTGGGAGGATGAATCCGCCTGATTAAACTCACTCCTGCAGGGGCTGGGGCTTTTATCTCTCCAATTCTCCACCATTTTTGAACACTCAGCCTTGCCGATGTTTCTCATTAATCACAGCCATTACCCGGCCAGGCATCATCGGGGGAACCCCAAATATTCACATCTTAATTGTGTTTAGCAGAAAACTGCAAATATTTGCTGGGAAAGCTGCAAAGGAGGAGCTGATCTCCCTCGTGAGCACTGAGTGGTTTGCCAATGCTTTTATTATTTCTTTACCTGGCGCCTTTGAGGCCTGAGCAGGGTTAGCTGAAACAGAGGCCAGACAAAGTGAGGAGAACAAAAATCAGATTGATTAATTAATAAAGGCCTTTAGGTGCATTCAGGGCCTACTCGAGAGGCTCCACCCAAAATGGACAGCGAGTCATGAGTTCTGCACATTGGAGAAGTTCTGTCCATTCCCAGATCGAGCCTTAATCCTCCAGTCACACCTTCAGCTGATGATGGCAACCACCCCAAGCTTGCTCCCCCAATTCACTCTTGGTTCCATCTTTTGGGGCTCTGAGGCAGCCAAGTGTCCTTGGATTTTCCAACGGGGAGGAATTGTTTTGTCTAAAAGGCTGAGAACAGAGGTTTTTTAGCACTTTATATGGAGCCCAGAGCTGCACACCAAAGCTACACATACATGAAAAATAGAAGCTAAAAATCCTCAAGGCATAACCTTGGCCTTTGCTGAAGGACAGTACAGATTTCTGTGATTTATGTGATTTATGTGATTTATGAGATTTCTGCCCACACACCTGCACCACACGTGCACAGCCTCCCCCAGCCCCCAAATCAGCCCAATTACCCCCAGCAACAACAACCAATTACCAGCTCAACTGCAGTTGTTGTAATTCTTCTTAAGGACTTCAATAACCTTTTTACCAGCTAAATAAAAAAGGTCAGCCAATGCTAATTAAATATAAGGCTGCTCTGCACAGCGCAGGCAGAAGATGAAGGAAGCCCATTAATGAGCTAACAAAATCAAAATTAATGGGCTTAGCACCAGGCCCTATCAATTATTCCGCAGTGAGCGTGTCAGGAGCACGCAGCGAGCGGCACGGGGTGGAGATCGCTGGTGTCACTTTGACCCAAGGAGGATGGAAAGTGGGGATCAAACAAGGAATGAGGTCCTGGGTGTGACTCTGTGACTCTGACAGGACATCTGTGGCTTCTGGGTCACCTCTCACCTCCAGATTCATTGGCAAAAGTCGTTCCTTACTCCACAGCTTTGGCTGAGGTTTCCATCTCTGGCTGCAGGCACTGATGCCTTAAGGATTTTAGTTTCTATATTTTTTGTGTATCTTTAGTTTCATTGTGCAGCTCTGGGCTCCACATAAAGTGCTAAAAACCTCTCTCAGTGGGAAAATCCAAGGACACTTGGCTGCCTCAGAGCCCCAAAATATGGAACCAAGAGTGAATTGGGGGAGCAAGCTTGGGGTGGTTGCCATCATCAGCTGAAGGTGTGATTGGAGGATTAAGGCTTGATCTGGGAATGGACAGAACTTCTCCAATGTGCAGAACTCGTGACTTGCTGTCCATTTTGGGTGGAGCCTCTCGAGTGGGCTCTGTGTGCCCTGAGTGCACCTGAAGGCCTTTCATAAATTAATCTGATTTTATTCTCCTCACTTTGTCTGGCCTCTGTTTTAGGTAATCCTGTTCAGGCATCAACACCATCCAGAAAAGGATTTGCTTTATGGGAACATCCCCTGGAATTCCTGAAACATAAAAAAAAACTCCAGGGGGAGGATAATGACCATGCCCAACTGATCAGTGCCCTCAGCAGGAACTCACCGAGGCTCCTGATGGTCCTTCCGGCAGGTGCTTGGCTTTGTTTGCCAAAATAAACTCAGCCCTGGCAGTGTCTGATCCATCTGAGAGCTGGGACAGAGGGAAAAGAGAGTTCAGATCTCGGTGCTGCTGAGAAACTCCAGTCCCCAGGGTGGATGTCCCTGTCCCTGCCTGGAGAGCGGCAGAGCACTCGGGGAGGGCGGCAAAGTGTTTTAATCACCAGCCCACCTCCCCTGCAGCACGATATTGTGTTAGCAGCAGCTCCCCGGGATATTTCTAATTATGTGAACCAATAAAACAGAAAAAAAAATTGGGTTTTTTCTGTAGATTTCCTCACTGAATTAAGCAAATCAGCTTCTTCTGTGATTTTCAAGGCTCATCTGTAACATCACATCTCTTTGCTTCTCAAAGGTTTCAAAGTCCTTAAGGTAGAAATTAACCCCAAAGGCAAACATGGAAACTCTGCACCACGATCAGCTTGGATTTCAATTCCCAGTTCCACCTGAAGCTAATTCTTTTCCAGGCCTCTAACTTCCCAGTCCAGGGCAAATTTTACAGGGAAAGTCCTTGGGAATTCTCTTCCTTGCTGACCCATGTCGGTCATTCAAGACCTTGTGCTCCAAACGCCTCAATAAATTCAGGAATGATAAAGACGATTATCCAAACTGCTCAGGAGCAGTGTGAAATGCCAGATTTCCGAGAGAATAAACTTTCTCCTCGCAGCACAGAGGGAATTACAGATAAATGGGGCAGTGCTGAGGGTGTTGAGCTGGAGGCCCTCCCATTCCAGAAGGGATTGTCTGAGACCTCTGCACAGCCCCTGCAGCAGAAAAACTCCTCTACCACAAGAAAAGACCTCCTAAAAGTTGCCCCTGTTGGCCTGCAAAGCCATGGAAATGGTTTTCTTTATCTCTTCTGATTATTTAAGAGGGAAAACAAATCCAAGTCAAACCGCGAGCTTGATTTTTCAGTGAGGTCTCCCCCTCTGCAAAAGAGAAAAAAAAATCTTGTCTCCATGATGATGAATTTACTTAGGAAGCTATAAATCCATCTTTGGGTACTGATGGTAGCACAAACTGCAAAAACAAAACTTATAAATCAGTCTGAGCTCCCAACGACTGAGTTCACTGCATCTATCTCCACTCATTGCTCTCTCTATAAATCTCCTTTGCTAAGAGCAATACCAGGATTCCCAGGGGCATCATTTACCCTCACCAGCTCCATTCTTCAGCTGATTTGGAGCACAGAATTATTCCAATTTAGGAAGCAATTTATTTTTATTTTTTTTAAGTTTGCGGCTCCGTTTTTCAAATAACTCCCCCAAAGCTTGAAATAAATTGGGCCTGGAGATCCAGTCCCAGCATCCATTTGTATCTCTGTAAAATCTGACTTCCCTCTCAATTTCCTTCTGTTATTTACCCAATGAAGAGTCGCATTTCACCTAAATGATATTTTAAAACACTTCTCTCGCAGTTCATAACCACGGTTATGTACATGCCAACAAGAGATGAGGGAGCAGCACAGCCAAATCCCAAACTCACAGGTGTTCAAAGCCAATTTGGGCTTTTTTAATCTTTATTTTCAGAGCTCACACAGCTGCAACTATTTAAAGACCTCACTGAAGCCCTCCAAAAATCAGGTTTGGAGTGGTAAGCTGGGATTGGACCCGAGCCAGGGGAAGTCCGAAGGGATTTCATGGAAATCACACTTAATATTTCCTCCAGCCACGAGCTCCCATCTACAGCTGGGCTGATTTTGTGACCCAGCTTGCCCAGGTGTCTCTGCCTCCCTCCCTGGGCAGTGCTCAGATGTTCCCTTCAGCCCTCATGCTGTGAACTATTTATTTAGGCCACAAACTCCGAGGCAAAAGCCATCCCCCGTTTTCCAGTCGCTCGCCCAGATGTGGCCGACGCGTGGATTCTACCGGAAAAAAAATGGTTTAATAGCAGGAAACAAATTTTACATTTCATCCCGGGTGTCTGATCGCAGCCAAGTTCTCAGCACAGCTGCAATGCAAAGTTTGCTTCCCAGTCCCAGCAAACTGAAAATGTGTGATTTTCTTTTTGGGCTGTAAGTGGATAAACTGTTAAATCAGTGCTGACAGCAGCGACTCAAACACTCCCTCCCCTCTCTGCCTCGCACTGCTGGCTCTGCTCAGGCACAGAATCACAGCACCACGGAATTGTTTGGGTTGGAAGGGCCTTAAAGCTCATCCCACCCCACCCCTGCCATGGCAGGGACACCTTCCACCATCCCAGGGCGCTCCAAACCTCATCCAGCCTCGCCTTGGACACTTCCAGCGATGGGGCAGCCACAAATTCTGTGCAGCATCGCTTCCCCGCGCCTCTGCTTGGCTGAAAATAAAAAATCTAGACAAGGTAGTTGTTTCTAAAGCATTGCAATTTGGAAAGCCCAGCAGCGTTTTGGGCACTGAGCTCTGGCAGGAGACAAAGATGAGATGTGACAATTTCTGCGGAGCCATCCATCGCGAGCAACGCTCCGCAACCCAAAAACGTCAGCTCCTGTCATGTTCCTGACACTGCTGGTGATTTTAATTGCCTTCCGTCCTTCTCAAGTGAATGATAGAAAGGACAGGTGGGATATTAGATTTTAAGCCTCTGGAAGTTTAGTCCAACACATGTAAAACAAATGTAAAATCCTCGCCGTGCCCTTTGCAGCACAGCGAGGGTGTCAAAGAGCCAGGAGGGAAACTTGTGATGGGACAATTTTGTCCAAACCTCTCTGAAATTATATCCCAGTTGGGTCTGTTGTGCTTCCCAAACCTCACTGACGTGAAACAGCCAAATCGACTGCTCTGAAAAACCATTTGTGGAGCTTAACACAGGAATCAGAAAATGCCACAGCACGGGAGAGGACATGGGGAAGGAGAAAAGAGTGGGAGAAAATATTCGCTGCCAAGGCCCAGAGGGGAGCAGGGACTTGGAGGTGGAAGGAAGGCATTGGACACCTCATTAAGTCATTAAGGACAACATGGAATAGCGTTAATTAACACCGCTCTGCCACAGTCAGACAGGTCCCGGCCTTACAGCCCTGGAAAATGTCTTTTGGCCGAGGAGAAAAGCGATGCTTCCCTCACCCGAGAGGAAAGGAAAGAGCCTTTTCCCCGAGGCTTTGCTCGAAGCACTCCAGGTCGCTCCTCTCCTGACGTTCCTGGGTAATTGATGCATTTTAAATAACCAGAAGAACTCCTGAACTTCACCACGTTCCTGGGTAATTGATGCATTTTAAATAACAACAGGAACTCCTGAACTTCACCACAATTCCTGGGTAATTGATGCATTTTAAATAACAACAAGAACTCCTGAACTTCACCGGGCTGGAGGTGGGGTGGTCTGAAGCCCTTCTGAGCTGATATAACCTTGGGGTTATATCAACTTTCAAATATCAGGCTTGGTTTTCTTTCCATTTTTAATCCAAACATGAGTTTGCTTTTTATAGATTTCTATAACTCCTTCCTGTAAGAGCCAGAGAGAGCTCAGCACTGAAGATTTCTCTGTCCGCTCGCCCAGACCTTGGATGGCTGTTAACAAATTAATTTTCACAGTATTTTCATCGATAAAACAAGGCCGTGTTCATCTGTTTTATAACTAGAGCAGAAAGCACTTGCATTTCCCGGCAAAACCAATAAAACAAATCCGGGCTCTGATGCTGAGCCAAGCGATCAACCATTGCTTTAAAAGAACACCCTTGGGCTGTGCTAGGACCCAAAATTTGACCCCAAACCGTAGCTTTTTTAAGAGAATTGAAGTTTGGAAAGCTTGGAATTGAGTACCTGCAGCACACGCTGGGGTTGTGTGTTGGCAGAGTGGAGACACAGCGAATTCCAGCTGTGGAGATGCAAATTCCATGCTGGGAGGAGATGATTCCTGTACTCTGGAAATCCCAGAGGACACCTGGCAGTGGCCGCCCTGTGGGTCACCACAACCTTGCCCTGAACCCCTCATTCTCTCGCTGTTTGTGACTAAAACCCCCAACAACAATTCCATTTCTTCCCCCTGTTCCTCTCCTCCCCACACGCTGAGAACTTCTCCAAAGTTACTCGTGCAATATATTTGCGGAGGTTAATTCAGGACAAAAATCCCAGGAAGCAAATAGCACAGAAACTACCAACGTATTCTCTTTTTTATTGTTTCTGACAATCAGTAGTAAAACGTGTTGCTGCTACCAAGGGAGCCAGTTGTAGCATTACTCATTTCACATTAGGGCCCAGAAGAATAAATCTTTCCAGAGCTCTTGCTGGCATTAGGCTAAAACATAAGTCTAGGTTTGTAAAGGAAATGTATTAAACAGATGAGACAGCAGTGGAATACAGATTTAAGGGAGAGCGAAGCCGCGGCAGATTCCTTCTCTATTAAAGAACAAAGTGAAGGCAATGACATGGGAACGGCTGAGCTGCAAATAACTTCATCTGCTGAGATAGAGGTGGACAATCCTAACACGAAAATAACACCCAGTCACAGCCTGGAGGGTCTGCACAAACAGAACCTGGAGGAGAGTGACCATGTTGGAAAATACAGCAGTTTAAAAATTTCATATAACTTTAGTCAAAGGCTTTGTTTGTCTTTACCCAGGGAAAAGGAATTTTAAGTTTCTTTCCAGGGCATTGTTCTGCCAGGTGAGGTCTGATGAACTCAGCACAGGACAGAGTGGAGCAGCCCAAAGATCCCCAGAGAGATCAAGGCCATCCACGGAACACTGACGGAACATCGGTGGCCATCTCCAAACATCCACCCCAGAGCACCTCTGACACAGCTGGAGACATCTCGCCCGCAAAGGACTGAGGAGAAAATTGAAAAATGAAGATCTAATTCACATCGGAGGGGAGGGGATTCGGATCCAATGGAAACTGAACACTGAGGGTTGCTCAGCTCTGGACCAATGAACTTTGGAACAATGCATCTCTGTGGGTTTGACTGTATAAAATTAGGGGGAAAATCCTATAAAATCTGTGTGTCATGGAATGATTCTCTCTGCAGAGCCGGGCTGTGTGTGGATGAGATGATTTCTGTGGCACACCCTGGCCAGAACAACATCCTGGCCAGATAATAAAGCAATGCCTTGACTCCGTAACATTAAAAATGTTGTTGGAGGGTTTTTATTTTTCCCACAGTTTTGGTGACAACCACACCGTGGATGGGAACTGTTCAAATGAAGTTTCTCACAGAAAAGTAACAGAAAATTTTGTCACAGTGGATATGAGGAGAGAATTTTTCTCTATCGAGCATAAAAACAGTGTGGAATCAGGACTTTGCCCTCCTGGTAGTGAAGGAGCAGAGAGGAAACAAAGGAAAATACTTTGATGTTTGTGTGGACAGGTTTGGTGCAGCTTCTGAGCCTGGAAAAAATTATCTGATGAGATCATAGGCCAGAAATGCCTTTTTTGCTAAACTCACTCCACATTTAACAGTGGGAGGTGAGTGCCAAGGGGAAGGTGTCAGTCAGGTTTCCATCAGTGAGCTTCCAAAGATCACCTGGATGCACAGTGAGGGAAAATCTCCTCTGCCAGGGCACATATTGCAGGCGAGGAACAGCGGAACAATCTGCAGATCACACAGACATCCTAATCTGTGCCCTTTTGGGTGACAACATCATTTAGGCCTGTCAAGTAAATCTGCCCGGGGCTGGAAATTGATCTGCAAACCTTCAGTGCATCAAATTAATTGTTCTTCACAAGGCCTTTATCCAGCCCTCTTTAATATTTGATTGTTTTCTGCTGTTAACAGAGACAGCATTGTCTGCAGAGCAGGAAGATGTGGCTCCCCTTGGATGGCTGCCCAGAGAGCCCTTCCCAAAGCCAGGGGAAAATGTGGGAAGCAGGGGCTGGAGCAGAGTCCCAGGGAGCTCAGGACAGACAAACCGACCATGAGAAGCTTGCAGAGCAAGGACATCTTGTTTTCAAAGGTGTGGGGGAAAGGCCACCCCTGATTTGGCCATGGTAGCAGCAAAGGTGTTTTAATGAGTTAATATAAATCATCAGCTGGAGATCTGTCTCTCCATCCCTCCATCATCCATCATCCATCATCCATCCATCCATCCATCATCCATCCATCCATCCATCCATCATCCATCCATCCATCCATCCATCCATCATCCATCCATCCATCCATCCATCCATCATCCATCATCCATCCATCCATCCCTTCATCATCCATCATCCATCATCCATCCATCCATCCATCCCTGTCCATCCATCCCTGTCCATCCATCCATCCATCCATCCATCCCTCCATCCCTCCATCATCCATCCATCATCCATCTATCCATCCATCCCTCCATCCCTCCATCATCTATCCATCCATCCGTCCATCCATGTCCATCCATCATCCATCCATCCATCATCCATCCATCCATCATCCATCATCCATCCATCCATCATCCATCTATCATCCATCTATCATCCATCCATCCATCCATCCATCCATCCATCCATCCATCCTTCATCCATCCATCCATCATCCATCCATCCATCATCCATCTATCATCCATCTATCATCCATCCATCCATCCATCCATCCATCCATCCTTCATCCATCCATCCATCATCCATCCATCCATCATCCATCTATCATCCATCTATCATCCATCCATCCATCCATCCATCCATCCATGTCCATCCATCCATCATCCATCCATCCATCATCCATCCATCCATCATCCATCCATCCATCATCCATCTATCATCCATCTATCATCCATCCATCCATCCATCCATCCATCCATCCTTCATCCATCCATCCATCCATCCATCATCCATCCATCCATCCATGTCCATCCATCCATCATCCATCCATCATCCACCCATCCATCCATCCATCCATCCATCCATCCATCCATCATCCATCCATCCATCCATCCATCCATCCATCCATCCATCCATCCCTGTCCATCCATCATCCATCCATCCATCCATCATCCATCCATCCATCATCCATCCATCATCCATCATCCACCCATCCATCCATCCATCCATCATCCATCATCCATCCATCCATCCATGTCCCTCCATCCATCCCTCCATCCATCCCTCCATCCATCCATCCATCCATCCATCCATCCATCCATTCCCTACCCCTGGCAGCCCAAGCCTCTCCAGCCACCCTGGGCAGGGGCAGAGAGCCTGTCCAGCCCCCAGCACTCGCCGGCAGCTCCTCTCTGCTGGTAGCACTGGAGGACAGGGTGCCTGTGACACCCCAGCCAGGACCTTCAGAGATCCCCACCACCCCAGGAGGGGTGAGCAGCCACTCCCACAGGCTTCATTCCCAGAGGGACACAGGGAGCCCAGCACTCAGCCCAGATCCTGCAGGAAAACTGCTTTTCACAGGTGCTCTGCAATCCTCAGGATGCCTTAGGATTTTAGCTTCTATATTTTCATGTATCTGTGATTTAGTGTATAACTCTGGGTTCCATACAGAGTGCTGAGCTGCTGTTCCCAGCATTTTTAGATAAAACAGTTCCTCTCCGTTGGAAAATCCAAGGACACTTGGCTGCCTCAGAGCCCCAAAATATGGAACCAAGAGTGAATTGGGGCAGCAAGCTTGGGGTGGTTGCCATCATCAGCTGAAGGTGTGATTGGAGGATTAAGGCTCGATCTGGGAATGGACAGAATTTCTCCAATGTGCAGAACTTGTGACTCGCTGTCCATTTTGGGTGGAGCCTCTCGAGTGGGCTCTGTGTGCCCTGAATGCACCTGAAGGCCTTTCATAAATTAATAAATTAATCTGATTTTTATTCTCCTCACTTTGTCTGGTCTCTGTTTTGGGTAAGCTCTGTTCAGGCCTCACTCACGCCTCCAGAGAAAAGGCAAAGTTTTTTTACAGCAGCGGTGTCAGTGAGGGTGACACAGCCACTGTCACTGCCACCTCCTGCTCCTGCAGGCCTGGTCCAGGCTGAATCCCCAAAATCCCGAGGATTTTAATGGGATTTTTGGCAAATCTTACCCTCCTGTCCATCAGCTGTGTCACACAGATAAGGCTGAGCTCACCCCTGTGCCCTGCAGAAAGGCACAACTCTCCCCCAAAGGGTGTTTTGAACAACACGAACCCTCTTCAACCATGAATTAGATTTCAGGTCTCGTTCAATCTGCAGGAAATTGTCAGTTCAAAAGGGTTTTACGCTCTGTACCTGAGCAGGAGGTTATGTTCATCAGCTGCTCCAACAGTTGGTTTCACCAGCTGCATTCTCTTTATGTTCCTCTCTTTCATGAAAGAGGGTGAATCTTAAAATTCACGATATTCGAGACTGTATTATGAGAGCCAACACAGGTACATTAATACAGAAAGGAGAAATGTTCTATTGAATTTAATTAAAATTACATGAGTTGAATAGGGGATGCTTTGAATCCGTTGGAGAATGTAGGCAAACAAAAAAAGACTAATAAAACCTAAACACGACCACTTAAGTGTTGCAGAAAAAAAACAAAGGCTGCTCAAGAGGGAAATTACAAGCCCGAGCATTACAGTGGTAACAGAAAAAACCATATTTTATTCAAAACTGAGTTTATTTCCAGCTACTGAGCTGTGCCATGTGTAATTACAGGGCAGGGATTCAAATACAGAGTATTTGCTTCACTTAATATTACATAAAATTGCTGTGGCCCAACACACCCGACAGCATTATGGGGAGGAAAGGGATCAGGAGTCCCCTGCTACGGCTCCATCCCAAACTGCAGTGGGAATTTGCCATTGCTCCATGGGATAGCAGATCCTGAAGGAAATTTCCAGCAGGGTAGTGCTGGGTGCTGAAGGCATCCAAGCTCTAGATGGGAATCTATTTTTATTTTTCCTACCAAGAATAATGCTTTGTAGCATAGTGGATTTTTTTTTTTCTTTGTGCCAAAAGAGTCGGAGGAGCTTTAATTTGTTGTTTCAGCAAAGCTTTAAGATCGTTCATTTTAATTTAAATACTTCTCATAAATCCTGTTGGCACTGGCAGAACTGAAGCTGAGCTGTCCCAAACTGGGCCCTGGAGCTCACGCAAGGCAAGGTTTTACCTAAACCCCACAGGTGGGCAAGAGTGAGACCAAAAAACCTGCCGGAAGAGCACAGCAAATCCCAAAATCCCAGGCTGCTGCTCTCAGGGTGCTGAACCTGCTGGCTCTAACCCCAGGGATGCCACAGAGCAGACAAATCATCCCAGCAGCAAAGGACAGCACATGTGACTGAGCCCTGCTGAAGGAAAAATCGTTGCTGCAGCTCCAAATCCAGGGCCACGTCACCAAAATCACTCATTAAATGCATTTAAATAAATACTACTTCTGCACCACTCAGATGCCAGCGTTCACACTTCAACTGCTTTTTTAATCAAGCCTTGACACAACAGATTATCCTTTGATAAGGCAAATTAAGGTCTGCGCAGACTTCAGAATTGTCCCGGTAAATGGCTGGGTTTGCTCTCCGAGGCACATTTGTAAATTGGTGCATTTTAGAATTGATACAGTCACGCTGCTGGAGGACTCCGAAATGTTCTCCTTAATGGCACAGCAGCCTCTCTTTGAACCTGCCTGGTGATGGTTTTGATGCCTTCGACTCAGCAGCCGCGCCTCCCGCGCAGCGATCGAGCACAAATTGCTGCTCGGGATGGAGAGGGCACAGCTGTGGCTGCAGCCCCAACATTCCAGGAGATCATTTTGCCTTCGATTTTGTTTATTTGCGATCAGAGCCATTGCCCCGCTGTCGGTGACAGACACCTGCGTGGCCCTCGGAGCTCCGGCAGGCCTTGGAAATAGATTTTGCTGAGGCTCCAGAGCTGCCTGGGCCCTCTGCTATGCCTTGGAGAGGAAATGTTGAGTGTGGCATCACCCAAATCGCTGATGGGGAGGCTGCAGCCATCCCCCTGAGCTGGATTTTAAAACATCCCCGGTTTCGGTGGCTGCACACAGCTTTACAGCAGCAGGAATAAACAGAGTGCAGGTGCTTTCTCTCCTGCTCTGTCCCCAGGCAGCAACAGAAGTGCCAGGGATGAAAGGATTAATGCACAGCCTCCTGTGGCATAGAAATGGGGAAAAAAATCCCCAAACCCTCGCCTTGCAGTGAGCAAAACCCAGTTTGAGCCCCTGAAAACACCAGGTTCCTCCTCCTGAACTCCTGAACTTTCTCCCGAGTCCCTAAACAAGGTAAAAATCAAGTTATGAACATCTGGACAAGGTATTAAACCATCCCCATGCCCTCATAACCACACACGCCCACCCCAGCAAGGCACCCAGTTTGAGCCCCCTGAAAACACCAGATTCCTTCTCCTGAACTCCTGAACTTTCTCCCAAAAGACTTCTCCCAAGTCCCTGGACAAGGTAAAAATCAGGATACAAACAGCTGGACAAGGTGTTAAACCATCCCCATGCCCTGATCAATGCACATATCCCCACTCCAGTGAGGCACCCAGTCTGAGCCCCCTGAAAATATTGGATTCCTCCTCCTGAACTCCTGAACTTTCTCCCAAGTCCCTGGACAAGGTGAAAATCAAGATATGAACAGCTGGACAAGTTGTTAAACCATCCTCATGCCCTCATAACCACACACACCCACCCCAGCAAGGCATCCAGTCTGAGCCCCCTGAAAACACCAAACTCGTCCTCCTGAGCTCAGAGGGTTTCTCCTGAGTCTCTAAACAAGGTAAAAATCAAGTTATGAACATCTGGACAAGGTGTTAAACCATCCCCATGCCCTTGTAACCACACACCCCCACCTCTGTGAGGCACCCAGTCTGAGCCCCCTGAAAACACCAGATTCCTCCTCCTGAACTCCTGAACTTTCTCCCAAAAGGCTTCTCCCAAGTCCCTAAATAAGGTAAAAATCAGGATATGAACAGGTGGATGAGGTATTAAACCATCCCACCACACACACACCCACCCCAGCAATGTAGACAGTTTAAGCCCCCTGAAAACATTGGTTTCCTCCTCCTGAACTCCTGAACTTTCTCCCAAGCCCATAAACAAGATAAAACCCGACATATGAACAGCTGGGCAAGGTGTTAAACCATCCCCATGCCCTGATCAATGCACACATCCCCACCCCAGCAAGGTAGCCAGTTTAAGCCCCCTGAAAACACCAGATTCCTCCTCCTGAGCTGAGGGCTTCCCCCAAGTCCCTGGACAAGGAAAAAATTGAGATATGAACAGCTGGACAAGGTGTTAAACCATCCCCATGCCCTCGTAACCAAACACACACCTACTCCAGTGAGGCACCCAGCCCGAGGCCCCTGAAAACACCAGATTCCTCCTCTTGAACCCCTGAACTTTCTCCCAAGCCCATGAACAAGGTAAAAATTCAGATATGAACAGCTGGACAAGGTGTTAAACCATCCCCATGCCCTCGTAACCACACACACACCCCCACCCCAGCGAGGCACACAATTCCATCTGTGCTGGATTTCCCTGGAGAGGTGGAATTCCAGCTCCAGGATTTTCCATCTGTGCCCAAGCCAAGCTGCAGCACAAAGACCTCAGGACAGGCAGATGTTTGTCTGTGCAGCACCAGCAGAGCTGAGGGAGCATTCCCAGCCCTCTGACAGGGTCTGCAAACAGGCAGAGCTTAGCTGAGGGTTCTGCCTGGCCTCACTTGGTGAGAATTAATAGGATTTAATGAAGCCGGTGATGTGCTGCAGCAGATGGTTCGATGTATTTAAAGTTCAGCTCTCTGTAGCCCTCGGATCAGCCTTGTCCCTGAGAACACAGAAAACGTGAGGCAGACTGAGTCCTGCTGTGCCTTCCCAACTCACCTCGATGGAAAAATGCCCGAATGCATCCCCAGCCTTGGCAAGGTGTGATAAATGTTAATGGAGGGAGCCGTGCTTCCTGCAATGGTTTCATTATTAGCATCAAACAATGCATTAACTTTTGTTTTATTAATGGAAAAATATAGTTTAATAGCCTAATCCATTGCTAGCGGAGCAATGCGGAGCTTAATCGAAATTGTGTTCTTTGGGATTTTTTTTTTTAACCTGCAAAGCAGATCGTGCAATGCTTGGGCGAAACAATTGTATCTGTAATCACCAAAATTTACTGTATCCCCTCCATTACTTGCTCGCCCTCCAAAGCAATATCCCTGCAATGTTTAATTATGCAGTGCATTACAGATTCATCAATTTTACAGCAAAAACAAATATATATGGAGAAATCTCTCCGTGGTGAGCAAGAATATTTTTTATTGCTTACAACCTAAATAATGGAAGGTGCTTTTTGGGTTAGTTACCCAGCGAGGCTTAGATTTCAAGACTCATTTCTTTTAGGAAGTCTCTGTCTTTTAAAACTGGTCTTGCATTAAAGATACACAAATATAAATACTCTGCTCTGACAGCCACACTTCCATCTGCTCCCACAGCCACAACAGGAGCTGACACTTGGAACAAACAATCCGAATGGCATCCAGGTGGCTGGAGCAGGAAATTATCCACAAATGTTTGGGGTTTTCTTTTGGTTTTCGGAGAAAAACAGAGAGAAAAACAGAGAAAAACAGCCCGGTCTGGTGGTGGGGAGGTTGTAACTACATGAGGGTCCCTCTCAACCCAAACCACCCCATGATTCTGTGAAGAATATTGTCATTAATTGGAAGTGTTTCTCTGGCAGTGTTTAGTTCCTTCTTTGCCCCAGAATCTGTTCTGTGATTCTGTGAAAAATATTGTCATTAATTGGAAGTGATTTTCTGGCAGTATTTAGGTCCCTCTTTGCCCCAGAATTTGTGTCTAAGCCCAGAGTTCTTAGAGATGAGAACTCCTTCTTGCCCCAGGGAATGAGAATTTCTTGCTGCCAAAGCTCTGATTGTCGCCCATGGCCCAGAGCTCTCTTTTCCCTCAGAGCTTGTCCCAACATTTCAGTGATCCTTATGGGTCCCTTCCAGCTCAGGATATTTCATTCTTCGTGATGAAAGTGCAGCTTTGAAAGGATTCTGGGTTTCTTTTTTCCTTCTCTCCAAAAACGCCCATCCCCTCACCCCTGTTATTATTTGGCACTGAAGCATTTGTGCAATGAAACACTGAGCAACAAACAGCTGCTCAGGAGTTCAATTTTAAAACAAACAAAAAAACAAACAAACAAACAAAAAAAAGAATGTGAAACAAAAGTTCAAATTTGAAACAGAAATGAAGAATTTCATAATAGAGGGGTTATCAAAGGACACACTCAAAATTCTGCATTCTTGGGTGCAGGGTGATGCTGGCAGAGTCAATCAAGTGATGGCATTTCAATCCCACCACAGAGTTCAGCTTCAGCTGTGAAATGTTTTATAAGGCTCAGGAAAAATGAAAAAAAAAAAAAAGGGGAATAAGTTAATCGGGACTGCCAGACTATTTTCAACTTTCCAGACTCCATTTCCAAGCTGATGTCACTCCCCACATCATCTCTTGACACCCCGTGGGCTCCTGCAGTGCCTTGACAGGAGAGAACCGAAGGGCGAAGGCAAATTTCACGTCTAAAAAAGACAGAAAATTTATTCTCACACATTTCTCCCATGTCAGTGCCTCCAGACCAAGCACAGCAATCTCCAGGTGAGGCATCGCAAAGTCTCACCCTTTGCTTGTTCAAATTAGAACTTTGCACCTCTGCCAAAGGCCCCAGATGAAAATTCCCTTTAGATCCGCGGTAAGGAATGCCCTGTTCTCCCCAAAAAAAACTTCTCCCAGCGCAAGGAAATCAATTAGAGCTGTCTCTTGGCAAAAACAGAAAGCTCTCACAGTCACAAGTTCAGTGCTTGAACTGAGCTGCCCCCCAGCTTTCCCTCAGAAACGGAAAAAAAACGAGGAATACATCAAACGAGACCGCGATTTGGCTTAATTTCTGTGCCCTGCTCGAGGTTCGGCTCGAAAGGAATAAGGGAATGTCTTTACAAAGTGCTGGTGAGATGGGACCTGAGTCTGCTGCTGAGATGAGACTGATACTGAGAGATGGAAGAAACAACGGGAAGGATTTCCGTAGGAATTACACTGATTGACTCATCCAAGACTGTGGTAATAAACAACAGGAACAGAGACATAAAAAAAAAAAAAGAAGAAAGGGGGGATTTGTACTGAGGGTGTTTGATTTAGGGGAGATGTATAGTTCGGGTGTCTGCATTTAGGAGAAATGTATATTATTGTGTCTGCATTAGGGGATTTGGAAAGTACCTCTCGAGTACCTCAGCCAATGGGGAAAGAGAGAGGGAAATTTGGATAAAAAGAGGCTGCGACCTCTAGCAATTCAAGAGACCCCATGGGAAATGCCCATGAGCTCTCCCTTTTTTCATTAATAAAGTCACAGGACTCCTCTGTCTCCTTTTCGGACACAAACTTCTGCTGTTTGTGGATTCATTTTCCTGTCGAGCTTCACTCCGAGGCTCTACCCAGAATGACTCCTCCGAAAAGTGCCTGAGCTCCACCATCCTGCTCCCCACCCCATCCCTGGAGCCAATTTTAGCGGTGGGAAAGCTGTCTGAGCTCGGGGCTCGATGCCACGTCTCAGCCGAGGCCGGAGCTATAATTAAATCTCGCAGGGGAGGAGCGTAGGTGGCATCAGACTTTGTGCTGCTCTCTTTAATGCATGGCTCCTGCTTGGCTGATGCCAAAGCCGCTGAGATATTCCACCGGCAGCTCCTTCCCTTGGGAATGTCCCCGAATTGGTGATTAAGCACCTTCCTCCCGACCCTAATGATGGCAGGGATGGCCCTGGGAACCTGACAGGTCTGTCAGTGTCACATGCTGCCCTCGCAGGGAAGCAGAGTTGAGGATTCCATAGGAGTTCAGGATTCCGTAAGATCACCAGTTTTTGCAAATATATCCTGAATTTCCTCTTTTTTTTCTTTTTTTTTGTTTGTTTGTTTGGTTGTTTTTTTGGGTTTTTTGTTTGGTTGGTTTTGGAGGTTTTTTTAATTTGTTTGGGGTTTTTTGTTTTGTTTTGTTTTTTGTTTGTTTGTTTTCCCTGGATGAAAAGGCTCTCCTTGCTACCCACTTGTAAATGTTTCAAGCCCTTAATATTGGCAAATAGAAGGATGGATCAAAGAATTGCAGAGTGGTTTGGGACACAAGGGACATTTAAACTCATCCGGTTCCACCCTGGGACACCTCCCACTGTCCCAGGGTGCTCCAGCCTGGCCCGGGACACCTCCAGGGATCCAGGGACAACCTCAGCTTCTCTGGGATGTTAAAGAGCTCAAGAGCAGAGTTCTTGGCACAGACAAGAGAAAGGCAGACCCTGACCCACACAAACATCTCCGTCACACTCGAGATGGACACAGGAAGGGAAATTCACGTGCCAAAAATGACCCCTGGATCAGCTGCAAAGCCCAGAACATCCGAGCAGGAGCTGGCTCAGCACCACCCTGAGGGAAATGAGAATTGTGCACGAAAAACTCCTTCTTGCCCCAGGGAATGAGAATTTCTTGCTGCCAAAGCTCTGATTGTCACCCATGGCCCAGAGCTCTCTTTTCCCTCAGAGCTTGTCCCAACATTTCAATGATCCTTATGGGTGCCTTCCAGCTCAGGATATTTCATTCTCCCATGACGAAACTGCATCTTTAAAAGGATTCTGGGTTTCTTTGGTCCTTCCTTCCCTCCAAAAACGCCCATCCCCTCACCCCTGTTATTATTTGGCACTGAAGTATTTGTGCAATAAAACACTGAACAGCAAACAGGAGCCCCCACTGCGAGCAGATTTACAGGAAAGATGGAAGCAGAGCAGATAATCTCTCCCCAGGTACATTAGGCATTTAATTTAAATTGTTTGGGTTTGTTTCCTCATGTTTACATCCTCAAGCAATTTCAGATTGGCCCAGGTCTGACAGAAGGGAAATATTGTTTGTGTCATACAAATCACTAAACCATAAGCAATTTCATTAAATGTTTCTACATTCGTGGAGCAAATGAGAAAACAGCTGGGCTGTTGAGTTTTACTGAAATCTTTGTTTGCGCACACAAACTCCCGGGTTAATGCAGGCAAAATCTGGAGCAGCAGCAGATCCTTGCCGTGGGATTGATAAGGATAGTGTGCAGTGGGATTGATAAGGATAGTTTGCAGTGGGATTGATAAGGATAGTGTGCAGTGGGATTGATAAGGATAGTTTGCAGTGGGATTGATAAGGATAGCTGGCAATGGGATTGATAAATACGATTAGCATGGGATTGATAAAGACAGTTTGCAGTGGGATTGATAAGAATAGTTTGCAGTGGGATTGATAGGGATAGTGTGCAGTGAGATTGATAAATACAAGTTGCAATGGGATTGATAAATACAATTAGCATGGGACTGATAAAGACAGTTTCCAGTGGGATTGATAAGTACAATTAGCATGGGATTGATAAGGATAGTTTGCAGTGGGATTAATAAATACAGTTTGCAGTGGGATTGATAAGGATAGTGTGCAGTGGGATGGATAAAGGTAGCAATGGGATTGGTAGGTACAGTTTGCAATGGGTTTGATAAGGACAATTTGCAATGGGATTGATAAGAATAGTTTGCAGTGGGATTGATAAAGACAGTTTGCAGTGGGATTGATGAATACCATTTGCAATGGGATTGATAAGGATAGTTTGAAATGGGATTGATAAATACAATTTGCAGTGGGATTGATAGGGATAATTTGCAGTGGGATTGATAAATCTGATTTGCAGTGGGATTGATAAATGCAATTTGCAGTGGGATTGATAAATGCAATTTGCAATGGGGTTGATAAGGATAGTTTGCAATGGGATTGATAAGTACAATTTGCAATAGGATGGATAAGGAGAGTTAAGATTCTTAACTGTGGCAGTCAAGGGATGTTGTGTTTGGGAGTAAATGTGTTATTTCCCTGTTTTATCTGATAACCAACAGCTCTTTTACCTTTGGGTAGGACAGGAGGGGAAATTCCAGTGAGTAACAACCTAAACAGGAGATTTCTGGTGTGTTTCGAGAGCAGAAACGATAAATAAAAAGTCACCCAGTAAAACACTGAAATCAGCCATGTAAAAACGATCTCATCCACACAAAAATTGGCTCTTTCCCCTGCAGCGGTGTCTCCCGGGGCCTTTCCCGGACGCTGCAGGTTGGAAGCTGAGGAGATGTTCCTTTTTGAAGGTCCTTTGATAACACACAGGGAAAAAATCCATCCAAAGCTTTGTCAGGAATCAGGATCCCCTGCTGAGTGCTGCTGTCCAACGCCTCCTGCTCGTGCTTTACACCTCAGTTCACCCCACAGCACCTCCCTGACCCCTCAGGGGTGCTGAAATCCCAACACCTGCAGGGTCCGGCTCTGCTTTCTGTCCCAAACCTGAGTGCAGAGGCTCCAACAGCATTCATTGCCCCCACTGATCTTCCCTCCGCTTTTCCCGGAGGTTTTCGGATCCCGCGGCTCAGTCAGGTTGGGTTTTTTTGGCTTCTTTTTAGTCCTTTAGCCCCATCTAGTGCTAAAGCCAAATAGAAATCCTGCTGAATCAAAAGCCTTTTCCCCATCCCAGGCCAGGCTGGACAGGGCTTGGAGCAGCCTGGGGCAGTGGGAGGTGTCCCTGCCCATGGCAGGGGTGGCACTGGATGGGATTTAAAGTCCCTTCCGACCCAAATCGTTCTGGGATTCTTTCCCCAGCCCAAAATTGGTCTTCGAAGTCCAAACCAGAGCAGGACTCCTTTGCTTTGTAGGGAATCCTGCGGCTCCTGGGTCTCTGCAGAGGGAATTTTGTGAAAGCAAAGCTCTGAATAAGAGGGTTTTGCAGCCTGTGAGGAGAGAAAAGCATCAGGCAAAACCCAGCATCATCTTCTGCTTTAGTAAACACTGTCTGGAGAGCCTGCACAAACATGTTCTGCATTCTGCCTGCTCCAAAATTTATGACATTTAAAATGCTCCTACACCCCTAAACACCAATTGCTTGGCAATTCCGCATTTGTCAGTGCTAATTACGATGTAGGAAAACCTTTTCTTCCCCCCCGGGATTAAGTGTCTTTTGGTAGCGATGTTGTTTAGAAATGGGGAATTTGAAGACCAATGCGTTTTACAAGTCAGAGCTTCTGTTTCCCTCCCCATCACTTTGCCTCCGATGCGAACAAAGATGAAGGGAGTGGACACATTACACTGAAATTGTATTAAACTGGGATCAAAACCCACATCAAAACCCACATGTTTTCCAACATTCACTGAGCCACTCCAGCGCAATGACAAGCACGAGAGCAGAAATGCTGCCTGTCGACCTTACAAGAGCCCTGATTTTTATTTTCCTGCCACGAACACCAGATTAGATCATCCATTATCAACCCCTGAGGCTGCACAGCTTTGTCAAGTCTCCCGCAGCAAATCCCCACCGCAGCCAGGCAGGGAATTGGGGAAGGAGCCTCGTGTGGTTTGCATTCCCAGCACGTGAATTTGGGATTTTCCTTTGGGAGCGTCGGGGGAGTCCTTACCTGGAGTTCCCACTCGAAATAACTCCACCCGGAGTCTCGCAGAGCTCTGAGTGACTCTGTTATTATCTCAGATTTCTCGCATCCGCTCTGACTCACAACTGCTCGCCGTGGAAACAAATGTTCTGTGCTCTGGGGTAATTCCCAGCGTAATTGAAGCGCTAATTAAACAAAATGGATTTTTATCGGGATTCCTAAATATTTACCCAGTGCAAGGAGCATCCCCTAAGAACAGACACCTCGGCACACATTTAGGAACAGGGTGGTGATGCAAAGTTTTCGTTGCCTTATTGACAGCACTGCCCAGGGAGCAAGAACAGGCAAACCAACTCCAATTTTATCAAAGTAATTAAATCTTTTTTCTGAGTGAATGGATAAACCCTTCCCCATTGACCAGAGGCTGATGAATGCGGGGAGAAAGGGCAGATCTTCGTCAGGGTGCACAGGGAACACAGCCCTGAGCTCCGAGGGGAAGGTTCAGAGAGGAGATCGAGGGGGAAAGTCAGATTAGGCCAAATCTAAACTGCCTAATGATTATTTTGTCATGCTTAAACCCCTGACTGCCTTTGAGCACAACCTCTGGCTCTCACCAGGCCAGCAGACGAACCCTCCTCTCCACCACAGAGGAAATTCCCCGGGAGTTCATGGCACCACTGACATTTCTAACTCTGCTCACAGAAAATCAGCCCCGAGCTTCCCTTTGGGAGCTGCCCTGCAGCAAAACCATGGTTACTGTGCAAGCTCCAGCTTCGTTTTCCTGCTCCTTCCCAGCTTGTATTTGCCACACATTTCGAGGCATAACCACAGCAAATTTGATGGAGCCTCGTGCCCAGATCTGGCTCCCTCCAAAACAGGGCTGCACACACAGAGATTTGAGGATTAACGTGAAATCAGCCAATCCTACATAATTTTTTTTTTTTGGCCAAAACCTTCCCCACAGCAGAATCCAGGCAGGATCAGGTACCTACAGGGTTTTTTTTTCTAAAAGCCAGGCACATTTTGGCAGCTGAGCCGTGCCGGGGCTGGCAGCATCTCTCCAGCTGAGACAGGCCCGGTGCCCATCGGAGAGCTCTGGCTTTGTTTCAGCCCAAAATCGCTCAAAACATCTGCAGTGCTGCTTGAGGGAAAGTGTTTGGCAGAGCCCTAAAACAGACATGGGGCATTTCAGCCACCACCTGCACCTGTGTGAGGGGAAAAGCTCAGGAAGGCCATGAACTCCGCCTGGAATCCTGCTCGGGAAAATCAGGCAGGAATCCTCCAGGGCTGTGTACAACTGCAGGCTGACACTGCTGCGTAAACATGTTAATATTTAATAGCATTTAATGCAAAATCAACTTCCCCGGCCTCTGTTACAGTGAGCTAACTTGTTAAACCTGACAGTGAAGTTTTTCCAGCACCTTTGGAACAAGGAGAACCAGAATTTCCACAGAAAATGAGCGTAAATGGTAAAAGCTGTTAGCAGCGAAGGACAGAAGTGTGTGTGAGTGCCAGAGCGTGTCAGAAAAAAGGACATCAGGTAAGCAAACCTCCTCAGGGTAATGAAAATGCAATTTTAAGCAGCTGTTGAAGGCAATATCAAGAACAGCAGGGAAAACCTTCACCCAGGACATTTTGTTTTGCAGGATGTCAGGGAACCCCTCCGCCTGTTGCAGGTTCTGCATCATTTCCATGTCTCATTATTTGGCCTTCCCTGGGAAGAGCTGAGAGTTCTTGCTGAATTTTTAGGCAGTTTCCTGAAGAGCTTTATTCCCGTTGGGGCAGGTTTGGGCCTCGCTGCTCACTGTGACTCCTTGGCACATCTCCAGGAGCATTTTGGAGGAGGGGGGAATTCCCAATGAGCATCCCCAGATTATTCTGAGGGAGCTGTGTGTGTGTTTTGGGGAAAATCCATACCTGGCACCCGTCAGGGTCTCCTCCCAGGCATCTGAGAAAGGGTTGGTCAATAGGTAACTCGAGTTAACGATCGAGACACAAAATATGTGAATTCTAATTCAAGAAAAACAGGATTGCCTTTATCTTGTCGAGATCAGAGGGACAAGAATCTGTTTGAGGCCAGCACAGAAACCCTGAATCACCCACCCAGGACTGCCCATGCTCCAGAGAGAAAGGTGAGAAATGCACTGTGATGGAGACTACAGATCTTCATCACAAGAAGACCCCAGAGACCACCAGGACACACAGTGGCACACGTTAATGATATTAATGATTGCCAAGAAATGATTTGTATAACCACTCCCATCCCAGGGAATGTGATGAATATTCATGAGTGTTACCATAATATTGTGAGTTGGCAGTGCTGGGTGTGTGTGTTTGGAGGAGTGAATCCCCAGCCCTGGCGCCGAATAAAGCAAATCCCCACTGCTCTGACTGTGTCTCTGGGGGTCTCTGGGCCTGCTTGGGGCCAATCACATCTGAAGCCATTCCTTGGCCTCCTCTGGGGACAGAGTTGTTCCCAGGAGGTCCCAGTCCCTGCTGGCATCAGCCCAACACCCCTGGGCAGGTCCCTCTCTCCTGTTTTTTCCCAAAGCAAATTGGCCGATGGCTCTCATGCTGTGGATTTGTGAGAGCGGCTGCAGGTCAAATCCGTGTTCGTGCTGTGTGTTTTGGGGAGGAAGAAAGGGATGAAAGTTGTTTTGTGGTGGGTCTAGAGGAGGTTGGTGACCCTGGAGGGGTTGGAGGTTATAAAGAGGATCTGGCATTGGGAAGCACTTGGGTTTGGGCATCCAAAGGCAGATTTGGGCTCTTAAAGCCACACTGGAGCTTTGCTGCTCTCCCATTTCCTGAGGATCAGCTGTGTTAAATATCTCCCATCTCCCTCCCCAGTGAAGGTGTCCCAGCCCAGGGCACGGAGCTGGAACTGGATGGTTTTCACAGCCCCTTCCAAACCAAACCATTCTGGGATCCTCCGATTCTAACCCTTGACAGATAAACATGGTCCCAAAAAAAGACTGGTTTCTTGGGACAGCTGTGGTTTTTTCCTTTTGAGCTCTGTTTTTCCACCAAACAGCTGAAAACCACGGCAAGAGCCTGGTTTGGGAGTTTGCTCTGGGGACAGGTGAAGCCCCAGGTGAGCAGTGTGGGGTTTTGGCGAAATCCCAGGTGAGCTGTGTGGGGTTTTGGTGAAATCCCAGGTAAGCTCTGTGGGGTTTTGTTGAAGCCCCAGGTAAGCTGTGCGGGGTTTTGGTGAAGCCCCAGGTAAGCTGTGTGGGGTTTTGGTGAAATCCCAGGTAAGCTGTGCGGGGTTTTGGTGAAGCCCCAGGTAAGCTGTGTGAGGTTTTGGTGAAATCCCAGGTGAGCTCTGTGGGGTTTTGGTGAAATCCCAGGTAAGCTGTGTGGGGTTTTTGGTGAAGCCCCAGGTAAGCTCTGTGGAGTTCCCTAGAGCAGAGGGTTTTGGGTGGGCTGGGGAAGGGCCATGCCCGAACAGTCCCAGGCACCCATGCGACCTTTGGGGCTCCCCTGGAGACGGCAGAATGTTGGTGGTGCAAGACCCTCTGTGAGGTCACACAGCCCCTGGGCGGTCAGAGAGCTCCCTGAGGGGACACTCAGCACTCTGAGAGGTCACTCAGCACTCTGAGAGGTCACTCAGCTCCCTGAGGGGTCACTCAGCTCCCTGAGAGGTCACTCAGCTCCCCGAAGGGTCACTCAGCTCCCCGAGGGGACACTCAGCACCTTGAGGGGTCACTCAGCTCCCCGAGGGGACACCCAGCCCCTGAGGGGTGCCACAGCCGGCTGTGGTGTGCAGAGCAGGCAGGTGCCACCAGCGCTGGAGGACGCCATGCTGTGGGCACGCTGGGCCATGGCCAGCACTGTCTTGCTGGCCGTGCAGAGAGCCCTGACCGTGCTGGTGTCCCTGGTCATCCTGCTGTCCCTGATCGCCCTGCTGACCCCCAGGGCCCCGCGCCCTGCCACTGAGCCGGGACTGCTGGGAGCAGGTGGGTGACAGGGACGGGCAGGTCCCACAGGTCCCATGGGTCTCACAGGTCCCACAGGTCCCGCAGGTCCCACAAGTCCCACGGGTCCCACAGGTTCTGCAGGTCCCACAGGTCCCACAGATCCCACAGGCCCCACAGGTCCCACGAGTCCCACAGGTTCCACAGGTCCCACAGGCCCCACAGGCCCCACAGGTCCCACAGGTCCCACGGATCCCACAGGTCCCAGAGGTCCCATGGGTCCCACAGGTTCCACAGATCCCACAGGTCCCTCTAGTCCCACAGGTCCCATGGGTCCCACAGGTCCCACAGGTCCCTCCCAGGAGCATTCAGGTTTCAATACCCTCTTGGGAGGAAATTCAATGAGTTTTTAGCTGCTGCTCAGCCGTGGGGCAGAGCACAGGGGTCAGGCTCAGGGATGGCCCCAGAGCTGGGAGTGTTCCCTCCCAGGAGCATTCAGGTTCCAATATCCCTTTGTGAGGAAATCCAACGCGTTTTTGGCTGCCGTAGGGCAGAGCGCAGGGGTCAGGCTCAGGGATGGCCCCAGAGCTGGGAGTGTTCCCCCATGGATTCCGGGCCCTGTTTCCCAGAGCAGTGCCTGTGGGGCTCTTGGGGCTGGGTTAACTCCTGGCAGCTCCTGTGGGGTTTGTTTTGGGTCACCGTGGGTCAGACATGGCAGCTGCTCCAGAGGGGAAGGGCCACACAGGCCCACGGAGCCATTCTGTGTCCCAGCCACAGTTCCTGCCATGGGAAATACACGGAAATATTTCACTGGAGCTTCTCTGTCCTGTTCACAGCCATGGCTGGAGAAAATGGAGATCCAGCTGCCGGATCTGACTCTCCCGGACCTTACATGACTTTTGATTTGTTCTGGGAACTGCCAGCTCAAGGCCCAAACGGGAGCGAGGCCTTTCCTGCTGGTGGGTATGAGAATCCAGCCCTGCCTGGGTATGCTGGAACATTCCATGATCCCTTCCCCATGCTGTGGTCAGGGACAGGGAATGCCACAGGGTGAGACGGGAGCTCCTTGTGGGGCTCTGGTATCCCTGGGCCTTCCCAGCACCTCCGCTGGACCCCACGGGTGTCACCGGTCAGTCCTGGTCACCCCCCAGCCCCACGGGGGTCACTGGTCAGTCCCTGTCACCCCCCAGCCCCACGGGTGTCACCAGTCAGTCCTGGTCACCCCCCAGCCCCACGAGGGTCACTGGTCAGTCCTGGCCACCCCCAGCCCCATGGAGTCACTGGTCAGTCCTGGCCACCCCCAGCCCCACAGGGGTCACTGGTCAGTCCTGGCCACCCCCCAGCCCCATGGGGTCACTGGTCAGTCCTGACCGACGGCACAGCCTTCCAGGGATTTCTGGGGTGAACATTTTTCATTCCTTCCCTCAAGGTCTGAAGAACGAAACTGGACTTGGAAACATTTCCTGGCCGTTGATGGAACCGCCTGAAGTCATGGCTTTGCTGAAGGAAACTCTTCCAGGTACACACAGCTCTTAACCACAGGATTTGGGAAGCTTCACATTCCCATCAGGAACAGTGACTTGGAATTAACCTGGCACATTTTCTCCCTGAAGTGCTGGAGCCTGATTCTGTGGATAAGGAGGAACCTCAGGAAGGCCCTCAGGCAGTGCCAGACCCTGCGGAGAACATCGAGGCCCTTCAGCCAACAGGTGAGCCAAGAAATCCGTGTCCCTTGGCCATCCCTGGGCTGGGTGACCATTCCCGTGCCAGGGACAGCTGCCCGCCACCCCTCCCACCCCATTCCCGGGATTTCAAGCTCTGGGGATTTCCTCCAGGTGTGCAGAAGAGATTCAGCAGCGCTGAGGATGCCGAGACAGCCCCAAACCCTGCGGAGGGCCTGGCCAGCTCAGGCAGAGTCAATGCTAAAATGACCTGGAGCATCTTCTTGAGAGCCTTCCTCGTGTCTGTGGTGTGCAGCCTGCTCGCCCTGCTGCTCCTCAAAGTGGCCCCTGCATGGGCAAACGACATCAAAGAGTGAGTTTGCTGAATTTTGGGGGTGGGTGGCTGAACGAACCATGAGACATTTCCGGGGTTGCCAAATTTTGGTGCTGGGTGGCCAAACCTGCCATGAGACATTTCTGGGCTTGCCAAATTTTGGTACTGGGTGGCTGAACGAGCCATGAGGCATTTCCAGGGTTGCCAAATTTTGGTGCTGGGTGGCCAAACCTGCCGTGAGGCATTTTTGGCTCAGGGTGCCCAGTTGGTCACTGGCCCAACTCAGTGGAGATCTGTGCTGGGAGCTGGTGCCCTGTGCTCTGCCCAGAGCTCTCTATGCCCACAGATCCTGGGTGTCCACACCCCACGGGATGTTCATGCCCCAGAGAATGTCCACACCCCATGGCATGTCCACACCCCATGGAATGTCCACACCCTATGGCATGTCCATGTCCACGGGATGTCCACACTCCATGGAATGTCCACACCCCATGGGATGTCCAGCACTGCTCCACACCCCATGGAATGTCCACACCCTATGGCATGTCCACACCCCACGGGATGTCCACACCCCATGGAATGTCCACACCCCATGGCATGTCCACACCCCATGGAATGTCCACATCGTTTTGGATGTCCACACTCCATGGAATGTCCACACCCCATGGCATGTCCAGCACTAGTCCACACCCCATGGAATGTCCACATCCCATGGGATGTCCACGCCCCATGGAATGTCCACACCCCATGGAATGTCCAGCAGTGGTCCACACCCCATGGGATGTCCACACCCCATAGCATGTCCACACCCCATGGGATGTCCACACCCCATGGCATGCCCACACCCCATGGCATGTCCACACCCCATGGGATGTCCATGCCCCACAGGATGTCCACGCCCCATGGGATGTCCACACCCCATGTAACGTCCACACCTCATGGGATGTCCAGCACTGCTCCACACCCCATGTAATGTCCACGCCCCATGGGATGTCCAGCACTGTTCCACACCCCACACCCACCCCACACCCAGACACAGCAGGGCTACAGCAGCTTCCCCTCTCTCCACAGGCGCCTTGCAGCTCTGAGAGCCACTTTCGAGCTCCTGGATGGAGAGGCAGGAGAGAAGGCTTTAGTGTTAGAAGTCTAAATAAAGATAAGCAGCAGAGTGGTCTGTGTGGGAGTTTTGGATTGGAAGGAATTCTCGCTCTCTGCTCCATTCTCTGGAGATCCCAATCCAGTTCTGGAGGCACCACCACAAGCAAGACCCAGCCCTGGTTCAGAGGAGGTCGCAGAAATGATCTCAGGGCTGGAGCAGCTCCCTGGTGCAGAAACCCTGGGAGAGTTGAGGGTGTCCAGCCTCGAGGAGAAGAGGCCCCAGGACACCTCGGTGTGACCTTTCAGTGGACAAAGGGGCTCATGGGAGAGGCACGGAGAGTTTTATTTTTTTTAATCAGGGTCTGAGATACCAGAGCAGGGGTGAGGGTTTTACAGGGATATTGGGAAGGAATTCCTGGCTGGGAGGGTGGGGAGGGGCTGGGATGGAATTCCCAGAGGAGCTGTGGCTGCCCCTGGATCCCTGGGAGTGTCCCAGGCCAGGCTGGAGCAACCTGGGACAGTGGGAGGTGTCCCTGGATGGAATTTAAGATCTCTTCCCACCCAAACCATTCCATGACCCCAAGGGATGTCAGGAAGGCAATGCAGGAGCTTTGCACTAAAGCCAATTTTCAAAGCATTGAGCAGCTTTTTTGATTCTTACCAGCATTTAATGAGTGCATTTCTATATTCTCATTTCTGGCACATTAACTTCTTAAATACATATGGGCATATCCCATATTTTAAATGGGTTAAAAGTGTGAAACGAAACAAAACCAGGCCTGAATAACAGAACAGGGTGAACATCTGAACTGGAAATACACAGTACAATAAAACCCAAATGGAAACCCACTGGAATTCCCATAAAACACACTGCAATTTTGAATAGTGCATAAAAGGATGTGCAGGTGCCTCTTTCTTGTATGTAAAAATACAGAGACAATAAAAAAACAGTGGAAAAGACAAAATCATTTGAATTTGAAGACATTTATTGAAATAATCTGTGCTTAAACCTAAGTGTGCTATGGGACTGAGGGAAAATAAATGGATATTGCAGGTGTGCAAGGGATGAGATGGGCAATAGAACAGTGAATTCTATTTAATTTGCTACTCAATTTTTCTGCTAAGGGATTTTCTTCTAAGGAATTTTTCTTCTAAGGGATTTTTCTTCTAACAAAAACCTCCCTTCTAGTAAAAACCACCTAATAGAACAGCGAATTCTATTTAATTTGCTACTCAGGGATTTTTCTTCTAGTAAAACCTCCCTTCTAGTAAAAACCTCCTAATAGAACAGCAAATTCTATTTCATTTGCTACTCAGGAATTTTTCTTCCAATAAAAACCTCCCTTCTAATACCCCCCCATAACAGACCAGTGAATTCTATTTAATTTCCCACTCAGGAATTTTTCTTCTAATAAAAATCTCCCTTCTAACACCCACCCCCGCCCCCTAACAGACCAGTGAATTCTGTTTCATTTGCTACTCAGGGATTTTTCTCCCAATAAAAGCCTGCCAGGGGTGGTGGCAGTAAGGACCCATTTCCTGCTGGGGGAAGGATGCAAAATCTCATCCCTGGTCCCAGCAGGAGTCAGAAGCAGCACTTGGGGTGGGGTTCAGTCCGAGGCAGGAGCCTCACACCGTGTGAGGCTCCCTGCTCCAGGGGACAGCCCTAGGAGTGCCCTGCCCACTTTTCCTCTGCTCTCCCTTCTCCTCAGCCTCCCCAGCAGCAGCACTTTGCTCCCAGGCTGTGCCAGACCCTTCCAGAGAGGCTTTGTCTCCCCACTGGGGATCTGAAGAAAATCCTTGTGCTGAGCCAGGCCTTCTGTAACCCCAGAGAGCCTGGCCCGGGCTGAGGCCTCTGCCTGTCCTGAGGGCTGGAACAGGAATCCCTTAGCCCTGGAGATGGACGAGCCCACGGTGGCAGCTTGGCCATCCACCAGGACCGAGGGATCGGTGAAGGTTCCTCTCTAACTGTGCATTCCTAGGATGAACCAGCCCCTCAGGACTGTTATAAATGGGTTGCCTTTTGTAGGTCAGTTCTGTATTATATCGGTTAACATTAGCATTCCTAGGATGAACCAGCCCCCCAGAATTGTCATAAATGGGTTGGCTTTTGTAGGTCAGTTCTGCATTATATCAGTTAATATTAGCATTCTTAGGATGAACCAGCCCCTCAGGATTGTTATAAATGGGTTGGCTTTTGTAGGCCCATTCTGTATTATATTGGTTAGAATTTGGTTCAGTTGTATCAGGGCTGAGTTTGGTTAATTGGTTAATTGTTACTAGAAGTTATTTAATTCATTGAGCACAATGTACAGGTGCAATGTCTTTGAAAGAACTCTGGATGTCGGTAACGAATATAGGGAAATGTAATAAGAATGTTCTAGAAGCTGTCCGAAGGCATGATGGCATCTACTTGAAAATGGTGGACTGAACTGACCAATGGAATGGACGTATGGGAAAATGATTGGACGGGAATGCTCCTCACTAACGAGCCAATAAGGAACCCCTAGATGAGCCAGTCGTGTCAAGGATTGAAAAACGGACCAATCCTGTCTGGTCACACTCTTTAAGAACTGTTGTGGTGCTTTGTGCCACGTCCTCCTGAGGTCCTCGAGCGGCTGATGGAGCTCCCTGCCTTTGAGCATGCAGCTCCTCTGCTTTGCTGTGAGGGATGGGGCTCATCCCAATTCCTCGTTCTCAGGTGTTGTTTTTTTTTGTTTAAGTTAATAAAACCTATTCAGAATAAGCGATGTCCTGGTGTTTATTACACTGGAGATGGAAGTTCTCAGTTGGTTGGGGTTTTTCTGTTTAAGTTAATAAAACCTATTCAGAATAAGCAATGTCCTGCCATTTATTACACTGGAGATGGACGTTCTCAGGTGTTGTTTTTTTTGTTTAGGTCAATAAAACCTATTCAGAATAAGTGGTGTCCTGCCATTTATTACACGGCAGATGGACGTTCTCAGTTATTGGTTTTTTTTGTTTAAGTTAATAAAACCTATTCAGAATAAGCAATGTCCTGCCATTTATTACACTGGAGATGGACATTCTCAGTTGTTTTTTTTAGATTAATAAAACCTATTCAGAATAAGCAATGTCCTGCCATTTATTACACTGCAGATGGACATTCTCAGTTGGTTTTTTTAGATTAATAAAACCTATTCAGAATGAGCGGTGTCCTGCCGTTTATTACATTGGAGATGGACGAGCCCGCGGTGGCAGCTTGGCCATCCACCAGAACCGAGGGATGTGTGAAGGTCCCTCTTTAACTGTGCATTCCCAGGATGAACCAGCCCCCCAGGATGGTGCTTGAGTTCCTATCCCATCCCTGTCCTCCACCCCAGGTGCTGCCCAGCCTGCTCCCTGCTCACGGCACCCAGGGCCATGGCCCCTTGGACACCGTCTTTCTCTTCTCCAGTGGCTGAGGGGTCCTGGAGCCCCGCGGGGGCAGGGAGGGCAGCATCCCGCACGGTGTGAACTTGTACCCTGCCAGAATGCTCTTCTGCGGCTCCTTGACCACTGACCAGAAGCGCTCGGGCCGGGCCCTCACGGCCTGCATTGTCGCCTCCGGGGACTGCACGAGGAACACCTTGGAGTCCAGCGGCTTCGTGGGCTGGGCACTCCATGGCAGGGCTGTGTTCCTTTCTTCTCTTCTAGGAAGACCTCTCCTTTCTCTTATTTTCTCCATGATATATTTCATTTCTTCTCTATCAAGAAGAGATCTTAGTTGTTCTGTTCTTCCAAGAGGAACTTTCTTTCCTTCTCTTCTTCTGGTAGAAACTTCTCTTTCTCCTTTTCTTCTGGGAGAAACTTCCCTTTCTCCTGCTTTGGGACTAGCTTTCTTTTTTCCTTGACTTCCAACAGCATCTTTTGCTTCTTTTTCTCTTCCTTGTCCAACTTTCATCTTTCCTTCTCTCCCAAGAGAACCTCTTCTTTCTCCTTCCCTTCCAAGAGCTTCCCTTCTTTCTCCTTTTTTTCCACGTCGAGCTTTCTTTTCTCCCTCTCTCCTGAGAGAATCTTTGCTTTCTCCTCTTCCTCCCATGCCCCTCTGAGTTGCTGCTGCCTCTTCATCACTCTGCATCAACACTTTGTCCTCGGCCACAGATTTGCCCTTGTCTTGGTCAGTCACAGGCTGCTCTTCTCCACCGGCAGCTCCTGGGGTCGGCAGCAGGCTCCTGGTAGGACATAACAGGAGGGGTCTGCGTGGGCTGGGAGGGGTCTGGGGCCACATCCTGACCCTGGGAGCTGCTGGGCTGATGGGGAGAGGAGAGGAGAGGAGAGGAGAGGAGAGGAGAGGAGAGGAGAGGAGAGGAGAGGAGAGGAGAGGAGAGGAGAGGAGAGGAGAGGAGAGGAGAGGAGAGGAGAGGAGAGGAGAGGAGAGGAGAGGAGAGGAGAGGAGAGGAGAGGAGAGGAGAGGAGAGGAGAGGAGAGGAGAGGAGAGGAACCCTGAGCTGAGCCCTCAGCTGACACTTGGCTGTCCCTACCACCCTGGGGCTCTCCTGGGGGTACAGAGAGGAGCCAGCCCTGGGAGATGGGAGGCTCCCAGCAGCCCCAGTCTCCTGTGGGTGGAGGGTTTGGCACCGAGGAACAGGCTCTGGCTGGAAGAGGAAAAGGCCCCACACCCTCCAGGCTCACCTGCCCCAAGGGCTGTCCTTCATCTCCATCAGCTCCTCATCGCAGGGCTGCTGTCCTGCCCCGGCAGCGGAACCCTGGAAAGGAGGCCCTGGCAGGATGGGACATCTCCCTGGAACCAGGAAGGAGGGACCTTGTCAGAAGAGCCTGGCACTGTCCCATCCGCAGTGACAGATTTGGGACAGACTCTCCCAAAAGCAGAGGCAATTTCCCGGAGCGAGGATGAGCCCTCAGATCCCCACCCTCCTGCTGAACCAGCAATGGGCATTTTGGGCACCCCCCAGCCCAGGGCTCAGCTCTTGTGGAGCCAGCCTGAGTAGAAATGGCTGTGCCGAGCTGTCACCAAGCTTTGGCACCATCAGATCCGTGTGACAATCGTGGCCGGGGATTGTCCCCTCAGGTCACAGCTGCCAGTGGCCCGTGCTGTGGAAATGAGCTGGGAGCTGCTTTACCTTCCCCGACTCTCCCGACGGGTGGCAAACCTAATCTAAACCTCGCGACCACCTCAGGACCAGGTACCACATACTTGGGGCGATCCGCGGGCGGTGGCTTGGGCATGAACACCTCTTCGAAGCTGGGGACAAAGAGACAACACAATCCTGAGCCACGTCCCCAGCAGCCCTGGCCCCTTGCCACCATCACCTGCTCCCAGGTGAGTGTGGCACTGGGGAGAGGCCACTGTTCTCCGTGCCCCATCCCCAAGGACTGTTCCAGGAAATAGGGCCACCCAGGAAAGGATTCCTGGCCGTGATGGGGACGCCAGTGGTGTCTAAAATCCTTCCCCGGGCCCCTCAGGGCTGCTCACGGGGATGAGGGCACAATGAGGATGAGGACATGAGTGCTGTCACAAACAGGACTCACTGCTCTGCAGGGCTCACGAGGAGAAACTGCTCCCGGTTCTCTCCAGAGCTGCCAGGGGGGTTCACTCACCTGGGGAAGACGATGAGGCGGCGGGTGGGGCTCAGGGCAGCGAGGGGCAGCTTCGGGGACATCACCAGGCCCAGCTCCTCGAGATGCTACAGCAGAGAAACGTGGAGCTGCCAGCACATCCTCAGCGTGGCCAAGGAGAAGGAGTTGAGGGCAGGTGGAGCTGGTGGAATCGTGCCCCTGCCCGGCCGGAGCCGCCGGCCACATCCTGCTGTCCACGTGCCAGCAGCACTGAGGAACCGCTCTGGGTCTGCCCAAGCACGGGGGAAACAAAAGGCTCACCCTGAGTGTCGTCTTCGGGAACCTCCGCCTGGTCATTTGCTCCAGGAAGTCTGGGTAGATCCTCATGTGCGCCTTTCTGCCCTCGATGAAGAGCACGCCCACGTCCTTCAGGATGAAGGCAACGTTCACGGCCTTCTCCAGGCAGCGGTACATCAGGGACGTGGTTCTCAGGATCAAGAACTCCACTTTCTTCCTGGACAGCTTGGTGTCCCTCGCCACATCGGCATATTTCAGAGGCTCCGGCGGCTTCGGCGCTGGAAAACCACAGGAGAGGGAGTGAGGGAGACGCTTCCCCAGGGCCCAGCCAAAGGCATTTCCCAGAAAAAGAGGGTGTGATACCCCTGGACCTTCAGGGTTAAATCCTCGGCCTTACCAGCGGGGTTATCCTTGTCGAATGGGTTCTGGGCTAGCACAAGGTTCCTGGCCATGCTGAACACAGGCAATGGCAGGAACAGAGCCTTGCCCCCCAGCTGGACCCTCGTGAGGACCACTTCGATGGAGCCGAGCGTGGGAAGCCGGATCCCCTGGAGCAGAAGGGAAAGGCCCAGAGGGTGAGGATGGGACAGAAGGAAGAGCTGGAGGTGCTTCCCTCATGGGACGGTGCCTTTGACCAGACCCTGCCAGCTCCAGGAGTCAGGACAGGGGGGACAGCTCTGGGGAGGAGAGGCTGGGGCCTCTCCTTTCCCTTCTCCCACCAAAAGATCCATGCTGGAGTCAGGGCAGAGGCAGACTGGGATCCTCCCTGTGGCCCAAGGCCACCTCCCAGAGGTGACACCACCCTTGCACAAGTCCCGTTTGTCCCTCGGCAGGGGATTTTGGGGTGGGTTTCCTGTGTTCTGAGGAGCCCAAGGGGAACTGCAGGCCAAGCTCCAGGGCCATGGGGACTCCTCATGGCTCTGGGTGTGCGAGGGGACATGGCTCTTGTCCCAGGCTCTTGTCCCAGGGAATGATGTTGTCCCAGCCTGTTGTCCCAGGCTGTTGTCCCATGTTGTTGTCCCATGTTATTGTACCAGGTTATTGTCCCAGGTTATTGTTCCAGGTTATTGTCCCAGGTTATTTTCCCAGGTTATTGCTCCAGGTTATTGTCCCAGGTTATTGTTCCAGGTTATTGTCCCAGGTTGCCCCATGTTATTGTCCCATGGAATTGTCCCAGGCTATTGTCCCAGGCTGTTGTCCCAGGGAATTGTCCCAGGGAATTGTCCCAGGTTGTTGTCCCAGGTTATTGTCCCACATTATTGTCCCACGTTATTGTCCCAGGTTATTGTCCCAGGCTGTTGTCCCAGGCTGTTGTCCCAGGGAATTGTCCCAGGTTATTGTCCCAGTTTCTTGTCCCACGTTATTGTCCCACGTTATTGTCCCACGTTACTTTCCCAGGTTGTCCCAGGCTGTTGTCCCAGGTTATTATCCCACGTTATTGTCCCACGTTATTGTCCCAGGCTGTTGTGCTGTCCCACCTTGTGCTCCAGGAGCCTCTTTCTGATGCAGCTGCTCACCGAAGCCCAGATGGCCTTTCTCTCTGGAAAAAGAGGAAAACACAGATTCTGCTGAGCTCTGAGCTCCCGCTGGCTCTGCGCCTTGCAGCAGCCCGGGCTGTGTGCCACCGCTGTCCCCAGCGGGCTCAGTGCCGAGCCTTGTCCCCACGGCCCTGCGAGGGTGGCTCCGGTGACACTCTGCCAGTACCTTTGAGTTTCATGTCGGAGAGCGGCAGCATGAACAGCGATTCCTTGGCATCCCAGAAATCCATCCCGGCCGCTCTCGCGCTCCCGGGGGCAGCCATGTCCTCAGGGCTGTTCTCCTTCACCCTCTGGGCTCTCTCCCTGCAGTCCCTTGTGTCCCCCTGTGTCACAGGCTCCCTGTGACATCACAGTGCCACCAACAGCCCCGAGCGGCCTCTTGGAAAATGATGCTCAGGGCCCCCTAAGTGAGGATTTGGACTTAAAATTGTAAGCCTTGGGGGTTTGTGGTCCGAGGGTGTGTGTTTGGACCTCAGATTAGCTCTTTGGTGTCCCCAAATGTGGGGATTTAAAAGTGACGCTCTTCTCCCCACTCCTGAGGCTTGGAAATATATATATTTATATAAAGTATATAAATAATAAATTTATATAATAAATATAAATTTATTATTTAGAGAATAAATTTATAGATTATATAAATAATAAATTTATATAATAAATTTAAATTGATTATTTATATAATAAATTCATATTTATTATATAAATAAGGATTTGGGCTTGGAAAACTCAGTGTTGAATCTGAGAAATAATCAGCAATAATCTTTCAGGCCTTGAAATTGTGGTTTGTATTCTAATTTTTTCTTTTTCTTTTTTTTTTTTTTTAATAGTATTTCATTAGAGGAGGCTTCACTGCCCAGGGATTTCTTTATTCAGGATCCCATTGCGAGGCACAGGTTCATGAAGGGAGCAGAGCTGGGGGTTTGAAAGTCAGGCAAAATACTGCGAAAAAAGATAAATGGCCTGACTTTGGAGACATTTAATGAATCAATCAGTGCTTAAAGCCCAGCGTGCCGAGGGCTGAAGGACGAGGAATTGATGGAGGCTGCAGAAATAAGCGGAACACCGAACACACGATGAGAGGATAAAATGGGTTTATAAAGTGAGCAAAACTGCGATTTGGAGTGACCTCCAGCCTCGCCAGGCTTCAACAGCAGAACCTTTCTGACACCGAGGAAAGCGTGATGGATTTTTGAGGATCTTTGAGGGCGTCCAGTGCCTCTGGGAAGATGTCAAAGGTTGCCCGGGAGTGTTATCCAAGTCCAGTGTGCAGTGATCAGAGAGGCCAAGGGGATTAAGGAGGGAATTCGATGCTGCATTTTGGGAAGATGAACGAGACATCAAAACCAGCGATTTAAAGCCATTAAAGAGAGTGAGGGCAGCCTGAAAGCAATCTGGGAGGGAAGCAGAGCAGAGGTTTGCTCCAGGGTCAGAGCACAGGGCAGAGAAAGAAAAATCCCCACGGCTGAGGGACGGCTGAGGACTCTTCCGAAGCTCCTCCACTTTCAGCTTCTTTTAAGCAACATTTGTTACTCGGAGGTGTTTTCCCAAGCAATTAGGCACAGAAGCCTAATTAAAATTAACTCCGTGTTCAAATCACATAATAGAACAATATCTGTGATCTGCAGACTTGCAGGAGCAGCTGGAACATGGCTTTGCTTCACACCTCCTCCAAGAACGATGGAAACCTCCAGGAGCACATCGCAGAGGGTTCTGTTTGTCCTCGCGTGGTGCAGCTGGGTGGGACCTCAGTCCTGTGGGGAAAATATCATTTATCAAAGCTTCTTATTGCACAAAATTCCCAGATGTGCCTCTCAAACAGTGAAAGCTCCCATTTAAAGCCCGAAAGTTTTGCTCTGTCCTGTTTGCCCCTCATTAACCTCCTCACCTCCTCCTCTAACATTCAATTTTTATAACAATTTGAGCTTTGTGCTCATCACAGTGAGGCCTGGATATCACCCAGAATGATCAAATCCAAAAATTTCCCCCCCCCGGAACAGCAATTACCATTCCGCCCATCCACTTTAAACGTGTTTTCCCCAAAAATGAGGTAAAATATGCCTTTTAATAACGTCTGGGTCAATCACAACCCACTTTGACTGAAAGAAAAAAACTGTGATTCCCTCCAGCCACACCTCAGGCCAAGGGGATTCTAAAAAGAGAAAGCCAAGTGGTTTGTTTTGGGTTTTTACAACAAAAAAAAAAAAAAATCAGTCCAAGGTCTTCAGCTGCAATGCCCTTATGGATAAAGGACACAATTCAAACAGCGGCTGACCTGTGGTTATTTCCACAGCTGAATATTTGCAACTCCAATATTCACTGGGCACGGACTTGGGAATATATCAGATTTTGGGGTGTGGTGTTGAATTTGGAACAGAAATTTCCAGCACGGACTTGGGAATATATCAGATTTTGGGGTGTAATGTTGAATTTGGAACAGAAATTCCCTGAAGCTGCAGAGCCCAGGGGGAAACCCTCACATCCTCCAGCCAGAGCAGGAAGGGAAAACAAACAGAAACCGGGGGGAGGAATTAATGATGCATTTAACGAAGAGAAATCAAAACTCATTTGTTGTTTTGGGAGGAGGAGGCAGCTCTGAGCACCAGAAGCTGAACAACATCAAACTGATGTCTTGCCTGTCAGAGCGAGAGCAATAAATTATTATTTTCCATTATTTAATTTTCCCTTTTAAAGCAAATACTTCATTCCGTTCAGCTTTCAAGGGAGAAGCACATCATTTAAAACAACTTAAAAATATCAGCCTAATGAGCTCTAACACCGACATTTATCGAAGGCAACGTGGGGCTGTGATTCAGCGCCTTTTAAGCAGCGAGGAGCAACATTTGTTACTTGGAGGTGTTTTCCCGAGCAATTAGGCACTGGAGCCTAATTAAAATTAACTCCGCGTTCAAATCAGCATAATAGAATAATGTCTGTGATCTGCAGACTTCCAGGAGCAGCTGGAATGGAGCTTTGCTTCACACCTTCCTCCAAGGATGATGGAAATCTCCAGAGGGTTCCATTTCCAAGGTCACCTTGGGAAAGTCCGAATGTTTAAAATTAATTTTAATTTTTGTTCTGGGGGAGATTTTTAGATTTCATCGTTCTGGGTGATGATCCAGGCTTCCCTGTGATGAGCACAAAGTGAAAATGGTTACAAAAACTGTGATTACGCAATTGATTAAAGCTCCAATCAATTAAAGCTTCACCTTTGGGAAGTCTGAATGTTGAAAATGGATTGTTTAGAATTAATTTTAATTGCTGTTCCAGGGGGAGTATTTTTAGATTTCATCATTCTGGGTGATGATCCAGGCCTCCCTGTGATGAGCACAAAGTGAAAATAGTTACAAAAACTGTGATTAGAAATCAATTAAAGCTCGAATCAATTAAAGCTTCACCTTTGGAAAGTCTGAATGTTGAAAATGGATTGTTTAGAATTAATTGATTTTAATTGCTGTTCCGGGGGGAGATTTTTAGATTTCATCATTCTGGGTGATGATCCAGGCTTCCCTGTGATGAGCACAAAGTGAAAATCGTTACAAAAACTGTGATTAGAAATCAATTAAAGCTCGAATCAATTAAAGCTTCACCTTTGGAAAGTCTGAATGTTGAAAATGGATTGTTTAGAATTAATTGATTTTAATTGCTGTTCCGGGGGGAGATTTTTAGATTTCATCATTCTGGGTGATGATCCAGGCCTTCCTGTGATGAGCACAAAACAAAAATTGTTACAAAAACTGTGATTACGCAATCAGTTAAAGCTCCAATCAATTAAAGCTTCACCTTTGGGAAGTCTGAATGTTGAAAATGGATTGTTTAGAATTAATTGATATTAATTGCTGTTCTGGGGGGGAGATTTTTAGATTTCGTCATTCTGGGTGATGATCCAGGCCTCCCTGTGATGAGCACAAATAGAAACCTGTTACAAAAACTGTGATTATGCAATCAATTAAAGCTCAAATCAATTAAAGCTTCACCTTTGGAAAGTCTGAATGTTGAAAATGGATTGTTTAGAATTAATTTTAATTGCTGTTCCCAAGGGGAGGGTTTTAGATTTCATCATTCTGGGTGATGATCCAGGCCTTCCTGTGATGAGCACAAAGTGAAAATCGTTACAAAAACTGTGATTAGAAATCAATTAAAGTTCCAAGGTGTGGTTTTCAACATGGCATGGGCATCGATGATATTTTTGGCAGGTTAATCGGGAGCCAATTAACACAGAGAGAGTTAATTACTAAAAGCGTTGTGTTTCCTTCTGGCAAAATCCAATTTCGTTTGGACAGAGCCTCACAGACTATTTAAAAAAAGCGCCATCAATCTCCCAATTTATCAGCACAAATGTCAATAATTCTTTATTTCTTAAACAGAACTGGAAGAACCCAAATCCTCCGATCCTTCTGAGAGCAACACCCAACTGTCTTTTGCACAATAATACCTAAAAAAATTAAGTTTTTTAAAGCAGCAGCAGTGAATTATTTACGAGCTGGCAACTTCTCTAAGTGTTTTGTATTTATGAGTGTCGAACATTGGGTTTTATTGCCCTTTTTTCCTCCTTCCCACCAAAATAATGACAATTATTTTGTCATTATTTTGGCTGCCTGCTCACCTGCCTGGGCGCCTCGGCTGGAAACGCCTGGAGATTCTAATTAGCTCTGAATGAGATATTGCTCATTAATAAAACCTCGGGATAATAAAACATCCCCCAATTAGCTCAGGGGGCAGAGGGGAATGGGGATGGGACTTATTTTCGGAGCAGAATGCCTTCTGTTTATGGGAATTTTTAAATTGGAATGTGAAGGAGGGAAATGTGGAGCAATCCTTCAAACCCAGAGCTCCGGGGGAAGGGATTTTTTGTCTAAAATAAACCAAAAAACACCGAGCATTTAACACCGGGATTTTTGTCAGGCTTTTTAAGAATTTTTTTGGATTCGCGATCAGGGCCTCTTTGCAAAAAAATGACAAAAAACGTGAGGCAGTGATTTTTTACTCTGGAAAAGGGAGAAATATCCCCGTTAGGGATCTCTGGGGGTAAATGCTGTGCAAATTAGTAGAGGGTGTAGAGAGTGAGTAAAGCAGGAGGTTTTACTCCTTTAGAGGCTTTCTTCCACCCATTCCAAAGGGATGTTTTAGGGGGAAAAAAAGATCCTGGCTGCTGTTTATTGGATTTATGAAGCAGAGAGATCTTAGAATGAAACAAAAACTTTTAAAAACCCAATTATTAGGTAATAAAGATGAGGATGGGGGGTGGCAGGAGGCGAATTCCGTGGGTTTCTGTGGCAGAGCTGTGCCTGATTTGGAATATTTAATCCCAAAATCCTACAGCGGTGGGGATTTAATCTGCTCCGGGGGAGATCCAGGAATGAGCAGGAAAAGCTGTGGAGAGCCAGGAGAGGGAGCCCAGGCACCACCGAGGGCACAGACCTTTGAAATTCCACATTTCTGCTCCCAAAGGGCTTTAATTTCCCACCAAAATTTTCTAATTTTCTATCAAAAAGGCCAGGCCTAAGGGCAATAATAAATTTGGGGTTTGTTTATTTATTTTTAATAATTAATAATTTTTTTCTTTATTTTTTTTCTTTCTTTTTTTTTTTTTTTTTTTTTTTTTCCAGAGCTCCCTGGGGGTGATTTCCTGTGGGAATTCATGAAAAGGTTTTGTTTTCTCGATGCTCTGCTTTGGGTTTGGGTTTCAGTTTGGCACCAGATTTCCTCTGCTCACTTTCAGATTCCGAATTCTCCCGGGACCAGCTCAAAGTTTGCATCGCCAGGATTTCTTTTCAGGCTTGGGGATTTTCATTTTTTTAAAGGTTTCAATAGAAAACTAATATTACCTCCAAAATATCAAACCCTGACTCAGACATTTGCAGCTCAAATCAGAACCCAATTGATCCCTAACCTCAATCCCTTTCATTTAATCCAATTCCCTGCAATTTTATGTACTTTATGGAAAAATGTTCTTTCTGAAAATCTAATTCTTGCCTGCTCTGAGGTCATGGGGACGAGGAATTCTTAAAGCACCTCAAAGTTCTCCCGAAATCTGAATTTATTGTGCTGAACAACACCAGATGTCTGTTGGTTGCTGCCACCGCATCCCCAGGCTTTGATTGATCAGGAGAGTCACCGGGGGAGCTTTCAGAGTAATTAATGACATTTCCACGTCCAATCAGATTAAAAACTCCTCAGCATTGCTTCAGACGAGCAAAAGGAGCTGATGCAGTTAGGAGGAGGAATGGAAACTCCTGCGCTGATGACTGAGCAGATCTGTCCTCCATTAATGCTTTGGAGAGGTCATCGCTGCAGCTTGGGCAGGAGAAATTCAATTGCCAGCCCTAAGAACCTCAAATTCCGCAATTAGATCTCTCCAGAAACCCTCTGGAGTTTCTTGGGGGTGGGAGGGGAGAGAGAGAGGGGAGAAAGGGGAGAGGAGAGGGGGAACAGGGAGAGGGAGCTTGGATCAGCGACGGCTGAGGAGAAATCCAAGCTCTGAGCTGGGAAGACAGGAAAGGTTTCCCATCCCTTTCCCATCCCTTTCCAATCCCCTTTCCCATCCCTTTTCCACCCATTTTCCATCCCTTTCGCATTCCCTTTTCCCATCCTTTTTCCCATCCCTTTCCCATCCCTTTCCCACCCCTTTCCCATCCTTTTTCCCCTCCCTTTTCCCCTCCCTTTTCTCCTCCCTTTCCCATCCCTTTCCCATCCTTTTCCATCCCTTTTCCTTCCCCTTTTCCCATCCCTTTTCCATCCCTTTTCCCCTCCTTTTCCCATCCCTTTTCCATCCCTTTTCCCCTCCTTTTCCCATCCCTTACCCATCCCTTTCCCATCCTTTCCCATCCCTTTTCCTTCCCCTTTTCCCCTCCTTTTCCCATCCCTTACCCATCCCTTTCCCATTCTTTCCCATCCTTTTCCATCCCTTTTCCCATCCCTTTTCCATCCCTTTTCCCATCCTTTTCCCATCCCTTTCCCATCCCTTTCCCATCCCTTTATTTCCCCATCAGCTGCAGAAATTCACAGACACAAAATCAGAACCAAACGCTTCCTGCAATCTCCTGCTGACAAAAATTCACCGATTTTTATCCAAACCACGTTTTTTTTTAGAGCAGCTCACCGAAACCTGAGGGATTTCCCAGGAATAAAATCAGTTTTTCTTTTGTTTCCTTGCCCCACTTCCGTAGCTCCTTCCTTGTAACTCTTCAGCTGATGGGACTGCAATGAATGAGCTTTTCTGCTGTTAATTAAAACCAATTAAAGCACATCATTCAGACACCATGCCCTGGGAGATCAGAAGGTGGTGACTGATGCCACCCCTGGGATGTCATTAAAGGAGCACAGGGATCTTGGGTGGATTTCAATAAAATAAATAAATTAAATAAATGAAAAATTATAATAAAAATAATAAAAATAATAAAAATAATAAACATAATAAACATAATAATAATAATAATGATAATAATAATAATAATAATAATAATACATTAAATAAACCAGGAATATCCCATAGGATGCCCTCACAGAAGGAATTTCCCCCCACTGCTCGGAGCTCACTGCCCAGCTCCTCTCCGCCACTTGGCATTGAAATATTGCACAATGAAGGGCTTTTATTCAGGTATAAATGCAGGATATCGCCACAATTTCCATGGAATCACTGAATTATAAATGAGTTTGGGTGGGAAGGGACATAAAGTCCATCCAGCGACACCTTCCCCTCAACCATCCAAGCTAAAAATGAAAGCCAAGGTTGCTTAAAACTTAATTAAAAATTATGGAGACCACAGACAGTAAGGAACCTCAGAGAGCATCCCTCCTGCTTTTAAACATGATTAAATATGCTTTTAAATACACTTTTAAATATGCTTTTAAATATGTTTTTAAATATGCTTTTAAATATATAAATCATTTTCCCCAATTATTTCATCGCAAACCCTCCCACGTTTGTCCCAAGCTCCCATTCCCACACTAAGGAAAGCTCAGCCTATTTCCTGGTGCCCTTTCTGCTCCTGCCCAGTGTGGCTGAGAATTAAAGAATTCTCTTTACCCCACAAGAATGCGATGAGGTTTCAGCAGCAGCTCCTGTTTACTTTAGCAGGCAAATCACAGCGGCCCTCGAATCCTTCAGGGCTTCCACCAGAGTTTCTCATGTCAGAGGGGGAAAAAAATGAATCTGCAGCCTTTGGAAATGGGTAAACATAAAAATATAGTGTTCAAATGTGTATTAAAATATTTAATGCCAATGGGATGAGAGCCCCGGGGGTGATTGATAATGTTGGAAAATATATCAGTTTAAAAATTTTGTATAACTTTTTATTTTTGTCTCTCCAGTTAGGCTTGACTTGACTTTGCATTGGGGAAAGGAAATTTTCTTTAGTTTATTCAGGAGGTACAGCATCACACTGAGGAGATGAGCTCAGCACAGGACAGAGTGGAGCAGCCCAAAGATATCCAAAAAGATAAAAAACACCAATGGAACATTAACAGAACATCGGTGGCCATCTCCAAACATCCACCCTGTTGGAAAATACACCGGTTTGAAAATGTTGTATAACTTTTAAGTTTTTATTTTCGTCTCTCTAGTGAGGCTTGACTTGACTTTGCTTTGGGGAAGGGAATTTTCTTTAGTTTCTTTCGGAGGTACAGCATCACTCTGAGGAGATGAGCTCAGCACAGGACAGAGTGGAGCAGCCCAAAGATCCCCCGAGAGATCAAGGCCATCCACGGAACACTGACGGAACATCGGTGGCCATCTCCAAACATCCAGCCCAGAGCACCTCTGACACAGCTGGAGACATCTCGCCCGCAAAGGACTGAGGAGAAAATTGAAAAATGAAGATCTAATTAACATCGGAGGGGAGGGGATTCGGATCCAATGGAAACTGAACACTGAGGGTTGCTCAGCTCTGGACCAATGAACTTTGAAATGTTACATCCCTATGGTTTTTGACTGTACAAAATTTGGGAGAAAATCCTGTAAAAGGATGTGTTTTTGAAATACTTTCCTTGGCACATCCTGGCCAGAAGATAAAGCAATGCCTGATTCTCTATCACTTCAAACATAGTGCTAGAGGGTGTTTATTTCTCCCGATTTTTGGTGACAATAACACAGCTCCTGTCCTGCTCCACTTCTGCACCAGGAAATCTAAATAAAGCTTTGAAGGGGAAACTATTCTGTTTTCAGCACAGGAGTGTGTGGTCACCCCAAACTTCACTAAAATTCTGCCTCGACCTTACCTGGCTTTGTCCAGCAAGGCACTTGCGCTTGTTTGTGTCAAATTTTGTCAAATTTTGACAAATTTTGTCAAATTTTGTCAATTTTTGTCAAATTTTGTCAAATTTCAAATGCTTCAAGGCTGCTTCACTCTGAAATATTTGCCGCGGGGAGGTCTGTGGTGATCGTCGTTCATCACAAGGAGAAGTTCTCCTTTGGGATTGGCAGAGGACAGCTCAGGAAGGAATTTTTCCGTTTAAAAAAATTGAGTATTCAATACAGAGCCCAGGCCAAAATCAGAAGAAAAAGATGTGACGTGAATAGGGAAATATGGAGGAATAAGGAGATTTAATACACATCAATCAACCCATGTTTGCCTTTTAAATGTATTTAACTCCATTTACAACGCGGCTCTAAGCGAAATACCGCTTTGATATTTGTTTTTCATTTCATAATAAAACAGTGAGGCAATTTAGACCAATTTTTTTCCCTCCCTGACAAAAGGAATTTAACAAGAGCTGCTGTCATTCTGGCAGACTTTTGTATGCATAACGCATCGTTTTTCCTCCTCAGAACCTCATGCTGAAAATTTCTGGACAACGCTTTTGTTTTGCAAACACAGAGGGAAGGATTTGCTCTGCACTGATGGGAATTTCTGCCTTTTTTTTTTTTTTTTTCCTATTTTCTCCCTGCAATGGGGAAGGAAAAACCGCAGTGTGGTTTTGCTCCAGCGCACAGCGACAATCAGAAAACAAAGAATGTTCTGAAAAATCAATGCGAGCGATAAAACAAACGGCTCCAAATAAAGGCAGTGAGTATCCATTGGAAACTCATCCCATTTGTTTTAAATATTCCCTTCATGAGGAATTTCTGCTGCTGCACATTCTTCCCTTCTTTCTGGATTTTTGGTCATTTGGAGTGGGCCAAAATCCCCAATTCTTTCTGACAATCAGGAAACAGAATGTTCCTGAAAAATCAATGTGAGCGATAAAACAAATGGCTCCAAATAAAGGTAGCGCTTGTGCTGTGAGTATCCATTGGAAACTCATCCCACTCATTTTAAATATTCCCTTAAAGAAAAGAATTTCTGCTGCCACACATTCTTCTCTTCCTTCTGGATTTTTGGTCATTTGGAATGAGCCAAAATCCCCAATTCTTTATCTTTCCTCAAAGCCATCAAATGAGCTTAAAGTTGGGACCAGGGGATGAAATTGGTAGGAACTGTCATTAAAAAAATCACGTTTTCCATGTTGTGTTTGCAGAGCAATTTCTTCATACCTGTGTCCGTTGGGAGAGAGGAGCTTCATCATAAAAATGAATCTAATTTTAGATTACACCTGAAATTTGATTTGAAATTGAATGTTAAAAATTTCATTCCTAAATTCAATTTTGAACTAAATTTATTTTAAAATAAATTTAAATTTATGTTGGATTAAATGTTGGATTAATTACGTCATGTTAATTAAATGTTGGATTTAAATCCACCTTTTGGTGGCCAGAGAGGGACAGAACTGCAGCACCCGAGAAAAAGGTAGAAATGCCTCTCTATATTAAATTTTTTTGGGAATCTTGGGCTGGAAGAGCTTGGGGAGGTTTGTTGATATTTGCTGCTGGATCTGGGCCCACTCTGGGTGCAGTCGGAGGAAGGAGTGGCTCGGAGATTTTCTCATGGAATGGGCTCCTGGTGGAAAATGTCACATTCTCAGAACCCAAACCCTCCGTGGGAACAGACGGAGCACATCAAACACAAACGGCAATCCTGGGGAAAAGGGGAAACCGAGAAAACCTAAGAAAACCTAAGAAAACCAAAGAAAACCAAGGAAAACCAAAGAAAACCAAGGAAAACCAAGGAAAACCAAGGAAAACCAAAGAAAAGCAAAGCAAAGCAAAGCAAACCAAAGAGAACCAAGGAAAACCAAAGAAAACCAAAGAAAACCAAAGAAAACCAAGGAAAACCAAAGAAAACCAAAGAAAACCAAGGAAAACCAAAGAAAACCAAGGAAAACCAAGGAAAACCAAGGAAAACCAAAGAAAAGCAAAGCAAAGCAAAGCAAACCAAAGAGAACCAAGGAAAACCAAAGAAAACCAAAGAAAACCAAAGAAAACCAAAGAAAATAGGGAAATAAAAAAATTCCTCAGCATCCCAAAAAGAATCAGGAGTTCCGATGGTGCTCACGTGAGATTCTGGAGTCCTTCTCCGGGAATTATTTCAAATCAAAAGGAACAACTGAAGGATTCTGTGGTGCATTCCGAGCGCAGAACAAACGCAAAATATATTCTGAGTATTCACCAGAAGCCTCGAGCTCCTGATCAGAGCAGAAAAACAAATTTTCCGTCGGTTGTGTTTCTGTTTCTGTACCATTATTTCACAATATATCAAACGCTCTCTCCGCTCCTCTCCCTGTAGGTTCAGCCAGGCTTGAAGAGCTAATGGCAGTGCTGGGAAGGAATTTTCAACCCTAATTAATGGTCAGGAGGAACTGCAGAATCCTTGACAAGATTTTTTTGGGTTTTTTTTTTTTTATTTTGTGTGAGTAAATATTATTGTCGAGTAGCGAGGAAGTGCTGGGGATGGTTGGTAGGGGCAAATCATGGCATTGTCCATTAATAAAATATAATAATAAAATAGAATAATAAAATATAATAATAGAATAATAAAATAGAATAATAAAATAGAATAATAAAATAGAATAAAATATAATGACGTCTACTACTACTACTACTACTACTAGTAATAATAATAATAAATTTTGCGCAAATAAATATTATTGTGAAGTAGAGAGGAAGTGCTGGGGATGGTTGGTAGGGGCAAATCATGGCATTGTCTGTTAATAAAATATAATAATAAAATATAATAATAAAATATAATAAAATATATTAACATATAATAACATATACTACTAATAATAATAATGATAATAATAATAATAATAATGATAATAATAATAATAATGATAATTTTGGTGCAAATAAATATTATTGTGAAGTACAGAGGAAGTGCTGGGGATGGTTGGTAGGGGCAAATCGTGGCATTGTCTGTTAAAAAATATAGTAATAAAATACAATAATAATAATTTTTTTTTTTTTTTTTGGTGCAAGTAAATATTATTATCGAGTAGAGAGGAAGTGCTGGGGATGATTGGTAGGAGCAAATCATGGCATTGTCTGTTAATAAAATATAATAATAAAATACTATAATAAGTTTGGGGGTTTTTTTTGGTGCAAGTAAATATTATTATCGAGTAGAGAGGAAGTGCTGGGGATGGTTGGTAGAGGCAAATCATGGCATTGTCCGTTAATAAAATATAATAATTATAATAATAATAATAATAATAATAATAATAATAATAATAATAATAATAATTTTGGTGCAAATAAATATTATCGTTGAGTAGAGAGGAAGTTCTGGGGATGGTTGGTAGGGGCAAATCATGGCATTGTCCATTAATAAAATATAATAATAAAATATAATAATAATTTTTTTTTTTTTTTTTTGCGCATAAAATTGCGTCCACGTTACACGGTGTGTGCATCTGGGCGTGTTCCCCCTTTGCAGAGCTGTGCATCTCAAATCCTATTAAATACTGGAATTAAACCCTTTAACCCTTTTCAGCTGCGTCTGTGTCATATTTCCACCACCGAAAGGCAACTCCTCCCTAAAAAGGAGGAGCCAGAGTGAGCAGGGCCCAACCCAAACTCAAAAAAAAACCTCATCTGATGGCAGAGCTGCCCTGGGGGTTTGAAAATTGCAGTTCTGGCTCGTGGGGTATTCACAAATCACCTGAAAAACCCTCGGGAGCAGTGACAGTGCACAGGGAGGGCAGCAAAACATGGCCGAGAAAATAGAACTCAGACATGAATTGTAAAACAAGAAAATAGAATTCAGACATGAACCGTAATTCAAGAAAATAGAATTCAGACATGAATTGTAAAACAAGAAAATAGAATTCAGACATGAATTGTAATTAAAGAAAATAGAATTCAGACATGAATTGTAATTCAAGAAAACAGAATTCAGACATGAATTATAATTCAAGAAAATAGAATTTGGACATGAATTATAATTCAGGAAAATAGAATTCAGACCTGAATTGTAATTCAAGAAAATGAAACTCAGACATGAATTGTAATTCAAGAAAATAGAATTCAGTCATGAATTGTAATTCAAGAAAATATACTTCAGACATGAATTATAATTAAATAAAATTGAATTCAAACATGAATTGTAATTCAAGAAAATAGAATTCAGACATGAGCATAAATTTAATCCCAAAAGCAAAATTCTCCACTCTCGCTGGTGTTTGTGACAAGCCAAACTGTAGGGCTGTGTTCCAATTATCCCTCAGAGCCAATGAGATGGGAAATAAATGGGATTTTATCTGAGCAGTGCAGAGAAACAGCATCGGCTTCCATCCCAAATTAGTGCTGCAAAAATGCGCCAGGCCTGGGGCAGGGCAGGAAACCTGGATCTGGGGAGAGCAGGAAACCTGAATTTAGGGCAGGAAACCTGGATTTGGGGAGAGAAGGAAACCTGGGTTTGGGGGAGAGAAGGAAACCTGAATTTAGGGCAGGAAACCTGGATTTGGGGAGAGAAGGAAACCTGGATTTGGGGGAGAGAAGGAAACCTGGATTTGGGGGAGAGAAGGAAACCTGGGTTTGGGGGAGAGAAGGAAACCTGAATTTAGGGCAGGAAACCTGGATATGGGGAGAGCTGGAAACCTGGATTTGGGGAGGGCCGGAAACCTGGATTTGAGGGAGAAAAGGAAACCTGGATTTGGGGGAGAGAAGGAAACCTGGATTTGGGGAGAGCAGGCAGAGGAATTCCTGGTGGTTCCTGTGTCCCTGCCAAATATGAAACCTGGATTTGAGGGAGAAAAGGAAACCTGGATTTGGGGAGAGCAGGAAACCTGGATTTAGGGCAGGAAACCTGGATTTGGGGAGAGCAGGAAACCTGAATTTGGGGGAGAGAGGGAAACCTGGATTTGGGACAGGGCAGGAAACCTGGATTTGGGGGAGAGAAGGAAACCTGGATTTGGGGGAGAAAAGGCAGAGGAATTCGTTCCTGGCCATTCCTCTGTCCCTGCCACATCTGAAACCTGGATTTGGGGAGAGCAGGAAACCTGGATTTGGGGGAGAGAAGGAAACCTGAATTTAGGGTAGGAAACCTGGATTTGGGGAGAGCTGGAAACCTGGATTTGGGGGAGAAAAGGCAGAGGAATTCCTGGCCATTCCTCTGTCCCTGTCAGATCTGAAACCTGGATTTGGGGGAGAAAAGGAAACCTGGATTTGGGGTAGGAAACCTGGATTTGGGGTAGGAAACCTGGATTTGGGGGAGAAAAGAAACCTGGATTTGGGGAGAGCAGGAAACCTGGATTTGGGGCAGGACAGGAAACCTGAATTTAGGGCAGGAAACCTGGATTTGGGAAGAGCAGGCAGAGGAATTCCTGGTGGTTCCTGTGTCCCTGCCAAATCTGAAACCTGGATTTGAGGGAGAAAAGGAAACCTGGATTTGGGGAGAGCAGGAAACCTGGATTTAGGGCAGGAAACCTGGATTTGGGGAGAGCAGGAAACCTGGATTTGGGGGAGAGAAGGAAACCTGGATTTGGGGGAGAAAAGGAAATCTGGATTTGGGGCAGGGCAGGAAACTTGGATTTGGGGGAGAGAAGGAAACCTGGATTTGGGGGACGGCAGCAAACCTGGATTTGGGGAGAGGAGGAAACCTGGATTTAGGGGATAAAAGGAAACCTGGATTAAGGGCAGGACAGGAAACCTGGATTTGGGGGAGAGAAGGCAGAGGAATTCCTGGTGATTCCTCTGTCTCTGCTGCATCAGAAACCTGGATTTGGGGTAGGACAAGAAACTTGGATTTGGAGAAGAAAAAGCAGAGGAATTTCCTGGCCATTCCCCTGTCCCTGCTACATCAGAAACCTGGATTTGGGGTAGTAAAGGAAACCTGAATTTGGAGAAGAATAAGCAGAGGAATTCCCGGTGATTCCTCTGTCCTTGCTGCACCAGAAACCTGGATTTGGGGTAGTAAAGGAAACCTGAATTTGGAGGAGAAAAAGCAGAGGAATTCCCGGTGATTCTTCTGTCCTTGCTGCACCAGAAACCTGGATTTGGGGCAGGACAGGAAA